>CM053401.1:98078776-98102328 GCA_028644305.1 Xerus rutilus | reverse complement strand
TCCTGAAGGACAACTTATTGGAAAATGTGGTTCTAGAGGGAACCGTTGGGGGCCATGGGTAGAGGTGTACGGGATCCAGGCATGTGTCTGGTATAAGCAAGAAGGTGACACCTGTCAGGAGCTGCCTGAGCAGGAGGTGGGTGTTCAGGAGGCTGCATGTCTTGCTGCTTGGCAGGGTAGGTACTAGGAGGAGACTGGCCTCAGTGGCCTTCAGAGGAACTGGTACACAGTCAGCCCTCTTGAATGGCTGTATGAGGAAGAGGCAGGCAGTGCCACTTTGCCAGTGCTGCTAGCTTTGGCAAAGGCTGTTGGAATGCTCCACACAAACATGCCTACAGCTCTTTCTATCCTCACGCACTGCACCGGATAGGAGTCTGGCTGTAGCCCAAGTGTGGGAGGCCTAAGCTTCCTTCCCAGCACTTTGACTCGACCCTTCACTGCCCCGCTGCGTCCCCCTGGAGCCTGTCTAATCAGATCCAGGCCTGACCTTGCCAGAGGTCCTGGACCAGGAGGAAAGTGCCCCCTCCCCTCCCTGAGTGGCCCTGGATCAGACTCTCAGGAGACCTCTCCCCTCGGGGTGATTTATAGGGGTGTCCAGAAACCGTTTCCTGCCTGTTTCTGCTCCCTCCCAACCCAGCAGATTACTGTGCTCACTCTCTGGCCCCAGTCTCTCCCACAGCCTGGCTATACCCATGGCAGGGGCTGGGAGATTCCTCCCCAGATTGCTTGGGGACAAAGGTGCTTTCTTCTTTCTTTTCCCTATGGTGTCTCCAGCCCCCACACTGGTAGGGCTCCCAGCCACTGTCCATGACTACCTTCACCCAGTTTGAAGTAAGGGACCCAGAACTGTCCCCACCAGGCCAGCAAGTGCCAGTAGGAGCATAAAACATCCACAGCCAAAGTCACAGCACCACCTCAAGTCCACACCACCAGTGTCACCAACTGTGACAGTCACTTGTCCACACTGTTGACGAGTTCTGCTTCTTCACAGGTTGAAGTTGGAATAGCAGAGAAGCACACTGAGGCAAGCATATAAAGCAGGATTTATTTAAAAGGGGGAACATAGACTTCTCTCAGGAGGGAGAGGGGGCCATAGCTGGTATCCTAGTATCCCAAGAAGTGCAGGTGTTTTGCCTTTTTATATGTCCTAGGCTTCCTTTGTTCTCCTGCTCTCTTCCCCTTATCTCTCTTCTTCCTCCCTATGTACTGACTAGGCCCAGGAGATGCTCTGTGGGATGGCCAAAAGGTGAAAAGCAGATGGACAATGTAGAGTGACCTGGGCAGCAAGGGGGTGTAATTAACAACTCCCTATAGGGAGGGAAAATCCCTGGGACAGGTTACCTCAGCAACAAGTTGGAGGGGCAGATTATCTTGATAAGGGTGGAGGAGGGGCTCTGAAGGCATTAACATTTGTTTCTTTTTTTTTTTTTGGTACCCGCTGAGCCACATCCCAGCCCTATTTTGTGTTTTACTTAGAGACACAGTCTCACTGAGTTGCTTAACGCCATTGCTGAGGCTGGCTTTGAACTCGAGATTCTCCTATTTTGGCCTCCCAAAGTGCTGGGATTACAGGCATGCACCACCTGTGCACCTGGCAGGCATTAACATTTCTGGGAAGTCTCCAACTTCCCAGACTCAAATTGGCCTCCTTGATCCGACCTGACTCGATTTACCTATCTACACTGACTGCCTAATTCTGGCTTCATTGTCATTAACCACGCTGTGGCCTCTAGGATGACTTTTTCTGGGTGCTCAGAGGTCCAACCCTTAGTCCACTCTCCTATGCCTGTCTAGGGTCTCCCCTGAGAGAGACCATGAGGCCTCCAGAGCTGCTAAAGCAAGAAGAGATTTGTGAACAGAACACGCTCCATCCTGAGACTGCAGCAGGCCTGAGTGGCCGTTGGATCCCTTCTCCCCTGACTTTGCAAAGAAAAAGTGCTGTTGCTTGTGACCCAGGAGTGAGTGGAAGACTCCAAGCCTCCAGCTGCATAGGCGTGCCCATAACATATGGCTGCAGACACGGCCCACTCATGAAGAAGGGTAGAAGCAGAGCCGGAAGGGTCCAGAAGGGCTCTGTGTCTATCCCTTTGTTCATGCTGCATGACCCAGGTCTCCCAGCAAGCTCTGGGGCACCTAAGGGCTATGCAGGGCTGAGTAAAGGAGTAAAGAGGGGAAGGAAGAGGAGGTTTGGGAGACCAGGACACCTATGAGGCCAGCTGGACTCCCAGGGGTGGGGTTGAGGAATGATCCCCAGGCCTCAATACCTTCTCTCCAACCAATTAGAAGAGGCCTTTTTGGCATGCAGTCTGCTCTGCTGTCACCTCCCCTTGGAGAGAGAGAAACCTGCTGGAAACTGAGAACTAAAGGACACCCCAGCAGAGGGCCCAGGACTCAGTTTCCCTTTGTAGAATGAAGGGATTTGCTTCTGAGTGGTTTTCAAGGGCTCTTAAATGCAAAACTATCATTTAAATTTAGTGTTAGGCAGAACTGCCACCCAGTAAAGCTGCCAGAGCTACAGCCAGGGGCTGCTTCGATGGAAGGGGAGTGCAGGCAGGGAGGGGCTCAGCTGCATCCCTCGAGTTCCAGGGGACCCTCAGGAGCCTTTCATACCCATGGGAGGGATATCAGACTGGCTCCCCACCTAGACCCCCTCCGGCACTCGCTTCGCTTCCTCCGCAGCATCACGTTCAGCTCCTGCCATTGTCTGCTGCTACTGTAGTTTAGTCCTGGGGGCAGGGGAGGGGACTGAGGCTGGGGGCTGGTCAGTAGAGGCTGGACTTCTCCACCCCAGCACCCTGAAAAGCGGCAGTCTCTTCCACGTATCTTTCCTCAGGCCAGCTCCTAGCTGTGGGTGCCTCCAGGGAGCCCAGAGTGGAGGCTAGAGGCACAAAAGACTCTGGTTCCTTAATGAGGAGGCATCTGTAGTCAGCACAGAGCCATTAGTTCCCGCCCCAGGTCCCTGGGGGACTGTGAGCTCCTCTCCAGCTGCAGTGAGGAGGGGGCAGGCCACTCCCTGGCTCCCAAATGGGCAGGGCCTGCAGGGCACGGACTGCAGACCCAGGAACCTGGGTGCCATCTACTCCCCAGGCCTGCATCCAGCCCTGCCCTCCTGGGGGTTGAGGCCCCTGCAGCACCTCAGCTCCTCCCTCAAGCCCCTCGACTGACCTGCAGGCTTTTGGCCTGAGAGAAGGCAGGCTGCCCTCCCATGCTCCCTGGGGCTCCTCTCACCAAGGCTGATGGGGGTACCAGCTGGACTGCTTGTCCCCCACAACCCTCAGTGTCTCAGGGTCCTATCTGTAAGAGCTACACCTACGTTTGATTATAACACACGATTGATTATATATGCAGTGCCAGAACCTCAGCAGCCACCAGAGCTGGCAGATTCAAACCCCCATCCCCATCCAGATGGGGACACTCAAACCACACCCATGGAGACACAGCCCCTCACACGTACAAAGGGGCTCACACACCCATCAGCCCACTCCCAGGAGGCCCTCAAAGAGGAGGAGGCAGGGCGGGGGATTTTTATGCATGTTTATATTTAATGAACCACATGCAAATGAGTTGGAGAATGCGCCACAAAGGAGCCAGCCCCCAGAGACTCCTGGCCGAAGGGCACAAAGGCTTGGCCTTTGGGGCTGCCCTGGAGTCCAGACCAGGCCCGTGGACTAAGGGGACCTGAGACAGGAGGGCGTGGGGACCACGGGGAGGGCTGCTGCACCAAAGAGCCAAGGACCTATGAGGGGACAAGCTCCAGTGTCTCTGCTGCTGTGGGGGGAGGGCTCCTCCCGTGAGGGGAGCGGTTGTCCCAGTTGATGGAGTGCCGAGGGGCGGGGCTGCTGCCTGGACAGATGGCGCACCGCCTTCCCGCACTTGAGGCAAAGTGGATTTTAATGAAACAGCAGCCCTGGCTCTGAAGCTGGGAACCCATGTGGGAGGGGCCCTTCCTCAGGCTCTGCTGGATGGGGCTTGGGCATGGGTGGGGATGGGGGCGACAGGGACACTTACCCAGCCTGAAACTGGGGGGTCAGGGGGTTGCGCTACAGCTCCTCTGCCCTGGCCTCGGCAGACCAGGGTTTAAGCAGTGAGTTCAGATCCCCCAAAGGTGGGGAGGGGGTCTCTGAATATTTATGACACATTGTCATGTAGATTGGTAGGTTTGACAGTCTTCTGAGAGGCTTGTCACCTTGGATGGATACACCACCCCCTTGGGGCATGTGGAGAAACTGCAGAATAACTGGGGGTGAAGGAGGACGAGGAAGGACAAAACACCCTGCTGGGCCCTGGGAACCGGGATCTGACACCTTTGCTGTCGCTCTGCTGGGCAACGTTGGACGAATCTGTCCCGTTTCTGGGCTCGGGTTCTAATTCTGTAAAATGTACAGAGCATATTTAGGGCTTGCATCCCAGCAGGGGAGTTTATGAAAATAAGTCCAAAAGTGGCTGAAGAGGCCGGGGGCAGGCTTGGAGTCAGTGCTCTCTCTGGTTGGTCTTTGTGGGTAGTTCTGGGGCACCAGTGCCTCCAGGAAGCCCCTGACAGGCCAGGGTCTCCTTGTTGGGGCTGTCATCCGTGTGTTTGTCCAACTTTCTCAAAGCATCCTAGCCCAGCATGTGCCACCTCCTAGGGGGTCTCAACCATGGGAAGTACTGGCATCACCCGAGCTGCTGCCCTGCCTCACCAGCTCCAGGAAACCTCCGTGCCCCCATGAGTGAGCACCACCTGCATGGGGGGTCACCCTGCCGTGACCCATCCACATCCACTCTCCCTCTGCGCCTCAGCAGTGCACCTTACTATGGTCTTCTCTTCCTCCAGCCATGTCTGACTTCCACGTGCATCCCCAAGCCACCGTGGGCGAGGAGGGTGGTGTGGCCCGCTTCCAGTGCCAAATCCATGGGCTTCCCAAGCCTCTGATCACATGGGAGAAGAACAGAGTCCCCATTGACACGGACAATGAGAGGTGAGCCTCATGTGGCAGGGACAGAGGGCCAGCCAGTGACTGAAGGACTATCCGTGGCTCTGGGAGCTGCTGCCAGCCCCCAGGGTGTTTCTGCCACTGCAGTTAGGGTTGGTGTCCATGTGGCTTGCCAAGCCCAGATTCTAGGCTCATGGACATGCCTGTGAGGGCTGTGTGTGATGACTGTCACACTGGGAACGAGGGTGCCTACCTGCAAGAGTCCCAGCATGTCTGTGATAACAACTGTGTTTTTGGCACAGTGCCTGATCCTGAGCTGTATCTCTGATGCTCAGTGTCCCTGTGGCCCCCAGTGCCAGTGGCTGTGCTGGTGGCCAACGTGTCTCTCCCCCAACAGGTACACATTGCTGCCCAAGGGAGTACTGCAGATCACAGGACTTCGGGCGGAGGACAGTGGCATTTTCCACTGTGTGGCCTCGAACATTGCCAGTGTGCGGATCAGCCATGGGGCCAGGCTCACAGTGTCAGGTGAGGGCCACCTGGCCTGCCAGTTCTTTCCCTAGCCAGCTTTCTAACTCAGTCCCATGACTGGCCTCTGGAGCCTTGACCGCCTAGTGCCAGCTGAGCAACTTCTAGGCTCAAAGCTGAGTGCTGGTGGCTAGGGGAGGACCAGAAGGTGGCGGATGAGGTGGAAGGTCCACCTGGACTCTGTTCTCCCAGGGAAGCCCATCCTCTTATCTCCAGGGCTTGTCCGTTGCTAGAGGTCCTGTGGGGCCCACATGGGGGGAAGGGATGTTGGTTCCCTGGCATGTCTCTGCCCACAGGACCTAGTTTCTGGGTGGGGTTTGTCCTGGGTTGTGGGTAGGTAAGGAAGTGAGGAAACATGGCATTTCCCTCCCAGGCTCGGGCTCTGGAGCCTACAAGGAGCCAGCGATCCTCGTGGGGCCTGAGAACCTCACCCTGACGGTGCACCAGACCGCAGTGCTGGAGTGTGTCGCCACGGGCAACCCGCGCCCCATTGTGTCCTGGAGCCGCCTGGGTGAGCCTAGTCCCACAGCCCCCACCCCTGCCCTCCCACCCCCTGGGAGGGCGGGTTTCATGGTCTCATCACCCAGCCCTGGGGGGGACTTTGAATCCTGTTTGTTCTTGCAGGGGTCAGTTCTTTCCCTGTGACCTGAGGAGGGGCCGAGTTCCCCCTCCTGGCAGGACCAGGGACGCCCGCCTGCCCACTACATTCTCCCTCCCCATGCAGAGCTGGCTTAGCTCCCTGGGTTACCCAATCCAGTCCAGCGCTGTCCCCCCTTTGCCCTGGCATCAGCCCTCCAGAACCCTCAGCTCCCTGTCCCCTTCCTCCTGCACTCACCCACGCCCTCGTACCTTGTCGTACCTCCAGCTGTGCAATCCCAAGCCCCTCAAATCTCAGCCAGTTATCCAACCCTGACTCTGGGTTCTCTCAGTCTCTAGCCTGGTCCTCGAAGCCCCCCAGCCTAAATCCCGAGGCAGCTGAAGGAAGAAATGAAAGAGGGTGCAGATGGGCCCACATTGTCTGAGCAGAGAGGTCACTGGGGGAAGGAAACTCTGGAGGGGTGGGGTGGGGTCGCATTCACAAGGAGACTGTGCCACATTGTAGCAGCTGAGTGATCAGGAAAGGAGGGGGCAGCAGGCGGGATAATGGAGTAGATTTCACCACTTCAGGGACTGAATGGGGAGCTGTCTCCTTGTGTTCTGACTGTGCTAATCTGATCCTGGGGTGGGGGGAGGGTCTGGGTCCCTGGGAGAGGCTGAGAAGAGTGGCCTCACCATCAGGAGCCAGTCAGCATTGCCAGAACCATCTGGTCCAACATTTCCCAAAACATGGTCTATTAGAAGGGACAGAATGGCTCAGTGGCCTAACAAATTTGGGAAACAAAGTTAACCAGGTCTCTTGACTGCAGGACTTCTTAGAGCCTTTATATTAATGGGCATTTTAACTGACCATTCAGAAGTGGAATGGATATTTGACCATGGAACTTTTTTTAAAGAGAGACAAATGAGGCTGAGAAAGGTTGATGGAATCCAAAGCCCTTCCTTTATGCATTGAGAAGTGGGGAAGGGACTTAAAGGACAGCAACGAATCAGCAGTTACTCCAGGATCAGGATACTGGACCCTGCTGTGAGCAAGAGCACTGGCCTGCTCTCTGCTACCTCTGGGGGACAGGGGATGGGCATGTCAAGTGTCAAGCCAAGATCAGGACCCTCTAGAAGAGTGGTGGGAGGGTGGACCCTTTGGAATGTTCCTGTGTCTCCCTGCCCCCACTTCCTTCTCAGACGGCCGCCCCATTGGGGTGGAGGGCATCCAGGTGCTGGGCACAGGAAACCTCATCATCTCAGACGTGACAGTCCAGCACTCCGGTGTCTATGTCTGTGCGGCCAACAGGCCTGGCACCCGGGTGAGGAGAACGGCCCAGGGACGGCTGGTGGTGCAAGGTAGGGAGCAGCCAAGCCAGGGGAGGAGGGAGGACCCTCTGCACTGGCCCTCCTCCTGTCCCTTCCCTGCCCTGCCCTGTCCTCCGGCTTCAGCATCCCTGGCCCACGCCCAACCCCAACATCCCACATGGCCCCAGTTTCCTGTACCCGCCTTTGCCCCTCCCTTGCCACTCACCAGGTCCTGGCAGCAGCTCTTGGGAGTGGGGGGACGCCCGTGGTTGCGCAGCCTGTGCGCGCCCCTCCTTCCTAGAGTCCCGCTGTCCGCCCTCCACCTCGCTCATGCGCTCCCCCCATGTGCCATTCTCATTCACACGTGTGGCAGTAACACGCTCACACCTGCCCGCCTGCGGCTCCCTGCGCGCCTCATTTTCACACGTGCACGTCAGCACCCGCCGCATGCACAGAGCAGCCTGGGCACCCAGGGCGCAGGGCCCTTGCAGCTGACCAGGTCAGCCGTCCGCCCCGGCCCTGCGGGCCCACTGTTCCCAGGACCTGGGCTTGGATCTCCAATTCAGGAGCGGTTGTTCCCTGCTTGAGAGCAGAAGGGGTGGGAAATGGAGGAATTAGGAACTTAAATGCTGCTTGTTTAGCATTCCATGTGCCGTTAATCTGTCCAGATGAAAGTGATGGAGCATTTCATTTCCCGGGTGTTAATAGAGGCCTGAGGCCTAGGATTGGAGGAGAGGGGAATGGAGTGTGGGGCTGAGGGGCTGTTCGGAGGGCTCATCCATCTCCCCGTCATTACCGCCTCCCTCCGAGGTGCAGCCAAACTTATTAGCACATTTATTTATTTAACAATTTCCTGAACTGGGAGCTCAGCTTGATTGCTTTCGGATACAAATGTCAGTCTTTTGAGTAGTGGTTACAATGGAGTCCTCTCTTGGGTCTGCCTGGGTAGGGAAAGGAGGGAGGCAGGTTCCCACTAGCTAGGCCCACGGGGAGTCTCCAGGGGGTGCATGTGTGTTCCGAGCCCATCTCAGCCCCACGGCTGCCTTCCCCATCCCTTCATGCGCAGCTCTTTCCTCTCTACCTGGCCCTTACTGGTGCTGCTGTCTGTCCACTCAGCCCCAGCAGAGTTTGTCCAGCATCCCCAGTCCATCTCCAGGCCGGCTGGGACCACAGCCATGTTCACCTGCCAAGCCCAGGGTGAGCCGCCCCCTCATGTCACGTGGTTAAAGAATGGCCAAGTGCTGGGGCCAGGAGGCCACGTCAGGCTCAAGAACAATAACAGGTGTGTGTGTGTGTGTGTGTTCGTGTTCGCACGTGCACACTGTGTTGAGGTGAGGGCTGGGGAAGAGAGAGGGAAGGGGGTCTCGACAAGTGGCCTGAGTAGACCGTGCACCCCCTGCTGGGGAAGAGCACTGAACCAGGAGTCCAGAGACTCAGGTTTGATCTCAGGGCTGCTACCAACTTGCTGGGAAACCTCAGTTAGACATATCGTTTGTCCAAAGGGCTGCGTTTCTCTGCCCCTCAGATGGGGAGATTTGGGCCTGAGAGGAAGGGGGGATCTGAGGCTCTCTCTCCCCCTGCAGCACACTGACCATTTCTGGAATCGGTCCTGAAGATGAGGCCATCTACCAGTGTGTGGCCGAGAATAGTGCTGGCTCGTCACAGGCCAGTGCCAGGCTGACCGTGCTGTGGGCCGAGGGGCTGCCTGGGCCCCCCCGCAATGTCCAGGCTGTCTCCGTGTCATCCACTGAGGTCCGTGTGTCCTGGAGCGAGCCCATGGTCAACACCAAGGAGATCATCAGCTATGTCCTGCACATCCGGAAGGCAGCTGGTGGGTGGGCCAGGAGGGTAGGACCAGCTCTGCCACCCCCTCCTCACTCTTCCTCATCCTTTTCCCCCCCGAGTGTCCTGACCAACATCTTCCTCTCCTTCCCCCACTGCCCTTACTTCACAAATGTTGGCAAGGTTCCCTCTTGTCCCTCATACTCGCCTGCCCTGCACTTTGCCTCCCCAGACCCACCAGAGCTCGAATATCAGGAAGCAGTCAGTAAGAGTACCTTTCAACACCTGGTGAGCGACCTTGAGCCCTCCACAGCCTATAGCTTCTACATCAAAGCCTACACACCAAGGGGGGCCAGCTCAGCCTCTATGCCCACCCTGGCCAGCACCCTGGGTGAAGGTGAGACCTGGGTGTGGAGTACAAAACCACAGACTCTTAGGATTATTAGAGCAGAACCTCTATGTACATGTGTTCAGGTTGTGCACTGCACAAGGTGCCTGGCCCTGAGGCTCAGTAGGGCCAAGCTCTACTTGAAGGAAAGAGTATCCTTTTCTAATTCCTGGAAAAGTACTGATTGAACAAGTGCAAGTCCTGGGTCAGAGGCCAGAGAGCTGTCAGGCTCTTGGGAGTCCTTGGTCACAGGTAGAAGGTAGAAAGGTAGAGTTTTGATGGAGCCCTCACCTCTTGGCCTCCTCTGCCTTCAGCTCCTGCCCCACCCCCATTGTCTGTGCGGGTCCTGGGCAGCTCCTCCCTGCAGCTGCTGTGGGAGCCCTGGCCCAGGCTGGCCCAGCATGAGGGTGGCTTCAAGCTGTTCTACCGCCCTGCCAGCAAGGCCTCCTTCACGGGCCCCATCCTGCTGCCTGGAACTGTCTCCTCCTACAACCTCAGCCGGCTAGGTGAGGGTGGGGCTGGGCAGGGAGGTGGTGGTGGTGTAGGGGTCACCTCCCCCCCACCCTGCCAGGACAGAGCTGGCTGGTGGGGGTGGGGCAGTTTCTCACAGCCCCCACCCTGCCAGACCCCAGTGTGGTGTACGAGGTAAAGCTGCTTGCCTACAACCAGCATGGGGACGGCAACGCCACAGTCCGCTTTGTGTCCTTGAGGGGAGCATCTGAGAGGACAGGTGAGGGCTGGGATGGGGGATGGGACTGGACTGGCCTGAAGGAAGGAGGACAGGGCCTGACAGGGAGGGAAGCAGGCCAGGTAGGAAGGTGTGCTTGCTGTGCAGCATTCTGTGTGATGTTGGTCAAATTACTTAACCTCTCTGAACCCCAGTTTTCTCCTTTATAAACAGACATAATAATGCCTGTCTTATAAAGCTATGGCAAAGATGAAAGTCTATGTGAAGTGCTATTCCCAGTATCTGGCTCAAAGTTAGTGCTCAATAGCTGGTAAAAAGAACTGGAAAGGTTGGGCTGGGGTCACATAAGTGAAGCTGAAGGGTCTGATTGAGGGAGAAGGAGCCCCAGAGGCTGGGTGTCTGGGGTACTGCAGGCCAGGAGAGCTGCAGCCCCAGCCTGCCCCTGCTCCCTCAGCCCTGAGTCCACCGTGTGACTGCCGGAAGGAGGACGCTGCCAACCAGACGTCCACCACAGGCATCATCATCGGCATCCACATCGGGGTCACCTGCATCATCTTCTGTGTCCTCTTCCTACTGTTTGGCCAAAGGGGCAGGTGGGTGCTGGGAAGGGAGAGAGGCTGGCTGGGGCAGAGGCTCTGCCCTGTCCCTACCCCTGGCTCCTGCTCCTGCCACGGCCTCCCCTAATTCTCGCTCACCCCTTAGGGTCCTCCTATGCAAGGATGTGGAAAACCAGCTCTCCCCTCCCCAGGGCCCCCGGAGCCAGAGGGACCCTGGCATCCTGACCCTGAATGGGGCGGGCCGGGGAGAGCGGGGCCAACTGGGCCGAGGCGAGAAGTGTGTGGACGCCAAGGAGCTGGAGCAGCTGTTCCCCCCAGGCGGAGTAGCAGGGCAGCCTGGCCGCAGGCTCACTGTGAGTGCCAGCAAAGCTCCTTCAGGCTCTGACCACCTTCCCACCTTGCCCTCCCTCATCTTGGCCTTGGCCATTGGCCTTAGCCAAACTCAGGGTCTTCTTGCAGAACTCCTGGCCGGTGCTCCTCTCTGCACTGGTGTCAGGCAGAAGCCTGAGGCCTAAGCCCGGGGGTGGGATGGAGCCTGAGCCCAGCCCTCTGGCTGGGGCCTCTGTGGGTCCTGGGCTCTCCTGCTGACACCCTTGTGCTTCCTTTCCCCAGCAGGATCCTGTAGCCCCTGCCCCGTGTGAGGAGACCCAGCTCTCCACGCTGCCACTGCAGGGGTTTGGCCCCCTGGACAGGAGGACCACAGAGGCCAAGAACCCCTGCAACGGCCCTGCCGCTGCCCTGCTGCCCCTGGACAGTGGCTCTGGCCTCCTTGGTGAGGGACAGATGGCTTTCCCTTCTGCAGCACCAGCTGCCCAGCCAGTTCACTCCGGACAGTAGTCAGGGTCTGGCGGGCTCTGGAGGGGGTAGCCCCCCATTCTCAGGTCGAAGGCAAGATTTCTCCTGTTATGTGGGATTCGGATGGCCCTGGGGCTGCCCAGCATTTCTGTCCTGACTGAAGGACGGTGTGGGCCGGACCTAAGGCGGCCTTGACAGGGACCTTGGAGCTGGAGGGGTCCCCCGGGAGCCTCCCCTCCTAGGCCAATGACCTGGCGGATGCCTGGTCCCCACATGACTCGGAACTGGATGAATAGTGTCCTTTAAACATGAAAACTTAGGAGAGAGAGGAAGGTGAATTAGACTCCAGAACCACCCCTGCTGGGTCGCCCGCGCCGCCCCTGCTCCCTTGTCTTCTCAGGACGAAGTTCTGCCGTTTGGCTCAGCACCTACCTCAGCCGGAATGAATGTCCTCGGGGGAGTGGGGCTGTCGCCTAGCCCCTGCCCCACGGAACCCGGATGCACCTACCTCAAGGCCTTTTAGGGGCACCCCTCCCTCCCCACGTGTTGTCCACAGTTAAGAAAGAAAAAGAAAAAAAAAAGCACTTCCCCATTTCCAGGTGTGAAAGAAAACGTCTACCTCAAGGCTCCGGCTGTGGGGGCCTACGGCCCTGGATCCTCTGCCCGGCCTCTTGGCCTCTCCTGCGGCCCTGCCTGCCTCCCCCCGAGAGGAGGCCCGGGCTCAGTGACTGATGGGACCTACGGAAATAGAAGGGGGGACTAGTCAGAGAGAAAAATGTGAAAAAAGCCAAAAATGAGAGGAAATGTATTCCTCGAAATATAAACCGTCGTCCCAAACTAGCCACCTCCCAGCACGCTGCTCTGATTCATCTCTTGCCCGCCCGCTCTTAACCCTCCTGGCAAACCTGTCCCCGGTGGAGATCCTCACGACCCTCTCCGCCGGGGCCTGGGGAGGTGGGACGTCAGCCACAGCCTGCGTCCTGCCCTGTCCCTTGGAGCAGCCTGGCCCCGAATGTGCAGTGTGTTTGGAGGGGTGCACGTCCCCTGGCGGAGGCCCCCAGCCCTCGTGTGGCGGGCGGGCCGCTGACCCTCGGCTGGACAGCGGACACCCTCTGTCAGCAGATGCAGCCGGGAGCTGTTTTATCCGAGGTGTGTCTAAGGGTCCTTGTGACTTTTGTTCCTCTTTTCTGTTGTGTCGCTCTTTGAACTACTTAGGTGAAGAAGAAGAAACACCAAGGAAACAAAGACCTATTTTTGGTTACACTCAGAAGCATTTTTTTAAATAGAAGAAGGAAAATTTTTTTTAAATAAATAAAAGAAACGTGTATTCCTTAAGCACGAGACTAGAACATAAAGTCCCTTGGCCCCCGCCCCCCCACCCTCTAGGGACACCCCACCCTGAAATTTAGTTTATTAGCAGAAGAAGGTAGAATTTGTGGTGTTTTTCTAGGAAACTAGAGTCGTGTCCGTGTGGACTGGGGAAGGGTGGTCCTCTCTTTCCAGGGAGGTAGAGGGCAGTACCAGGCCTCGGTGCTCTGAGGCAGTCCCCTCTGTCCCTGAAGAGACTTCTTTCAGGAGCCCACTCTCCCTTGGGCAGGGTGGGGCTGGGGCCACCTGGCCTGACTTGAGTTTTGTCACACACTACTCATTTTGACTGAATAAAAGTCCTGTTGCCAAAGTGAACTTGAATGTGTTAGTGACTGTCAACTCCCTGGGGAGGGATGGGCGTGCTGGGCTGGCCAGACCCCTCTCCTGCCCTGGTGGGATCAGAGCCTGAGATGATGACCTCAGAGACCCATGCATGACAGGCATTCACCAGGTCACCTCCACATGCCAGGCAGGCCGCAGGTCCTTGTGTCACCTTGCAAGGTAGATATGCTACTGAGAGTCCTTCTTCAAATTACAGACCTGAAATCAGGAAAGGGAAGAGAGGAGCCGGGCGTGGTGGCGCACACCTGTAATCCCAGTGGCTTGGGAGGCTGAGGCAGGAAGATCTCGAGTTCAAAGCCAGCCTCAGCAACTTAGCAGGAGGAGGAGCAGGGGAGGGAAGGGCCTTCATTGGGCTGAGTGGACGAAAGTTGGACTCTGAGTTCTCTGGAACATGGATGGCCTCTGGTCACCCTGTGCCATGAGCCACTGCCTCCATGCAGCTGTCTCCACGTGACAAGCATTGCGTCTCCTGGAGCTGAGAAGGGTGGCCCTATCCCAGGATGTGACACTGAAGTCCAATGGCTCTGCCACTCTCTAGTCAGGTCACCAGGAGCAGATCGTTGAATTTCTTTAGACCTCAACCTCCCCATCTATAAAACAAATAATGGGCTCCTCCCTCAAAGGGCTGTTGGCTCTGCTGGCCTCTGCAGAAATTGAAGATCCTAAAATTTATTTGAAGTTTTGCCCCAAATAGCCCTAACAATCTTGATGACAAAGAAGAACAAGCCGGGCGAGTGGCACACGCCTGTAATCCCAGCACTTAGGGAGGCTGAGACAGGAGAATCGTGAGTTCTAATCCAGCCTCAGCAAGGGCGAGGCGGTAAGCAACTCAGTGAGACCCTGTCTCTACATAAGACACAAAATAGGGCTGGGGATATGGCTCAGTGGTCAAGTGCCCCTGAGTTCAATCCCCAGTACCAAAAAAAAAAAAAAGAACAACAAATTTGGAGGACTCAGACTACCTGCTTTCCACACATACTGCAAAGCTACTACTGCTAGGCGCCATGGTGCATGCCTGTAATCCCAGAAGTTTGGAGGCTGAGGCAGGAGGATCACAATTAGAGGCCAGCCTCAGCAATTCAGCAAGACATCATCTCAAAAATTTTAAAAAGGGCTGCCTGGGGGTGTAGCTTGAGAGTAGAACACCCCAGGGTTCAATCCCTAGTACTAAAGGGGCGGGGGCTGGAAAAACAGGATATTCATATACAAAGAATGAATTTGGATACCTTACTTATTCACACCATTAAAAAATTTACTCAAAATGGACCAAAAACCCTACATGTAAAAGCTAAAAGAAAGAAGAAAACATAAATGTATGATTTTGTGGCGTTGGATTAGGCAATAGTTTTTTTGTTTTTGTTTTTTGTTTTTTGGGGTTTTTTTGGTACAACATCAAACCCACAAACAATAAAAGAATAAGACTGGGGTGTGGCTCAGTGGTATGGTGTTTGCATACCATGCACAAGCACCTAGGTTCCATCCCCAGCAACAGGAAGAAAGAAGGGGAAAGAGAAAAAAAGATAAATTGGATATCTTAAAACTAAAAACAAAGCCGGGGGCAGTGGCTCAAGCCTGTAATCCCAGCACTTAGGGAGGCTGAGACAGGAGAATCCTGAGTTCAAAGCCAGCCTTAGCAATGGCGAGGCGCTAAGCAACTCAGTGAGACTCTGTCTCTACATAAAACACAAAATACGGCTGGGGATTTGGCTCAGTGGTTGAGTGCCCCTGAGTTCAGTCCCCAGTACCAAAAAAAAAAAAAAAAACACTAAACTAAAAAACAAAACCAAAACCAAAAAAAAAAACCCCACAATTTTTGTGCTTTAAATAACACCATCAACAAAATACAAAGCCTCGTGGAGCCCTGGAAGAGGTTCAGTGAGTTCGTGCGAGGGAAGGGGTCAAAAGATCCATTGGAGCCGGGCACGGTGGCTCAAGCCTGTAATCCCAGCACTCAGGGAGGCTGAGACAGGAGAATCGCGAGTTCAAAGCCAGCCTCAGCAATGGCGAGGCGCTAAGCAACTCAGTGAGACCCTGTCTCTACATAAAACACAAAATAGGGCTGGGGATGTGGCTCAGTGGTCGAGTGCCCCTGAATTCAATCCCCGGTACCAAAAAAAAAACAAAAAAACAAACAAAAAAACCCGATCCATTGGAACAAGCAGAGAATAGGGTGAGCAGGGCAGTGACCCTAAGAGGTGGGGTCAGGGGGACTGCGGGGTAGGGACCCAGGGATAAGGGAGAAACTGAGGTGGAAGGTACTAGGGCACCTCGCCTGGCCTCCCTTGAGCACTTTGGAACCTGGTCCCAGCCCCGCAGCCTGGAAGCTCTGCCATCTGTGAAGAGGGCATCTCTTCATCTCCAGTGAAGAGGGGCCGTGAATGGAGGGTTTTGCTGCCACCCTGTGGAAATAGTGAGAAGTACAGCCATGGGACAGAAGCCTGGTTCCCACTGGCGTCCAACAGAACAGAGCAATGACTAGAGCTTGTGTGGTTCCACACAAGCCAGGGACAGACCTGCGCTCAGTGAGCTGACAGTCTATAGGCTTGAATTCAAATAACTAGAAGCTATACAAAGACTGTCTTGGATGAGCACCAGGGAGAGGCCGGAGAAGCAGAAGAAAATGTGGTCTCTGAAGTTGTGAATAAAGAAAAGCTCTGGAGAGGACAAGCAGGGAGGGCATATGAGACCCAAGTCACAGCCTGAGCAAAAGCCTGGAGGTGTGAACATGGGTGATGAGCTCAGGGAGCAGCCAGGAGGCGGTCATTTGCTGCAGGGGTTGGCACTTAGTAGATGATCAACAAGTATAAGAATGAATGACTCCTGGATTTCCAGAGTATATGCTTTTTACATGATTGTGTCTGAGGATGGCAGTATATGGTTTTGCAGATGGAATAAGTCAGCAAGAGGGGAGTTTCCTGGGGGGAAGGAAAGGAGCCTCTAGGAGTCTTTCTGTCCCAATGATAAACAAGATGGCTCTGGGACTGGGGATGTACTCAGTGGTAAAGTTCTTGCCTAGCTTGTGTGAGGCTCAGGGCTCCCCAGCACCATGAAAAAAATTTTTTAATATGATGCCTCTGTTATTACTTCTTATGGTGCTTTACAAAGCACCTGCAATTACCTCTTCAGAGTCTTCTCTCAGCCTTGTAGAAGGCAGGACTAGACTCATGGTCATCCTCCCATTTGACAGATGAGGAAACCAAGGCCCAGAGGACTGTGTGGGTAAAACTGTAGCTTGAACCCTAGACTCCTTGTCCTAAGCCATCTGTTGATTTATATTCCCATATACAGAGGAAAGGGAGTTGTGGGAGAGTTTCTAAATTAGCTGAAATGGAGATTTTCCTTTTGAAGGGTGAGGAGGGACTCAGGAATGGCAGATACCCTACCACCACCAAGTAGGAGTGTGTCCTAAAATGCAGGTGAGTCAGGAACCTGCCATAGCTCCCCACTGTTCCAGAATAGTCCCACATCCCTTGCCTGGCCTTCAGGGTCCTCTCACAAGAGGCAATTAGCCCAGTGGTCAAGATCTTGACTCTTTCCTGTCTGGCTGTGTGATCAAGTGAATGTCCTTTAGCTGCTGACACTACCATTTCCTCCTCTGTAAGCTCTGGATAAGAATTGTGCCTTCCCGCTGGGCGCGGTGGTACACACTTGTAATCCCAGCACTTTGGGAGGCTGAGACAGGAGGATCGCGAGTTCAAAGCCAGCCTCAGCAATAGCGAGGCGCTGAGCAACTCAGTGAGACCCTGTCTCTAAATAAAACACAAAATAGGGCTGGGGATGTGGCTCAGTGATTGAGTGCCCCTGAGTTCAATCCCCAGTACCAAAAAAAAAAAAAAAAAAGAATACAAGTAACAGTGAATGCAGGCTAGGATGTGGGGAAAAGGTTCACTCATTCATTGCTGGTGGGACTGCAAATTGGTGCAACCACTCTGGAAAGCAGTATGAAGATTCCTCAGAAAACTTGGAATGGAACCATCATTTGACCCAGTTATCCCACTCCTCGACATATACACAAAGGACTTAAAATCAGCATACTATAGTGACGTGGCAACATCGATGGTTATAGCAGCTCAGTTCACAATAGCTAAACTATGGAAGCAACCTATTTGCCCTTCAACAGATGAATGGATAAAGAATGGAATATTCTTATCATTATCACATTATCATTATCACATTATCATTGTGTATTTATCCTTTATATATACACAATTCTAATTCTATCGTGTATATATACACAATGGAATATTACTCAGCCATAAAGAAGAATGAACTTATGGCATTTGCCAGTAAATAGATGGAATTGGAGGCTATTATGCTAAGTGAAATAAGCCAATCCCAAAAAACCAAAGGCAGAATATTTTCTCTGATGTGCAGAAGCTGACTCACAATAGGCAGGGATGGAGCGTAGGGGGGGAGTGGAGGTTCACTGTGGGGGGTGAGGGAGAGGGGAGATGAGTATAGGAAAGGCACTAGAATGAATTGGACATTACTTTCCTATGTTCATATGTGAATACATGACCAGTGAAATTCCACATCGTGTACAACCACAAGAATGAGAAGTTATATGGGCTGGGATTATAGCTCAGTGGTAGAGCGCTTGCCTCGCATGCATGAGATACTGGGTTCTATCCTCAGCACCACATAAAAATAAATAAAATAAAGATATTGTGTCCATCTACAACTAAAAAATATTTAAAAAAAAAAAGAATGGGGAGTTATATTCCATGTATGTATAATACATCAAAATATACTCTGCTGTCATGTATATCTAAAAGAACAGATCAACTTAAAAAAGATAAACCTGCTCCAGCTGGGGTGTGGCTCAGTGGTAGAGTGCCCACTTAGCATGCTCTGAGGCCCTGAGCTTAATTCTCAGTACAAAAAGCAAAACAAAACCAAAAAAAATCCCATTTACTTCTTTTTTTTGTACTGAGGATTGAGCCAAGGGGTGCTTTACTATTGAGCTACATCTCCAGTCCTTTCTATTTTTAAATTTTGAGACATCTAACTAACTTGCGAACCTCCTGAGTCGCGGGTTACAGGCGCGCATCACTGTGCCCAGCTCCTTTTTCCTTCTAACAACTCCAGGGAAATGAACGTGGAGACTGGGGACAGTTAGCAATTTGCAGCTCTTCCTCGATTCCTGTTTTCATTCCTCCAGTCATGGCATTGAAAACCTCAAAGTGGCTCTGGACTTGATCCTTCGCCCCTCTGAAGCTCAATTTCCCCATCTGTAATAGAGATAATAATGGAACTTAAATAATTGGGTTGTTATGAGGATCAAATGAGAAAATAACTGGGAAATCCTTGCCACCTGGTGCAAAATAAGCATTCAATAAACTGCGTATCATGACGGGCATGGTTCAGTGATGGTAAGAATTCCAGACATGCGATAGGGCACTGCATGGTGCCGCTGCCACGGACGCAGGCACTCCCCAGGCTTCCAGAGACGCCTATTGTTGGAGAGCCCGGTCACTCAGAGGTCACAATGCTCTCTTCTGGCCTCCTCCCACCCCCCATAAGACACACAATAAAGACCCCTGATTGCCTGATTAAAGGAAGTGGATACACAATTAATTTCAATTTTAGAACTAAAACCCTCCCTCCATCATTCAAAAAGAATCGCACACCCTATTCCAATTTACACACTGAACCAACATAGAATTTTCCAGCGAGTTTTGTAGCCTTTGAAGTGACCAGACCAGACTATTGATTTATTTCCAACTAACCTCTCTCTTTGAACCCAGAAGGGTCAAGGTTAATTATATAATAAAACATACTGTGCCCAGCTGCCCCTCTGAAGGCACAGGGAGCCCCCCGACCTTTCTGAGCCAGCAAGCGGTGGATCAGATTTCTGATCCCTTCCCAGATTCATTTCCTTCATCAGGGCCCATTAAGAAGAAGGAAAAAAAAAAAACAACAAACTGACCTCTCATTTCCTCCCTGAGAGATAAATTTTAATTTGCTAGAAACCGACAAAGGGATCTAAGTCACGTGTCCAGGCTGTCCTCTTCCACAGGAAAAGCTTGCTAGGAGCCCCTAACCTGCAGCTAGTGGGGAAATGGGGTGGCAGGGAGGGTAGCTGAGGGGTCTGCATCTTCCATGAACAGGGAAGTGCCCAGGGGGACCCCACTGAGCATGAGCAGGGGGACAGACAGATGTCACTGGCCAGGGCTTCTCAGGCCTGCTCTCAGCTGGTGCTCAGCAGCCATCTGAGATGGGCTCTATCGTAATCCCCACTTGGTCTGATGACAAAACAGGTTCTGAGTGGTACCAAAACCGGTTCCTGGCATCAAGATGGGAAGTGGAAGGACCAGGTTTGGAACGCAAGCTTTTTTTTTTTCTTCTTCTACTTTTAGATAATGGGTTTTCTTGCCCCACAAACTCAGAACCCTAGGGAAAGAATTTTGGAAACTGTTGTAGTTTGGGTCTTGAATGTCCCTCGAAGGCCCATGTGTTAAAGGTTTTGTCCTCAGCCCAACGTGTCGGGAGGTAGTGAAGCCTTTAAGAGGTGGGGCCTGCCGGGTGCAGGTGGCGTGCGCCTGTAATCCCAGCGGCTCTGGAGGCTGAGGCAGGAGGATTGTGAGTTCAAAGCCAGCCTCAGCAACTTAGGGAGGCCCTAAGCAACTCAGCGAGACCTTGTCTATAGATAAAATATATAAAAGGGCTGGGGATGTGGCTCAGTGGTTAAGTGACCCTGGGTTCAATCCCTGGTACAAAAAAAAAAAAAAAATAGGTGGGGCCTGGTAGAAGGAAGTTGGGCCACTGGGGGCACACCTTCCAATGGGATATGAAGACCCCTGTCCCTTCCTGCCTCTCTTCGCTCCTCATCCACCATGAGGGGAGTGGTTTCCTCTACCACGTGCTTCCCCTGAAGCCCTGCAATGCCACAGGCCCGAGAGCAACAGGACCAGGTACCAGTGAACAGAAACCTCTGAAATTATAAGCCCAAATAAACTTCTCTCCTTTTACATTGACTGTTTCAGGTATTGGTCACAGTGACAGAAGCCTGACTAAACTGTGAGCGTTCTTTTTCAATCATTAAAAAGAAAAAAGACTCAGCACTTTGGGAGGCTGAGACAAGGGAATTGTGAGTTCAAAGCCAGCCTCAGCAATGTCGAGGCGCTAAGCAACTCAGTGAGACCCTGTCTCTACATAAAACACAAAATAGGGATGGGGATGTGGCTCAGTGGTAGAGTGCCCCTGGCTTTGAACTCACGCTTCTCCTGCCTCAACCTCCCAAAGTGCTGGGATTATAGGCATGTGCCACCACGCCCAACGCTGTTTTAAGTTTTTTTTGGTACTGGGGATTGAACTCAGGGGCACTCACAGGCTTGCGCCACCGCACCCAGCTAAGTCTTTTTAACAAACTGTACTGGACATTTCATGCAAAAACAAAACAAAACAAAACAAAAAAACTTGACCCATAATTCATATCATAAACAAAAGTTGGTTCAAAATGAATTCTAAATCTAAAGGCAAAATTCAAATGGCCAGACACAGTGGTGCATGCCTGTAATCTCAGCTACTCAGGAGACTGAGGCAGGAGGATTGCAAGTTTGAGGACATCCTGAACAACTTTGTGAGACCCTGAACAACAACAAAATTTTTCAAAGGGCTGAGGTTGTAGTTCAATGGTACAGCGCCCCTGGGCTCTATCCCCAGTACTGCAGGAGAGAGGAGTTTTAAAAAAAAAAAAGCCTGGGAAAATTGAAAATTTAAAATAAAACAGTAATTTTTTCTGTGTTCACAAAGACCCTTTTTTGTTGTTATCGTTGGTGCTGCTACTGGGGATTGAACCCAGGGCACTTGATTACTTAGCCACATCCCCAGCTCTTTTTATTTTTATTTTGAGATAGGGTCTCACTAAGTTGCTTAGGGCCTCACTAAACTGCTGAGACTGGCCTTGAACTTGCAATCCTCCTGCCTCACCCTCCCAAGTGGCTGGGATTACATGCCTGCGCTACTGCAGCCAGTTCCCTTTTGCTTTGATTTGGTCCTACAGAGTGGGCCAGGGCCTAACTTCAGTGCTGGATAACAGAGTCTCTTAGAGAGCACAGTTCAGGTGCCAAGCACCTGTGATAACACCTTTGTGAGGTAGATGCTATCACCACTGCACTCACTCTACAGAGGATGAATCGGATGCAAAGGGAAGTCCAGTCACTTGCTCAAGGTCACACAGCTAAGGAGCAGAAGAGCTGGGATCAGAATCAGGCAGTGTTCTCCAGGACCTGGCAAAAAGTCACATTGCTTTTCAGCTTTGGTGCAGGCACAGTACCCAGCACGGGACACATATGTCTATCTTCCAGAGCACTGTATTACTACCTCCACTCGCATTTCTCAATGAGTCTGAGGAGAGGAGAGGCCCAGCTTCTAAGTGAGATATCTGAAGCTCAACCAGGACCCAAGAGTAACAGGGTAGTTTTCACTTATAGGTTTCATTCCAAGAGGAAGTGGAAAGGAAAAGAACCATCATGTCAGCCAGGCACGGTGGTGCACACCTGTAATCCCAGCACTTAGGGAGGCTGAGACAGGAGAATCGCGAGTTCAAAGCCAGCCTCAGCAATGGCGAGGCGCTAAGCAACTCAGTGAGACCCTGTCTCTACATAAAACACAAAATAGGGATGGGGATGTGGCTCAGTGGTAGAGTGCCCCCTGAGTTTAATCCCAGTACCAAAAAAAGAAAGAAAGAAACATCAAGTCCATATATATTTTGCAGTCCTGTTTTTGTTTTTGGGGTGGTGGTGGTGGTGGCAGTACCGGGGATTGAACTCAGGGACACTCAACCACTGAGCCACATGCCCAGGTGTTTTTGTATTTTATTTGGAAACAGGTCCTCACTGATTTGCTTAGTGCCTCACTGTTGCTGAGGCTGGCTTTGGACCCATGATCTTCCTGTCTCAGCCTCCTGAGCCACTGGGATTACAGGCGTGCGCCACTGCACCCGGCTGCAGTCTTGGGTTTTGAATCCAGAGGTGCTCTATCACTGAACTATATCCCCAGCTCCTTTTATATATATATATATTTTAATTTTGAGACAGGGTTTTACTAATTTGCCCAGACTGTCCTTGAACTTGCCATCCTCTGCCTCAGCCTCACTAGTCACTGGGATTATAGGCATGTGCCACTATGCTGGGCTTCAAGTCCATGTTTTGTTTTTTTTTTAATATTTTTTTTATTTGTAGATGGACACAATATCTTTATTTTATTTATTTTTATTTGGTGCTGAGGATCGAACCCAGTGCCTCACACATGCGAGGCAAGCGCTCCACCACTGAGCCACAATCCCAGCCCCCAAGTCCATGTTTTAATGTTTTTCCCAGACTTCAAAGTATTGGTCCATTAACTCCATTTTAATCAAGATGTAAAAAGGACTGTCCCAGCCTTCACCCTCCGGATCTTGTTGGGTCGTTCTCCCCATCCCCACCTGCATCCCTCTTCCCTGTCTTTATTCCCCATGCCCCTCCCTTTCCCTTCCTCTCCTGTCCCCTCTCCCTCTCCTGCCTTCTGTGTCCATCCACTGGTTAGGCATACGTTCATCCTTTCAACAGTTCTTGAGCTGGGCAGGAGCCAGGCTCCATGGTAAAAGGTGGGGATAGAGATGCGTGCCACATCTCCCTGTGAGGGCCGAAATCCAGTCAGTGCCTGTCACCTGCCTATTGTCGATCCATCTGCTCACCTTGCTCTCTCCCTCCCCAGCCCAGTCAGCTACACTTGCCCCTTTGTTGAAGCCTCTGTCTTCAGAATCTGTGGCACATGGTGGAAGATGGTTAAGGCCCATGAAATATCAGTGAATGGGGACTGGCACAGGGTGGGTTGCAGGGGCAGATAGGGACCCAGGGCAGCACATTTGCAGAGGAAGGCCTGCATTCCCTGCCTACTGTCCACAGTCCCTTGGGCTCACCTCAGGCAAAGAGGCTGGCTGGCTGCTCACACCCAGCTCACAGATGGACCCTAGGGAATGAGAGTGGTGACCTAGGATGGACAAGTGGGCACCTGTGTACCTGAGATGAGTCCGTTTATGCATGAGTGTCTGCGCTTGTGTTTGTACAGGCATGTTAGAGTGTACGTGTGAGCACATGCCCCCATGTCCAGCAGGGCTGTCTTTTTTTTTTTTTTTTTTTGGTACTGGGGATTGAACTCAGGGGTGCTCGACCACTGAGCCACATCCCCAGCCCTATTTTGTGTTTTATGTAGAGACAGGGTCTCACTGAGTTGCTTAGTGCCTCGCCATTGCTGAGGCTGGCTTTGAACTCGCGATTCTCCTGTCTCAGCCTCCCTAAGTGCTGGGATTACAGGCTTGA
>CM053401.1:98057348-98078676 GCA_028644305.1 Xerus rutilus | reverse complement strand
CAGGGCTGTCTTGGGTGACCTTGCAGCTCAGTTTTAGCCCTGCTTTGTGTCTCCCTGGGGAGCAGTGTCTCAGCCAGGCCTCGAGGATCAACTCACCTTGTAACTGAACACAGGGGCAGTCCTTATCACAGCTGTGCCGTCTGGTTCTGTCTCACTCTTATCTTCATTCCCCTGAGCTCAGAACTTAGCATTATAAAATGTCAGAAGCTGGGCACAGTGGCACACACCTGTACTCCCAGCACTTAGGGAGGCTGAGACAGGAGAATCGCGAGTTCAAAGCCAGCCTCAGCAATGGCAAGGCACTAAGCAACTCAATGAGACCCTGTCTCTACATAAAACACAAAATAGGGCTGGGGATGTGGCTCAGTGGTCGAGTACCCCTGAGTTCAATCCCTGGTACCAAAAAATAAAAAAAATTTTAAAAAAATGTCAGAGTGAGGCAATGGTTTGGGGATGGAATTTAGAGATTATCTAACTCAACTGAACAATGTGAAAACCGCACCCACCTCAGAGAAGGTACTGGACTCAGAACTGCAGAGGTTACACAGCCAATCAGCAGCAGAACTGGGTGAGAACTCACATCTGCCCAGTCACTTCCTCTCTCCTGTCACAACTTCTGGGCTTTTGTCTACCCCCAAAGTCTTCAAGTAACAGCCGCCTGGTTCCCAGGCTAGCACAAAGGACACCTGGCGCTTGGCACAAAGGAGAAGGCAGGTCTGGTGGGGAGCTGCGTCAGTCTGCCCAGGCTGTACCTTTCTCCTCCTGGCTGTCATGCAGCGTTTCTCTTCCTTAGGGGCAATAGCCCCTGAGCTGGTATCCCCCATGCTGGTCAGATCTCTACTTGCGCTTAATTACAAATGGCAAATGACTACATTCTTACTGATAAACATGGTGGGCAGATATCTTGCCATGTATGGGGTTCATGAGAAAAAAATAATAAATTATGTCTTTGATGCAAATTTTGGGAATGTTTGTGGAATGAAGGAATTGATGGACCCAGTCTAATTCTATTTTAAGTTTGGGAACCATCTAGTCCCGAGGTCATAAAAAAAGTTCATTGTTGTTCAGCTTGTTAGGAACTCTTGCCCATTCCTTGAACCCCTCAATACCTGGCTTTTTGAGTAGATAGCTTTGGGTAATTACTTTCCCTAAAATCTCAATGACACCTCCTAAATTCCCAGGTTAAAGTCTGAGCTTACTCCCTACCTAGAAATGTTAAACTATGAGTTCATTAATTTGCTACCTGCTTCTGTATGATGCTTGCCAAAACCCTACTTTTGTAACTTTTTTTTTTTTTTTTTTTGGTACTGGGGATTGAACTCAGGGACACTCGACCACTGAGCCACATCCCCAGCCCTATTTTGTGTTTTATGTAGAGACAGGGTCTCACTGAGTTACTTAGCGCCTCACCATTGCTGAGGCTGGCTTTGAGCTCGCGATTCTCCTGTCTCGGCCTCCCTAAGTGCTGGGATTACAGGCTTGAGCCACCACGCCTGGCTTACTTTTGTAACTCTTTGAGATATAAAAACCTCTCTGCTTTGAGACCAGGCTGCTGATCTCTGGCCCTGTTTGCAGAGAGAGACAACTGCTGTACAGCTAATGTGCACACAATATAAGCTTGCTTAATTTGATTTAAAATTGGAGTTGGTGGTCCTTTCTTTGCATCCTGGGTTCAACAGAATGAAAGAGGGAGGGAAGTAGAAAGGGAAGATAAAAGAACAGAAGGGGAATCGGGGAAGAGATTGAACTTGAGTGCTTTTGGTCTGGCCATTAAAAAAAAAAAAAAAAAAAGACCAGAAAGACCCTTGAGACACCTCAGGAGGTAATTTACCTTTGAGGAAATGAAGGGGCCTCTCTATGAGAAGGAAGTGGACTCTCTTAAACAAAAATCCAGTTGTTCTGGAGGGTCTCATCAGAACATGTGTGTTCTGGAGACTTTCCTGGGCTGTCCTTGAAAGACTCGATGGCGTGGAACAAGGATCTTATTACTATTATTATTTTTTTGGTACCAGGGATTGAACTCAGGGGCACTCGACCACTGAGCCACATCCCCAGCCCTATTTTGTGTTTTATGTAGAGACAGGGTCTCACTGAGTTGCTTAGTGCCTCGCCATTGCTGAGGCTGGCTTTGAACTCGCGATTCTCCTGTCTCAGCCTCCCAAAGAGCTGGGATTACAATCGTGAGCCACCACGCCCGGCTTGAACAAGGATCTTATGATGAGGCCTTGGAAAGGAGGCAGCTGGCTCTTGCTGGGGTAGGAACTCAGAAAGGCTGGGGCAGGCTCCTCTCAACTGGTGCTGACCTGGACCCTGAGGAAACTGAGAGAAGTGAGCACCTGGGGCTGCCTTCTTGACCCTGTATCAGTCTGAACTTACCTGGTGAAGACGCCCAGAGTAAGGGAACAACAACATAAGTGGAGGTCCCATCCTTAGCATCCTGGAGGTGCTGTTTGCACAGTGATGCACTGTACTATTGGTGTCCACAGTCCTGGTTACCGCAAGCTTCTAAAGACTGGAGTAAATGTGGTTGTGTGTGTCTTCTGGAACTCTGTTCCTGTTTATTTGCCTCTTTCTGGAGCAGGTCTGGGCCTATTACTGAAGACACAGGGAGTCAGCAGGAAGCCTCTATTACCTGTAGTTTGGGAGAATTAGAACAATGTTTAATTCCGCATTATCAATTCCAAACATTACCATCTGTGGCCACCACACCCTGAGTGGCAGGGAGGAAAATAGAGTTTATCTCCACATTCTGACAGAGAAAGCTACTCACTGTGACCTTTTTTCCTTCGGGGTGTTCCTTTCCTATCTCCGGGAGCCTACGAGCCTGGGAGGAACGCAAAAAATTCATAAAGCGGATCATTTACAGCTTGGTTAAAAAAAAAAAAAAAAAAGACAAAAAACCGCCCAATTCCAACGTCAAACAATCGATCTGGGAGATTTGTAACGTCAGTTACAGGAATCATCCCTTACAAGCATAGTAATCGCCCCACCTACAGTCTTCCTTTTTTTTAAACAAAACGTGTAGCCTTGCTAAAACAAGGCCTCAAAAAATTGGTTTAAGACTCAGAGTTGTTCCTCTCCACGGAAATCTTTAGTAAAAGGCGAAAGATTTATACGATCTGAAGAGAAACCAGAGTATACTATGTAACTCTACAACTCACAACTCGGGTAATAGCAACTACTAAGTCACTGATGGTGGCTAGTTAACGCCAGGTAGGATTCTATACATCAAAAAAATTTTCAGATTACTTTGTAGAAAGCGTCATATGCACAAAACATGCACGGAAACTTTAAAACAGTTTTCCCTTTTAAACCCGTTGTTTGCGCAGAGCACTGTGGGTATGCAAATAAGTGGAGTCATCTCGTGTTGGATGGGGAAAGTAGTGGAGTGCTCGCACAGTTCCTCTGCGTCACCATGTGGGGGCGAAGCGGGGAAATGGTTGGCTGGAGTCAAAACGCCGTCCTAGGTCAGACTTGGGTTTTATCTGTCTGGTATTTTTGTTAAGTCTGAGTTTGATTTTCTTTAAAGACTGCTATTGCGTTGAAATAGAAAATAGCAACTCATTGACACAAAATGCAGGACAGTCGTTCCTGCCTTCGGTCGGAGTGAGGGGTGTAAACTAGGAAAGGTTGCACGCCCGCAGTTTAAAAAGTTTTGCAGTTTCATTTTTCTTACACTGCATGGCGGGCACGTGGGCTTTTGATGCGGTTGTGGTGGTTTTTGTTTACCACGCACGCACGTACGCTCGAGTATTCTGCATTTTCGCCTGCCATTTGAGAATTCCTGGGACCCTGCACATTCAGTTTCTGATTTTCTGCCCCACCAGCGCTGCTGTTGGGGATGAAATATCGCTCTTCCAGTGTCAGACCTCGAGTCTCTTTATTCTATGCTTTACGTACATGCTCACCTATCTGACCGGCCTACGTTAGGGCTCCTTGCTTGTGAAAGGAAAACTGCTCTTTTTTTTTTTTTTTTCCCCCAGCCACTGATGTAGATCTTCTGCTTCCCACCTTTCACATCTCTGAACTGAAACTTTCGCCTCCCACTTTGCTGGTTTCTTTGCTACTAAGACAATCTTTTGACACGTAGGTGATTTAAATGTCTAATAGAGTTAAAAAATTTTTTGGAAGGAGGTACTGGGGATTGAACCCAGCAACGCTTAACCACTGAGCCACATCCCCAGCCCTTTCTAAAATTTTATTTAGAGTCAAGGTCTTGCTGAGTTGCTAACAGCCTTGCTAAGTTGCTTTAAACTTGAGATTCTCCTGCCCTAACATCCCAAGCCACCGTGGCCACACGTTTTAGATAGAATTCAAAAGCCATACCATTCACCCCTTTGAAGTATACAATTCAGTATTTTTAGTATATTCACAGAATGGTACAATCACCACCACAATCTAATTTTAGAACATTTTTTCACTCTCCAAAAAAACTGTATCCATGAGCAGTTACTTCCTGTCCCCCAGTTTTCCAGCCTTTGATGATCACTATGATGTGCTTGTTCTGGACATTTCATATAAACCAAAGCATATATGTGACCTTTTGTTCTAGTTTCTTTGACTTGGCATATGTTTGCAACTTTCATCCACCAATACATATTTGTTATATTTCACAATGTAATGAAAGTTAAAGAGATCCACAGAGATGCAAAGTTCCCACTATATGTTAATAGCTGTACCTTGCAGGCCAGGGGCTAAGGGGACACAAAAAGTTTCTAGTTGGAACTTGGGAGGCAAAGTTTCCCTGCTCCTGAGTTCTAGGGGCATTCATCTTCTGGCCTTTGCTTTGCTTCACTCTGGAAAGTTTCTGGCAGCTTCTGTTCATTAGAGAGCTACAGGGAAGCTTAACTTTTATTTTTAGCCATCCAGGCTCTGTTGTCTTGGAACTTCCAGGATTTCTGAATCCAAAGCATAGAGTCATCCTGATTGTAAATGTGGGTTTTAAGGGACTGATACAGTTTCACTATTTATAGTGTGGCCTATTCCTGCATTTCTGGCAATAATTCATGCTAATATTTAATATAAGAAATAACCTACAGGCATGGTGGAGTGTAGAGAGCTGTCCCTGGGCTGTGTGTGGACTATCAGCATCGCAGCCAGTGAGGGGAGAGATCTGGCATTGGGAACACCCGTGGCACCCCCACAGAGTTAGACCACCTGATTGCAGGTGAACCTTCCCCTCAGCTTTGCCAGAGATCCCACATAGCACAGGAGATGGGGTGACCTGCTATAGCCACACAGCACAGGACATGGATGACCTGCTGTAGCCACCCAGCCTCTCTGAGATGGGTGTGACCTGCCAAAATGCCAATCAACCTGCTGACTGCAAGACACCATGAAGCAAGACTCCACCCTTGAAACCTTATCCCTGCCTTTCATGTATCCCTTTATTTATTTTTTTAAATATTTTTTTAGTTGTTGATGGATCTTTATTTTATTCATTTATTATTTATATGTGGTGCTGAGGATCGAACCCAGTGCCTCACGCATGCTAGGCAAGCGCTCTACCACTGAGCTATAGCTCCAGCCCCTCATGTATTCCTTTAAATAAACCACAGGAGCCATTTTATCTTGTCTTGCCCAGCTTCTGCATGGGGCAAGAAGGGGCTCCATCCTCTTTTTTTTTTTTTTGGTACCAGGTATTGAACTCAGGGGCACTCGACCACTGAGCCACATCTCCAGCCCTATTTTGTGTTTTATATAGAGACAGGTTCCCACTGAGTTGCTTAGCACCTCACCGTTGCTGAGGCTGGCCTTGAACTTGCAATTCTCCTGTCTCAGCCTCCCAAAGTGCTGGGATTACAGGCGTGCACCACCACGCCCAGCTGGGCTTCATCCTTTTGAAACTATAATTCTCTCTTTGTCTTTTGTTCGTTACTATTATTCTAGACTTTGATTATTCTAGACTTTAATTTCTCAGGTGGCTTATATCCTCCTTGGCAGAAAGAAGAACCCCTCAAGGAGACGCTGGCCATCTCCCCTTAGTGGAGTATGCCTGTAATCCCAGCAACTTGGGAGGTTGAAGCAGGAGTATACCAAGTTTGAGGCCACCCTTGGCAATTTAGTGAGAACCTGTCTCAAATTTAAAAATAAAAAGGATGCTGGGCGCACTGGCACACGCCTGTAATCCCAGCAGCTCAGGAGACGGAGGCAGGAGGATCTCAAATTCAAAGCCTCTCAGCCACTCAGTGAGACCCTGTCTCTAAGCGAAATACAAAAGAGGGCTGGGGATGTGACTTAGTGGTTGAGTGCCCCTGTGTTCAATGCCGAGTACCAAAAAACAAGAAAGAAAAAAAGAAAATAAAAAGGACTGGGAATATAATTCAGTGATAGAGCATCCCTGGGTTCAGTCCCAAAGTAGCCATATCAATAAAATGAATGTTAAAATTAATTTTTATTTGCTTAAGTAATATATTTTAAACATATCCCAAATATTAAAATTTTTAATATTCAATATAAAAAGAATTACTTGTTTATATTCTTTTTTTCAAAGACTTCACAATCCAGTGTGTATTTACTTTTTTAAATTTTTATTTTTTAAATTTTTTTTAGTTATAGATAGACACAATATCTTTATTTATTTATTTTCATGTGGTGCTGAGGATCAAACCCAGTGCCCCACACATGCAGTGCTCTACCACTGAGCTACAATCCCAGCCCTGTATTCACTCTTTTTTTTTTTTTTTTTTTTTGGTACCAGGGACTGAACTCAGGGGCACTCGACCACTGAGCCACATCCCCAGCCCTATTTTGTGTTTTATGTAGAGACAGGGTCTCACTGAGTTGCTTAGCCCCTCGCCATTGCTGAGGCTGGCTTTGAACTCGCGATTCTCTTGTCTCAGCCTTCCAAAGTGCTGGGATTACAAGCGTGAGCCACCGCGCCCAGCTTGTATTTACTCTTTTTTTAAAAAAATATTTATTTTTTAGTTGTAGGTGGACACAATATCTTTATTTTATTTTTATGTGGTGCTGAGGATCGAACCCAGTGCCTCCCGCGTGCTAGGCGAGCACGCTACCACTGCGCCATAATCCCAGCCCCTTGTATTTACTCTTAAAACACATCTCAATTCACACTGGCCACATTTCAAATGCTCAACTCGCACATGTCCAGTGACCACCATACTAGACAGTACAGTTCTAAATCTTTTTGGATCTTTTATTAAAATAATCATATGGACTAATAACAATAATTTTTGTTTTTCTTTTTCTAGTCCATGTGCTTTTTTTTCCTTTATTTTACTTTCCATTGCCATAATTTTTTGTATTTTCCCGTATTTACTATTACACTGGTAGTGCAAAATCAAGTGGAACTGATGATACTGTCATTCTAGTCTCCTTTTGGACTCTGAAGACAGTTTAAGACACTTTCTATTAATGTGTGACATTTGCTTGGGGTTTTTGGTGGTAATCTTCACTATACGAAATAGATTAACTATGTTATTAAATGAAATTATTAAATAGAATAACTATATTATTATTTTAATTCTAATATAATAAAATATGTAAATGTGTTAGTGAATGGATATTTGAGTTTATCAAATACCTTTTCTGTATTTATGGGATTATCAGATGATTTTGCTTTTATCTCTTATAGTGGTGATAAGAGATTAATGTTAAATTGATAAGAGATTAATGTTAAATCATTCTTGCCTGTTCTTGCTGTTTATTCTGTGATTTCTACTTGTGATTAAAACCCAGGGCCACAGATTCATGAGGCAGATTCACATATGGAAACCACATCCAATCCTTTTTGAATTCTTTTTTTCTTCTTGGTACAGGGGATTGAACCCAGGGGCATTGTTAACACTGAGCACCATCTCTGATTCTATCTATCTATCTATCTATCTATCTATGTATCTATCTATCTATCTATCTATTTATCTATCTATCTATCTATCTATCGATTATCTATCTATTTATTTATTGGTACTGAGGATTGAACTCAGGGGCACTCGACCATTGAGCCACATCCCCAGACCAATTCTGTGTTTTATTTATTTATTTGGGGGGGGTACTGGGGATTCAACTCAGGGGTACTCGATCACTGAGCCACATCCCCAGCCCTATTTTGGGTTTTTTATAGAGACAGGGTCTCACTGAGTTGCTTAGCTCCTCGTCATTGCTGAGGCTGGCTTTTAACTGGTGATTCTCCTGTCTCAGCCTCCCTAAGTGCTGGGATTACAGGCTTGCGCCACCCCATCTGGCTCCTTTTTATGTTTTATTTTGACAGAGGGTCTCACTAAATTGCTGAGGCTGACCTTGAACCTGCAATCCTCCTGCCTCAGCCTCTGAGTCACTGGGATTACAGGTGGGTGCCATCACACTCAGCCCAAGCTTTTCAAATTCTGCAATAGAAAGACTCTCCCTAGAGTGAAGGTAGATGGGGGCTGTAAATCTCAGCACCAGATTTACCTCTTTTCTTGGATTCCTTGTTCATTTCTACTGTAGTCTCTATGCTGGCCACAAGAGGATGCTGCTTCCTTTTAGTGCTCAGTTCTGGCCACAAAGCCCACCTGTTAAATTAAGATCATGGAGTCAAATGTCTTGTTCCCATAAATTGCAAAAGAATTTTGAAAATGTATGTCCCTATTGCACATTTGTAAAAATTTTTCTTGTTAGTTGTACATGGACATAATGCCTTTATTTTGTTTATTTACTTATATATGGGTGCTGAGGATCGAACCCAGCGCCTCACGCGTGCTTGGCAAGCGCTCTACAACTGAACCACAACCCCAGCCCCCATTGCACATTTGAAAACATCATATCTACAGTTTTCTTGTGAGAACTTACAATAGTCTCAGTTTAAATAGATTCAGAGGATGGATATAGTCTGTACTCTCACTGCAGGTTCTGCATCTGTAGTCAACCAGCTGTGGACTGAAAATATTAGGGAAAAATTGTATGTATACTGTATATGTATAGCCATTATCAGTGTTTATTTAAAGTTTTTTGCAGTATTAAGGATTGAGCCTAGGGCCTCATGCCTGCTAGGTAAGCAACCTCCAACCCTTGGCCTTCAAAAACCTTCAAAAGATGATCAACCTTTCTGGAATCAGGAAACAAGAATTTGAATTATTATAATACCATTTTACACTCACTAGGTATTCAGAAGAATTTTTTTTTTTTTTTTTTTTTTGGTACTGGAGATTGAACTCAGGGATACTCACCGCTGAGCCACATCCCCAGCCTTATTTTGTATCTTATGTACAGACAGGGTTTCACTGAGTTGCTGAGAGCCTTGCCGCTGCTGAGGCTGGCTTTGAATTTGGGATTCTCCTGTCTCGACCTCTCAAAGTGCTGGGATTACAGGTGTGTGCCTCTGTGACGGGCTAAGAGATTTTTTTTAAAAAGGCCAAAACTCCAAGTCAACTACTTTGAAAATTTGTCATTATTCAGTAAAGAAAGCTAGGCATGTCTAGCAATTCTCCAAGACATGTAAGTCCTACAAAAATTGGTGTACTTGTGCTCCTATAGATGTATACAATTTTTTTTGTTTTTTTTTAAATTTTTTTAGTTGTTGATAGATCTTTATTTTATTCATTTATTATTCATATGTGGTGCTGAGGATTGAACCCAGTGCCTCATGCATGCTAGGCAAGCGCTCTACCACTGAGCTACAGCCCCAGCCCACAATGTTTTGAATAGTAAAAAAATGAAAATCAGAATGCAAATAAGCAAAAAGAGCGCACCTGTAACCCCAGCTACCTAGGAGGTTGAAGCAGGATTATCGCAAATTCCAGGTCAGCATGGGAAACTGACACCCCCATCTAAAAAAAAAAAAAAAAAATGGTGAAATTTGAGCTAAGGCCCAACTTTCTTTGCATGCTATAACTCACAACCTCCTGCTGAGAAAAAGAATGCTTGACCAGTTGTATGATAAAATTAGGACTAAGACTTCTGGGAAATCAAGTAATTCATATGTATGGTTATGATTGACCAAAAACTTAGTTTTTCAATTATGTACTTAACACATGCTTAAGTTCTGATTATTATATCAATATTTCCATGGCACAATGCTCCAACAGAAACAATCACAGAACAATAGAAGACATGATTTTAACGAAATCATAAAGGTGCTTACGTGATAATACCCTACTTCTAGTTAATACAAAGCACTAGTTGTTCTAGAAAAACACAGTTTAACAGGACTACTCATTGTGCATAACATACACCTCAAATAAGAAATATCTTTCATTAAACCGAGAACAAATAGCCTTGCTTAAAAAGCAAGGCCTCAAAAAATTGGTTTCAGACTCAGAATTGTTCCTCTCCACGGAAATCTTTAGTAAAAGGCGAAAGATTTATACGATCTGAAGAGAAACCAGAGTATGAATTTGTCACCTGTGTTCTCTATCCGGAGTAACTACCATTCCTAGTACACTAATGGTGGTTATTTAGCTAAAGCGTTACTACCTGTAGAAGTTTGATAAATTTTGTAAGTAATGCTCATATTCTTAAAAAGTGGCATAATAAATACGTTTGTTTTCATGAAAACACTTGCACTGTTTGCAGTGTCTTATGGGTATATGCAAATGAACCTGAATAATCACCCTTGAGACTCCGGAAATACCTTAGTTCTGCGGAGCCACTAAGGAGGCGGAGGATTTACTGTCGGGTTAAAACATACTCCTGGTCATCAGAGAGATTGTGATTTGTGTATTCATACACTGGGACTTTGAGTTTGATTTCTTTTCAATGAAGAAGTTTTCTTACAATTGGGACAGAGAGGGCTGGTAAAGGGTCAAGGAATGTTTGATACACATTCTGCATAGTGGTCATCCACGGTTGCAGTATGGTAGAGGAAGTGCTCTTAGAGGTTATCAAGGTTGTGGCAATATCCTTTTACTTAAATTCGGAGGGTGTCATCAGAGTTTTTTTCTTTGAACTATGGATATGTTATTTGTGTGTGAGATATACTTAATTTTTTTTTTAATATTTATTTTTTTAGTTGTAGGTGGACACAATAGCTTTATTTTATTTTTATGTGGTGCTGAGGATCGAACCCAGTGCCTCCCGCCTGCTAGGCGAGCACGCTACCACTGCGCCATAACCCCAGCCCCTATACTTAAATTTTTAAAAAATATTTTTTAGTTGTCAGTGGACCTTTTATTTATTTATTTACGGTACTGAAAATCGAGCCCAGTGCCTCACGCATGCTAGGCAAGCGCTCTACCACTGAGCCACCACCTCAGCCCCTATACTTAAATTTTTAAAAGGTATTTTTTATTCTTTTTATTTATTTATTTTTTGGTACCAGGGATTGAACCCAGGGGTCCTTAACCATTGAGCCACATCCCCAGAACTTTTTGCATTTTATTTAGAAACGGGGACTCACAGAGTTGCTTAGGGCTTCACTAAATTGCTGGGGCTGGCTTTGAACTCGCCATTCTCTGCTTCAGCTTCCTCAGCTGTTGGGATTACAGGCTGTGCCACTGTGCCTGGCAAAAGTTTTCTTAGACTGGTGTTATGAGAAGCTTCCTTTATAAAAATCATCATAAAGAAAGGCGAGGTTTCTTGAACCCAACATGGCACCTCAGCTTTTGGTGATTAGTCTTTGGGGAGTGTTTCTTTGCTCCTGGGTTTTAAAGGGAAATTCACCTTCTGGTTTTTGCTCTGTTTGGCCTGGGTAGTAGTCAATAAAGAAAGGAATGAGAGTAAGAAGTAAGGTGAGCCATGCCAGACTCCAGATGAAATTGTGGAGCTTCAGGGAGGTCTGGATCCAGAGTCTGGCCTCTGTACTGCAGTAGCTACAGAAATATTTAAGAATTTTTCTTTTTTCTTTCTGGTACTGGGGATTGAACCCAGGGATGTGCTACCACTGAGCTATATCACTAGCCCCTTTTATTTTTTATTTTTATTTTGTTTTTGTACAAGGGATTGAACTCAGGGGTTCTCAACCACTGAGCCACATCCCTAGCCCTATTTTGTGTTTTATGTAGAGGAGACAAGGTCTCACTGAGTTGCTTAGCGCCTCCCCATTGCTGAGGCTGGCTTTGAACTCACGATTCTCCTGTCTCAGCCTCCCAAAGTGCTGGGCTTACAGGAATGTGCCACTGCGCCCGGCTTTTTTTTTTTTTTTTTGGTACTGGGGATTGAACTCAGGGATACTCGACCACTGAGCCACATCCTCAGCACTATTTTGTGTTTTATGTAGAGACAGGGTCTCACTGAGTTGCTTAGCGCCTCCCCATTGCTGAGGCTGGCTTTGAACTCATGATTCTCCTGTCTCAGCCTCCCTAAGTGCTGGGATTACAGGCTTGAGCCACTGCACCCGGCTCTGGCTTTTATTTTTTATTTTGAGAGAGGGACTTGCTAAATTGCTTAGTGCCTCACTAAATTACTGAGGCTGGCCTTGAACTTGTGATCCTTCTGTCTTTGCCCCCCAAGCCTCTGGGATTATAGGCATTTGCCACTGCACCCTGCTGATCTAATGTTTTATGATATGCATATTATATATATATATATATATTCATGAACATTGTAAATATTCTCCCTTATTTCTGGGCATGCCTGGCACAATGGCACAGTTGCTGTAATCCCAGCAACTCAGGAGGCTGAGGCAGAAGGATCACAAATTTGAGGCCAGCCCCAGCAATTTAGCAAGGACCTAAGTAACTCAGTGAGATCCTGTCTCAAAATAAAAAATATAAAGGTCTGAGAATGTAGCTCTATGGTTAAGCATCCCTGGGTTCAATCCCCAGTACCAAAAATTGTATTATATATATATATATATATATATATATATATATATATATATATATATATATATACATATATATATATGCACACACAAATATACACTCCCTTATTGAGATCTATTTTTATGTCTTTCAGTATAGTTTTACAATTTTACCATAAAGATTTTTGTTAGATGTATGTTCTTCCTAATACCTTATGATTTTTGTAGTTAGTGTAGTTTTTAAAAACTTTTTTAATTAAAAAGTTTATTTTTTGGTACTAGGGGTTGAACTACGGATTGAACCCAGAGTCATTTTACCACTGAGCAACATTCCTAGTCTATTTATTTATTTGTTTGTTTATTTATTTATTTAGTACCAGAGATTGAACCTAGGGGTACTCGACCAAGAGCCACATCCCCAGCCCTATTTTGTGTTTTATGTAGAGACAGGGTCTCACCGAGTTGCTTAGTGCCTCGCCGCTGCTGAGGCTGGCTTTGAACTCGCAATTCTCCTATCTCAGCCTCCCTAAGTGCTTGGATTACAGGCCACACCCAGCTTCAAATAGTATAGATTTTAACTACAATCTTAAATTACTTATTGCTAATATATAGTAATGCAGTTGAGTTTTTTTAAAAATTGCTCTTGTATTCAGCAATCTTAGCCCCTCAGTTTCAATATATGGTCGTTTTTTATTTTTTTCCCTGTGCTGCTGAGGATCAAGTCGTGCTAGGCAAGCAAGCACTCCACTACTGAGCTACATTCTCATTCCTGGTAGATTTTCTTATATGTTCTATGTAGAGAAGCCTATTATCAAAGTGACAAAAAGTCTTACTCTTTTTTTTTTGCTACCAGGTATTGAACACAGTGCTTTGCCACTGCCTTTTTTTGTTTTTATTTTTTATTTTTGAGATAGGTTTTCACTAAGTTGCTTAGGGCCTCACTAAGTTACTGAGGCTAGCCTGAACTCGCGATCCTCTTGCCTCAGCCTCCTGAGTCACTGAGATTACAGGCATGTGCCACCATATCTGGCTCCTAATATTTTTATTATTCATTTTTCTTGTTTTCTTTAACTGGTTGAAAACTCTGGCAGAGACATCAAAATGAGTGCTGATAGTGGGCATTTTTTTTCTTGTTTGAATGATAACTTTTATGATCACAATTAAGTGTCAAGTTTGGAGTGGACAGACTAAGCTTCATGGGCAAGCTGTCTGTGCAGTTGTATAGGGGCTTATGCTTAGAAGATCCCAATGTAGCTGTTGCCTTAATGAAATTATTAATAATTTTTGAAAGGAACACTGCATTTTTATTTTTCCATAGGCCTTGAAATGTTTTGGTAAGCATTCATTCATTCATTCATTTTTTTTTTTCTTGCGGTATTAGGACTTAAACTCAGGACCCCATGTGTGCTAAACAAGCGCTTTACCACTGGGCTACAACCTCATCCCTTTTTATTTTATTTAGAGACAGTCTTGCTAAGTTGCCCAAGCTAGCCTCAAATTTGGAATCCTCTTGCCTCAGTTCCCCTAGTACGAGAGAATTATAGGTGAATGCCCATACCCGGTGAATTTTTTGTTGTTGTTGTTTCTTTGTGGAGCTTGGAATTGAACCTGAGGTCTGGTATATGCTAGGCAAGGGCTCTATCACTGAACTATACCCCTAGCCCTAATAATGTATTTTTTAGTGGACTTAATTTTTCTGAATTTTTTTTAATTACAGAAAAATTGCGAAGATAATTCAGTGTTCCCATGCATCCCACACCCAGTTGCCTCCCCCTTTTGTAGATGGACACAATACCTTTATTTTATTTGTTTTTTATGTGGTGCTGAGGATCAAACCCAGTGGTTCACACATGCTAGGCAAGCACTCTACCACTGAGCTACAACCCCAGCCACTGTTGCCCTTGTTTTTAACATCTTGTTAGTATGGCATGTTATTATAAAACCAGACACACTGCCTCTTCTGCCCTCCCAACTCAATAAGACAGAAACTCCACTCCAGACTGTGCAGCTAACATGGCAGGGCTACCCCTCCCCTCTCCACCTGCTCAGCTTTCTTTGGTTGTCAGGACAACCACATTTCTCATTTTGCCCCCAGCAACCTGTTGCTGAGGCTAACTTCTGGGCCAGTGTAGCTGAGCCCAGACTTGTGGGAAAGAGGCTGTACCTTGGACACAGTACTACTGAGAATACTGAGTGCCGGATTATATTTGCTCCAGCTGTCAAGGTAAGCTTCTAGGATAGGAAAAGCCAATCAAAAGGACCTTGGGCTGCTGCTATTGAAAGGGGCACATTGCTCATAGAGCAGGATTGTCACCAAGTGAGAGGTTTATTATTGTCTCCACCCCCAACTTCAGAACCCTGGCTCAGAGATTCTTTTTTTTTTTTTTGGTACCGGGGATTGAACTCAGGGGTACTCGACCACTGAGCCACATCCCCAGCCCTATTTTGTGTTTTTATGTAGAGACAGGGTCTCACTGAGTTGCTTAGCGCCTCACCATTGCTGAGGCTGGCTTTGAACTCGCAATTCTCCTGTCTCAGCCTCCCTAAATGCTGGGATTACAGGCTTGAGCCACCGCGCCCAGCTCTGGCTCAGAGATTCTTACCTGTGGTGGGGGCGCGGGGAGAAATTTAATCTTTCCCTAAAAGAACTGACCTTGTTTGCAATAGAGTATGGAGCAACCTCTGAAAATCAGTGTTAATTGGATTGGTGAAGTGGTTCAGTGATAGAGTGTTTACCTAGCTTGTTTGAGGCTCTGGGTTCAATCCCCAGCACCAGCAAAAGAAAAAGAGAGAGAGAAAGAAAAGAAACAGAAAACAACAGTGGTTGTGGTGAAGAACTGTGAAGGGGTGCGGTTGTGGCTCAGTGCTAGGGCGCTTACCTAGTGCGTGTGAGGCACTGGGTTCGATCCTCAGCACCACATAAAAATAAAGGTATTGTGTTCATCTACAACTAAAAAATATATTAAAAAAAAAAAGAACTGGGAAGAGACTGGTAGAGCCATTGGTGATGTGGGCTTAACTATAGGCCAGGGAGAGAGAACTAGAAGGAGCCGACCTGGAGTCAAACAAATCTTAAACACTGACCTAGGAAACTATTCTTTCAAAGGAGCCCAAACGTGATTGATTGCAGCAATTTATACTCCAAGGCATTGTTGAAAACAATAGAGCAATCACATAGTAATCAGTAGGTCTTAACAGCTGGATGTGCTTATATAAAGATAATCAAAGAAAGCTCTGCAGAAACCACTGTCCACTTGTCCCCATGGCTGTGTCCTAGGAGCAGCAACATTACAGGCCTAACACTGAAGGGTGAGAGAGACTCCACTGAAATAGTGCAGGAACTAAACAAATAAGCAGATGTCAAGGAGACCCAGATTTGGGGGGACTAGTAACAATATATTATCTAAAATGTCTTGTTTCCAATGGCAACAAAAATTATGAGACATACAAAGAAAGAGGAAAGTATGACTCACACACTGAACACAAATCAGGCAACAGACACTGCCTGTGAGTGACCAGATGTCAAATTTAACAGGCAAAGCCTTCAAAGTAGCCTTTATAAATAAGTCCAAGGAACTAAAGGAAACTATAATTAAAGAAGAAAAGGATGGTATGAGGACAGTGTCATATTGAATAGAGAATATCAATAAATACAATAATAATAATAATAATAATAATTACTATTATTATTATTTGTCACGCTAGGGACTGAACCCATGATATTCTACCATTGAGCTACACCCTCAGCTGGTTTAATTTTTTATTTTGAGAAAGGGTCTCACTAAATTGCCCAGGCTGGCATCCATCTTGCCATCTTCCTGCCTCAGTCTCCTGAGTAGCTGGGATTACAGGCATGTGCCACAGTGCCCTTGTGGTTCTTTTTTTATTTTATTTTTTTTTAAACATTTATTTTTTAGTTTTAGATGGACAGAATTATTTTATTTTTATGTGGTGCTGAGGATTGAACCCAGTGCCTCACGCATGCCAGGCGAGCATGCTACCACTGCACCATAACCCCAGCCCCTCTGGTTCTTTTTTTAAAAAGTGAATTTTTTTTTTTTTTGGTACTAGGGATTGAACTCAGGGGCACTCAACCACTGAGCCACATCACCAGCCCTATTTTGTGTTTTATGTAGAGACAGGGTCTCACTGAGTTGCTTAGCACCTCGCTGTTGCTGAGACTGGCTTTGAACTTGCGATTCTCCTGTCTCAGCCTCCCAAAGTGCTGGGACTACAGGCATGTGCCACCATGCCCAGCTAAAAAATGTACTTTTTGAGACAGTCTTGCTAAGTTGCCCAGGCTGGCCTCAAATTTTCAATCCTCTTCCCTCAGACTCCCAAATAGCTAGGATTATAGATGTGAACTACCAGTCCTGGCAGATTGATAGGGATTGTGCAATCCAAAAATCAAAAAGAACATTAGAAAAACTAATAGAACCTTAAAAATATGTGGAACACCATTAAGTATACCAACATATGTGTAATGGGAGTACAAGAAAGAAATAGAAACAGAAAAAAAACTTAGAAGAAAAAAATAGCTGAAAAATCTCAAATTTAACAAAAAATAACCATCTATATTTTCAGCAAGCCCAGTGAACTCCAAGTTGAATAAATGCAAAGAGAGTCAAACAGACACATCATGGTAAAAATTCTGAAAGCCAGGCCAGACATCATCATCATAATAATAATAATAAAATAAATACAAAAATAGTAATAGGTGGTGCATACTTGTAATAGTAATAGGTGGTGCATACTTGTAATCCCAGTGGTTTGGGAGGCTGAGGCAGGAGGAGGATTGCAAATTCAAAACCAGTCTCAGTAACTTAGCAAGGCTCTAAGCAATTTAGTGAGAGCTTGTCACAAAAAAAAAAAAAAAGGGCTGGAGATGTGGCTCAGTGATTAAGCACCTCTGGTTTCAATCACTGGTATTATAAATAAGCAAGCAAATAAACAAACAAACAAACAAATAAATAATCCGAAAGCCAAACTCAAAGGAGGAAATCTTTTTAAAAATATTTTCAGGGGTGGGTACTGAGGATTGAACGCAGGGGCACACCACTGAGCCACATCTCAGCCCTATTTTTGTATTTATTTTATTATTATTATTATTATTGCTATTTTTGTATTTTATTTAGAGACAGGGTCTCACTGAGTTGCTTAGCACCTCGCCCTTGCTGAGGCTGGCTTTGAACTTGATCTCCTTGCCTCCTGAGCCGCTGGTATTACAGGCATGCGCCACCATGCCCGGTACAAAGGAACTCTTTTTTTTTTTGGTACTGGGGATTGAACTCAGGGGCACTCAACCACTGAGCCATATCCTAGCCCTATTTTATGTAGAGACAGGGTCTCACTGAGTTGCTTAGCGCATCGCTGTGGCTGAGTCTGGCTTTGAACTTGCGATTCTCCTGTCTCAGCCTCCCAAAGTGCTGGGATTACAGGCGTGCGCCACCGCGTCCGGCTAAGGAAGAACTCTTTTTTTTTTTTTTTTTTAATATTTTTTTAATTGTAGATGGACACAATGTCTTTATTATATTGCCTTGTATGTGGTGCTGAGGATCGAACCCAGGGCCTCACGCATGCAAGGCAAGCGCTCTACCGCTGAGCTACAATCCCAGCCCAAGGAAGAACTCTTGAAAGCATAAAGTAAGAAGAAAAAAAAAATCTAGCAGCTCAGATGAAATTGACAGCTGACTTAGTGTCAGCAGAAACAATGAAGGCCAGAGGGTGGTGGCATCACATACTAGCAGTGCTCAAAGAAGCCCCAGCCCCTAAGAAAAACTGCCTACTAGAATTGTATATTCAGCAAATCTTTTTCAGAAATGAAGGGAATTTTCTCAGAACAACAAAACCAAGAGTCACCATTCAAGAAATACTAAAATGTCTGGGGGTGTAAATCAATGGTAGAGCACTTGCCTAGCATTGGAGAGTCCCTGGATTTTATCCCTAGCAAAAAAAGAAACAACAAGAAAGTCATCAGGGCACTTAGGGAGGCTGAGACAGGAGAATCGCCAAGTTCAAAGCCAGCCTCAGCAACGGCGAGGCGTGGCGCTAAGCAACTCAGTGAGACCCTGTCTCTACATAAAACACAAAATAGGGCTGGGGGTGTGGCTCAGTGGTTGAGTGCCCCTGAGTTCAATCCCCAGTACCAAAAAAAGAAAAAAGAAAAGAAAAAAGAAAGTCATCAGGCTGAAAGCAAGAGGTAGATGGTAGTCTGAGTCCTCTGAAAAGAAAGTAGTATCAGTAAAGGTAATTATATAAAATGTGTAAGGCAGTATAAATGTACATTTGTTCTTCCTGTTTTCCTTTTTTGCAATGAAGGGAATGAAATCCAGGGCCTGGAGCATGTTAGGCAAACACTTTACCACTGAGCTACACCCCAGCTTCCTCCTTTATTCTTTTTTTGGTCCTGGGGATTGAACTCAGGGGCACTCAACCACTGAGCCACATCCCCAGCCCTATTTTGTGTTTTATGTAGAGACAGGGTCTCACTGAGTTGCTTAGCACCTCGCTGTTGCTGAGGCTGGCTTAGAACTCGTGATTCTCCTGTCTCAGCCTCCCTAAATGCTGGGATTACAGGCTTGAGCCACCGTGCCCGGCTTCTCCTTTATTCTTTAAAAAAAAATTTTTTTTGTAGTTGTAGATGGACAGAATGCCTTTATTTTATTTGTTTATTTTTATGTGGTGCCGAGTATCGAATCCAGTGCCTCTCTCATACTAGGAAAGTGCTCTGCCACTGAGCTACATCCCCAGCCCTCCTTTATTCTTTTTTAAATAATTTTTTAAGCCAGGTATGATGGCGCAAGCCTGTAATCCCAGCATTTAGGGAGGCTTGAGACAGGAGAATGGCGAGTTCAAAGCCAGCCTCAGCAATGGCGAGGCGCTAAACAACTCAGTGGGACCCTGTCTCTACATAAAACACAAAATAGGGCTGGGGATGTGGCTCAGTGGTCGAGTACCCCTGAGTTCAATCTCCAGTACCCCCAAAAAATTAAAAAAAATTTTTTTTTAGTTGTAGATGGACACAATATCTTTATTTTATTTTTATGTGGCGCTGAGGATAGAACCCAGTGCCTCAAGCATGCCAGGCAAGCGCTCTACCACTGAGCCACACTCCCTGCCCCCTCCTTTATTCTTTTTTTTTAAAATATATTTTAGTTATACATGGACACAGTGTTTTTATTTTGTTTATTTATTTTTATGTGGTGCTGAGGATCGAACCCAGTGCCTCATACGTGCGAGGCAAGCGCTCTGCCACTGAGCCACAACCTCAGCCCTCCTTTATTCTTTTAATTGATTTAAAAAACAATTACAGGGCTGGGATTGTAGCTCAGTGGGATGGCGCCACATAAAAATAAAATAAAGATATTGTGTCCATCTACAATTAAAAAAATATTTTAAAAAAAACCAATTTGTATAAAATAACATGTAAGGGCTGGGGATGTACATCAGTGGTAGAGTAAATGCTTATCATGAGCAAGGCCATGCGTGGTACAATATCTAGCACTAAAAAATAGCAAATAAGCTGGTCGTGGTGGTGCACGCCTATAATACCAGCAGCTTGGGAGGCTGAGGCAGGACAATTGCAAGTTCAAAGCTAGCCTCAGCAATTTAGCAAGGTGCTAACGCAACTTACCCAAACCGTATCTCTAAATAAAATATAACAAAGGGCTGAGGATATGGCTCAATGGTTAAGTGTCTCTGGGCTCAATCCCTGGTACCAAAAAAAAAAAAGCAATTAATTAATTAATTAATTAATTAATATTGTTAAGTCTATAATATGTAGAAATACATTTGCCAATAGCAGCATGAAGAGATTGTTTGGGAGCAAAGCTGTGTTGGGATAAAGAAATATCTTCAGAGCTGGGCGCAGTGGCTCAAGCCTGTAATCCCAGCACTTAGGGAGGCTGAGACAGGAGAATCGCGAGTTCAAAGCCAGCCTCAACAATGGTGAGGTGCTAAGCAACTCAGTGAGACCCTGTCTCTACATGAAACACAAAATAGGGCTGGGGATGTGGCTCAGTGGTCGAGTACCCCTGAGTTCAATCCCCAGGACCAAAAAAAAGAGAAAGAAATATCTTCAGACGGTAACTCAAATTCACAAGAATAAATTAAGAAAACTAGAAATGATAAAGAGGATTAATATTACAAAATGGTAAATACATACTTGCTCTTCTTCAGTTTTATTAAAAGAAATAAAATTATATGAAGTAATAATGTATTGTTGGGTTGGTAACATTTATGGACATAATCTGTATAATAATAGTGCTACAAAGAGGGAGAAAGGACAAGGCACGATGGCACACACCTGTAATCCCAGAGACTCAGGAGGCTGAGGCAGGAGGATTGCAAGTTCAAGGCCAGCCTCAGCTATTCAGTGAGATCTTCAGCAACTAAGTGAGACCCTTTCTATGAAAAAAAAAAAAAAAAAAAAAGGACTGGATGTAGCTCAGCAGAATTGAACCCCTGGGTTCAATCACCAGTACAAAAATTAAAAAAAAAAAAGGGGGGGGCTGGGGTTATGGCGCAGTGGTAGCGTGCTCGCCTAGCACGCATAAGGCACTGTGTTCGATCCTCAGCACCACATAAAAAAAAAATAAAATAAAGATATTCTGTCACCTACAACTAAAAAAAAAAATAAACATTAAAAAA
>CM053401.1:97991431-98057248 GCA_028644305.1 Xerus rutilus | reverse complement strand
TGGTAATATAGCCTAGTGGTAGAGTACTTGTCCAGCATGCATGGATTCTTGGCATTACACACACACAAAAAGAAATAAACCCAGAGAGCGATATGCAACTAGATGTGCTGGCTTGTTCTCTAGATATCCTCAGAGGTCCTTCCACTTCCTCTGTGACATAGGTATTATCACTTGATTCTCATTTCAAGTGTGAGAAAATCTATTCAGAGAAGCAAATTTCATGTATTCATGTAACCAACAATACTTAAGGTCAAGGAGGTATCAAGCAGTGATTTTTGTCTTATGTTTACGTAAAAATAGAATGATAGAAGTTCCCATGTCTCCTGCCCAGCAGCTTTAGTAACCTTAGAGTTCCTGGGTCCCATGAGACCTCCAGGATTTTTGGGCACTAGTTGCCTTATCTGAGGCCATAATGGTATTAGGATGGCCAGCCAAAGTCCAGGTCCTTGGTGTCCTGTGCCAAGAATTAAGCAAGACACACAGTAACAGGCAAAGTACAGATTTATTGAAGGCAAAGGTGAAAGCAGCACTCTGTAAGGTGGATTTGAGTGGGCTGGAGAGAGAGCTGGTCAAGCCATGTGTTTTAATGCTGAGCTGTGAGGTAGTCTCCTCCCTATTCGGACCTGATTGAGGAGCTTACTCCATTTTCCCCATTGGTTATCTTATGATACCTAATTAAAATATTTTCCAATCCCCCTACCACATTGGTTACTTTATAAAACCTAATTCGAATACTGTCCATTTTATCCCCATTGTTCATTTTAAAATACTGAACTTGTGGCTGGAGTTGTCATAGTGATAAGTGCTCAATGGCAGGAATTGTCATGGTAATGGGACTTATCCTAAATAGGAAAATGATTCATCTTTCTGTCTTGTCCTCAGTGGAATCCTTCTTATACTCTGCCTCTGCCATCTTGGTGTCCTTGGACACCTACCTAACAATAAGGCTCTCAGACACTTTTTTGGTGGTTCTCAACTGTCCAGGCCTCACAATAACCAGAGATGTGATGTGGACTTCTGAGAGTAGTCTGTACCTATAACCTGGCTCCAGCACCGTAGTGTTTAGAGTCTGGTCCTGTTCTACCTCCTAAAGTCATGCAATGGCATGAACCATTTCTTCTCTGACCCCAGACTTGGCTGCCAAGGAGGGGAAGCTTCTCACTTAGAGTATCCTGTAAAGGTTGTTGTGTGTGTGGGGTGTTGTGGGGGCTTTTTTTTTGCACTGGGGATTGAACTCAGGGGTACTCGACCACTGTGCCACATCCCCAGCCCTATTTTGTGTTTTATGTAGAGACAGGGTCTCATTGAGTTGCTTAGTGCCTTGCCATTGCTGAGGCTGGCTTTGAACTTGCGATTCTCCTGTCTCAGCCTCCCTAAGTGCTGGGATTACAGGCTTGTGCCATTGTGCCCGGCTTGTGGGGGCTTTTTGATCTAGAAATTCAGCAATGTCTTGAGTTTAGATTTCCATTTGACCATGAGGACAGACATGTGTTGAAAGACCCGCACTAAATAAACTCCATGACAGGCTTCAGACCCTCCAGAAAGACTAGTAGGCCTGAGTTTAGATCCCAGGAAAAGCCACACATTGCTCAAGGCTAAAGCCACTCTTGGACCACCCTCAGAGCAGCCAATCAAAAGAGGTTAAAAATTATACACCTGGCATTCCTGAGGTCTGAGTCGGGGTCTAGGAGACCGTAGATAGTTACTTTGTACAAACTAGCCAATCACTCACCACTTGCCCAAACCCCACGTGGGCCCTTTAAACTCACCTGTAGTTGGTCGTTTTCAAAAGATTCTCTAAGGTCATGATTGGGTCCTGCCAAATGTAATGAACACCCCCCAGATTCTGAATGATCAATATTGTCATCATAGGTGCTATACAATTGTAATTGGTGCTTGTGTAATGATGTGATGCATACGTCATGTCCACTGCCACCACCTGTCCCCTCCTCCCATAAAAACCTGCTCAGCCATTATTCGGGGCTCTCTGCACGGACCTGCTGCGTTGGTGAAGTCTGAGAGACTGAGCTTAAGCCCGAATAAAGGCTCTTTGCTTTTACATACGTGCCTCGGTCTCCCTGGTGGTCTTTGGGGACTCCATGATCTGGGCATAACAGTGTTTTCACTAATGAGGTTCTGAGTAGGGAAAGGGAGTCTGTTCTCCCTTCTCTAGGGTTAGTTCACTGTCTTTCTCTGCCTGTTTCTTGTTTCCCCTGGCTCCTTGTCAGGGAGCCCTCCAAAGTAGGATCTTGGAACATTTAAGCCCAGACACAAGCAAGCCAGAGAATTCTGGAGGCTGAAAGGCCGCAGAAGGTCTTTTGGCCTGTCAGTGGCATTTTTTAAAAAATGTTTTTAGTTGTCAATGAACCTTTATTTCATTTATTTATATGTGGTGCTGAGAATCGAACCCAGTGCCTCACAATGCGCTCTACCACTGAGCCACACCCTAGCCCGGCATTTTTAAAAAAATATATATTTTTTAGTTGTCGATGGTGTTAGTGCGGAAAGACCGTGACAGCGAACTTCACAAGTCATTTTGGGGCTTTATTCAGGAAGGGAGCTTCACACAGGAACAGGGACTGCAGGGACAAGGTGATGCAGGGATGGAACCCAGTTTCCCGGTGGAAAGTGAGCCTGCGAACAAAGAAAGGGACTGGGTTTTTATAGGCTATTTTGGCAGGTGGTCTAGTGAAGAATATGCCGGTTCTCTCTGGGCACTCAGGAATTTGGGGCTTATCAATTCAATGGGGTAATCAATTTACTATTTCAATATGGTGATGGCTCCTTCCTCCCTGTATTAGCATCAGGAAGACATTGTTGGGGGTGGTGGGAGCTGTTAACATAATTAGCATCAGGAAGTCATTTTTTGGGAGGTGAAATTCACCAAATGCATAGCTATTTTTCTTTTTCCACACCTATTAGATAGACCTTTTTATTGTTTTTTAATTTATATATTTACATGCGGTGCTGAGAATCAAACCCAGCACCACACACATGCCAGGCAAGGGCTCTATCACTGAGCCACAATCCCAGCCCCTGGCTATGGCATCTTTTTTTAATACTTTATTTATATTTATTTATTTATTTATTATTTTTATGTGGTGCTGAGGATCGAACCCAGTGCCTCACCCGTGTTAGGGGAGCGCTCTAGCGCTGAGCCACAACCCCAGCCCTGGCTTAAGCAAGCATTGCACCACTCTAAGACTCAGTTTCCCTAGGTGTTAAATGGTTCCTTCTGTGCAGCCAGTCGGTTTGGGAGGCAAATAACTCAAGAGGAAGACAGCAGAAAATAGGAGTTCTCCAAGGTGAGACCGCCAGGCTCAGCCTGCTAAGCTAGGATAAAGTCAAGTCCTGGTGCGGATCAAGAGCTAGCCTGTGTCAATTCCTACTACGGGCTGCAGCGAAGATGGCTAGCAGCCGCTTGGGCAACTTCGCCTGTCATACCCCGGCCGCCGCACCCCTACCAGCGAGGACCCTCCGGGTCGGAGTGGGCGGGCACAACCTGCGCGGCGGAGGGACTGGCGCGGGAAGGGGCGGGCCCTCGGCTGAGCTGGGAGGAACGCGGAGCAGCGTGGGAGCGCGGCGGAGGGTAGGGGAGGTAGGCCCGGGCGCCGGAGTCCATGGGGCGGGCGGGCCGGCAGGGCGAGCGGCGTGCGCTGCTGGCGAGCGCAGGCGACGCCGCGGGCAGCTGGGCGAGCAGCCGGGCTCTGGAGGCGCGGGGGAGGCGGGGCAGAAAGGCACGCGCGGCTCCTGGACTCTGCCGGTTGTCCCCCTAGGGCTGTCCCCAGGTAGGGCAGCCCCTGCGGAGAACACGTGTCGGCGCGTTCCCGCCGTTGTCATTTCATTGCTGTCATAGCCCCTCCCCAGGCCTGGGACCCCGGCCCCATTATCCCTGGTGCTGACCCGGTCTCGGCTGGGTCTTTCCTCAACCGGCCTGTCTGTGCGGCAGCAAGCGCCCCGGCAGAGGACGCTCGTCAGCACATTCTCACCCCTGTCATCTTGTCTCCGTGCCTAGCTGCTCCTCAGGCCTGGGAACCCCGGCCCCCGACGGGCCATTGTCCCCGGGCTCAGGTCCTTCGCTGACCGCAGGCTGGGCCTTCGCCACTGACCGGCGCGTCTCCCCCTGCAACGCGCCGCAATCCAGGATGCAGCCCTGCAGGGCGGATGCCAAGGAGGCGGCAGGCCGCGACCTGCTGGCCGCCGACCTCCGGTGCAGCTTCTTCGCCTCTGCGCTGCAGAGCTACAAGCGCGACTCGGTGCTGCGGCCCTTCCCCGCCTCCTACGCCCGCCAGGACTGTAAGGACTTCGAGGCCCTGGTGAGTGTGCTCTGTTCGGGCGCTGCCCACTGCGCCCTGGGCCAAGTGGCCTGTACACCCAGGCAGAGGTGACTCCATGCGTGTTAGTAAACATGCCAACACCTAGACTTTGCATTCCCAGCCTAGCCCGAGGGAAGGTTTCCACCAGCCAAGAACACTCCTAACACCCTTGCACATACTCCCAATCACTTGGTGACTGCTTTCTCATGTCAGTGACAACTGATCGCAAGGAGTGAAGTGGGGAATTTAATAGTTGCATAGTCCTCCACGAGCAATGGGCTGTTGATCTGAATCAGCTGTTCTGATTAACTAGGAAGTTACCCATCCCTTTGCAAATAATTAGACACTCAGAATCACCAAAGCCACCCAGACTTTGATTTTTTTTTTTTTTGGTACCGGGAATTGAACTCAGGGGCACTCGACCACTGAGCCACATCCCCAGCCCCATACATATGTGTGTGTGTGTGTGTGTTTTATTTAGAGACAGGGTCTCACTGAGTTGCTTAGCACCTTGCCTTTACTGAGGCTGGCTTTGAACTCGCGACCCTCCTGTCTCAGCTTCCCAAAGTGCTGGGATTACAGGCGTGCGCCACCGTGCCTGGCTCAGACTTTGATCTTAAGATGAGGTAATATGTGGGCAGTACCTTTATAAACTGTAACACATAGTACCCATGTGAGCTGTTAATTTCTCTGATGAGTCACAGGCATTTAATTTCTTTTTTTAAAAATATTTTTAGTTGGACATGAACATAATACCTTTATTTATTTGTTTGTTTTTATGTGGTGTTGAGGATCGAACCCAGTGCCTCACACTTGCTGGGCAAGTGCTTTACCACTGAGCCACAACCCTAGCCCCGCATTTAATTTCTTGCAGAGTTCACCTTAGGATTAGCATTCTATTTATCAGTTATCTTTGTAGTCCAAATCTTTGGAGTTACCTAGAAAGGTATAACTCACCAGATGATTCAATATAAAATAGAGGATCAAAATAGCCTATAATCATTAAAGACACTGAATTAGTAGTCAAAGATTTTCCCTCGGAGAAAACTATGGGGCCTATTTGGCTTCATTGGTGAGTTCTATCAATCACTGAGGGAATAAGCAATTCCCATTTTATACATATCCTCCCAAAGTATTGAAAAAGAGGCTAGCATAGTCTTTACAAAATCTGTTAAGGCTGATACTAGGAAAGAAAATTATAGGTCAGTGTCATTTGTGAATATAAATGCAAAAATCTACACTGCATGTGTAGATTGTTGTCCTTGGGAGGGCAGAGCATTGGTGAGGTCCATTGGCAAGGTGCATTTCTGAAAGAGCCTTGTGGCAGGGTGAGAGGGAAACTTGTTTAGATGTAGAGGAGAGGTTAAGATCAGGAGGACCAAACTCACTGGAGATGATACCCCATAAGTTAGTTACATAGCATCAAGAAATATACCTCCAAGTAGGTTAGAATGCTCAACATATTGTCTTCTGACAAATTTGGTAAACCAAATTGGGTTTATTTGATGAGTGTGCAATACTTATAGAGGAAGCTGTGTGTTGGTTTGATTTTTTGATGCTATTTAAAAATTTATTTTGATGGGTTAGATCCCCAGCACCATACCAAAAAATATCAACTATGTGAGTAATGTTTGAACATGTTCTCATTATAAAAAATACAAATGACTGGGCATAGTGACACCTGACTTTAATCCTAGCTAATCAAGAAGCCAATACAGAAGAATTACAAGTGTGAGGCTAATCTGGGCAATTTAGCAAGATCCTGTCTGAAAATAAAAAGGGGTAGGGGTGTGGCTCAGTGGTGCACCCCTGGGTTCGATCCTAAGTAGCTTAAAAACAAATTCCAAATAAATACCAGTAAAGTACAAGTGCCTCTGATAGAGCTCACTCTATCCCACTCCCTTCCTCAAAGCTCTCAGTTGCTCTCAGTTTGGGACATACCTTTCCCCCATTTCTATAAACCCTCAGGACACCACCAGCAACTTAATTAGTCTCAGTCTCCTCCTTTTTAGGGACAGACTGTCCCTCATTGTGCCAGTCCCATTCAGTCACCCTTTCTAGGGCCATTGGCAGTCTCTAACCATCTAATTCTGTACCATCTTCCTTACTGGGCACCATTGTTAGGAGAATAGCTTATGCTGCAGATTCTTTTTTTTTTTTTTTTAAATATTTTTTTAGTTGTTGATGGACACAATGTCTTTATTTTATTGCTTTGTATGTGGTGCTGAGGATCGAACCCAGGGCCTCACACATGCGAGGCAAGCGCTCTACTGCTGAGCCACAATCCCAGCCCTGCTGCAGATTCTTGGCAGTCTGTAGGAATCAGCTGTTTCCCCGGAGAGGGTACCACCTCTGGGGGCATGCGCACTTTAGGGTTAGTTTTTGCCACGTCACATGTGTAATTGAAATGATCCAGAGAAGTTGGCATCCAAACCTGTATCTGACTCAAAGGTGAACTTTTGTTTTTGGTTTTTCAGTGCCAGGAATTGAACCCAGGTTCTCAGGAATGCTAAGTGTGCGTCCTACAAGTGAGCCACACCTCGAACCCCAAGATATGCATTTTAATAAGATCCTGGGGCACTTCATGCACATAACAAAATCTGGAAAGCAGTGCATCTGGCTTACCCTATTCCTGTCTACCATTTTGGGGCCATATTGCTCTAAGTGGGTCTCCTGGTCTTGAAGGAGCAAGGGTACATTACTGTTTTTTCTTTCCAGTCTCTGGCTTACACTGTCTAGACAGATAATTTTCCAATGTCTGCATTAAAACTGTTTAAGCTCCTCTCTGACTTAACTTCTATTGATGCCATCCCCCTCATTGTCCAGGCAAACTCCTGTTGTGTTTTTTGTTGTTGTTGTTTGTTTATTTTGAGAAGCTGAAACATCTCTTTATTCCATGCCCCTACCCCTAGCAGCTTGGAGTCCTTCCTGTGGGTTTCTTTTTTTAAAATTTTTTCATTTTTTTAAATATTTACTTATTTATTTTTTAGTTTTAGGTGGACAGAATATCTTTGTTTTTATGTGGTGCTGAGGATCGAACCCAGTGCCTCACACGTGCTAGGTGAGCACGCTACCACTGCGCCACAATCCCAGCCCTCCTGTGGGTTTCTTCACAACTTTTTTATGGTGGTGTTGGGGACCAAACCCAAGACCTTGGTCATGCTTCCTTCACAGTTTTTAGAATTTACTCTTAAAATATCCTTCTACTTTAATCATTGTTTATATTCCTTGTTATTTTCTTGAGGTAAATTCTAAGAGGTGAAATTGTGGGTTCAAAGGCTAACAGAGCTTTCTGAGGAAGGCCTAGGATGCTTATTTCCAAATTGGAATTTGAATATTGGCATTTCCTGGGGGGAGATCATTCTTTATAAGATTCTCAACCTTGGCTGGCCTTGAGAGCATCTGAAAAGCTTTTAAAAAAAATTGATGTCTGAGTCCCATTATTAGAGATTGCAATTTCACTGGTCTGAGGTGCAGCCCAGGCACTGGGAATTTTTTGTTTGTTTGAAGAGAATATGTACTTTTTAAAATTTTCTTGTTAGCTGATTTGATGATTTTCATTTCTATTTCTGCTGGGTAGTGAGGAAATGAGAGCACTTAGGTTTATTCCAGTCTAATAAAGTTTCCTCTTTATTGTCATACTTGATATTTTAAGGTATGAGTCTCAATCTCTCAGTTTACCTTTTTATTTCCTTGCTCCTCTCAAAGATGTCATCTGAAGAGTGGAGAAAGAAAAAGCATACAGCATTAAAAAGGCTAGAAATAAACATAGATATGATGTGAAGTGGTTGCTAGTGGGTATGTGCCTCGAAGGTGGCTCAGCCTAGGAGATGATGATGAGGATAGAGGGATGGGTCAGAACCAACCACTTCCTCCCTTCCCAGCCATTCTAGAAATGCAGGCTTTTGTCAGCAGATTGGTGAGCAGTAGAGAGGGACATTTGATTGGTAATAATAATATAGTATATAATACCTCCACAACGTTAGTAGCACTTACTGCTTGCCTGGCTCTGTCCTGAGCATTCTCTAATGTAACACATTTAGTCTTTTTTTTTTTTTGGTACTGGGGATTGAACCCAGGGTGCTTGACCTCTGAGCTACATCCCCACCCCTTTTTAGTTTTTATTTTGAGACAGAGTCTTGCTAAGTTGCTTAGGGCCGGGGCTGGGGCAGTGGCTCAGTGGCAGGGCACTTGCCTGGCATGTGCAAAGCACTGGGTTCGATTCTCAGCACCACATACAAATAAATAAAATTAAGGTCTATTAACAAAAAAAAAAATTAAAAAAAAAAGTTGCTTAGGGCCTCACTAAGTTGCTGAAGAAGGCTTTGAACTTGTGATCCTCCTGCCTCTGCCTCCTGAGCTGCTGGGATAACAGGTGTGCACCACTGTGCTCAGCTCATTTCACCTTAATGTCGTAGGTGCTATTATTTTCCTCATCACCATCAACCAATCAGGAGATATGCTGGTGGCATGCCACTTTCTTTCTTTCTTTTTTAATATTTTTTTAGTTGTCAATGAACCTTTTAATTTTATTTATTTATATGCTGCAGTGCTGAGAATCAAACCCAGTGCCTCACACATGCTAGGCAAGCACTCTACCACTGAGCTACAGCCCCAGCCCCATGCCACTTTCTTTCTCCCCAGTGTTTTGCAACTTCTAAAAGCTCCCAGGTGGTGCCAACACAGAAGACCACTGCTTTAAAGGATTGTCGTGAGAGTCGTATCCATCTGGCAGCCCACCAGCTGTACCTCTCTTGCCCATCTCTCTCTCTTCTAGGTGCCACTGTTTGGTTGTGGAGGCTGGTGACCTTTGATTCGTTTCCTTTTCAGCACCTCTACCCATGTCTAGTAACTATAACTTCTGGTCCCTTAGACAAATACTTTTTTCAGTTGTTCGTTCTTTCCTGCTACCACACACTTCAAGGACATTGCCTATCATCTACACTTGAGCAGCTCCGACTTTTCCTTGGTGGTAAGAATCACCTATGGCATCATTAGGAAAACAGATTCCTGAGCCTCCTTCCCAGAGCCTGTGATCTGGTTGCAAAGTGTCTCCCGGGCTGCCCTGTCACCTGCTCAAAGCCAGGAGGTTGAGTTGCCTTCTTCTAGCTCATTGGTCCTCTCTTTTTCATTATCCCCTGCTGGTTTCAGAGACATTGCTTCTTAAACCCCTGTGGCTCTCAGCTCTGCCCATCAGTCAGGCCTCCTCCAGTCTTCTCTTTAGCTGGATCTTTTCTTATTCCCTTATTCCAGAGGCTGCGGAGGTGTCGTCTGTGGGCAGACAAGTTTTGTTTGTTCTTGAGCGTTTTAGAAATTGGGAAATTAAAACAACAAAAACAAAAAAACAAAGAAACCCCCCAAAACAGCTTGCTGATTTCTTTTTAGAACAGAAAAATCCAAGGCTGCAAGGCCTTGGTGGAAGTTGTCCTTAGGCAGCAACCAACTAGAGCTAGAGGTTGGTGGTTGGGCCCTTTGTAAGGCCAGGGACTCCAGTCAACAGACCTCACCACTCTTTCTGAGACCTCCCTTTACACATTTTCTTCACCTCTCTGACTGGGTGCATTTGAGGCCTGGACCTACCTTTGTGTGCCTGCCTACTCACTATTCTGCCTGTTTGCCATGCTCTTTCCCTCTACCTGGAGTGCTCTCTGCTCAGCCTCAAAATCCTCACCATCACTCCTGGCCCACTCCTATCCTGCCTGCTCCCTAAGCCCTTCCGTCTCCCTCTTCCTGAATCCCCAGAGATGTCTGCCTTCCTCCTGAAAGCTCATTCTGCTCCATCCAGTTGTGGACAGATGCCTTCCATTGTCATGAACTGTGGATCTAAACTCTTGCCTGCAAGGAGACTTTCTGTCTCTTGCCTCTGCTCTATATAAGATATAGCGTTGTTCTCCCTACCTTTGACAGGCCTTAGGCACAGGCAGCCACTGTCTTGTATTGGATGGGGAGTGGAGTGAGAATTCCTGCAACATGCAGGTTTAGCCTCCCAAGCAGCCTCTTAAAGTTTTACTTGATTGTTCCTTTGGGCTAAAATATTCAGGCCATTACTAAATCTTTCCATTCATTTGGTAGGAGAGTTCATGATTAGCATCAACTCCGGAGTAAGACCACCTGGCTTCCTATGTCCCTGCCCTGCCACTGAATAGCTGTGTGACCCTAGGTGAGGTGCTCGGCACTCCAAGCCTCAATTTTCTCACTGTTAAGACAGGTTATTGTGAGAACAAACGAGACAAGGTGTGCACAGCATTGAGCCCTGTGCCTGGCACATGGCAAAGGCTCAACAAATAGAAGCTGTTACTATTGTGTTTTGAACTTTGTGCCAGATTCCTGCATGGCTCCTGGGGCTCCAGGAAAAGTAAGATGTGGTTGGTCTTCAGGGTGTGTTGGTTGTCCAGCAAATTTGAGGTTGTCCCAGAGGGTCAAGTTATCTGTCACCTTGGGACTCTGCCATAATTGTTAAGTACGGAGGTGTAGTGGGTGATCAGGGAAGGCTTTACAGGGGAGGTGACTTTAGTTGGCCTTGAAGACTGAGTGGAATGTCTTGCCAGGTATCAGCAGAAGGGTGAAGAAAATACATAATTTGGGGTTGGAGGGTGTTGGTGGCAGGAGGCGCTGAGAGTTGCAGAGGTCAGACCAGATTCCTAGGGCCTTATTAGGATATGTTACTATTGAGCAGATCAAAATATAGGCCACCTAGTTAAATTTTAATCTTAGATGAGCAACAAGTAATTTTCTTAGTATAAATATGACCCAAATATTGCATAAATTATATGTATACTAAAAAGTTTTTAGCAGGTAGCACAGTATTCTGTGTCATGTTGCTCCCAGCTACTTGGGAGGCTTAGGTGGGAAGATTGTTTGAGCCCAAGAGTTCAATACCAGTCTGGGCAACATAGACTCATTCTATTGAAGTAAATTTTTTTAAAAAAAATCTGAAACTTACACTAAACTGGGCAGACTGTGTTTTATCTGGGAAGCTTATTTGTGGTTTGGTCCTCAAAAGGTCCTACTAAAACATAGACTTGTTGGAGCAACATGACAATTGAAATGGGACAGAAAAGAGGTCGGTTGAGGGGTTAAAGAGTGTGGGCCAATGGGGGGCCAGGAAAGCAGGATACCGTGGGGACTCAGACTGGGCAGGTGGCAGTAGGAGGGCTGGGAGAGGACTGGCCCCATAATGGAGCTCTGGAGAGGCCTGGGTCCAATGTGGAGCTAGGAGGGGTGTCTTCTACTTGTCCGAACTGAATTCCTGAAAGGGACCTGGCTAGCTGAATTCTTTTTGTGGGGCTCCCCGTTCCTTGGTCTGAACTGTGGATAAGGGCTGTGGCTCACAGATGCGATTTGGGAATACGAGTAATGGGGACAGTAATCGTGGGAGAGATGACTCAGCTCTGGTTCTGGGATAACAGGTGTGGATCAGGAACAGAAAAGAAGGAAGGGGAAGACCAGAGGAGTTCCAGGCTGCTGGGGGTGTTTGGTACCTCACAGGAAGCAGGCTAGACCATGAGCACCTCCTCTGTGAAGAGGTCTTGACTTAACCCCACCTCTCCCTGACCTCCCACCCAAAAAAACTTGCCTTGTCCCTTTAGTAGTGTGTGTTGGTTTTAGTACTGGGGATTGAACCTAGGGCTTCACATATGCTAGGCAAGAGCTCTACCATTGAGCTACATCTTCAATCCTTTAAAAACATTTTTGTTTTGAGACAGGTCTCACTGTGTTGTCCAGGCTGGCATGGAACTTGTGATCCTCCTGCCTCAGCCTTCCCAGTAGCTGGGATTATAGGCGTGTGGTCATCTTGCGATTTTTATCTCATCTTTGTTATGGCAATTTATACTTTTCAGTCACAGTTATTTAGCTTTCTGACCCCCTTCCCCACTGGGTCCTTTTGAAGCCTTTCTAATCACGGAGTAGATGCCCAAGGGCCCCCGGGCTAGGACCACAAAGCCTGGGAGTGAAGTAGGTGGGTGGGTCCATAAACAAGACATGGCATTAACACCAGCTGATTTTCATGCTGAAGGGAGGAGGCTTTGCTCACCCTTTACTCACACATGCATATATTATGTTTAGTACCACCTGCAGCAGGGCACCATCTGTACTCAGATGCATTAATATTCTTGCAGCAAAATGTATCATTTATGTACAGCATAAGGACTGAACAGGGCTGGGGTTATAGCTCAGTGGCAGAGCACTTGCCCAGCATGTGTGAGGCACTGGGTTTGATTCTCAGCACACATATAAATAAATAAAAATAAGCCAGGCGCGGTGGCGCAAGCCTGTAATCCCAGCACTTAGGGAGGCTGAGACAGGAGAATCGCAAGTTCAAAGCCAGCCTCAGCAACAGCGAGGTGCTAAGCAACTCAGTGAGACCCTGTCTCTACATAAAACCCAAAATAGGGCTGGGGATGTGGCTCAGTGGTCGAGTGCCCCTGAGTTCAATCCCCAGTACCAAAAAAAAAAAAAAAAAATTAAAAAGGGCTGGGATGTAGCTTAGTGGTAGAGTGCCTCTGGGTTCACGCACACACACACAAAAGGGAAAGAGAAAGGGAAAGGGAAAGAAAAAAGAAGCCTGGCGCAGTGGCACACGTTTGTAATCACTGCACTTTGGGAGGCTAAGACAGGAAAATCGCATGTTCAAAGCCAGCCCCAGCAAGGGCAAGGTGCTAAGCAACTAACTCAGTGAGACCGTGTCTCTACATAAAACACAAAATAGGGCTGGGGATGTGGCTCAGTGGTCAAGTACTCCTGAGTTCAATCCCCAGTACCAAAAAAAAGAAAGAAAGAAAGAAAGAAAGAAAAAAGAAAATAAACTTTTAGAGTTCAACTTTCAGAGTTTGGTATTTTTTGGAAAAGGGATGGTAGACCTGTGAATCTCTCTGGCTTTTAGGAAATTCCTTGATTCGGAATGACGGAATGAGTGAATTGGGCCTGCCTTACCACTAGAGGGCCTCTGATTATCATTTTGTCTAGCATCCTTACTAATGGAGGTTTCCCTTGCTTCAGCTTACAGATGTCAGCAAGTTACCCAACCTGAAGGAACTTCTCCAATCCTCTGGAGACAAAGACCAATGGGCCTGGGACCTGGTGAGCTGGATTTTATCCTCAAAGGTCCTGACAATCCACAGTGCAGGAAAGGCAGAGGTAAGGCTTTGGTCTGTAGGATCACAGATTCCTAGGGCTGAAGGTTGTGGGATAGCATGAATCCAGTGACTTTGGGACATCTCTGTGCACCAGAATGGCCTCATCAGGTTGTTGAAAATTCAGATGTTGTGCCTTATCCTTTTACTGAATAAATCTGGGCTGGGGAGGTGGTGGTGGATGCAGATTCCTGGACCTCATCCTAGAGATTCTGATTTTGTGCCTGGAGTTGGGCCCAGGAACTCTACACTGGCAGTGCAGAGCTGGATTTTGCCTTGTACTATCTCTGTGATCTTGAGTAGGTTGATGCATTGATGCATGATCTTGAGTTGGTGCATTTCAGCACTTCTGTTTACTCATCTGTAAAGTGAGGATAATAATTACTTTCCATCTGGGAACTGACCATGTAAATGAATGTTTACACTTAGAGCAGTGCCTAAGGAACATACTAAGGACTCAGTGAATGTTGGGTGTGACTTCATTTAACAAGCATTGCAGGTGATTCTGATAAGCATGGACCCTGACCACACTTTAGGAAACATGGGCTTAGTCCAGGTGTCAGGAAACAGGCAGGCCACAAGTAGTGGAAAATGTCAGCTCTGTGCTCCAATCCTACTTTAGTCAGCTACTAAATCTTGTTTCCCCTATTTGCAAGGTGCGAAATTAATAGTTACCTCAAAGCAGGGCAATAACCAAAAGTGTGTTACCCCACAGCACAGTTTCTGGCACACCATCATTTGGTTTTCTTTGCCTGGTTGGGGTCTCCCAGGGAGAGGCTGGGATAACAAAGTCCAGAGTGTAGAACCTGATTCCTAACCTGGTGTTCTTTCCTGAGTGGCAGCAGCAGCCTATCTGTAGTAGTATTCACATAATTAATCAATTTCAATTTGAGAGCATTCCATTTTACAAACTAAGTGGCATAGAATTTGGTATGTTGGGTTCTGGTATTTAAGGGACATCCATCTGTGTTGAATGGTAAAATAACATAAAGAATCCTGGAGAGGGAGTCGGGAGATCACATTCAGGGCCAGGTTGGGCTGCTAATTCCTGAGTGATCCCTGGGTTTCACTCTTTTTTTTTTTTTTTTTTTTGGTACTAGAGATTGAACTCAGGGGCACTCGACCACTGAGCCACATCCCCAGCCCTATTTTGTGTTTTATGTAGAGACAGGGTCTCACTGAGTTGCTTAGCGCCTCACCATTGCTGAGGCTGGCTTTGAACTCGTGATTCTCCTGTCTCAGCCTCCCAAAGTGCTGGGATTACAGGCTTGTGCCACTGCACCCGGCTTGGGTTTCACTGTTGTTGAACTGAGGTGCGTTTGTTATTCACACCTCATCTGGGCATCAAGCACCTATTAAAGGTGGAGTGCTGCAGCTAAAGTAGATGTGGCAATGGTTTCTCGATGTATTATTATGAATCAGTTGGATTTCCATTAAAATGTGGGGTGTTAAGACCTAGGAATATCAACTTTTTATTTTTCCTGAGTAAGGAAGTTAGCCTAGTGTGTATCATCATTTTACAAAAAGATAGTTTAATATTTACAAAGGTCTTGACCTCAGAAGAAAGGATAGTTTTTCCAAAGGAAGGATCATGGCAACTTTACATCAGTATAAATATATTCATTATATTTCCCTTCTTTTTCTCAATCATTGATAACCCAGAGGAAAACTTTGCTACAGATTGGCTTTGGTCTGTTACCTTCTATTTGAAAACTACTATAGGTTATAGTCTCTACCCGGAAAAGGGTTATCCTCCTTGAGAAAAGAGCTTATCCTTTTCTATCAATTAGCTTTTGCTGAATAACAAACCATTCCCAAAATTTAGCAGCTTTAACCAATAAAATGAGAAACACTGATTGTATCTTCTAATTCTGTGGATTGGTTGGGTTCTATTTTAGTCACCTTTTTTGCTGCTGTGACTAAAGGACCTGACCAGCACAATTTTAGGGAAGAAAAGTTTATTTGAGGGCTCACGGTTTCAGAGGTCTTTGAACATACAAAGACAGCTCCATTCCTCAGGGCTCACGGTGAGGCAGAACATCATAGGGGAAGAGTGTGGCAGAGGGAAGCAGCTCATGTGACCAGCAGGAAGCAGGGAGAGAGAACTCCACTTGCCAGATACCAATATATACCCAAAGCCAGGCTCAAATTCCCACCTCCTGCAGCCACACCCTCCCACTTTAGTTGCCACCCAGTTAATCCCTATCAGGGGATTAATTCACTGATTGGGTTACGACTCTCATAACCCAATCATTCTCCCCTGAACCATCTTGCATGTGACCTTTTTGGGGACACCTCACATCCAAACCATAACAGGTTCTTTTGAGCAGGATGGGCTCAACTGGGGGTGGTTAGCCTGAGGTAACCTTGCTTACATTTTGGGGGCTTTAGCTCGGTTGACTTCATAAATGTCAAGCCCAAGGTTTAAGGAGGCCATTTTTATAGCACAATTTTTGGTGAGGGGTGAGGGGATTGGGGATTGAACCCAGGGCAATTTTACCATTGAGCTACATCCCTTTTTAGTTTTTATTTTGAGACAGGGTTTCACAAAGTTGCTGAGGCTGGCCTCAAACTTTAGATTCTCCTGCCTTGGCCTCCCGAGTTACTGAGATTACAGATTTGTGCCGCTGTGCCTGGCCCATTTTTGCAGCACATCTTACCAGCTTCCTAAATAAAATTGTGACTCTTTTCACGTTTTCAAGTTTGAAAAGATCCAGCAGCTGACTGGTGCCCCTCACACGCCTGTCCCCACCCCGGACTTCCTATTTGAAATTGAATACTTCGACCCAGCCAACGCCAAATTTTATGAGACCAAAGGAGAACGAGATCTAATCTACGCCTTTCACGGTAGCCGCCTAGAAAACTTCCATTCCATCATCCACAATGGCCTGCACTGCCACCTCAACAAGGTGGGCCCAAGGGGCACCCTCTGACATGGGGGAGCATGGGGATGTGTGCGCCAGAGCCCTGGGGTTTGTTGGGAGGGTGGTGGGGGTGGATAGGTTTACTAAAGCCTTGCCACCCAGAGTGTGGTCTGCAGACCAGTATTTGTGGTATCACCTGGGAGCCTGAGAAAATGCAGAATCCTGGGCCCACCCTTGGCCCAACTGCATTTTGAACAAGATCTCCAGGTTATTCCTATGCTGATTACAGTTTGAGAAGCACCCATGGCTTCCAGCCTTGGCTGCATATCTGTATCACCTGGGGAGCTTTAAAAATCCCCAGTGCCTGGCTGCATCCCAGACCAATGAAATCAGATTCTGGGAGTGGGACCCAAACATCAGCATACTTTATTATTTATTTTTTGGACTGAGGATTCAGCCTAGGCACACCACCACTAAGTTATATCCCCAGTTCTTCTTCTTCTTCTTTTTTTTTTTTGGTGCTGGAGATTGAATTCAGGGGTACTTGACCACTGAGCCACAGCCTCAGCCCTGTTTTGTGTTTTATGTAAAGAGAGGGTCTCACTGAGTTGCTTAGTGCCTCACCATTGCTGAGGTTGGCTTTGAACTTGCAATTCTCCTGTCTTCACCTCCTGAAGTGCTGGAATTACAGGAATGCACCACCATGCTGGCTCCCAGTTCTTTTTATTTATTTTAAAATTTTTTTCAGTACCAGGGTTGAACTCATGGGCACTCATCCGCTGAGCCACATCCCCAGCCCTGTTTTGTGTTTTATTTAGAGACAGGGTCTCACTGAGTTGTTCAGCACCTTGCTTTTGCTGAGGCTGGCTTTGAACTCACGATCTTCCTACCTCAGCCTCTGGAGCTGCTGGGATTACAGGCATACACCATTGTGCCCAGCTGTTAGTATACTTTAAAAGCCCTCTAGTGGGCTGGGATTGTAGCTCAGTGGTAGAGCGCTTGCCTCGCATGCGTGAGGCCCTGGGCTCAATTCTCAGCACCACATACAAAGCAATAAAATAAAGACATTGTGTCCATCTACAACTAAAAAAAAAAATATTAAAAAAAAAAAGCCCTCTAGTTATCCCAGTGTGTGACCAGCCCTAGCTACTCAGTGTGATGCCCCCACTGACGCCCTTTGCATTACCTTTGAGCTTACTGGAAATATGGAGGCTCGGACTCACCAAAGACTACCTGATTAGAATTTACACTTTCAAAAGGTCCCCAGGTGATTCATAAGACACTGATGTTAGAGAAACGCATTCCTAGAGGACACTCTAGTAGTGCCAGCCCTGGGAAAAAATGACAGGTGTGCCACAATGTGCCAACAAGGCACACTCTCTTTATGCTGCTTTCCTCCCATTTTTTGGAGTTAAAACAGTGTCAACCCCCCTTTCTCTGCTGGCACTTATTTTACCCTTCACTAAGGTGTAGGAAGAAGGTTACAGACAGGCCTGGAGCTAAACAGACTTGGCAGCTCTGTGTCCCTGGGCAAATTTACTTAAGCTTTCTGAGCCTCAGTTTCCTCAACTGTAGAACAGACCTCTATTGCTGTCTTTGTGGCACAGGAGAGAATTGAAAGAGTTCATTATACAAAGACTTCTTCATGTACTTAGTGCCAAGGAAGCAGTAGCTGCTTTGATAGGTTATTGGAGAGGGCATCTGGGGTAGTTGGAGCGAGTGGGCTCCTCCCCATTGTGGCAGCATCTTCCTTGTCTTTGAGGAGCTGACTCCATGAGGATGGGCCCATCTGGGGCTGATGTATCCCTGAGGCTATGGAGATATTTCCCAGCCTTGTTGCATCTGATTAGTGCTGTTGGGTTTTTGTGAAGATGACGGGTTTGTTTACATTGGCTCTCAGCTTATGATTACAGCCAGGCTACTGGAATCTAAGGGCCTCTGCTTTACACTGGAGCCAGCCTGGAGAAGCTGCCTGCAGGTCATAGTCTTGTACACCCAACTTTTATTTCAGTGACCCCAGGGAGTTTGCTGTTCAGAGGCATCTTATAAGAGTCCTTTGGTAAATTGAATCCTCTTTGGCCTCCTCTCCTTGGATTTTTAGTGAGGGACTTGCTTGAAGAAGCCCATGTGCCAGGTGGGGCTGTGAAATTATTTTCTTTCTTTCTTTAAAAACAAAACAAAACTATATATATATGTATATATATATACATATACATATGTAGTTGTAGATGGACACAATACCTTATTTTTATGTGGTGCTGAGGGTTGAACTCAGTGCCTCATGCATGCTAGGCAAGCGCTCTACCACTGAGCCACAGCCCCAGCCCTGTGAAATTATTTTCATGGCAGAGAAACCCCAAGCTTCTCACTCTTGTGCACCTCTGCTCATAGCAGCTTTTCACAAGATTTTCAAGTCTTGATAAAGGCAAACACATGGCAGATGTAAATAGAGAATTGATGGGGGGTCAGATCAGAGGGTGCCCAGTGTTCCTGGAGAAGGTTCGTGTCAGCTTTTGAGACATGAGGACACTGTTTAACATGGCAAGGAGCTCCCAAAGGCTGCACCAAGGTTTGTTTCATTTCCCCTAAGCTTCACTTACTAGGCATAGAAAGTGGCAGCCTGATGCCACTGAATAGGACATTTCTGAATTCCAGAGCATAGGATGTACATAAGTGAGCTCTTCCAGTCCACTCCTTATCTTAAGATATCCTACTGTGCACATGTTTGAATGCACACGTGGTGCAACTTTCCATGGTGTACAACCAGAGAAATGAGAAGTTGTGCTCCATGTGTACAATGAATCAAAATGCATTCTGCTGTCATGTATAACTAATTAAAAAAGATATCCTACTGTGGCTCATGAGTAGCAGTGGAGTTTCCGAATAACAAAGTCCATCCATTGGTCTGCAGCTTCCTGGGATATTATGAGAAGGATTCTGAGTAGTATGAATAAGTGCCATGATTGATATTATTATGTCAGCCATTGTGGTCAATTATCGATGTGTACCAGAGGCAAAGGATTTGTATCTTCACCTTGCAGGTGCCTCACCTGTGGTGCTTCCTTATGGAGGGTATGAGTTAGCGCCCACTGTCAGGGAGCTGCCTCCTAGACTCTTGGACACAATATTCTTAGTTAACACCAACACAAAAGAGTTAAACTTGCCCTGCCCCTCATGTCTGCTTTCCTCACTTCTTCCCTCAGTTCTGAGAGACTTGTTTCTTTTCCAAGTAGTGACTCAGATTAGCCTCTCCTTCAGGTGTGACTTCCTCCCTGTACATAAGGGTGTGACTCTGCTTTGCAAGTCCAGCACTATAACCCTATTTATGCAGTCATATAACAGGAATCGCTATACACACTGTAATAGAAGAGCCTGTGATAGAATACCAGTGACCTCTCACTGTTACCACCTTTCTCGTGTGCCAGTTGCCCTGTTTGCTGTCCTTTATATCATTTAATCCTCACCTATTACCTTATAAAGGAAGCACTATTATCATCTTTTTGTGGATGTAGAAACTGAGGCACAGAGAGTTTATATAACTTGCCAGCTTGTTGGAGGATTTAAACCAAGGTTTGTTTGGACTCTGATACCTGTTTTTCTCACTAAACCCTAACTACAAGGAACTGCTAGTTGGCCAGGCTAGGTGGCCAAATCTACAATCACTAAAACTGTTGTCGGGTGGAAATGTGTTTAGTAATATACCCTATGGAGATGTCACAGGTTATTTGATCCTTTGTCTTAGAAGGCTAAAAAATTTTGTGTTTACAACTCTGTTGTAGAAAGACCAGTGCCCTCTTGCTGTGCCAACTCCACATTCACTGGTGCGTATTTCTTTTCTGTTGGCCTGTACCATTCCAGACATCCTTGTTTGGAGAGGGGACCTACCTCACAAGTGACTTGAGCCTGGCCCTCATTTACAGCCCCCATGGCCATGGGTGGCAGCAGAGCCTCCTTGGCCCCATCCTTAGCTGTGTGGCCGTGTGTGAGGTCATTGACCATCCAGATGTCAAGTGCCAAACCAAGAAGAAGGGTGAGTGAGAATGTAGTCCAGACCTGGCTGCAGGCCTCTGTTGGGGTAAAAGGCTCTTCTTATTGGTCCGGCTGTTGAGTGGAGCACCCATTGCATGCTAAGGGATGGGGTGGGTCTGGAGCAACGCAGGGGACCTGCCTTCTGGGAGGGAAAAGTCTTCTCAGGTTTTGAACACACATTGGAAAAGATCACTTACTATAGGGTAGAGGTCGGGAGGGCCAGGTGAGGGGGCTGATAAGGCAACTCAGAGGAAGGAGCAATCATGGCAGGTCCAAGTGGTCAGGGAAAGCTTTGGGAGGGAGGCAAGATCTGACAAACTGAATGTAAGGTGAGAACATGGGCTCCTTAAGAATTGAAACTAGCTCTTATTTATACTTGGGCGTCTGGTGTCAGCAGAGAGCCCAGTATGTACTTGACAGTCAACAAATATCTGCTAAACTAGAGCTAAGAACACTGGTTCCAGATCCTCTGATCTACCCTGGTGAGTGCTTGAGCCCCAGAGGATATGAGGTGCATAGGGAGCAAGTCTCGGGTTCTCCAGGGAGCCGATGTCTAGCTGGCTGCTTCATCTCCACTGCCCAGATGTGTCCCTTAAACAGCATGCCCTGTGCCTCCTGCTGGGTTGTCTTCCTCCAAGGCAGAAGAGCCATAGAACTGTCATTCCAGTGTCCAGTGTCTAGAACTGGACTGTCAGTTTTACTAAGAAAAGGAGAATTCAGAAAACTGTTCTGGCCTCTAATATAAAACAACTGGAATCCGGAGGAGTAGGCCCAGGTCCACACTACCCTTCCAAGCCAGAGGGCATGAATATTTGCATTTGTAATTCTTAGGAAGTTTGCAAACGGTAACATTAAACATCAAAATAAAACTTTGCAACCTCTGCTGACACAGTTTGGCCCTGTTTTTGTTCTTTTAGTTTTTTTTGGTAACACTTTTTCATGTGATTAAAGGAAAAAGTTTTTCTGGTTTTGAAATAGTCTTGGTAGGAAGGGTGGAATAAAGTATTCCAAGAAGCTCAAATCTAGCATGGTTTGTTAAAAATACCCACTCAGGGCCTTGTTTCAGATCAAGTCCTCTGCCCAGTCCTAGAGTAATTTTTTGTTGTTGTTGGCCCTTAATTTACTTCTTCCCTCTGCTTTTTCCACTCAGTTGCATTTTTCCTTCCTTGTATCTCTTACATTTTCCTGTTCCTTTTCCTTTCCCCTCGTTTGTCTGCCTGTCTGCCTGTCTACTTGCCAGATGCTCGTGTTTACACGCGCAGCCTCACGCCTCTGCCTGCCAGGGCTTCTGCTTCCTCAGGATCGGGAGACTTGACTCATTTCTGTTCTACTTTGCTTCTTTAGTTCATTGTCAATGGCCCCCTTGCCCTGCCCCAGTAAAGATGTGCTTTACTTGCCTTATTCAGATTCCAAGGAGATAGACAGAAGAAGAGCAAGAATCAAACATAGTGAAGGGGGCGACATCCCTCCTAAGTACTTTGTGGTCACCAATAACCAGCTCCTGCGAGTGAGGTACCTGCTGGTGTATTCACAGAAGCAGCCCAAGAGGTAAGAAGGATGGTCCCCAGGTGAAGGACAGGAGGACAACTAAAGGCTGTATTCAGAGTGATGGTTTCACCTTTACCAGGGCTGCTTTCCTTTCAGCCTTAGGCCTCCACTTTGTGTAAAGTATGTAAAATATTATGCTAGAGATGGTGAGCAGGGCATATGAGCCAGAGGAGATGTGGTCCTGACATTAAAGGGCCCATGTGTTCTAGTGAAGAAGATAGGAAGATTTATAAATATAGATCTTTCTTTGAGGGATGGAATGAAGGCTAATTGGTGACCCCTTAACCACTAGGACCAGAATTGTGGTTTGAAATTCACAGATATAAGCTGAGAGGGAGGGCAGCAAGGGCACACTGCCTGAAACTGTACAGCCTAGCTCAGTCACTTTTCTCCATGGTTGCTGACCCTCTGCCTGGCCCTCTATTGATCTGAAATGCTTTATCTTTACCTCCAAAATGAGGTGTTGAAGCTGAAGGTGTTGCTCAGTGGGAGAGCACTTGACTAACATGCATTATCCCTAACCCTTCAAAAAATAAATGAACCCTTAGCTGGATGTGGTGGCACATGCCTATTATCCCTGTGGCTCGGGAGGCTGAGGTAGGAGGATCACAAATTCAAAGCCAGCCTCAGCGACTTAGTGAGGCCCTAGCAACCCAGTGAGACCCTGTCTCTAAATAAAATATAAAAAAGGAGCTGGGTGTTGTGGCGCACGCCTGTAATCCTAACACTTTGGGAGGCTGAGACAGGAGAATCGCAAGTTCAAAGCCAGCCTCATCAGCGATGAGGCACTGTGAGCAATTCAGTGAGACCCTGTCTCTAAATAAAATACAAAATAGGACTGCTGATGTGGCTCAGTAGTTGAGTACCACTGAGTTCAATCCCTGGTACAAATAATAATAATAATAATAATAATAATAATAATATATATATATATATATGTATGTGTATATATGTATATGTATATGTATATATAGGGCTAGGAATGGAGTTCAGTGGTTAAGCACCTCTGAGTTCAATCCCCAGTACAAGAACAAACAAACAAATAAAACCAATGAGAGTAGCTAATAAGGACCTTTGGCTCAGAAGAACCATGGTGGGTGCCTAGTCTCATCTCAGCAGTGTGGTAGTGGGAGGATGTTCAGGGTCCTAAGGGTTGGAGGCCCCTTTGAGACCTTGTCACATTGTTGGAGTCCATGGTAGAGTTTCCCATGCAGATCAGCAGCAGGTGCATTAGTATGACAGCAAAGGGGGTCACTTTTAAAGTCCTACTACTTCTTATAAATACCAATGTTTTTCCATGCTTCCAGAATTTATATGCTAGAATTTAAAATCCAGCCTCCACCTAAATTTGGGTAATCTATATAAAGTTCCTGAGCCTGTGGGACAGTATTCTTTGGTTTAAAGAAAATCTGACTTCTACTTGAATATTCCATTTGGCCCATACCTATAATCCCATTCACTTAGAAGACTGAGGCAGGAGGATTGCCAGTCTGAGACCAACCTCAGCATCTTGGTGAGCCCTGTCTCAAAATTTAAAAAATAAATAAATAAATTTTAAAAATGGGATGGGAATGTAGTTCAGTAGTAAGGCACCCCTAGGTTTAATCCCTAGTACTCAAAAAAAAAAAAAAAATTCATTCCTTTTTCCACTCTTTCTAGAGTGTGTCTTAAGTGCACACTTGGATGGTTTACAACATCTCCTAGTGGGCCAAAAAGGATTTCCCAGCCCAGATTTATATCTGTATGTATCTAAAAGGAAAAAGACTTTAGTTAAGTGGCCTGCCACCATCTGGGCAGACACTCTGAGCTAGGTCATTCTTATAAATACTGAAGTCTTGCTTAAGAAAAGATGGGTTATAAAAGGTAAAAGAGGACCTACAAAAGGGAAGATCAGGGTGAGCTCACTGCATAGCTGTCTTTTTGCATTTAGAAAATGTTCTGTTGAAAGGTTTGTTGGTGCCAGGGCAGACAGCCCTAGATTTCTTGGGCAAAGCATCACGAAGCTTCACTTCATGGCTAGGCAGAGGATGAAATTCATCATTTCATTTTCTTTGAGCCAGAACTTGTTGCATACACTTTTTAAAAATGTGTTTTTTTCCCTTGTTGCCAACATCACTCTTTTCCCCTTCAGCAGGGCTTCGAGCCAGCTCTCCTGGTTTTCCAGCCATTGGTTTATGGTCATGATGTTCCTGTATCTGCTGCTGCTGCTCATAGTGAGTGTCATCAACTCCTCCGCTTTCCAACACTTTTGGAATCGTGTTAAAAGATAATCTTTCTGATTCTGGTATGGGGACCACCTCAACCATGTGCCTTATGATAGCTTGTTTTCTACCTCCTGTGCCTCATGTCTGGCCAGGTCAAGCCTGGGGACTAGTCGGAGGCCACAGGACAATTTTTTAATATGCCATAAATGTACTGATTGCCTTTGATGATGCTCCCAGCCACACTCCAGTCAGTTGGGATGCCTGGCTCCTCACTCATAGTTTTCAGGGGAGCCTTCCCATCTGCTCCTTCCTAAACAGACCTAGGGAGTTGGCTCTTCAGCCAGGGCCAAAGGAAAAAGTCCTGCTGCATTTAAAAACAAAGTGTCCAAGCTGTCAGTGGTATGTTTACAATCATTCCTGGTGGAGGTTGGCTCTTTCTCTAATGCCTTCTGGAAGGCGGAACCTGTGTAGTGGGGACTATAAATCACTAGGCAGTTGCCTTGTTTTGGCTTGAGACACCCAAGAGGGACAGTCATGTTTCTCATAAAAATCAGTGGGATGGTTTTTGGATTCCATCAGTTCTTGTATATGAGTGCAAAACATTTTAACAGTTTTTTCAAATCAACAAACAGCTTTCTGCTACAGCTGTACTTCCCTCCCTGCAAACCATGGATGAGAAAAGGAGGAGTCAGGACTCTGATTTTTTAAAAAAATACAGACTTAACACTGAGCAACTCAAGACATCTTTTTCTAAAAATTACCAACTATTGATTATAGCTGAAATGGAACCAAATGTTTGTTTTCTGACTTTTTTTAAAAAATAGCTATTTGACAAATTAGCCATTGTGAGCTGAGAAAAGGGGAAATTTCTAAACCTAAGAACACCCTTTGGCCAGGATGTATAGCTTCTTTCCTGGCTGTGTTCTAGAATGAGGGATCTGAGCCTCAGGCTTGCTCCTGTTCTTATTCTCACGAAGCTGCCTTGATTGTGGCCTGCCAGCCTCAAGCGCCACATTGCAGGCTCTTGGTGGGCTGCTGGCCTTGGAGACAGAGTCCCACTCAGCGTGTCACAAATCCAGATGAATTGAGCCTCTTTCGGAGGGTCCCAGGCTTTGGGACTCAGCCTGGGCTTTAATGTGTAGGAAGAGCCTCGGCTGCCCAGAGAGCTGCAGCCCGACTTTGCTGTATTGTCTGTTCCCTTTTTCCTGCTGAGTTTCAGCTGTAATGGAACTCTGTCCAATTTGGGGGTGAGATCATTGTAAAGAAGGGGAGGAATCATTTCTCTACAATTTATAAAGTTGTGAAAAAGCCACTATCATGGATTTTATATTGAGTATTAAAACATTTCAAAAATAAATAAAGATATTTTCCTAATTACTAAGTTGTCCTTGTGGCTGCTTTCAGCCTCAGCCTGAGTTGGCTGTGTATGCCCTCTTGTTAAAGGTGACCATTTGCTGGACAGCACGTATCACCAGGATATCTAATAGGTGGGATCTGTTGTCATCAACCTCACAAATAAGAGCACATACAGTGTACCAGGCACTAGGAATACAAGCAGGATCAAAAATGTCCCTGCCGCCATGGAGCTGACAGTCTGGCAAGGTGGGCAGATGGACAGATGTTTTGGGAGTGAGGTTGGCATTTTTGTGGTATTATAAGAGTTTTGGGAAACACATGGCAAAGAGGCCTAATATGGTCTGGGATCCGGAAGCAGGGAGCTGACACAGGTAGCACCGCAGCTTATGTGTACTGATCTCTTTAGTCTACACAGCAGGCTGCATCAAGGGACAAGGAGATGAAGTCTCAGAGTTTGCCCAAGGTTAGAAGGCTAAGAGGTGGATGAACTGGGAGTTAAACCTGGCAGACTGATTTCACTGTCCATCTCACAACCAGCATCAGTATAGAGACTAAGAGAGCGGGAAAAGTGTTTAATGCAGTGGGAAGAGCACATGCAAAGACCTAGGGTTCTTGGAGAGGTAAAAGTAGAAGGGTTGTGAAGAGAAAGAAGGGGGGTGAGAAATTGGGCTGGAGAGTGAGGTAGGGGCAAGTCCTGAAAGACCTTAGAACTGTGGGCCAGGGAAAGCCATTAGGAGGTTTTAAGCAAGGAAAATGAGATTTTGTTTTCAGGAAAACATAGGCTGGTGGTTGGAGAATGGATTCAGGATTATTCTGAGGGTTAAAAGAACTGATAGGATTATTTTTATTGTTTTAATGGTCCAACAGAGCAGAGAGCCTGCAAAGGAGGCAGAGCAGGCGTGTCCAGAAAAAACAGGAGGAAGTCAAGACAGCGAGGTGTCATGGAAACCAGAAAAGAGGGTTGGATGATCAGTGTCAAATGCTGTAGAGAAATAGGATTGTACCTGAGAAGTTTCTGTTAGATTCACTGTGTTGAGATGATTGGCCAGCCTGGCAGGAGTGGTTGCAGTGGAGTTCCTGTAGGGGATGTGGACAAAAGCTTCATTGATGTGGAGTTTCGTGCATAATTTCCAGGAGTTCTTAATTCCTCAAGACCTGGCCATCCATCTCAGATTAAGAACCCTTGCTTTGGCTTGAATCTGCTGTCACATTAGCTTACTGCTGGAGAGTAGGGCTGAGGGGTGGGTTTCCTTCATTCAGGCAATATTTATTCCAAACCTAACTTCTTTTTCCTACCTCCCCACCACTGCCAAAAAGAAAAAAAAAAAAAGAAAGAAAACATGCTAATGCAATACCTAATGTGATTATGGGAGACATAAAGATAAATAAAAAGTGATCTTACTTTCCAGAAGCTCCAGGACTTCAGACAGGTGTATTTTGATGTGGGGGAAAGAAATCTGGAGTGGAGAGGGTTTGAATAGGCAGGAAGGAAGGGGAAGGTGGAGCTGCTTTATGACTTCTGTGGGCCCTTGGCACTTTTGCCTTTGTGTTTTCCATTTCCTCTTTCAAAAAGTATTTTAAAATTACATTGTACAACTGCATTTGTAAATTCAGAAAGCTTTCCTTCTGATCTTAAAAGAAATTAAAACATTTTTGTAACGTGGGCCTTAGGCACAGTGCCTACCTTGTCTAATGGACAAGTGGGTCCTAGACCAGTGTAACGGGGAGTAATGTGACACCTCTGGGCACCTGGGAATGGACAGGCAGGAGGGAGACAAACCCTAAATGAGACTCACAGCTCTACCCTAAATCGAAGGCAGATCCACAGTTCTAGGAAATGGCAGATTTGGGGTGCTGGGATTTGGGAGCTCAGGCTTGTGTGGCAGGCACCACTTCCCCTCTCTGTGGAGGGGAAGAAGTACCCACTGGGTCAGCAGCTTTACCAGGCAGCTGGTGGCAAGGGAGACCAGATGGTAGTTCAGTTGAAACCACCTCACTTTGGAGCCCCAGCTACCTTGGTCTTGTGTAAACCAGCTCCTTCAACGCTCTGTCACTAATGCTATTGTCAGGGGGGACAGCTTTGGGAGAAGTGGCTAGGGGGCCTCTCACAGGTTTGGTGCCTGTGGGGAGGGCTCAGGGATCCTGTGAACTGTCAGTTTCCACAACAAAGGAAAAAGGTCTCACTTTGGGGTTGTGGATAAGTGTACATGTGTATATGAGATGGCATAGGGGATGTGATTCAATGCTGTTTCTGATTAATTCATTTCATTCAATATTGATTGCCTACAAAGCTGGGAGAAGGTGGGGAGTTTGTGATTTAAAGAGCCCGATTCAGATATTTTTCTTTAGAGCATGGTCCCATCGCATCTGAGCCCATCCGCCAAGCCTAGGAGGTTTGTGTTGGCATGCAGTCTCTGCAGTCACCCTTCCTGTTGCCATGGTGATTCTTAGGCCCCCCCCAGGGCTGGATTGAGGACCAGGCCCCTCCTTAAGCCTTTCCACGGCACCCCCCACTTTTTCCCCATTCCCCTCCTCTCTTCATGCCCCACCTCCTGAGTTTTCCATTTCTTGTTCTTTGTTTGTTTTTGCCTTTGTCAGTCTCCCCTCTCTGGATGGGTTTGTTTGTTTCCAAACTGTCTGGGGTTGTGCACCATGGAGACAGTGTCCTGAGCTGCCTCTAGCCCTGATCTGGTTAGAATAAGCCCCTCTCCTTTGCATGTATCTCCAACCTGACATTTGGAACATCCAAAACAAATCCCAACATTCTGAAGCAAGATAGAAACCACCATCCCCACCCACTTTTCTGGCGCCCTTGTCCGCCTGGAATGGGTTTTCTGAAAATTTCCAGTGTTCCGCTACACTTGTCTGTACACTGGAGGGGAAGTGGCATTTACTGAACACTTTATACCTGCCACGGGACTGTGCTTTGCTTGTGTTAAAAATCTGGTAGGAGGGGCTGGGGTTATGGCGCAGTGGTAGCGTGCTCGCCTAGAACGCGGGAGGCACTGGGTTCGAACCTCAGCACCACATAAAAATAAAAAATAAAGCTATTGTGTCCACCTACAACTAAAAAAATAAATATTTAAAAAAAAAACCTGGTAGGAAAGTTGATGTTTCCTGCATTAAAATTCAACAGCAAGCCGGGCGCAGTGGCGCAAGCCTGTAATCCCAGCACTTTGAGAGGCTGAATCAGGAGAATCGCAAGTTCAAAGCCAGCCTCAGCAACGACGAGGCGCTAAGCAACTCAGTGAGACCCTGTCTCTACATAAAACACAAAATGGGGCTGAGGATGTGGCTCAGTGGTTGAGTGCCCCTGAGTTTAATCTCCAGTACCCAAAAAAAAAAAAAAAATTCAACAGCAAACTTCTTGAGGGCAGGGTCTGGGTCAGCTTTGCATATGCATGTACTTGATATATGGTAGGGGCCCAAGAAAAGTTTGTTGAATGAATAAATGGACAAAAGGATGAAAGAAATTTCCTTGTGATAGCAGAGTTGTGACTGAATGTTGGAAAAAGGGGATTGAAGTTTGATGTGAAGGAAAGACGCATTGGCAAGGCAATGTGGATGGGTGAGGGTTTTAGCAGGGAGTCCCAACTGCTGTCACCAGAAGTACCTTTTGGGCTAGTGAGGTGGGCAGAACAGAGCCTTGTGTTCCATTTAAAGTACAAACAGGGGGCTGGGGTTGTGGCTCAGCGGTAGAGCGCTCGCCTAGCACAGGTGAGGCACTAGATTCGATCCTCAGCACCACACAAAAATAATAAACAATAAAAATATTGTGTCTGCCTACAACTGAAAAATATTTAAAAAAAAATAAAGTACAAACAATCCTGAGAGAGATTCAACTATTGATTTGGTGCTCATTCATACACTCATGCAAATATCTGATAACATAGCCTTTCCTAATAGCAGGTTTTAGTAACGAATTGGGGGATGGTGGTGAAAGAGAAAGAAATCACTGGAGACTCAAGGGCAAAAGGAGTTTTGATTGTGTCAGAGAGTGGATCCATGAGAGCCAAATTTTGCTGTATTCTCATCTGGCCAAGGCTGGACCCCAGTCAAAAACTGCATGTGATGCTGCCTGACCCTTCACCCAGCCTTGATGACACTGGTCAGGTCATCTAGAGGGGGCACTAGAGGGGGCAAGAAGGAGACAAGGCCAGTTTGAATGATTGGACGCATAGATTGCAGACTGGCTTAAATATGCAGTTTTACTATTCTTAAACAAGCACTAGCTATCCCAGAGGGATTCATAACATATTGCCTATTGGAAGCCTATAGGGATTTAAAACTAGCACATTAATTATATTTTTAAAGGACTTGAGGGTGCTTGAAAAGTATTGACCTCTTTGACCACCGATTTCCTTTGGATAAGGCTATCTGTTCTCAGGGCGTAGGGATCATTTACCCTCCTGGTACCCTATCCTAATGTCCTCCTTAGGGAGCAAACCCCCTTTTCCCAGTCTCACTGGCAAGTTTTTGTTTTTATTTTATTTTTTTGAGGCAGGGTCTCACTCTGTACCCTAGCTAGCCTCGAACTCACTATCCTTCTGTCTCAGCCTCCCAAGTGGCTGTGGCTACAGGCATGAGCCACCATGCCTGGCTGTCATTGGATCTTGGTAAAGGGAACTGTCTACCCCCTCCATCCACATACTCTGAGTAAAGCAGTGATTGGCCTCAGTGATTACTTCAGGCATAGGTATGTGACCCAATTAGGTAATAGAAAGGCAATAAAATAAGCCCCAATTTTTGCCAAGCCTCCTGGGAAAGAAACTTGCATTTCCATTGCTCCTGGATGTGAGAGGCTGGCCTTGCTGTTTCCATCTTGCTTCCAACATGGCAGAAAGCAGGGCCACTAAGTCCTGTGATGCTGTTTGAATACTAAATCCACTGGTGCTTAAAGCCAGGCTTTTCATTTAGGTGACCAATGCATTTCTTTTTGTTTAAGAGTTTAGATTTGAAGAGACTAAAGATATGGGGGGGGTCTTAATACCCTTTGCCATCCTAGAGCATCATTATTTTTGGTGCAAGTCTGTTACTAACTATAAAAAGGATATGACTTCTAGCTGGGCACAGTGGCGCATGCCTGCAATCCCAAGTGTCTCAGGAGGCTGAGGTAGGAGGATCACGAGTTCAAAGCCAGTCTCAGCAAAAACAAGGTACTAAGCAACTCAGTGAGACCTGTCTCTAAATGAAATACAAAATAGGGCTGGGGATGTGGCTCAGTGGCCTAGTGCCCCTGAGTTCAATACCTGTTCCAAAAAAAAAAAAAAAAGACTTCTAAGCTAGTGTGTCTGGATTGATGAAGTTCAACTCTCCTGACCCCTGGACTATGCCCATAAGGCTCTCAGATTTTTGCAAAATGAGAGATTGGCAAAGCACACAAAAAGCTACCATGTTTTGAGGCCTTCTGCAGCCTCAGTGTCAAGGCACCTCTTTGGATCAACTTGAACTCTTCTCCAGAAAGGCTTCCAAGCTAGGAAACCCTGAGATATGGAAGCAGCACTGGGTGAGACTTGAAGAATCTGGCTCTCAAGAAGACCAGAGACCAGGGCTATAGCAATCAGAGAAGAGATGAGGGACAAGGGCACTACCATTTATCAAGTGCCTCCTGCATGATGTGCATATTGAAAGATTTATTTAATTCTCACAATATCCTTTCAAGGAAGATACTAAGAAGAAACAGACTTGCAGAGATGACTTTGCCAAAGGGAAAGGCCAGAAAGAACCAAAGTTGCACCAGGCATGGTGGCGCATGCCTGTAATCCCAGCACTTTGGGAGGCTGAGACAGAAGAGTTGCGAGTTCAAAACCAGCCTCAACAATGGCGAGGCACTAAGGCAACTCAGTGAGACCCTGTCTCTAAATAAAACACAAAATAGGGATGGGGATGTGGCTCAGTGATTGAGTACCCTTGAGTTCAATCTCCGGTACCAAAAAAAAAAAAAAAAGGAAAAAGGAAAAAGAACCAAAGTTGGAATAATAAGCAAGGCAAGTGGGTACAGGCCACAGCTAGAGGCACTGTCTGAGCAAAGAGGATCTGGGCTAGGGGTAGAGGAAGACTGGATAGAAAATGAACTCCCTTTTCAGGCTGAGGCTATTGCCTCTGCACTGGTTTTTTGTTTTGTTTTGTTTTTGTTTTTTGGTGGATGCTGGGTTGAACCCAGAGCCTTGTGCATGCGAGGCAAGCACTCTGCCAACTGAGCTATGTCCCCAGCCCCTCTGCACTGTTTTATAAGCAGAGGCACCTGTGGTGCCAGAAATGGATCCCATGGGAAGACTCCCCTTATCCCCAGTCTATCAGATGTGGTCCTGGGCTCAGCTGTGGTCATCTGTCCAGCCCCATCACTGTAGACCCAGGAGGTGATTTCAGAGGTGCACATGACTCTGAATGTGGGGCAGGTGGGAGACAACCCCTCCCTCTCACCCCTGCTGTCTGCTCAGAGCTCCAGCCATGAGGCTGCTTTGATTATGATTTTTTGAGACCTCACATCCAGGGGCTGCCAGCAGCCAAATCCTCCTGATTGTCTGAGATGTTCCTGACATCAGAGAATAAACAGTCTCCCCTGTCTGGCCAGCTGTGCTGAGCAGCATTCCTGTATTGGCTGTCCTGGCTGGTGGGGCTGCAGCCCTGTGTCCATCTCCAGAAGAGGCCTGTGGGACCTGGCCAGGGTGGAAGATAGAGGGGAGGTCACTGTATGTCTCCAGGCTGGACAAGACATTCTCTCTGAGTCCCTGTTTTGTCCCATCACCAGACACCTCATTCTCAAGTCCCTTCTAGAGAAGCCCTGTGTTTGTAATGATGACTGTCAGTTCAAAGGAGATCCCCCACTAGTTCACTGTCCTTGGGGTCACAGCCCCTTCACCCCTGCCCAGGAGATTCCCCAGGTAATTTGAGATGCCTGCATTATTCTAGATAGATTCAAAGTCTGCACACTCTAGTAGCTTCTTTTATAGAAGTGGACACAGTACAGACAGAAGAGGGACTAGAACCCTGGCCTTTACTCCCTATGGCGCTGGAGCACTGTGGATGCCGTGGATGCTGTGGCTATGATGATGTTAGAGACGCTGAGCAGGAGGAGCTGCCCATGTTTGTGGAGAGGAGCAGGGGTGTTTTCATCCTAGGCCTGTTTTGGAGATCAGGCTCGTGGTTAAGCTGTTTCCTGTGGAAGCAAGGCCCCTGGAAAAGCACTGTTCTCCAGGCGCTCCTAAATCATCCTGTTGGGAACAGAGCTGGGGCAGCAGGACCTGAGTGGGGCTCTGCCACTGTTCAGAGTCCAATGTCCAGCCTTGGGTTGGCCAGACCACAGGAGGCACCTGGGGATGGAGGGCAGAGTTCTCTGGAAGGGGGAGCCCCCCCCCCCAGCACACACCATCTGCTGCTTTACCCTAGGACTCTGGTGGCTTGGAACTGCGGGGGAGGAGAGAGCAGCTTTTCTGGGCCAGTCTGCAGGAGGAATTCCTCGAGGGGCCCCTTCTGGCCGCAGACAGGAGGGGAAGGAGGCAGAAGGGCGGCCAAGGGGTCTCTGTGGACAGGTGTCTCACTCCCAGTCTGACTCAGGCCTACTGCTTTGCCTTTGTGTAGCTGAGCAGATCAGTGTGGGTTTGTACAACTGTTCTCAGCTTATCTGTGTGGGTGGCTGCATGTCTGGCTGGAGACGGGTTCTTTGGTGGGAAGTGTGCTGTGTGCAAGTGTCTACATTTCTCTGTGAGGCTGTGGATGTGGATATGTTTGAGGGAAAGTACAGGCTTCTATATCTTTGGAAAGATGAATGGTCTGCTCCTGCATACATGTGTCCATGGGAGTATGCCCGTGAGGTTATTTTGGCATACAAGTGAACTTGTCCTCCTAGTTGTAAGCTTAGGCCCATGTCTCTCAGATTGTGTGCTTATTTACCAACAGTATGTCAGCAAACCTCTGAAAGTACATATGTGTGTCTATAATTTGTGTAGAAGCATTCACTGATTCATTCCTAATGTGGTTTGCTCACTGGACACCTTTAAAGTGCTTGTTCTGTGACTAGCCCTGCACTGGGCACTGGGAATTTGGAGAGGTGTCTGTGGCTGGAGTAGAGCCAAACTGTTGTCATCTAAAGGTGGTCCAGGACTGGGGCCATTCTAACCTGTTTCTTGATGCAAAGGAACTGTGGCAAGTAGTGAAAAAAGAGTAATACAAGCTGCGTGCGGTGGCACAAGCCTGTAATCCCAGCACTTAGGGAGGCTGAGACAGGAGAATCGCGAGTTCAAAGCCACCCTCAGCAATGGTGAGGCGCTAAGCAACTCAGTGAGATCTTGTCTTTACATAAAACACAAAATAGGGCTGGGGATGTGGCTCAGTGGTCGAGTGCCCCTGAGTTCAATCTCCAATACCAAAAAAAAAAAAAAAAAAGAGCAATACAGTACATCTGTCCAGGTGCCTCTGTGTGCACTTTACCTGTATATACATGTCTACCTGTGTGGATGTCGATTTGTGTTTCTCTGTCTGATCTTCTAGAGGGCAGAGCTCGTGGCATTTTGGCCATCCTTTCCCTTGCCTAGGTTGGCTCACGACTATGAGACAGGTGGGGGTAGTGGGAGGGTTGCTGATCCAAGAGTCTAGATACTGTTTCAACACCCAGCTCAGACTCACTCTGTGATCTGGCCTCAGTTTCCTCCTCTGTAGAATGAAGAGGTTGGATTACCTCACCATTAACTATGTAGGCCTTTTTTGGTTTACAGAAGGAATATGGTTAATTCCTGGGTTAATTACCTTTTAGAGGTCATATTGGGAGAAGCCTAATTGTAGGAACTTGGAATTCAGGTAGAACTGGGTTTTAATTCCAGTTCTGCCATGATGGGCTTTATGTGCTGTGAAGTTACTTAACTTCTCTCTCTCTCTCTTTTTAAGTACTGGGGATTAAACTCAGAGGCACTCAAACACTGAGCCACATCCCCAGCCCTATTTTGTATTTTATTTAGAGACAGGGTCTCACTGAGTTGCTTAGCGCCTCACTTTTGTTGAGGCTGGCTTTGAACTCGTGATCCTCCTGCCTCAGCCTCCTGAGCTGCTGGGATTACAGACTTAACTTCTCTCTTGAGTGTTGTGAGAAATAATGTGAAAAGTGCTAAGCATAGTAGATGTTCAATAGATATTAGTTTCTCTTCTGTCTTAGAGTCTTTCCAGATTTTGTTCCCTACCAACTCTGGGTTCAGTTGAAATGTTGACTAATCAAATTCATTTAAACACATGTTTAAGGAGTTGTGGCCTATTGTGGTTGGGGGCAGAGGAGACAGTTGGAGAGAATCTGGCCCTTTTTTCAGTGTCTTCTAAGAAACTACTGATGTAGGTCTGTGCATGAGCTATGTTTTCCACTCCTGCAGCCTGTTCTCTGATATGGACCCTTGACATCTCAGTCTTGGGTACACACAAGTATTATGGAACAGGCTCAATGCCCACTTCCATCTAAATTGTGCCCCTGTGCCTCTCCCCAGTACTGCAGGATGCTGAGCTAAGTAGGATCAGGTCATAGGGTGGAGCTGGGTCAGGTAAGGCCTTAGGCTCCTGACATGTCTGTGCCTGCCTGCCCAGCCCCAGTAGTGGGCAGATCCAGCCAGGGCAGCTGTCCCTCATGATTGATACTCCTGGGAGGCCCTTGCTCTGCTCTTAGCATAGGTGGCCTTAGGATCTTGGAGCACCAGGGAGATAGAGGAGACCCCCCCCCCCCCATGACTCCTGTCCCCTCAGGGCTTCTAGAATGAGTTCCAGCAGGGACAGCACAGTTTGGAGAGGGCAGGAGATAGCACCTCTCAGCCAGTGTTGGTGGAGGTGACCATCTTGGGAATCCCCTGGAGCCTGTTACAATTGGCAGCTCTTATGCTCTCCTGAAATATCCCTGACCTGGAGGGAATGAGGGAGGGGTCTAGGGTGCAGCCAGGGTTGCTGAGTTGGGAAATGCTCAGAACTGAGCTCGGGGTGACAGAGGCCCTAGGGGAATCAGGGAGAGGGTCTGCCCTAGCGGTCATGCTGACCCCACACTCACGAAGGACTGAAAATGGGTTTGGCGGTCTCCCACCTCCACCAGTTACCAGGGAGGTGGGAGTACCTTGAGCTACAAAAGACCTTCTGGGGGTCTTTGTGACCTTTCCCTACCATCTCTGGGCTGCTATGTTTTGGGGCAGAACTGGGAATTTTCCGATTGAAAAAAATTGAAAGCAAGGGAGCAATTGATGGGTTGTAGCCAAAGTAATGTGTTGAAGGAAATTTCTGCTTCATGCTGGCCAGGACAGGGAATGTCTGGTCAAAGAGCTGCTGACGGCCAGGGTCTCTGAAAGTAAACAGGCCGCCTCCGATGGCTGCCCTGAGCTCATTTCCTTCAGCAATGCAGGGGAGTGATGATGTCACCATGAGTGGGGCCTCCTGGTCATGGAGTTTCTCAGTGAGCAGGACTGAGGCTCAGAGATTGCTGGCGGCATGAGTGCTGCTGCCCAGTTATTGCAAACAGCTGCTCCCCTACAAGCAGCTCTGATACCTCCTCCACATACTCTGTGACCGGACTCCAGCCACATCCATGATGGCACAGCCTAGGTGTTCCTGGGGAAACCTGGAATTAACTATCCCAGTCTCCAGCCTCCATGCAAGGCTTCTGCCTCATCCAGAGAGCTGGACCTCCCCCAGTCTATGGAGAGGGGCACCGAGAGTGGGGTTACTTGAAAGGAGTGGCCCCTAGAGGCACAGGCTCATGTGCAAAGTGGATAGTGGCAACGTGCACTATAGCCTGTCTCCTGGGGCCAGGCAGCCAGGTCCAGAGGGGGAGTTTCCATGAGCAGAGAGGCCAGGTCAGGGGAAGCTGGGAGGTGGAGTGGGGAAAGAGCTACAAAGCCCTCTCTGTGCCTCCTCCACAGGCTCTTCCTGAGACTAAGCTGCAGGTGAGGCTTTTATGGGGTTGGAAACCCTGTAGCAGTTACTGCTCAGCAACTGCCAGGGGTTGGGACAGCCTCAATGCCTCCCCACTTCCTTAATACCACCCTGACTTCATCTGCTGGGCAGGGAATGAGGCGAAGTGAGACTTCAGGTAGAGAGGTGGGCCAAAAGCTTCCTAGGGGAAGGCCTGGGTCTTTTGCTACTTTGTGTCCTCCAGAATTCTGGGTTCACAGGGGCTTATCAGTCACACAGATCCACCCCACAGAGCAACTGGCCCACTCAGTGGCTGCCTGACCTGCTCCAGGACAACCTAAAACCTCAGACTGACCAAGAGGCTCCCAGAGGACTCACTGCTTCCCTGATGCGCAGCCTGCCTGCCCAACAGGTTGACCCATTAATTTAGTCTAATTATTCAACAAACAGTCATTCAGTGCCTCAGCTTGTTTGTGCCAGGTCTTGTGCTGGATGCAGAGGATATAGCCATGAACAAGACAGACAAGATTCTTGCTTTTCAGAAACCGACAATAAGTAAGCAAACAATAATGGTAGAGTGTGATTTGTGTTTTATGTTATGAAGGAAGTAAATGGGATTCTGTGGGAGACCATATCCAGCTGACCCTACCCTGGATCTAATGGTCAGAGAAGACCATGACACAGAATCTGAAACATGGGGACTGAGAATGGAAAATGACCATGCAGAGAGCTGTGGGAGAGCGTCCAGGTAGAGTAAAAGGCAATGCCAACGGCTTGAGGTGGGGAAGAGTTGGGCCTAATTTAGGAATAACCAGCAGTCACATGTGACTGGAACATGTGAGTGGAAGAAGGTTGCAGAGATGAGTTGGAGCGAAGGGCAGGAGCAGACCAGACAGGCCTTCTCAGCCACAGGGAGAACATAAACGGGTAGGAGTGGAAGACCCCGAAGGCTCTAGCAAAAGCGTAACACCATTAGAGAAGAAATAGATAATGGAATTTATAGTTCAAAAGCTTGCCACAATGGGCTGGGGTTGTAGCTAAGTGGGGAGCACTTGCCTTGCACATACGAGGCACTGGGTTTGCTTCTCAGCACCACATAAAAAAATAAAATAAAGGTATAAAACAACAACAAATAAAACCTTCCTCAAAGAAACTTCCAGACCCAGATGGCTTCATTGGTAAATTCTACCAAACATTGAAGGAAGAAATAACATCAATTTTATACAAACTCTTCCAGAAAATCAAAAAGAAAGTAATACTTTACGACTTATTCTTTGAGGCTAGCAATATGTCTTGTTACCAAAACCAGACAGAGTTATTCCAGGAAGAGAAAACTGTCGGGGTCCTCCCAGCCAGGTATCAGTCTCCCCCCTCGGTCAGCAGGGAGGAGGGGATCCCCGGGAGTCCCCGACACCACGGCTGAGAATGGTAAAGTCGTCCAGCACGCAATTACCACACCTGAGCCGGAAAGTTCTGTCTTAAGCAGGAACTGATTTATTGAGGAGAGATACAGGCTTATATAGAGGAGGGGGTAGGTGTCCTGTTACTGAGCTAAGAATGCGGAAGTGGGATGTACAGAGGCACTTAGATAGGAGAGTATTCATTGTCCATGTCTTGTCCACGAACACGGAAGCAGAGGTCAGCCAATAAGGGTGAGGTGATGGCTCTCCCAGGGCAGCGTGGTCAGGCCTGAGCTGGTAGCCCGGCGCCATTCTGTGGCATGCCCTTGCATATGTCCCCCACAAAAACTACAGGTCAATATCCTTCAGGAACATAAATGCAAAATTTTGGATCAAAATTCTAGCAAGGTGGGGCTGGGGTTGTGGCTCAGTGGTAGAGCGCTTGCCTAGTGTGTGTGAGGTTCTGGGTTCAATTCTCAGCACTGCATATAAATAAAGGTCCGTTGACAACTAAAAAAAAATATTAAAAAACATTCCAGCAAGGTAAGTCCAGTGATACATAAAAGGATAGTGCTTCATGACCAAATGGAGTTTACCTTACAAATACCAGGTTGAAGTAACCTTTGAAAATCAAATAATAGGCCCAGTGGGGTGGCACACACCTATAATCCCAGCTACTGAGGAGACTGAGGCAGGAGGATCATGAGTTCAAAGCCAGCCTCAGCTACTTGGCAAGGCCCTAAGTAACTCAGTGAGACCCTGTCTCTAAATAAAAAACAAAAAAGGGCTGGGGATGTGGCTCAATGGTTAAGCGCCCCTGGATTCACTCCCCAGTAACAACAACAACAAAAATGTGAGGGAGGGTTGCTGAGGATGTGGTAAAGTGCCCTTGGGTTCAATCCCCAGTTCAGGAGGTAAGGATGAGGGGTAAATAAAAGGAAAAGAAAAAAATTAGTTAATAGAATTTACATATTAACAACTGAAAAAAACCAAACAAACAACATAAGATTATCAGTAGAAGCAGGAAAAGCATTTGACAAAATCCAACATTTATTCCTGATCCAAAACCAATAATACACTCAGCAAAGTAGGCAAAGTAAAGAACTCCCTCAACCTGATATGTGACTTCATACAAAATACACTGCTAATTTTAGACTTAAAAATTTGAGAAAAATTGAGTGCCTTTCCTCTAAGATTGGGAATGAGGCAAGAAGTGTCTGCTCTTATCACATCTGTTTAGGATTGTTCTGATCCTAGCCAGTGTAATATAATAATGATAATAAAACATACAATTTGGAAAGGAAAAAGCAAAACTGTAAATTATTTACAAATGGCACAATCATCCACAGAGAAAATCTTGAGTAATAGAAAAGTTAATAAAATGAGTCACTTTAGCAAAATTGCCATAAACAGAATCAGTATATGAAAATCAATTGTATGCCTGCGTGTTTGTTTCCAACAAACACTTGGAAATTTGACACTGTAAAAACAATGCATTTACAATATCAAAAATATGAAATAGGGATAAATCTGAAATGTGTAAGACTGGTCCACAGAAAACTGGAAAACAGCTGAGAGAAATTAAGAAGATCTAAATGAGATTGAGACTGTGTTCATGAATTTAAAAGACTTGATATTTTCAAGATTGCTGTTCTTGGGCTGGGGCTGTAGCTCAGTGGTAGAGCACTTGCCTCGATCCTCAGCACCACATAAAAATACATAAATAAAGCTATTGTGTCCATCTACAACTAAAAACATATTAAAAAAATAGATTGCAGTTCTTTCCAAATCAATATATAGATTCAAAATAATTCCAGTCAACATCTCAGCAGTGTCTGCTCCTATCACTCTTTTTTATAGTAACATCTCTTTTTATAGTAATATCTGCTCTTTTTTTGTAGTAATAAACAGAGTAGTCAAAACAAGTTTTATTGTTTATTTTTGTGGTGCTGGGGATTGAACCCAGGGCCTTGTGCATGCGAGGCAAGCGCTCTATCAACAAAACAAGTTTTAAAAGAGTTATGGAACTGGAAGATTTACCATACTTGATTTCAAAACAGTTCAAAGCTATAGTAATCGGTGTGATATTGATGTAAAGATAAACAGGTGTTTCTGACACAGAAAAGGTAGTCCAGAAATAGAACTATACACATACTGTCAGCTAACTTTCTAAAGTCTTTTTTATTGGTATATATTAAGCATACAGAATAGTAGGTCTCATTTTGGCATATTTGAACAAGTGTATAACATAATTTAATCTCTTTCACTCCCCAGTACCTCTGCTTCCCCTTCTTCTCTCCCCCGATTCCTTCCTCTGAAAGAATAGTGTCCTTTCTACATTCGTTAGGATTTCCCACCTCCTGTAGCTTCCATATAATATGAGAGAAAACATGGCACTTGTCTGAGTCTGGTTTATTTGTATTACGATCTCCATTTCCATCCAGTTTCCTGCAAATGACATAATTTTATTTTTTTATGGCTGAATAAGACCCCATCATCTATCTGTGTATCTATTTCACATTTTCTTTATCCATTCATCCATTAACAGATACTTAGGTTGATTTCATAACTTAGCTATTGCTTGTGTGTGTGTGTGTGTGTGTGTGTGTGTGTGTGTGTGTGTTTCAGTACCAAGGATTGAACTCAAGGGCACTCAACCACTGAGCCACATCCACAGCCCTATTTTGTATTTTATTTAGAGACAGGGTCTCACTGAGTTGCTTAGTGCCTCAACTTTGCTGAGGATGGCTTTGAACTCGTGAGCCTACTGTCTCAGCCTCTGGGTTTACAGTTGTGCACCACCATGCCCGACTTTGCATGTGGTTTTGTTTTTCTTTTTTTCTGGTACTGGGGACTGAACCCAGGGGTACTTAACCACCGAGTCACATCCTCAGCCCTTTTTCATATTTTTAAAGACAAGGTCTTGCTAACTTGCTGAGGCTAGCTTTGCACTTTTGATCCTCCTGCCTCAGCCTCCGGAGCCCCTGGGATTACAGGTGTGCACCTCTGCTCCCGGCTATTGCATGTATTTTTAAAAATATGATTTTACTTTATAAATCACTTTATATAATATTACTTTATATAAATTACTTTATATAATTTTACTTTAAAAATATAATTTGGCTTTAATTCTCTCAATACCAAGGACTGGGATATCTGGATCATGTGGTAATTCTATTGTTAGTTTTTTGAGGAATCTCCATACTGATTTCCATTGTTACTGATTCCCACTAACAGTTTTTAAGAGTTCTTTTTTCTTTTTTAAATTTTTTAAATAATTTTTTTTAGTTGTAGATGGACACAATACCTTTATTTATTTTTTTATGTGGTGCTGAGGATTGAACCCAGTGCCTCACACATGCTAGGCAAACACTCTACCACTGAGCTATAACCCCAGCCCAAGAGTTCCTTTGTTCACTGCATCTTCTACACATTTGTTATTTATATATTTTTTTAAAATATTTTTTTAGTTGTTGGACACAATGTCTTTATTTTATTGCTTTCTATGTGGTGCTGAGGATCGAACCCAGGGCCTCACGCATGTGAGGCAAGCGCTCTACCGCTGAGCTACAATCCCAGCCCTGTTTATATTTTTGGTGATTGCCTTTCTGGCTGGGGTGAGATGGAATCTCAATGTAGTTTTGTTTTTGTTTTTGTTTTTTTTTGTACCAGGGTTTGAACTCAGGGGCACTTGACCAGTGAGCTACATCCCCAGCCCTATTTTGGGTCTTATTTAGAGACAGGGTCTCACTGGCTTTGAACTTGGGATTCTCCTGTCTCAGCGTCCCAAAGTGCTGGGATTACAGGTGTGTGTCACTCTGCCTGGCTTCAATGTAGTTTTGATTTACATTTCCCTGATGGCTAAAAATGATGAGCATTTTTTCACATACTTATTGGCTGTTTGGTACTTTTTGAGAAGTTTCTGTTCAGTTCATTTTCCCATTTGTAGAATGGAGTTTTTGTTGTTGATTTTGAGTTCTTTATATACTCTGCATATTAATCCTTTGTCAGAAGAGTAGTTGGTAAAGATTTTCTCTCATCCTTTAGGCTCTCGCTTCACTCTGTTAATTGTTTTCTTTGCTATGCTGAAGATTTTTAATTTTATGCTATCCCATTATTGATTCTTGCTCTTATTTCCTACGCTAAAGGAGTTCTATTCAGAAAATTGTTGCCTGTGCCTATATGTTAAAGTGTTTCTCCTGTTTTCTTGAAATGGTTACAAAGTTCCTTCCTTCCTTCCTCCCTCTCTCTCTGCCTCCTTCCCTTCCTCTCTTCCTCTTTTCCTTCCTCCCTCTCTTCCTTCTTCTTTTCTGCTGGTGTTTGAACCACTAAACTACATCCCCAGCCCTTTTAATTAATTCATTTATTTTTGAGTTAGGGTTTCATAAATTGCTCAGGCCACCCTTGAACGTGAGATCCTTTTGCCTTAGCCTCCCAGGTCACCGGGGTTACAGGCATTCATTGCTGTGCCCAACTAGTTTCTGGTCTTACTTATGCTTAGGTCTTTGATTGATTTGTGATTGACTTTTGAAAAAGTGCACCTTTGCACACTAGAGAGATCTGGCTTTGTTCTTCTACTTATCAATATCCAGTTTCCCCAGCACCATTTGTTACCAAGGCTGTCTTTTCTCCAATGTGTTTTTGATACCTTTGTCAAGAATCAGATGACTACAGCTGTGTGGGTTTGTCTCTGCATCTTCTATTTTATTCCATTGCTCTGCATGTCTGTTTTTATGCTAGAACCATGATGTTTTTGTTACTATGGCTTTGTAATAAAATTTGAAATTAGATATTATGATGCTTCCAGAATTATTCTTTTTGCTTAGGATTACTTTGGCTGTTCTGGGTCTTTTGTACTCCCATATGAATTTTAGGATATGTTTTCTGATTCTCTGAAGAATATCCTTCATATTTTGATGGGAGTTGTATTGAATGAGTAGATCACTTTGGTGATACAGCCATTAATTCTGCCAAGTCTATGAACATGGGAATTCTTTTCCATCTTCTACTGTCTTCTTCACTTTATTTTTTCAGAGTTTTGTAATTTTCCTTGCAGAACTCTTTCATCTTCTTGATTAGGTTTATTCCTGGGTATTTTGTTTCTATTTTTGTTTTGAAGCTATTGTAAATGGAATTGTTTTTTACAATTGGCTTTTTACAAAGGTGCCAGCCTTTGGAGAAAAGATAGTCTTTTCAACAAATGGTACTAGCACAACTGGGTATTTGTGTGGGAGAAAAAAAATTGAACTTCTGCCAGGCTCAGTGGAGCAAGCCTGTAATCCCAGCATTTAGGGAGACACTGAAACAGGAGAATAACGAGTTCAAAGCCAGCCTCAGCAATGGCGAGGTGCTAAGCAACTCAGTGAGACCTTGTCTCTACATAAAACACAAAATAGGGCTGCGGATGTGGCTCAGTGGTCGAGTGCCCCTGAGTTCAATCTCCAGTACCAAAAAAGAAAAAAGAAAAATTAAACTTCTACCCTTGCTTCACACCATACACAAAAATTAATTCAAATGGATCACAAACCTAAATGTAAACAAACCCCATAAAACTTTCAGAATACAGGAGAAAAATCTTTATAACCTTGGATTGGGCAAAGAATTCTTAGATATGACACCAAAATTACAAATAAATTGAAAAGTTGATAAACTGTATTTCTTTAAAATTTAAACTTGCTTTCTGAAAGTTTTAGAAAAATGAAAACACGGCCACCAACAAAGGACTTATATCTAAAATACAGTTCTGTGGCACTAGGGATTGAATCCAGTGCTTCACATATGCTGGGCAAGTGCTCTATGACTCAACTGCATCCCCAGCCCCTAGAGTATAGTTTTAAAACTTCTTTATATGGGCTGGGATTGTGGCTCAGTGGTAGAGTGCTTGCCCCTCACGTGTGAAGCACTGTGTTCGATCCTTAGCACCACATAAAAATAAAAAATAAAGATATTGTGTCCATCTACAACTAAAAAAATATTTTAAAAAAACTTCTTTATGTACCTAGAATACATAAATAACAAAGGATTTGTATCTAGACTACACAAAATATATATAGAACTCAATGATGAGCCAATTTACATTTTTTAAAAATGATCAAAATTTCAGAAATTTTGCTAAGAAGATACACAAATAGCTAATTAGCTCATGTAAAGATGTTTCTTGTTTATAAGGAAAGTAGGAATTAAAACAATGAGACACCACTACACACCCACTAAAAAAGCTAAAATTAAATGGCCAACCACACCCATTGTTGCCAAGAATGTGGAACAACTGTGACTTGTATACTGGGGCGGGAATGTAAAGTAGCAAAGACACTTGGAAAAACAGCTCAGCAATTTTTCCCAAAGCTAAGTGTCCACCTGCTATGCGACACAATCATTCCTTTCTTAGGTATTTACCTAAGAAAAATGATAGCAGAAATTCACATCAGGACTTACATGTACATGAATGTTTATAGTGGCTTTATATATAATAGCTATAAACTGGACAACCCAAATGTTTACCTTCAGAAGAATGGATAAATACTTCATAGTACATTCATACAATGGAATGTTTATTGTTCAGAATAAAAAGGGGTGAATTACTGATACATGAATGTCAAAATCATTAAGCCATGTAAAAAAGAAACTATATGTATTATTCCATTCATATGAAATTCTAGAAAATGCAAACTAGTCTATGGTGGCTTAAAGCAGATCAGTGAATGCCTGGGATGGGAATTAAGGGAGAGTTGGATTTCAAAAGAGCACGAGGTTACTTTTGGGGAGTTTGTACAGATGGTCTCATGGGTATGTACATATGTCAAAACATGAAATCGTACATGTTAAGTGTATGATTAAGCTGGGCATGGTGGCGCATGCCTGTAATCCCAGCACTTTGGGAGGCTGAGACTGCAGAATCGTGAGTTCAAAGCCAGCCTCAGCAACGGTGAGGTGCTAAGCAACTCAGTGAGACCTTGTCTGTACATAAAACACAAAATAGGGCTGGGGAGGCCTATTTTGTGCTCAGCTGGGTGGCTCAGTAGTTGAGTACCCCTGAGTTCAAACCCTGGTACCAAAAAAAAAGGAAAAATGTATGATTAAGCTGGGCACGGTGGCTCAAGCCTGTAATCCCAGCACTTAGGGAGGCTGAGACAGGAGAATCGCGAGTTCAAAGCCAGCCTCAGCAACAGTGAGGCGCTAAGCAACTCAGTGAGACCCTATCTCTACATAAAACACAAAATAGGGCTGGGGATGTGGCTCAGTGGTCAAGTGCCCCTGAGTTCAATCTCCAGTACCAAAAAAAAAAAAGTCTGATTAATTGTATGTCAACTCTATCTCAAAAAAGCTGTTCAAAAAAAATGACAACCCAATCCCATATATTTTTTTAATCACTCTGGATCCTGTGAGGAGAAGAGACTGAGAAGGGGTAAGAGTAGAAGCTGGAAGTCCTTGGAAGGCTGACACAGTCATCTGGCTGAGACCCGATGGTGGCTGAGGTGACAGTGGAAATGAAGAGGAGTGGACAGATTTAAGAGATATTTTGAAATCTAACCCACAAGACTTGTCAGTAGTTTGAATGTAAGGTAGGAGGGAGGTGGAAGTCCAGGATGGCTACCACATTTCCGACGGTTGCACTGAGTAACTGAGGAGGCCTGGGCCAGGGACAGAGCTGCAGGTGGTGGTGGGTGAGGAGTAAGTTTCTTTTTCACCTATCCCTGGAGATGCCTGAGCTTCATGAGAAGGATCTGGGTGGAGATAAAATTTGGAGGATGTTAATGAACAAATTGAATCTTAAAGCCCAGTGAATGGATGAGATCATGGAGGGAGAGAGAAGAGAAAAAGAAAATTCAGAACTGAGCCTAGACCACTTCAACATTTAGAGGTCTCCTGAAGGAGGGAGAGTCAGAAAACCACATCAGGAAGGGGCAGCTGGGGAGCTACACAACCGTCTTGCTTTCCTGTAGCTGAAACAACAAATCCCACAAAATGGGTGGCCTAAAACAACCAGAAATTTATTCTCTTCCAGTTCTGGAGGCCAAAAACTTAAAATCAGATCACTGGGCTGAGCTCAGTTTGTTGGCAGGGCTGTACTTCCTCTGGAGGCTGGAGGGGAGATTCCGTTCTTGACTCTTCCAGCTCTGGCAGAGGTTGTCATTCCTTGACTAGAGGCCATTTCACCCCAGTCTCCCTCTCCATGGTCACTAACTTCCTCCTTTTCTGTCTGGGTCACATCTCCCCTGCCTTAGTCTCTCTCTTTTCTCTCTCTCTCTCTTTTTTTTTGGTACCAGGGATTGAACCCAGGGGTGCTCAACCACTAAGCCACAATCCCCAGCCCTTTTTTATTTTTTTATTTTGAGACAAGGTCTTGCTAAGTTGGTTAAGGTCTCAATAAGTTGTTAAGACTGATCTCGAACTTGTGATTACAGGCATGTGCCACCATACCTGGCTCTGTTACAAGAACACTTGTCATAGAATTTAGGGTCCACCTAGATAAGCAGGAATGTTCTTCTCATCTTATGATCCTTAATTACATCTCCAAAGACCCCTTTTCCAAATAAGGTCACATTTACAGGTTCTGTGAATTAGGTTGTAGACATGTCTTTTGGGGGTCACCTTCAAACTTACTTACACAAACTGAAAGAGTGATTAGTTGAGTAATGCAAGATAGCAGGACTTCCTGTGTCTAACAAGAGGAATTGAAGAGGTCAAGAGTAGGGTATAGGAGCCCAGTCCCCAGGCTGAGGCCAGGAGTGTGGGACTGAGGCTGCAGCTGGCTTCAGCATGTGTGGGAGAGCCTCATGGGGAGGGGAGGTACTGCAGGCAGGAGTCTCCCAGTCCTCCCAGTCCTGATTCAACATCTGGCAGGATTCCTGTCTACAGCAGCCAGAGTGATCCTGAAGCTGCAGATCTGTTCATATCACTTTCCAGCAGAAGACCAGCACCCTCACCTGGCCCAAGAGCCCCAGGGTCCTGGCCCAGCCCATTTCTGCAGTCTTGGGTCATACTTTCTGTCCTTGCTGCTTCCAGACACAGAGTTGCCTCTTAGGCCACTGTCCTGCCTGCATTGGGGCCTTGGCCTGATGTTTCCTCTGCTGGAAGGCTCTTCAGCCTACTTTACCCAGTCAGCATCCACTGATGCTTCAGATCTCAACCCAAATTTCTCTGCTGCAAGGAATCTTCCTTGATTTCCTGTATGTGATATAATTCTTTCCTTCTTTTTTGGTACTGGAGATTGAACTCAGGGACACTCGACCACTGAGCCACATCCTCAGCCCTATTTTGTGTTTTATGTAGAGACAGGGTCTCACTGAGTTGCTTAGCGCCTCGCCCTTGCTGAGGCTGGCTTTGAACTCGTGATTCTCCTGTCTCAGCCTCCCTAAGTGCTGGGAGTATAGGCTTGCGCCACCATGCCCGGCTTGTGATATAATTTTTATGGCCCCCTGTCCTCATCTTCTGTAGCACTGTAAAGTATATGTTGGTTTTTTCTTTTGGTACTGGAGATTGAACTCAGGGGTACTCGACCACTGAGCCACATCCCCAACCCTATTTTGTATTTTATGTAGAGACAGAGTCTCACTGAGTTGCTTAGCACCTCACCATTGCTGAGGCTGGCTTTGAACTCACAATTCTGCTGTCTTAGTCTCCCAAAGTGCTAGGATTACAGGCGTGAGCCACGGTGCCTGGCAAGTATGTTTGTATATATATTTATAATTTTATTTTATTTTATTAAGAGACAGAGTCTCACTTTGTTGCCCAGATGGGCCCTGAACTCCTGGGCTCAAGCAATCCTCCTGCCTCTGCTCTGCAGTAACGAATACCACAGGCACACACCACCATGCCTGGTACTGTAATATTATTTTATTGATGTTTAACTCTATCACTAAACTGTAAGCACCACAAAGGCAGGGTGTGTATTATTCACCACTCTATCCCAGGTGCCTTGTCTAGTGCTTAATATAGACATGGGGTATGTGTTGATTTTAAATCATGTCTGCATATTTTTGACATTCTTCCCATCAAGACGTGGAGTCTATTTGACCTTCCTTTAATTGTGTGCTGTTATATGACTTGCATCTAATTAAGAGAATTAAGCTGTGTGATATCTGAGGCTAAGCCCAACATGAGGCTAGATGAAGAGCATTTGCCTAGCATGCTCAAGGGGCTAGGTTCAGTCCCTGGCATCACAAAAAGAGAGGGGTGGGAGGGAGGGAGGGGGAGAGAGAACATGGCTTGTTCACTTTGTGGATGATCTCAGTCAGAACCCAGCTGCCATGCTATGAAGATGCCCAGGCCGTAGAGAAAGTCCACATGGAGGAACTCCAGCCAAAAGCCCCTTTGAAAACCTAGTCTGCAGTCAGCATTAGCTGTCAGACATTATACTGAGGGAACCTTTGAGATGGTTCCAACCTCAGCTGCCACCTGTCTTAGTCTGTTTTCTGTTGCTCTAACAATACCTGAGGCTGCTTACTTTATAAAGAAAAGAGGTTTGTTTAGCTCACAGTTTAGGATCCTGCAGGATCTACATTGATCCGTTCTGAGGTCAGTGTATACAGTGATCTAATTTTCTCCCACTACACTCCACCTCTTAAAGGTTCCACTACCTCTTGACATTGCTACATTGGAGATAAACTTCCAGCACATGAACCTTTGGGGACATAATCAAACCATATTCAAATCATAGGACCATCTGTGCAATCCACATGAGAGACTGAGTGGGAACTACCTGAGCCCAGTTACTCCTAGAACCATGCATGATAAAGATAAAATTATTATAATAATTATTGTATAAACCACTAAATTTAGGAATAATATGTATGTCACAGTAGACAGAGGGAACAGGGTCCAATACTTACTGAATGAATAAATGGGGAGAGATTGGTTGAAGGAACACTGCCTGTGTTTCAGCTTTGTGAGTTGACAACTCTTGTTTCTTTTTCCCCAAGAGGTCCTGTAGATTCTGAAAGCCCTAGTTCAGAAACTCAAAGGTTTGCATTCCTCATCAGTAGCAAAAGCAGAGAGCCCCAAAAACTCTCTGCTTGGATCAAGAAACACGCATGTCAAGGCTGTTGAAAGTTAGCTTTGAATGCTGGGCACGGTGGCTCACGCTTGTAATCCCAGCACTTTGGGAGGCTGAGACAGGAGAATTGCGAGTTCAAAGCCAGCCTCAGCAATGGCGAGGCGCTAAGCAACTCAGTGAGACCCTGTCTCTACATAAAACACAAAATAGGGGGGCTGGGGCTATGGCTCAGCGGTTGAGCGCTTGCCTCGCATATGTGAGGCACTGGGTTCGATCCTCAGCACCACATAAAATAAATAAAGATATTGTGTTCATCTACAACTAAACAAAATATTTAAAAAAAAAAAAAAACACAAAATAGGGCTGGGGATGTGGCTCAGTGGTCGAGTGCCCCTGAGTTCAATCCCCGGTACCAAAAAAAAAAAAAGAGTTAGCTTTGGTGGGGAGCATGTGTTTCATTGGGGCTTCTTAACTTTGGGCCCATAGATGTTTCAAAACAGCAAGAATATACACTTTTCTCTCTGTGTGTATTATCTTCCTGGGGAAAAGTTCTCCAGGCTCCAACATGTATTAGATTCTCAGAAGAATCTGTGTCCCAGAAGTGTTAAGAAAAACTAATGTAGAGCCGAACGCGGTGGTGCACACCTGTAATCACAGTACTTTGGGAGGCTGAGACAGGAGAATGGTGAGCTCAAAGCCAGCCTCAGCAATGGCGAGGCACTAAGCAATTCAGTGACCTTGTTTTTACATAAAACACAGAATAGGGCTGAGGATGTGGCTCAGTGGTCAAGTACCCCTGAGTTCAATCCCCAGTACCAAAAAACAAAAAACAAAAAAAACCCAAACAACTAATGTAGTCCAACTATCTCAATATCTAGGTTGAGAAACTGAAATCACTGCATTTCCTGATAAGATGGATGAGGTACCCTAGTTAAGCTTCCTTCCGAAAACAATTCTGAATAAGAGAAAAAAAAATGAACTTAAAAATACACTAATGAGCCGGGCGCGGTGGCGCATGCCTGTAATCCCAGCACTTAGGGAGGCTGAGACAGGAGAATCGCGAGTTCAAAGCCAGCCTCAGCAATGGCAAGGCGCTGAGCAACTCAGTGAGACCCTGTCTCTACATAAAACACAAAAAATAGGGCTGGGGATGTGGCTCAGTTGAGTGCCCCTGAGTTCAATCCCCGGTACCAAAAAACAAAAAAAACTAGAAAGCTGGCAAGAAACTGAGGAATATTCGGCCCCCACAATTCAATAATCCAGAGGTGAGCTGAGCAGTGCAACAGACTTTTATTTTGAGAATGTTTTTATTTTATTTTTTATTTCTATTCCTATTTTTATTTACAGATTTATTTTTTTGAGACAAGGTCTTATATATTACTGGTCTTGAACTCCTGGACTCAAGCGATCCTCTCGTCTCAACCTCCCCAGTAACTGGGATTACAGGTTACAGATGTATACCATGATGGCTGACTTTTAAAAAATAAATATTTATTGTGACAAAAAACCATGAGCTTGGGGCTGGGGTTATGGCGCAGTGGTAGCGTGCTGGCCTAGCACGCGTGAGACACTGGGTTCGATCCTCAGCACCACATAAAAATAAAGATATTCTGTCCACCTACAACTAAAAAAATAAATAAATATTTAAAAACAACAACAACAACAAAAAACCATGAGCTCTACCTTTGTATGTTTTTAAGGTCACAGTACACTATAAACTATAAGCACAATGAAAGACCTAATAAATTTTTTTTACATTAAGTATTGGCATATTCTACAGGTATATACTATCCCTGAATGTGATGGCTTAGGAATGAATACAATTTGAACTCACTCATGTTCAGAGAAGGTGTCGGCAATTGAGAACTGGGCAGATCCGTCTACCCTAAAAGTGACCCTAAAGTAAACTGCTTGAAGAAATTGGATTCCAGGGGCTGGGGTTATGGCGCAGTGGTAGCGTGCTCTCCTAGCAACGCGAGAGGCACTGGGTTCGATCCTCAGCACCACATAAAAATAAAATAAGAATATTCTGTCCACCTACAACTAAAAAATAAATATTTAAAAAAAAAAAAGAAAAAGAAATTGGATTCCAAAGATGCTAGATGGGGAATTTTGAAGTTGTCCTCAATATGTCCATAATTCAAATTGAGATTTTAAAATTCCAAATAAAATAACTGTGGGCTAATAGAACAATTGGATTAAGCATTAGTTCTTTTTAAAAAGGCTATCTTGAAGGTAAATCTTGAACGTCAGCTTTAGAGGGACTACGATAACTTTTTTGAGCAGTGAAAGAATTGTATAGCACGTGAAATTCCTTAAATAAAAATTTATTGACTTTGAATAATTTTGCCTACTGTCGTGCATTTAAAGTTTTTTAAAAACCCTTTACATTGTGGGGCTGGGGCTGTAGCTCCAGTAGTAGAGCATTCATCTAGCATGTGTGAGGCACTGGGTTCGATTCTCAGCACCACATAAAATTAAATAAACAAAATAAAGGTATTGTGTACAACTATAAAAAAATTAGAAATCCTTTATATTGTTCAATAAAGAAAGAGAAGCTTGAAAATTTGAGCAGGGGACAAGAGACTGATGAAAGGCCAAGTATATTTGAAGATAAACCAAATAGAATGTCTAGAAATTTAAACTATCAAAATGAAGTCTTGGGCTGGGGCCGTAGCTCAGTGGTAGAGCGCTTGCCCAGCATGTGTGAGGCACTGGGTTCGGTCCTCAGCACCACATATAAATAAAAAATGAATAAAATAAAGATTCATCAACAACTAAAAATTAAAAAATAAAAAAACCAAAAAACTAAGTCTGTCTCCAGATATGGTGGCGCATGCCTGTAATCACAGCAGCTCAGGAGGCTGAGGCAGGAGAATCACAAGTTCAAAGCCAGCCTCAGCAAAAGCAAGGTGCTGAGCAACTCAGTGAGACCCTGTCTCTAAAACACAAAAAAGGGCTGGGGATGTGGCTCAGTGGTTGAGCGCCCCTGGATTCATTCCTCAGTACCAAAAAAAACCCAAAAAACAAAAAACAAAGCAAAACAACAACAACAAAAAAACTAAATCTACCAATCCAATTACTGTGTTTAAAGGATGATTAGACACAGTTGAGTACATTAGACTCAATACAATTAGAACTGGAAGACACATCTGAAGATATTCTCTCTATATTTTTTTTAAATTTTAAAATTAAAAATTTTTTAATTAAGAAAAAAATTTTTAGTTGTAGATGGACACAATACCTTAATTTAATTAATTTATTTATATGTGGTGCTGAGGATCTAACCCAGTGCTTCACATGTGCTAGGCAAGCGCTTTATCACTGAGCTATAACTCCAGTCCTGAAGATGTTCTTTAAAATGCAGCACAAATAAAAGATGGAAAATAGGAAAGCATAGTTCAAAGATATGGAGAATGGGGTGAGAAGGTCCAAGGTACATATAATCTGAGGTCCCAGGAGAAGAGAGGGATAACAGGCAGAGGCAATATTTATTTGGGGAAGAGCCTCTGTCTTTTTTTTTTTTTTTGGTACCAGAGATTGAACTCAGGGGCACTTGACCACTGAGCCACATCCCCAGCCCTATTTTGTGTTTTATGTAGAGACAGGGTCTCACTGAGTTGCTTAGCACCTCACCGTTGCTGAGGCTGGCTTTGAACTCACGATTCTCCTGTCTCAGCCTCCCTAAGTGCTGGGATTACAGGCTTGAGCCACTGCGCCCGGCTTGTCTTTTTTTTTTTAAATAAATTCTTTTTTTTTTAAATTTTTTTTAGTTATCAATGGACTTTATATGCAGTGCTGAGGATTGGACCCAGTGCCCCACACATGCTAGGCAAGCTCTCTACCACTGAGCCACAACTCCAGTGCCTTATTTTTTAATTTATTCTGAGGTTCCACAGTTCAAACCCAGGGCCTCAAATATGCCAGGCACAGGCTGTACCACTAAGCCACATCCCAGGCCCAGAAGGCAATATTTAAATAGTGGCTGAGATCCAGAAACACATCAATCCATACACTCAAAACTCCCAGTAAACCATCCAAAAGACAAAAAGAGGCCTGTAATTAGCCATATCATTGTGAAAATGCAAAATATCAACAGAGAAAGTATTAGGGACAGATTGTTTTCAAACTGGTGACAATTAGATTAAAACAGCTGATTTCTCAATAGTTGGAAGACAGTGGAATTGTATCTGTTGGAAGATGACTGTCAAGCAAGAATTCTAAAACTAGTGCAAAAATATTTTAAGAGTAAGAAAATATAATAGCATGATGAGAAAAACAAAAACTATCTCTGTCACTAGCAGGCAGAAAGAAATCATTCCAGATAGAAGGAATGAAAGTCAAAAAGGAATGTGGAACAAAGAAAGTGGTGTGTATGTGGGAAGATGGAAACAAATTTTGAAAAACAATAATAGCAATGTTTAGGAGGCTTTTAAAAACAAGATAAAATTCAAATACATAAAAGCAGTAGTATATAAGCTAAGAGAGAGAAATTAGAGTTCATTCAAAGGTTCCTGTACTGTTTGGGAACAAATTAAAGATACTGATTAGTTTAGACTTAGACAAATAAAATATGCATGTTAACTGTTTAGTGCAACTACTAAAGATAGCAAAAAATTATAGTTTGCAAGCTAGTAAAGAGAAAAATGGAATAAGAAAAAAAATAATCAAGAAAACAAGAAGAAAGAAGAAACCAGGCATAGTGGCTCTTACCTGTAATCTGAACTACTCAGGAGGCTGAGGCCAGAGTATTGCAAGTTTGAAACCAGCCTGGGCAATGGATGGAGATCCTATCTCAAAATGTAACGAAAGGGGTTGAGGTGTAGCTCACTGGTAGAGGGCTTGCCTAGCGTGCATGAGGCCTTTGGTTTTTCCCCAGTGACGCCCCCCTCACCCCCCCGCATCAAAGCAAGATAAACCTAGAAAAAGGGGAAAATATAAAATAATAGGATATAAATAAATAAATGTATCTTTGCATATGAGCAAATATTGTATTTTAATAAATATAAGTGAGCTAAAGTATTCAGTTAAAAGAAAAAAGATTGTCAGGCTAGACAAAGCAAATGAATCCATTTATAAACTGTTACATTATCTTATGAGAGACACAACTAAAATATAATACAGAAAATTTGAAAGTAAAAGGATGGAAAAATCCATAAAATACCAACCAAAGAAGGCTGATATATTTATATTGATTTTAGTAAAAATGGAATTTTAGCATTATGAGAAAGAAAAGGGTCCACTTCATAATATTAAAAGGTCCAATTCATTAGAAAGATAGACCAGCCATAGATTTGTAAACACCTAACAGCATAACTTCAGAATACATAAAGCAAAAGGAGAAAGCAATGGAAGCAAAATAAACACAAATTTACAACATAGTGGGAGCTGTTAGCATACAATCAATAGATCAAGCAATCAGTAAGGAATCAAACACTGAAGTCCATAGAGGGAAAGTGACACATTCTCTTTCATCTTCCACAAATATTGAGTGCCTCTCATGTTCCAGATTCCACACTTCTTTTTTTAAATTTGTTCTTTTTAGATCTACACGACAGTAGAATGTATTTTGACATATACATACATGGAGTATAATTTATTCTAATTAGAATCCCATTCTTGCTGTTGTACATGATGTGGAGTTGCGCTGGTCGTGTATTCATATATGAACATTGGGAAGTTATGTCTGATTCATTCTGTCTTTCCCGTTCCCATCCCCCCTCCGTTTCCTTCATTTTCCTTTGTCTAATCCAGTGAACTTCTATTCTTCCCTTTCCCCCCTCATGTGTTAACATCAGCGTATCTGAGAGAACATTTGGGCTTTGATTTTGGGGGATTGGCTTATTTCACTTAGCATGATATTCTCCAGTTCCATCTATTTACCGGCAAATGCCATAATTTCATTCTTCTTTATCAGACTCCACAATTCTATGCTTGGTCATTTAATCGGTAGAGAAAAGAATGCTTTATGGGCAGGAATTTATAGTACCATTTTACAAATGAGTGGGCTGAGACTCGGAGAGGTTAAATACTTTGCATAAAGTGCTCTTCCTCAGAAATCTTAAATGTCACATCCCATTTCCTAACAGTCTTCTACCTTCCTGCATTGACAACCTTAACCCTCTACACCTCTTCCTTGATCTGTTTTTTTTTTTTTAGTATTTTTAAAATTGTCAATGGACCTCTATTCTTATTTTATTTATATGTGGTGTCGAGAATCGAACCCAGTGCCTCACACATGCTAGGCAAGCGCTTTACCACTGAGCCACACCCTAGCCCCTCTTCCTTGATCTTTTTAACTTACTAGAGACCTCTACCTCCGGTCTTTCTGCTTCCTCCTATCACACTTCTTTCTTCCTCAGTCTGGACCACTGGGTCATGTGAATCCTTCCCTCTCCAATACTTCTGATTCCCTTGCATTCCTATCCTCTTGGGCTTAGCTCATTCCTGCCTTTCCCTATAGTCTTCCTCTCCTGCATCTGAGAGTGACTAGCCTGCTGAGCCCTGCTGGAGAAAACTGCCCATCTCAACAACTTCCTGCAGTTTCTGGATTCGGTTATCTCTGCTGATGCTGAGACTGCTCTATCAGCCTCTGCTCACTCTCTTATCTCTGACCTTCTCTCCATTGGTGCTCTCTCCTAAGCACAACAAAGTTGCTTGAGCCTCTTCAATTCTGTAGAGGATTTGCTCCTTCCCTTTCTGGCCACTTTGTGACTATCTCATTCCTCTATCTAAATTTCTTTGAAGGGCAGTTACTGCTGTCTCCACTTTCCTGTCTACTTTTCCTTCCTTCCCTATCCTTTACAGATGGCTGAAGCCATCATCCCCTGAAAATTCTCCTAAAATCACCAAGAACCTATCAATTACCAAGTGTGAGTTGTTTTTTTCAGTTTTTAATATTTTATAACTGGATTCTCCCAGGTCTTAATAGCTTCAGGATGTAACTTACAAGTTACGAGAATAAAAATGAAACAGTAAGCACCCACATTTCACCTGCTTTTTGCATCCACCTGCGAAGGTGGATGAGGAGCCCCTTTGGCCCCTGCAAAGTTTACCTACATGTTTCTGAGAGTCCTCAGGCAGTGACTCATGCAGGCTCACAAACACCCTGATCCAGGCAGGGCTTCTTCACAGCCCTGCCTTTTCCTGTCTTGATGGAGGCAGAGAGCTATTGAGGGGGGGAAAAAAGTGGTGAGGAATACCACCATGGAGGGGGAAATGTTTCTCTCTGCTTTGAGAGTTCCTAGAGCAGAATTGACTTGTTCCTTGAAATCCTAGATTTTTTAAAATACTATCCCCCAGAGAACTCAGATGTGGGTGCAGGGGGACTAAACTAGGAGGTGAAGAATCCTGCAACGTGGCCGCCCAATGGCCATAATCCTTTCCTCCTTTCGCCCCCACCCTGCTCCTTGTTCATGCATCCACTCTCCTCTGAGTGGCTATATACTTTAGAGAAAGCATCCAGGTCTAACCCATGGAGAAGGTTAGCATTAGTCTAATGCCACCAAAGTGATAGCAATATCCCCCATTAGTGATTGTATTAAACTTAGTCTTTGTATTATGTGTTGTCCTATTTCATAGGCTGAAAAACTGAAACTCAGATTCACTGGTTTCAAACAATGTCTTTGAAGTAAAAGCTGACCCTGGATTCTAGCTTTTGTTTCTTTTTCTTTTTGGGTACCAAGGATTGAACTCAGGGGTACTCGACCTCTGAGCCACATCCCCAGCCCTATTTTGTGTTTTATGTAGAGACAGGGTCTCACTGAGTTGCTTAGCACCTCGCCGTTGCTGAGGCTGGCTTTGAACTCATGATTCTCTGGTCTCAGCTGGGATTACAGGTGTGCGCCACCATGCCTGGCCTTTTGTTTCTTTTTGACCTGAATATTCCTTGCTTCATTGCTAGCTCATCACTGCATTTAATATACATATATATATACATTAAATATATATTTATATTTTACCCAGAATTTGTAGTTGTTTTCAGGAGGGTTAATCAGGGTACCTAGAGCACCATGCTATCAGGAATGTTCCCATGAAGTTAGGTGGTTGGGATAGCTCAGTGATTCCTGACTTTTTGGGAACATAAACTATACCAGGTGCACTGCTCAGATCCCCTGGGATTCCTTTTACCATTCTTTCTTAAGTTTTACCCTTGCATTGGAGCTGTCCTATCCCTGAGGAGAGCTGGAAATACACCTGGCCCATGGCCAGTGACTGCTGTGTGAACACAAAAGTCCAACTGTTTATTTTAAAGAGGGCCAAACTCTGGCATGCAATTTATGCTCCTGAGCTCCTCACAGGATCAGACTGAGTATGGGATTTCACACAAAATTATATCCTTTCCTGATGTCTTCCACTTCCTTTTCCTGCTTCGCCTATTCCCCTACTGGCTTCTCCTGGGAGTGTTTCTTCAGTAAACCTCCATATCATTCTTTATCTTGGGGTTTGCTTCTGGGAGAACCTGACCTGCACAAGGATTCCTTTGAGCTTCTGATCAAAGTTATAGACTCTGACTCTAGAAAATATACATACACACATTCAAAATGTCACATTTCTTGGTACTTCACCAACAGCCTCCATGGACCCAAGATTAAGAGTTTCTAAATAGGAGCTTCCAGGTGTCTGGGATTGTTTTTTTTTTTTGTTTTTTGTTTTTTTTTGGTACTGGGGATTGAACTCAGGGGCACTCGACCCCTGAGCCACATCCCCAGCCCTATTTTGTGTTTTATGTAGAGACAGGGTCTCACTGAGTTGCTTAGTGCCTCGCCGTTGCTGAGGCTGGCTTTGAACTCGCGATTCTCCTGTCTCAGCCTCCCTAAGTGCTGGGATTACAGGCTTGAGCCACCGCGCCCGGCTTGGGATTGTTTTAAAAGTTCCTTTTCTGTTTAAGGTAGCCATTGCTGGTTTCTGTTGCTTTCAACTAAGAATCATGATGAAGACATGGCCACACACTTCATCTTCCAGCAGCTCCAGGGTTCTGCTGCTCCTCCACACATGCTGGTTTTTCTCCTGCTATCTTCCCTGCCTGGAGTGGCCTTCTCTTCCTTTTCGCCCAGCTGCCAGTCATCCTCTCACTGGGGATTGAACCCAGGGGCCCCTTACCACTGAACTACATCCACAGACCTTTTTGTTTTTTATTTTGAGACAAGGTCTTGCTAAGTTGTTTCAGGCCTTGCTAAATTGCCAAGGCTGGCCCTGAACTTACATTCTTCTGCCTCAGCCTTCTCAGTGGCTGGGATTACAGGTGTGCCCCATCATTACTGGTTTGCATTTAATTATTTAAACTTGACTCTGATAATACATCCTTCAGAAAAACTTTCCCGAGAATCACCCCTAGAATGATGCCCCAGAGCTGGGCCTGTAATCCCAGCACTTTGGGAGGCTGAGACAGGAGAATCGCGAGTTTGAAGCCAGCCTCAGCAACGGCGAGGCGCTAAGCAACTCAGTGAGATCCTGTCTCTACATAAAACACAAAACGGGTCTGGGGATGTGGCTCAGTGGTTGATCATCCCTGAGTTCAATCCTTGGGACCCTCTCAAAAAAAGAATGATGCCCCAGAGGATGCCGGGTGCAGTGGTGCACACCCATAATCCCAGCGGCTTGGGAGGCTGAGGCAAGAGGATGGTGAGTTCAAAGCCAGCCTCAGCAACTTATCAAGGCCTTAAAAAACTCAGGAAGACCCTGTCTCTAAATAAAATACAAAAAAAGGTCTGGGGATATGGCTCAGTGGGTAAGTGTCCCTGGAGAAAAAGAATGATGCTCCAGAGAGACTCCAAGAATGAGTACCCTGGGCCAGCACTATGGAGTAAGTTCTTCAAATGCAGAGACTGTGCTCTATTCTTTCCTGTACTCCTAGCACCTAGCTTAGTGCCTGGTACATAGCAGAGGCTAAAAATATCTGTAGGATGTCCCAGTGAATGCAGTGAACGTGGTGGTGGAAGGTTTCATTCCCATTTGTGCATCTGCAGAGACTGCATTTTCCATCTCAGATCCCAGGGAGCAGAGTCAGACTTGTTGAGAATAAAGTTTTTTTCTGGCTCAGTCGTTTACTGTTCCCTCTGGCCTTATAGAGGCTATTGATGCTTCCATGGGAGCCACAGGCCACGCCAGAGGACCCAGAGCCTCCCCGTGCCCACACTTGCCCATGTTTCCTTCTTCCAGTGTGCCCTCAGTTGGAAAAACAAACCCAGGGCACCAAGTAGCCTGAGAAGGTGGGGTGTGTGTAGCCTGTCTTCTGGACTCCCTGTCTTGATGGAGCCCAGATCTCCTCCTCCTCCTCGCCTTCCAGGGCTGGGTCCATACCACACTCCTTGGAACTCCCTGCCTCTCCTTTCCTACTACTGGCCAGGAACCTGGGACACTGGGCTGTGAGAAAACCTCAGAACAGTGTCTCTAGCAAGTCTGAATTTCTCAACCACAGCTTCTGGAATCCAAAGCCCCTCAGGGGTCTCTAGCCCCAGGCCTGTTAACTACCACTGAACCCTGGGCCAGGAGACTAAGGACTCTGACCCCTTTCTGGGGCCAAGCAGAAGATGTGCCTCCCCTGGAAAGAAGCTTTGCTCCTGCTTTGTCCAGAAACATGATAGCCTGTAACATGGCACTGGAGCAGTAGACCTGCTGGTCACTGTGACAAGCTGAACACCTTTGGCAGGGCATTGCTCTTTGCTGTTTCCCCAGGGCACCTGCTCTCCAGCAGCTTTTCTTTGGTTCTGAGAAACTTTCCGCATACCCTCTCTCCTCAGGAGGAGAAAAGCAGATACCAGCTCTCCCCATGAGGGCCCAAAGCTCCCCTCCCCTCCTCTTACCACAGGCAACAGGCTCTCTCCACATCTAATTCTGTAGTGACTGTTGCCCTTTACCTCCAAGGGCAGTGAGGGAGGTGACAGGAGTAGGTAGTCTTGTCTCCATTTCCTACTATCCAGGATCAAGGCCTGTGTCTGGGGAGGGAGACCATTGGCTAGTCATAAGGCCAGGTATCCCCTGGGGCAGGCAAGGCCTACCCTGCAGAAGGCATTCCCAAGCAGGTTTGTCCTGGCCTGGGATGAGGCTGGTGGCTCTGAGGTATCTGCTTGTGAGCATGGCTGGCTTGGGAATTCTGAAGTCACAGAGCTCACCCTCAGGACCCTTCTCTTTCCCTCAAAATGCTTTCCCTGTCCCCGATCTTAGTGGAATCTCAGGCATCCTGGGGTTATATTTTTGAGGAAATGGGTGGTGTGATGCCTTTGATCATCAAAGCAGCAGCCAGCTCCTGTAGAGTCACATTAGAAAGTGCTTTCCCAGCAGAGCAGTCCTTGATAGCTGTAGCTGTGAGAATTGTATGGAGAGCTATTCAACACACCAATGTCCCAGTCCCATGGCACATCAGTGACCAATCTCTGAGGTGAGTCTGGACTTGCATGCTTTTTAAAACTCCCCAGGTGATCCAAGTCTGCAGCATTTGGACTCACAAGGACCTTGAAGATAAGCACTGTTGTTCTCCCAAAAACACAGATAAGACATTAAGACTCAGGCAAACCACTTGGCCAAGGCCAGAGGGCAGGTAGAAGGGCTGAGATGGAGCCAAGCAAGTGGCCCCACTTTGTCTCAGTTGTTCTAGCACCACGACGCCTCAGACCAGCTTGGGCTCTCACTTCATTGGCTGGGAAGACTTTTCTACCACCTCTTTTCCAGGACTGGGCTGTGGCTGCTCCAAGCCCCAAAACACGGGTGGGTCATCTCCACTGGTCCAGCCTCGGCTCTTCTCACTGGAAAGGCGTGCCCTTTGGTGAGGGCGAGGAAGCATTTTTGAGGTGAAATATTGTAAAACAGCCAGGAATGGAAAATATTAAAAGCCCACTGGCGCCAACAAGGTTCGTGCCAGGGCCAGAAAGTACAGAGAAGAGGAGCGACATCCCTGCAGTGGAGGGCCCTGGGGCCGTTGAGGGGGTCAGCCAGAGGCCACCCACACCCTGTATCCTGGGCTGCCTTTATCTCCTGGGCCAAGGGAAGGTCGTAGGGTGATGACCCCAGGGAAGGCCCACAGGCATATTAGATATGGTGTACCCCATACTCTAGGGAAGGTAGTGAGCATAGTGTGGCCCACTGGGCGTGTGGGAGACCAGCCCAGTCCACACATAGCTCCCGAATGTTCTGGGTGCTCAGATGCCAAGAGGAGTGAGACATGCCAAGAACCTCTGTCCTCTAGGGCCTCACCATAGAGAGGAGGAAGGCAAGAAAACAATGTCAGTAGAATGTGATAAACGCTCTGCTGGTGGAGAACACAGGGATTGTGGGAAAGAAGAAGGACAGTTACCTCAGCCTGCAGCTATCAGGAAGGGTTTCCAGAGAAAATGGTGGGTATCTGGGCTGAGTCTTGCTGCAAACAGATATCGTGAGAAGCTTCACAAAGCAGGTGTCTGGGTATGTGCTCTTAGAAGTTATCTCTGGGGCCTGAGGCTATAGCTCAGTGGCAGAGCACTTGCCTGGCATGTGTAGGGCACTGGGTTCGATCCTTAGCACCATATAAAATACAATAAAGGCATGCTGTCCATCTACAACTACAAATAAAAAAAAAAAAAGAAGTTATCTCTGTGCTCGGAAAAAGATTTACTCATAGAAACACAAGCAGATGAACTCATTCTACCCATAGGGGGGTCCCCTTTCCTATTGCTCCTGTCACATACACACCAGACACAATTACGAGACAGTAGAGTGTACTAGATTTTTTGGTGAGAGCTGTTCCTGTAAGGAAAATGTTTTAATAAGAACTGAGGATAAGCCAGGCGCAGTGGCACATGTCTATAATCCCAGCATTTTGGGAGGCTGAGACAGGAGAATTGCAAGTTCAAAGCCAGCCTCAGCAACAGTGAGGTGCTAAGCAACTCAGTGAGACCCTGTCTCTACATAAAACACAAAATAGGGCTGGGGATGTGGCTCAGTGGTCTAGTGCCTCTGAATTCAATCCCCAGGAGCAAAAAAAAAAAGAACTGGGGGTAGAAGATGAGGTCCCTGTGTGGCTAGAGATCTGCAGGGTCAGGAGTTCAGAGGCTGGCATAGCTGCTGTACTGAAAAGAGGGAGAAGGATCTGCCAGGGGATCTAAGGAGCAGTGGTGGAAGAGGAAGAGGAGAGAAGAAGCTGGTGTTGAGGTGGCCCCCTCAGCCAAATCTACTAACCCCCCAGAAGCTCAGTGTGTGTGCTTGCTTGTTATGAGTACCAAAGGAGGCAGGCTTTGTATTGAAGTTGTGGAATGGGAGAGAAAACCTGAGCCCAAAGCAGAGAAGATTTGTGAGTAGAGGAGGTTCCTTGGGATACACAGACATTGGTGTCCTGGCCACAGAGCACTGGGGTCCCAAGCAATTTCTTCTGGATTTCAAGCCACCAAGAGGTTCCTAGTAGACATTATGCAGACTCTGTCATGGGCCTTACAGCCCAATCTTCTCATATTACTGTGGAGGGAACTGGGATCCAGAAAGGGAAAGTGAAATGCCCAAGGTCACACTGTATTTGGGGATCAGAGCTAGGTGTGGGCACAGAGTCATTGTGACATACCCTACTAGGCCTGTACACGCTCACGCAGCCACAGTTATGCATACAACTACTTCACAGGCACAGGCCCTGCTCCCTGGGTTGCTGTCATGTGCACCAAAGATTCTCAGATCCCTCATTAACTGGAGGAGCTGTGTCTTGCCTACTGTCCTGTCCCCGCTCCAGGACCACCTTATGTGGGTTATGAGACCAGTAGTAGGAAGGAGAGCATTCAGGAACCTGGCCCAAGCTGTGTGTGGGGTCTGCTCTGAGCACTCCTTGGAGGTTCCCACAAACAGAGGAGGATGCCCCAGAACTGCCTAGGCCCTGGGGGCCAGGGCTGGGCCTGCATCTTCAAGGGAGCAGGTCTCAGTGTCTCAGGGCAGAGCCAGAGGCCTGGTCAGACCCAGAGGTGGGACTGCAGTCCCCTAGGTTCACATTCCAGTGAAATGCCAGGGAGGCTTCTGGAGTGGAGGGAGGAGCCTAGACTCAGAACAGAACAGTCTCCAGCCCTGGCTCTGCTCCTCCCTCTGTCAGTGGCCTTGAGTAAGCCCCTTTCCTACCAGGGATCTATGAATTTATTATTTTGAGCCATGTGCCAAGAACACAGAGATAAATAAGACAGTCTTCACCTTCAGGAGCTTCTTGTCCAGTAAGGGAAGACAGAGCATTCCCAGGGGAACAGAGAGCCCTGCAACTCAGGGAGGGGGACCTGATCTGGGAAACAGGAAGCTCAGGGAGCAGAGAGGTATGGGCTGGAGTGCCTAGGGAGTGTGTGTGTTTCAGATGTGAGCACAAACCCTCAAATAGTGCCCGTAACCCTCGTGGTGCCACCATACTTCAGGTCTCCTTCTAGCTGTACCTACCCCACTCCCTGACTCCCTACTTGGCGAAGCAGGACCCCTGTGTTTGGCCAGGAGTGGGCACTGCCTCAGGCTCATTCTTTGACCCAAACCCAGACCCAGATGAACCTATCACCAGCAAAATGCAAGTGGAGCCACCACACAGAAAGAAGTAAACACACCGCAGGAGAAACGCCAGGAACCTGAGAGACCTGCTTTGAGTTCCAGCTCCAGCTCCTTATATCTTTACAAGTCTCTTTTTTCTCAGGATGGCCTGAGTGAGTCATCATTCTTATTACCAGAAGTGCATAACCATTAGAGTCCCTTCATCTCCCTGGTGTCCTGCAGGGAAGACAATAAAGAGAGCTACCAAATCCACCATCCTGCAAGAGGGGCCAACTTCGATACAATGGAAAGATCAGAGGATGGCAATTAGGAGACCTGGCCTGTGCTTTCTCCACTGACTATGCTCAGGCTCAGGCTGAAATGAAACAACAGCAGCTTTGATGGATAAAGTAACAGAAAAGGGAAGAGCCCTGCAGATGTGCTCTCCCAGCATCCTCCCTATCTTTGGTGGAGGTGGATTGCTTGAGTGTAAGAGATTCAAAACTTGGGGTTGGGGCTGTAGCTCAGTGGTAAAGTGCTTCCCTAGCATGCGTGAGACACTGGGTTCGATCCTCAGCACCACATATAAATAATAAATGAATAAAATAAAGATCCATCAACAACTAAAAAAAATTTTAAAAAAAGATTCAAAACTTGTCTGGCCCAGGAGCGGTCTGGGAGATAGGAGAGTCACTGCAGGGGAGGGGCAGTTCTGAACCCAGCAAATGTACTTGACAATCGGCAATCTCTGGTGCAGTTCTCAAGAGACTCATGTCTGAATCCTGGGGAGAGCAAGGAGACTGTAAATAAAAGGCCAAAGAACTGTTCCACTGAATGAACAGTCTGTGTCTTACTTGAGCTAAGCAGCCCTGTTTTGGGATCAGGTAAGAGAGATGTTTATCCCACTACTGACCTTGGTGTACTGAGAAAGCTCTCTAGAGCTGAGGTCAATGCCGCGAAGAGTCATATTGTTAAAAAAGGGTTTCATTGGGGCTGTGGTTGTAGCTCAGTGGTAGAGCGCTTGCCTAGCAGGTGGAGGCACTGGGTTTGGTCCTCAGCAGCACATAAAAATAAATAAAAAAAAGCTTTTGTATCCATCTACAACTAAAAATACCAAATCAAAACAAAACAAGAAAAGGGTTTTGTTTTATTTTAGTTTTGGTTGTGGTACTGGGGATGGAATCCAGGGAAACTCTACCACTGAGCCCCATCCCCAGCCCTTTTTTGTTTTTTTTTGTTTCAAGACAGGGTCTCACTAAGTTGCTCAGGCTGGGCTGGAACTTGAGATCCTCCTGCCTCAGCCTCCAAAGTAGGGTTACCAGCATGTGCCGCCACACCCAACTACGACAATCTTTTCAACAAATTGTGCTGGAACAATCGAACATCTCCATACCAAAAAAAAAAAAAAAAAAAGAAAAGAAACTTTTATCCATACATCATATCATATGTAAAAGCTAGTTCAAAATGAATTCTAGACCTAAAAGCAAAACCTAACACTAAATAATTCCTACAGAAAACATAAAATAAAATCTTTGCAACTCTGAGCTTTTAGGTCCAACACCAAAAATATAGTCTATAAAGTAAAAATTGATAAGTTGATAAATTGGAAAAGATAAACCACAGATGGAGAAATATGTTTATAAAACACATTATAAACATATATATATGTTCATAATATATCCAAAATATATAAAATTCATGTGAAGCTCAGTAATAAGAAAATAATTAACCTAATTATTAAATGGGTAAAATATTTGAACAGATAATTTATCAAAGAAGATATATGAATGGTAAATAAGATGTTCAATATCATTGGTCACTAGGCAAATGCAAGTTAAAAACACAATGAGATCACACTGTACATGCATTAGAATGGCTGAAAATAAACACTTACACATAAAACTTTGATGATATTGAGTGCTGATCAGAAAACTGAGTAGCTAGAGCTCTCATGCATTGCTGGTAGAAAGGTAAATGGTCCAGGTACACTGCAAAACAGGTTAGCAGGGTTGTTTTGTTTTGTTTTGTTTTGTTTTGTACCAGGGAATGAAGACTATTTAAACACTAGCCACATCCCCAGCCCTTTTCATGTTTTTTTTTAATTTTTGGTATCGGGGATTGAACTCAGGGGCATTCGACCACTGAGCCACCTCCCCAGCCCTATTTTGTGTTTTATGTAGAGACAAGGTTTTACTGAGTTGCTTAGCACCTCACTGTTGCTGAGGCTGGCTTTTAACTCGTGATCCTCCTGTCTCAGCCTTCCCAAGTGCTGGGATTACAGCCATGTGCCACCATGCCTAGCTTCATGTTTTGAGACAGGGTCTCACCAAGTTGCTCAAAGCCTCACTAAGTTGCTAAAGCTGGCTTTGAACTCTCAATCCTCCTGCCTCAGTCTCCCAAGTGGCTGGGATTATAGGTGAGGGCCACCATATCTAGTGGGTTAGTAGTTTGTTTTTTTTTTTTTTTTTGGTACTGGGGATTGAACTCAGGGGCACTCAACCACTGAGCCACATCCCCAGCCCTATTTTGTGTTTTATGTAGAGACAGGGTCTCACTGAGTCGCTTAGCGCCTCGCCATTGCTGAGGCTGGCTTTGAACTCGCGATTCTCCTGTCTCAGCCTCCCTAAGTGCTGGGATTACAGGCTTGAGC
>CM053401.1:97832066-97991331 GCA_028644305.1 Xerus rutilus | reverse complement strand
TGGGTTAGTAGTTTTTATATGGTTAAATATATACTTACCATACAACTTAACTTTTAGGTTTCTACCCCAAAAGAATAAAAACATATATATATATATATATATATATATATATATATATTTAGAATATATATATATATTTAGAATATATATATATATTTTTTGGTACTGGGGATTGAACTCAGGGGTACTTGACCACTGAGCTACATACTCAGCCCTATTTTGTGTTTTATGTAGAGACAGGGTCTCACTGAGTTGCTTAGCACCTCGCCATTGCTGAGGCTGGCTTTGAACTCATGATTCTCCTGTCTCAGCCTCCCTAAGTGCTGGGATTACAGGCGTGAGCCACCGCTCCCGGCTCAGCCTTCAAGTCTTTCAAGTGGTAAATGGATAAACAAACTGTGGTACATCCATACAAGGAACACTACTTAGCAATAAAAAGGAATGAACTGGGTGTGGTGACACATTCCTATGACCCCAGTGGCTTGGAAGGCTGAGGCAGGAGGATTGCAAGTTCAAAGCCAGCCTCAGCAACTTAGCAAGACTTTGTCTCAAAATAAAAAATAAAAGAAGCTGGGCATGGTGGCGCATGCCTGTAATCCCAAGACTTAGGGAGGCTGAGACAGGAGAATCACGAGTTCAAAGCCAGTCTCAGCAACGGCGAGGTGCTAAGCAACTCAGTGAGATCCTATCTCTACATAAAACACAAAATAGGGCTGGGGATGTGGCTCAGTGGTTGAGTGCCCCTGAGTTCAATCTCTAGTACCAAAAAAATAAAAAATGAAAATAAAATAAAATAAAATAAAATAAAAGAGCTGGGGATGTAACTCAGTGGTTAAGTACCCTTGGTTCAATCCTCCTAACCCCTGCAAAAAGGAATGAATTACTGATACACACAAAGTGGGTGGTTATACTAAGTAAAAGAAAGCAGATTCAAAAAGGTTCCTATCATGTGATTCCATTTACATGACATTCTCAAAAAGGCAAAACTGCAGGGAAAGAAAACAGATCAGTAGTTGCAAGCTGCTGGGGATGCAGGGAGGGGTTGATTGTAGAGGGAATTTCTGAGATAATGGAAATATTTTTCTCTCTCTTTTTTCTTTTCCTCTTTCTTTCTTTCTTTCTTTCTTTCTTTCTTTCTTTCTTTCTTTCTTTCTTTCTTTCTTTCTTTCTTTCTTTCAGTCATACTGGAGATTGAACCTAGGCGTGCTGTACCACTGAATTAAATCCCCAGCCCTTTTAAAAATTTGAGACAGGGTCTTGCTAAGTTGCCGAGGATGCCTCAAATTCTTGATCCTCCTGCATTAGGCTTCCAAGTAGTTGTGATTATAGTCATGCGCCATCATGCCCAGCAGAATATTTTATATCTGGGTTATGAAAATAGTTAGTGATTATATTTGTCAAAATCATATAATTCAAAAGGTTGAATTTTCCAGTAGGAAAATGACAAAATGACACTTAAATTTTTTTAAAATTAGGAGTTGGATTCAAATTCCTCTCCCCTTACTCTGTCTTCTCTGCCACTACCCAATATCATATCCTCAATGATCTTGTTCTGGGCAAAAAATGTCCCAATTCAGCCACCCTAAACATTGCTTTGCTTCTAGAACAATGGTCTCTGCAGGTTCACATGTCTGTTTCCATTCCTCTGTCCCATTCTGTCTTTCTAGGCCTGCTCATCAAGGGCCAGCCCTTCCTCTCTTAACTCCATTTCCCCTTCCCTGCTCAGGAGTCCTGAGAGTGACCTGGGGAAGAGACCAAATCCTTAGGCCTAGTCGCCGTGGGGGTGAAAAATTCTGCTTGTAAAGATGGGGGTTCCTCACACTCAACTTTCCACAGTTCTAGCCAGTAAAATAGCCACGTGTCCCAAGAACGTACAGCCTGTGAGGGCCTCTACCTGGCATCTACCTCCCCTTGTCCCTGACCAAGACTACTTCCTGTGACTGCCTCAGGCTCTTCTGGGCTGCCAGCATCTTGGTCAGAGCTAAAGCCACACCACACCCAGAGCCAGCTGGAGCCTCTCAGAGGAGTCATGAAAAGAGGCTCCAGGTCACGGGATGCAGTCTGGTGGATGCACAGGCAAGCTTGTCAAATGACCAGGGCAAACACATCATGGTGAATGGGAACTGACAGGGAGGTGGGAACAGTTTTGAGATGATACTCTGATGAGTTTGCACCCCCTAATCCTACATAAAATTGTGAATATGATGTTCATGAGCAATAACAGAGGGCACAGTGGGAACATGCCAATGACCACCTATAGAATATGAGCTCATTGGTTCACGTCACTGGAATCTGTATAATTGGGGCAAAATGCTGTGGTGACTCTGAACACATGGTGATAAGCTTGTTGAGTATTATGGCAATATAGTATGAATTCCATAGTCAGGGGTGAATGCACTTGGCCCTCTGAAGGTGTGATCACATTGCTATAAGCATAGTGAACACCAGTAGAAGCTGTGTGCAAACATAAGGCTCTGGTTGAATGCACCATAGGGACACAGAGGTGATCCTGTTTTAAGCTCAAGGAGCATTCTGTGGTCCCCACAGGGGGCATAACAGAGGGTACAGAGCTCTATTGGCCATGTGTTGGGGCATACACTTGGCCCAGGACCTATTCTCTGAGAATCTGCTTCCCCCTACAACCTCCACTGAGTGAGCACACCCTAACAGAGTATGTAGCAACCAACAGTGGTATGCATGGTTCTGAAGGCTTCTTTTCTTTTTCTCCCATTTTCTAAGCTGGAGTTGTTATGGTTGCTCAGTTTCATTCAGCTTCTCTTGAGGGTGTGGATATGGTCACAAGGTGTGAGTCTGCAACGGAGCAAATGGTGGGTAAACTCTGAGGTTGACAACCATTGAAGTGGTCTCTTGTGGCTGTCTTTTTAGTGGGCATATGTCATTTTTACTTCCCAGCATCCATTCTTTCTACTACTGGTGACAGCACCACAAGTTTTTTGGGGGGAAAAAAAAATCCCAGGTGGGAATCTATTCCCCTGGCTCTAGAAGGGGCTATCAGAGCTTTCTATCCCCTGTTTATGGGCACTGGGTCAGGAATGGGCCAATGAGAACCTTTCCCAGGACATCTTCTACAACAATTGAGGAAGAGACACTCTTTCCATAGGGGATTTGAGATGTGCTAGAAGGGAGCCTAGAGCTACTGGGAGATATTACATGAATTCAGCCTCTATTCCAGTCATTGCTACTATGTAAAAAACTACCCCAAATCTTAGTGGCTTAAATGACAACCATTTTATGATATCCCACAGATTCTGTAGGTCAGAATTTCATGGAGGACTTGATTGGGCAATTCTGCTTTTTGAGACACTGATTAAGGTCACTGAATGATACTTCACTGATGGATGGGTTGGTCTAGAGGACCCAAGACAACTACACTCATGTGCCTGGTGCCTTGGAATCCACTTGTAATGGCTGGAAGGCTGGGCTCACTGGGGCTACCAACCAGGTCACCTGCACCAGGCCTCTCCAGTATGGTGTCTCAAGGTAGTTAGGCTTGACTATCCCCAGAGTGGACATCCCAAGTAATCCAGCCCTAGAAGTCCTAGAAGTCCACCTTAGGTTTTTTTTGACCTAGCCCTAGAAGTCCACCTCAACTTATTGGTTACAAGCAAGTTATGAGGCCAGCTCAGATTGAATGTGAGGGAAATTAGATTCTATATTTTTTGGTACATTATAATTATACATAAAAGTGAGATTCATTATGCCATATTCATGCATGCACATAACATAATTTGCTCAATCTCCTTCCCCAGAACCTTCCCTCCTCCCTCCCACTAATCCATTTACTCTATTGATCTCCCTTCTATTATCATTATTATTTTAATTAGCACATTGTTATATGTATATAGACTACCTTCATGGCATAGTGTAGTCACATAGTACAGGAACATGGAATGGGAAATATTATTGTAGTTATTTAGAAAACATAAACCTTTACTTCCTCCTTGAAAATAAAGCCATTACAGAGGAAGTAGTTGAGATAAAGAAAGAGAACCATTCTAGGACCTTAGTCATGAGAACCCTAAGATTCCTTTTCTGCTTAAATCAATCTGTTTGGCTTTTGTCACTTATAACTGAAAGAGCTTTTGTATTTAGGGTATGTGTGTCATTATTGCAGGATAACAAATCACCCCAAAACTGTGTGGTTGAAAACAATGATTTATTGTTTCTTATGGTTTTGTGGGCTGACTGGGCCACTCCTCTGCTGGTCTCACCTGGGCTCACTCATACAACTTCTGGGTGGAAGGTTCAAGATGGCCGCACTCAATGTCTGGCTGTTGGGCGGGGCATCAGTTTCTATCCATGTGATCTCTCATCCTCCCTAGGAGAGACTGATTCCTCCATATAGAGACAGTGTTCTAAGAGAGTGAATACTCTCTTAGAAGGCTTCTTGAGGCCTGATTTCCAGAACTTGTACAGCCCAACTTCTGTCCTATTCCTGATTCCAAGCAAGTCACAATGCTCAAGTCAAGAGTGAATAAAGGGGCTGGGGTTGTAGCTCAGTGGCATAGCACTTAGCACTGCATAAAAATAAATAAAATAAAGGCATGCTATTCATCTACATCTACAGAAATTTTTTAAAAAGAGTGAATAAAGAACTCTACTTCATCATAGTAGAGTTGCAAAGACTTTGTGGTGATATTTAATCTACTACAATGTGATAGCTGAATCATAGGTAGGAACATCGTGGGAATTAAGAGTATGTATAGGAAGCATGTTACATGTGTGGGCAGGTGATCCAGACTCCTATAGGCATGTTTTCACTGAGGAACCAACAGATGGTGTGTGATTTCCACTGTGGCTCCTCAGAGGACCTCATGATGCCATCTACATTTGGCCTCTGGTTCCCAGTGGCAACTTTAAGCTGAAGACCTACTATATCTGAGGGACTTCACTTCTCTGAACTTGAGTTCTTCCTCTGTAAAATGGGCATGATTGATCATTCCTGCCTTGTAGATTGACTGTAAGGCTACAGATGAGATAAGCAGGAATGTGCTTTGTAAATCACAGAGTGCCATATACGTGTGGCTGAACATTACTATCTGCTCTCTGAGGAAAGAATAATCAAGATGGGCCTGGGTAGTCAGAGAGGACAGTGAGCAGGAGACTGAGACAGGGCTTTAAAATATGGGCACAATCACAACGGCAGGGAGAAAGTTCTGTATTTCAAGATGAGAAGCTGAGGAATAAGATTATAAATGAACAGAGGTAGAACAGTAACAAACTGTGTCCACGACAGGGAGAGCCACTTGGTCAGAGGGCAAGCCCCCGCTACCCTGGACTCCAGGTTTCTGGGCTCTCAGGCAGCTGGTCAGTAGCCCCTAATGTTTCAGAGCTGCAGCCAGGGCTTGCAGCCTCCCATCTATCAGTCCTGTCCCTACCCAGGCCTGCAAGGCCTCTTCAAGCCACAGGGAGGCGACAGTGAGAGGGGGGAAGGGGAGAGGCAATCAAAGAGAGACAGAGCACCCTCCTCTGGAGCCATGAAGATCAGGTCAGCCACCTCCAAGTGTTTCCAAGCTTCTTTTCCAATAGCAGGGTGGAGACCCCAGGCCCTAAGCTTGGGTCACAGGCCATGTGGCTAAACTGGCTCCTAGTCCTTCCATCCCCTGGGCAGGGATAGGGGTGATTGATGAGTTCTCCCTGTGTTCCAGGCTGGGGCTTGGAGCTGCTGGAGACTAGCCTAGCCTGAAGAAGCCCCAGATGGTGACTGGTGGCTGAGGCTGACCCCTCCAGGCCAGGCCCAGTCTAGGCCTATGGCCACTTCCCAAACCCTCTCTGTGCTTGGATCCCAGCTGAGGGGAGCAAAAGGCTCTTACTCAAAGGAGTTTTCAGAAGAGAGGGTTAGGAAGGGCTCAGATTTCCCTAGTCTAGCCCTGTGCAGCTCCTAGTCCAGTCCAACTTGGGAACAGGAAAGGACTCTGATTAGAGTTTGGGAGGAGGGAAGAATATGAGCTGGGGGGACATAAACAGCAGAGTTGGCATTAGAACCCAGAGATTCTAGCTCACAGTCCCTCACACTTGTACTAACCATGATGATATCCATTGGCCACTTGAGGCTAAGTAAGTGAAGGCCTGGGTCTGAATGCTAGGCCAAGCAAGGAGACCCAGTCAGGAACCCTGGCCCAAAGGGCTCCACTTTGCCAAATCATTACCCCATACAATACTCTGCCCTGCGCTACAGAGAGAGAAGAAAGGCAACTGGGAGGCTAGGAGAGGCCACTTTCATATCCCCTGAGGTCCCATAGCATAAGGTCTTAAAGAGTAGCTGATGACCTTGACCTTGACCCCCTAGCCCTCTAGTTTACCTCCCTACACCTTCCTTTCCTATCTTTCTTTTAAAAATCTAGCCTCCCTGGTCATATTGCTTCTCCGGCCTGCCTCCTGACCCTGGCCGCATTCCTTGGAACCGTCATTCCTTCCTTTCTGTCCTTCTTGCTATGTTTCTTCTAGGTATGTTACCCAACCTTGCAATCCAGAGCTGGCAGAGCCTATGAGCTCACTCAGTCTCAACTCCTATTGCCCATTTGGGGATACTGAGGTCCAGGATTACTCGGGTTGTTGCTAGTTTAGGGTCACACACTGGAATCAGCCACAGAGCCAGGATGAGGCTTGACTCTCAAGTCCATATTTTTCTCCTGTCCTTTGTTCTGCCTATGGTGACTCAGCCTGTCTGTCTATTCCTCAAACCAGCAGAGCTCACAAGCTTCACTCAGTTCAAACATCTGCTGTCAAAGCCATGGATGAGACTTCTTCGTGGGTTGGCTCTGATAAGTTGGACCAGACTGGGGCCAGCTATGAGGCCTATTGGCCAAAGACTGGGGCTGGAAGGGAGTCTCCAGGAGATGAAGCAAAGCAGAACTGTGCCTTATGTCTGCTTGGGGGCTATTGCTGCTCAACATCTTTTCTCCACTCCAACTCTTCTCCCCAACAGCTCCTGGCTAGGGTGATGCCCAGAGAAAATAGAGCTCCTAAACCCCTGCTTACACACAGAGAAAGGCAGACAGACACAGCATATACACAGGCCCATACACAGAGAGAGAGAGAGATAGACACATGCAGTAGGAGCATGTGCATAAATGCACAGGGCTCTCTGGCACAAAAATTTGTACTGCCACACTATGGGATCATTTCCACATGAGGCTCTTTCCTCTGAGTGCAAACACAGGTCTCTTCTTATGACTTCCCAGTGTCTAGTCTAGAGACTGTCCCGAATAAGAGCTCAGTGAGGTTATGTGGAAAGAGTGACCCTGGTGCGGTTAGTCACAGAGCCAGGCCTTCACTTCCAGGTGCTGGAACAAGGCAGGAAGCCTAGGCCAGGTTGGATGAGCCTATGACATGAGGCAGGACTCATGTCATAGGCTCATGTCACAGGTCCTCATCTTCTGCTTCTATCTGGGGCTCTGTCCTTGTGGCTGGCAATTCTCAAAATGTGATTCAAGAACCAGCAGCTGGGCTGGGGTTGCGGCTCAGTGATACAGCACTTGCCTCGCATGGATGAGGTACTGGGTTTGATCCTCAGCACCACATAAAAACAAATAAATAAAATAAAGGTTTTTTAAAAAAAAACCCAGCAGATTCCATATCACCTTAGAGCTTGGCAAAGTCTCAAGCCCCATTGAATCAGTTACTCTGAGTGTGGGTCCAGAAATCGGTACTTTAACAGCCTTGGGAGTGATCTGAATGCATGCAATAGTTAGCTACTGCCTGAGGCAATGGGTGACCAACCTAATGCCGGTGCCAGAAGAGGGGGCAGGGGAAGCCCTGAGCACAGGGAGCTGCTCACGCCACCTGTGGGTGAAGCTAGCTGCTCACATGCTGGTGAACGCCTATACCTGACTTAAGACTTACTCACCAAGATGCACATACATGAGCGTCTGGTCTTAGAAGAGTCCACATGCTGGGGCTCTGGGGTCTCCATGGGTACAAACCAACACATGGAAGTCGGGAGGGTCTAGGTGGCACTTTTCTCACCACGTGATATTCTGTGCCCCACACTTCCTTTGTCCCTTATTCCTTCTGAAGTTCCCAGAGTGCTCCCTCAGAGACCAGAGAAGCTGAGTAGTTGCCCAGCTGAGACCAGATGCACCCAACTGAGAGGCCATGGCAGCCTGCATACTTAAGAATGCTTGAAGTATGTGCTAAGGCCAGCAAAGTGCTTTCTCTGCAATGGGGGAGCAGAGGCCAGGGGAATGTGGGGGATCAGCAAGCAAAGCTTAGGCAAGAGCACACCATCCCCAGAGCCAGGAAATGCTGCCAGATGTAGAATTCTCCTGCTGCTCTCAGTGCCCAGCCCACCTCCTGACCCCTCTCTCTCTGCTCTGGCCTGTGGAATGCCAGGCAGCTGCCCACCTGGGCCATCATCCCCCCTAAGGATCTGGATGTGAAATCCCAGCCTCTGTGAGCTGCAGGGAGCATGGGGAGGGGAGGAAGGCTCATGCTCAGATCTGGTTTCACTGCTTCCCGTGGCTGGCTGCCACAGGCTGAGCCACCAGCTGTGCTATATAAGGCCCGCGCTGGACTGCTGGAGAGGCGAAGACTTGGACCCCTGCTAAGGAGTCCTGCACAGGAGGCGGTGAGCTGCACTTCTAATTCTCTCATCCATCCCTGTACCACACCGTCTGGCTTAGCTGCTCCTGCCCTCCCTTGGTGGCCACCCTCTTTCTTTCTTTCTTTTCTTTTCTTTTATTTTTTTGCTCATTGACCCATCATCTTCCAACAGAGAAGACTCCACTTTCTGCTTTCTGCTTTGAAATGCTGTGTCTTCCTCCATTATCCTTCCCCCAGCTGAGGTCAGGGCTTCCCGACATGGCCCCACTCTGGGTCTCCATACCTCTGGGTGCCTTGCTTTTTTCTTGCGGCCATCCAGTGTGTGTTGTCCAAGAGTTCTGCGGAGCGTGGGTTCACGGAGCCTGAATGTCAGGGCATTTGCTGAGGAAATGGCGGGACACTGAGAAACCTCCTTGGGCTGCCAGATGGGAAATGGTTTTTCCACAATGTACCTCAGGCCACCTTAGCCTCTCAGACTTGCCTGGAACAGGCTGGGGCTGAGTGCTGTGCAGGCCTGCGGAATGCTCAGCTCACTGCTTAGTTCTCTGGTGCTTGGGATAAGGCCTGCAACAACTGGAGCTGTGATTTCCCTGAGACTCTGTTCCCTCTTCTAAGAAACATGTGGGGAGGGAGTTAGCGTTTTTTGGTCTAGGTGGTTTGCAATGTGGAATTGGTTTGTCCTTCCCCTAGAACATCTAAGTTTTTCAATTTTTTTCTCAGAAAGGAGGAATCTTCCCTTTTCTACCACACCCTAGAGTCTGGAGATTGAAGGAAACCAATTTTGAATCTCCAGGAACTGGTCAGACTCTGGGTTGGCCAGAGCTCTAGGGAGAGAGAAAAATGTCTTGCTAAATGAGAGTCTGACCCACACACGTCCCACAGTTCCCTAACCTTGTTGCCAGGCCCGTTGTCCTCTCCCCACTCCTGTAGCCCCTGCCTCACGCTCAGCATTTATTGGGGAGCCCTGGCCTCTCACAATGCACCCCCTCTGCTTTCCCTCAGCTGGTTCCTGGCTGTGGAACTCCCACCCAGGCCCCAAACAAAACAGACCAGAATGTGTTCCAGCTGCAGCGCGTGCACATCTGGGAATGTGTTCTTGGAGGTGGTGTGTGAGGCATCTGTGCCCTTCAGCTGCCTGCTATTGTTGGGACCACTGTGATCAGGGCCAGGGCTGCACTGCTTTTATATTCAGCCCCCATTCAAGAGTGTGAACCCCCCAAAACTGTAGCAAAATGAAGCCCCCCAAACCCAGGACTTGAAAGTGATTTATTTATGAGTCACCCAGAAATGAGTCCTGATTCCTCTCATTGGCAGGGAACTGTTTCACTTTTTCTCTCCCTGGTGACCCACCTCAATAGGGGACCCTGGATTGGAACCTGGATCTGCCTCTTTTGAACTCAGATTCTGAGCCTCAGCATCTCCCAAGCTGCTCAGTTTTGCAACTTGGGGAGATAATTCCCACAAGACTTTATTAAGAAATATTGGACTCAGAAATGTGGGAACTAAGAAGCTTTGTTTCTTTGCAGGTCATTGGATCTGACGAAATTTTCCAAGGAACCACAGGGCCTAGGGAAAAGGATGGTGGGAATGAAGGCCTGGGTGTTCTCTTTCCTGGTTCTGGAAGTCACCTCTGTGTTGGGTACAGGCTAAGTATCTGCTAGTTCCCAAATCCTCCATTTACCATAGTGAAATCATGCCTGGTCTGGGACCCAATTATGCATCTGCCTTAAGACACTGGCCCTAAGATCTGAGGCTGTTTGATGGTTTATTTATAATTTGCACCCTGCTTTCCTCCCCTTCCCAAATTTGAGATGATTCCCAAAACTTGCAGAACAGAAACTTTTAAATGAGGTGAGAAGTGAAGGAAAAAAGGGAGGAGGGCTCTTGTACCTGAGTTATAAATTTAGCTTTGAGCTTCCAGGCAGCCAAAGCAAAAGGGAGTCACAGGGGATCACAGTTCTTGGAAGCAGGTTTAGGGTTTGGTCTGTTTTTGGTTTCATGAAAATTCTTCTGTTCTAAAGCTCACTTTCATTTAGACCCCAAGCCAAATTTCACAGAAACTCCAGAACCCCTCTGGTCCTTGCCCTCTTGACCCTATCCTCTGGTAACTTTGAACTCTGAAAAGAACAAGTAGAGAGAATTTGCCTGATGAAACTGCTGACTCCCTGAAGCAGCAGAGCTCCCAGCACTACCCTGCATGCTGTTTCCCACCTCTTCTTTCTCTCTTGATTTCTAACTACATCCTCAGATAATAGGGTGCAGGGACGATTAAACCCCCTTTTTTAAAGCTGCATGCCCTGCAGCCTTTGTGACCACAGATGTAGGAACAAAGGCTGTCTCAGCATAGTGCCAGCCCCTAGGTGCACCCGCCTTCTGCCTCGCTCTTCCACCCTGACAGCTGCTATTTGTGAAGATGATTAACATTCAACCATCTGAGGGGAAATCAGATTAGGTTGATTAAAAGAGCTCCTATCACCCCAGTTAAGCAGCACAGAGAATTCCGACTTGGCTTCCCGCCTGGGAGTTAATTGCCTTTCAGGGCTTTCTCAGCCTTTCTCCTTCCCTTTCCAGAGCCCCCAACCCAGCTTCACATGGAGGAGGGCTTGGAACTGCCTATGACTGGAGGACCCTGTATTTATCCTCAGGCAGACCTGCCAAGCCTGAGGTCAAAAAAATCAAGGACCGCTGACCTAGTTAAGCCACATGAGTCCTCTATGGGAGGGTGGACTCCCAAAGCCAGACTGCCAAGGGAAGGGGAATGGACGTCCATTGTGCCAGGCACTGAGCTAACAGAGTTGCTAACACTTTCTCTGCACATGCGGGTGCCAGGCATTGTTCTAAGTGTATTTTATGAATGAACATTTGTAATCCCCACAATCCCCTAAGACAGGAACTACCATCATCCTCATTTTCTGAGGAAAGAACTTGGGACCAGATGGGTTAAGTAGCTTGCCAAGGTCACACAGTTAGAACGTGGCAGAGCCTGCAGAGCTCCTGCTCTGTCTTCATACACTTCAGAGATTTCAGAGATGTTGATGGTTTGTTTTTTTTTTTTGGTACTGGGGATTGAACTCAGGGGCACTCGACCACTGAGCCACATCCCTAGCCCTATTTTGTGTTTTATGTAGAGACAGGGTCTCACTGAGTTGCTTAGCGCCTGGCCATTGCTGAGGCTGGCTTTGAACTCACGATTCTCCTGTCTCAGCCTCCCAAAGTACTGGGATTACAGGCTTGCGCCACTGCGCCCGGCAATGTTGATGTTTTATGTCATGGAATCCTCATGCCAGAATCACCAGTGAAGTGGGAATTAATATCTCTATTTCACAGTTGAGAAAGGTGAGGCTCAATTTTACTAAGGATAGGTCAAGACACCAAAGCAGGAGTCCCAGCCCATGGGCTGCTCAGCACTATCTGATTTTCCATTTCTAGAACTAGGGTGCAAAGGGAACTACTGTTCCTGGAGCATGCCCTACTTGCCAGGTCCCTTCCATCATTATTACCCTGAATAATGCACCATACCTTATGATGTAGTGATTATTAATGCATTTCTGTTTTAGAGGGAAACAGGTGCAGAGGAATAGACTTTCTGAGGTTGCACAGCTGTAAGTGGTACAGTGGTGAAGCCCCATGGCAGGACTCATGCTGTACCCACCACACTTCCCTATGTCTTGAGAGACCCCTAGTTAGTCCTGGATCCTCACTCAGCCTTTTCTCTGTTTGACCCTCAGGGAAGCAGACGATGCTGACCCAGTCAGTGAGAAGAGTCCAAACTGGGAAGAGGACCCTCAGCACCTTTTCTAAGCCTGCTGATCCCCTGGAGAGTGAGTTGTGGCTGGACTAGGGAAGGCCTGGAGGGCTGGGGTCTTTACTGAGCTTACTAAGTGAATCTCTAAAACCAGGGTGTGATACTTTCATGTAAACACACTTTTTGAGGGCACTGGAGATTGAAACCTTTGCTACTGAGCTGTAAGCCCAGTTCTTTTGATTTTGAAACAGAGTCTAATTTGCTGAGAATCTCACTAAGTTGCTGAGGCTGCCCTTGAATTTGTGATTATCCTGCTTTATCATCCTGATTTGTTAGGCTGACAGGCATGTGCCACTGCACCTGGCTGTGTAAATCCACTTTTACAAGGCATTTGGCCTACATCTCTGTCCAGACAAAGACATAGTATAGAACAGCTCAGAATAATGAAGCTACCTGTTATATTCTTTATTTTTTATTTTTTATTTTTGGGTACTGGACCACTGAGCCACATCCCCAGCCCTATTTTGTGTTTTATGTAGAGACAGGGTCTCACTGAGTTGCTTAGTGTCTCGCTGTTGCTAAGGCTGGCTTTGAACTCGTGATTCTCCTGTCTCAGCCTTCCAAAGTGCTGGGGTTACAGGTGTGCGCCACCACAACCGGCTGCTACCTGTTATATTCTAAGAATGCTACAGAGCTTCCTGGAGCCAGAGCACAGGCAGGTGGGGAGGCAGGAGGATGGAGAGATAGCAGGAGCTATCTTCCAGCATCCTGAATGCCTTGCTAAGGGGATTTTAAGCCAGAGGGTAGTGTGGTCCAAGCCACACAGAGAAAGCACACCCCAACTACAGTTTTGAGGAGGGGTAAGATGAAGTAGAAGGAGACCCTTGAGGTAGAGAGACCAGGCAGGAAGTTACTGCCATGGCTCCCTCAGACTGATAGGTACAGATAGGCATTGCAGGTAGAGGGGATGGAGAGAGACTGGTGAGACAAGTATGGTAGGACCTGCATGATGGAGGTGTGTGGGGTGAGAGGTATCAGGGAGGACATCAGGGATAGAGCAGGCAAGGTGAACCGGAGCTCCCTCGTGTCTCCAGGAATGGCTCTTCCCCAACCCAACTCTGTATCTCAGTTCCAGGTGAGTGGACAACATGGTTCAACATTGACCACCCAGGTGGACAGGGTGACTATGAGCGGCTGGATGCCATTCGCTTCTACTATGGAGATCGCATGTGTGCCCGTCCCCTGCAGCTAGAGGCTCGGACCACTGACTGGATACCTGCGGGCAGTAATGGCCAGGTGGTCCATGGTAGTCCCCGTGAGGGCTTCTGGTGCCTCAACAGAGAGCAGCGGCCTGGCCAGAACTGTTCTAATTACACCGTGCGCTTCCTTTGCCCACCAGGTGAGTCTGAATGACCCCTACGTGCTCTCTCCCTCCAGTGTTGGCACAAGGAGAGGCCAGGACCTGCCACAGAAACTCTGAACCCCCCCCCCAACACACGCACACACTTCAACTCAGAAATGCCATAATCTCCTCAATATTGTTCTGTATTCATGGGAGCCCCCCAGACACCCCATTATATTGTGCTGAGTGGCTCAGTGGTGAAGAGCATAGGCCCTGGACTTGGGCTGCTGGTTTTGAACCCAGAACCTACCATAAGGAACTGTGTTCCCTAGACAAATTTTCTAGTGTTCTCTCACCCTTAGTCTCACATATAAAACAAGGGTAATGGTAAATCTTCATGAGATTTTGTTTGTTTGTTTTGGTGTTGGGAATTGAATGCAGGAACGCTTAACAACTGAGCCACATCCTCAGTCCTTTTTATTTTAATATGTTTTAAAAAATATTTTTTTAGTAGATGGACACAATACATTTATTTATTTATTTATTTATTTATTTATTTATTTATTTGGTAATGGGGATTGAACTCAGGGGCACTCGACCACTGAGCCACATCCCCAGCCCTATTTTGTGTTTTATGTAGAGACAGGGTCTCACTGAGTTGTTTAGTGCCTCGCCATTGCTGAGGCTGGCTTTGAACTCACAATCCTCCTGCCTCACTCTCCCAAAGTGCTGGGATTTCAGGTGTGCGCCACCACACCTGGCTTATACCTATATTTTGATTTATTTATTTTTATGTGGTGCTGAGGATTGAACCCCGTGCCTCACACATGCTAGGCAAGTGCTCTACCATTGAGCTACAACCCCAGCCCCAGTCCTTTTTAATTTTTACTTTGAGACAGGGTCTTACTAAGTTGCTTAGAGCATTGCTTAATTGCTGAGGCTGGCTTAGAACTTGTGGTCCTCCTGCCTCAGTCTCCTAAGTCTCTGGGATTACAGGTGTATGTCACTGTGTCCAGGCTTCACAGTGGCTTTTAGGAGGATTAAGTGAAATAATGAATGTAGAGGACTGAACCCAGATTCACCAAGTGTTAATTTCTGTTATTGCTCCTATGCTAGCTATCCACATTATTTGAACTTGACAACTAACCTTAGAGGCCTATCACCTGTCTTGACAGGTTGCAAGAAGTGTAGAGAGGTTAGGTAACTCCTCACAATTACACAGCCTGTAAGTACAGAGCAAGGATTTGAACCATGTCTGTGTTTGCAGAGTCCGAATTCTTTACACTCTCCCACCCCTGCACTGGATAATCCAGATGTTAGTGGTGGTCAGCTTTTGTTTTGAGGTTTGTTTGCTTTGGCATCTGGGATTGAACCCAGGTGTGCTTAACCACTGAGTCACATCCCCAGCCCTCTTTTATATTTTATTTTGAGTTAGGGTCTTGCTAAGTTGCTGAGGCTGGCTTTGAACTCATGATCCTTCTGCCTCAACCTCCCCAGTCACTGGGATTACAGGTGTGCACCCCCATGCCCAGCTTGCTTTTGTTGCTTTTTGGTACTGGAACCCAGGGACAATCTACCACTGAGCTATATCCCTAGGCTTTTTTTATTTTTTATTTTGAGACAGGCTCTTACTAAGTTGCTGAGGCTGGCCTCGAACATGTAATCCTCTCGCCTTAGCTTCTCAAGTCACTGGGATTACAGGTGTACACCACCATGCCCTTTGTAGTTCTGCTCACTTTGGATGACACCTTCCCCCTTGGGGATTCGCTAGTCCACACAGCCTGATGCCACATCAAGTGGCAGTGGTGGTCTCCTGGGCCAGGTCTGAGCCCTCATTCTTGCACGCAGGCCTCAGACCAGAGGTAAGGATGGTGGGGAGTAGGGGGCTAAATGTTGGAGTCACCGCAGGCTGGAGCCTGTGTGCAGAAAGCACATGGCTGTTTCCACACTGGTGGAGAAGGAAGTGGCGCTGCCCTCAAGCAGCATATCAAATCCTAGTGCTTGACCTAGCAAGCCCCACTCAGGGCCATCCCAGCCTATATGGTGCCTTTGCACAAATTAGAGACACTGCTTCCTCAAGATTTTGACTTCCATGTGTTGAAAAAATCATTGCAGTAAAAATAAATATTAATGACATCTACAATGTAAATGGGGGCCCTGTGTCTCCTTACCAGATAGAAGAAACAGCCTCAGGATCAGGTTTCCTGACAAAGTCCCCTTGGGAGGGGAACAAGGTCAGATTATCTGCTGATCAATTTGCAGGGTCCCTGCGCCAAGACACAGAGCGCATCTGGAGTCCTTGGTCACCCTGGAGCAAGTGCTCAGCTGCTTGTGGTCACACTGGGGTCCAGACTCGCACACGTACCTGTTTGGCAGAGACCATGTCACTATGCGATGAGGCTACTGAAGAGGGCCAGCTCTGTGTGAGCCAGGCCTGTCCAGGTACCACCCTCCTTCCTGGCACTGGGCAGAGAGGGTGTGGTGGGTGAGGTTGAAACAGCATAGAAGGATGGGTTAGAGGGTCAGTCTGAGATAGATTCCTTCATTCACTCCTCAAGTATTAACTGAGTATCTATTAGGTGTTCTGTTGGGGGATACAGATACAGTAATTAGGAACAAAGAACAAGGTCAATAATTATAGCTTAGAGGAATCCTGAGAAGCTCCTTTGAGGAGGTGTCTTGGGCTTAGTTTTAAAGGATGGGTAGGAATTAGTTGTACAGGCTGATAAGGAAGGATAACAAAGGCCTAAGGAGTGGGGGGCGAGGCACATGTGAATCTACAGGCTGGAAAGTGGTGAGAGAGGGCCCCAATCCATATGAACCCTGCTCATGTGGCTTCTTGTCCCACAGCCTGTGACCTGACCTGCTCCATGGGCCAGGTGAATGCTGACTGTGATGCCTGCATGTGCCAGGACTTCATGCTTCATGGGGTTGTCTCCCTTCCTGGGGGTGCCCCAGCCTCAGGGGCCACTGTCTACCTGCTGACCAAGACGCCTAAGATGCTGACAAAGACGCCTAAGATGCTGACCAAGACAGACAGCAGCGGGAGGTTTCAAGTCCCTGGCTTGTGCCCTGATGGTAAAAACATCCTGAAGATCACAAAGACCAAGTTTGCCCCCCTTGTGCTTACAGTACCCAAGAGTAACCTGAAGACAGCCACCATCAATGCAGAGTTCATGAGAGCAGGTACCTAAGTTCTCTGAGGTTGGGTGAGTGAGGAGGGGTGACGTGCTAAGACTGGCTTCCCAGCTTACTCAGCAAACCCCCAAATCTTTACTATGGCCCATGAGGCTCTAAATCATCTAGCTTGCTCTTATTTCTTTATTCTCTTCTCCTAGTATTCCGCCCATATGGAGTCACTCTACTCTGGCCAAACTGGCCTCCTGGCAAATACAGACACACTCTTGCCTCAAATGCAAAGACTTGCATTTGCTGTGTGGACTCTGTGTAGAGCATTCTTCCCCCAGATATTGATAGGTTCTGTTCCCTGGCCACATTATCTAAAATAGTCAATTATAGTATAGTGTAAGGTTTGGAAGTCATAGAGAGAAGAGGTTGGGGAGCTCAGAAATGGTGTGGAATGGTAAAAAAAAAAAAATTCTGCTGGAGGCAGCAGAATATGAATATTATGTTATTCAAAACCACTAGTTCTGTTCCAATTGTAGTACTTAGGAATCGTGGCTAGCACAAGGTCCACCTCGATGCTGCTTGAGAGGCCATGGAAACAAGAAACAGGAGCAGTGGTGCATGCCTATTATCTCAGTGGCTCAGGAGGCTGAGGCAGGAGAAGCTGACTTCAGCAACTTAGCGAGGCCCTAAGCAGCTTGGCAAGACCCTGTCTCAAAATAAAATATAAAAAAGGGCTGGGGATGTGGCTCAGTGATTAAGTACCCCTGGGTTCAATCTCTGATAGCAAAAACAAAAACCAAACCAAAACAAAAAAAACAGGCTGAGGAGTAGACGGAGTAGACTCCATTCTAGACCAATTCTCTTAGTTATTCAGACCATTAGAGATGGGCCTGAGGTGGGGGGGAAGTTATACAATTTGAATACCATCAGGGACCCTTAGAGAGCAAACCTCTTAGAACTTGTGACGAAGAAAAAATCCAAACACTGTTTTTCATCTTCTGCCCCAGAGACTCCATACATCGTGATGAACCCAGAGACAAAAGCCCGGAGAGTTGGGCAGAGCGTGTCCCTGTGCTGTAAGGCCACAGGCAAGCCCAGTCCTGACAAGTACTTCTGGTGTGTATTCTGCCAGTTACCCTTCTCAATTTTCTTGTTGGAAACCAAAGGTTTCTTGCATTGGGTCTGGGATTAATAATAGTAACCAATATAATAAAGTTCTAAGTAAGGTAGCCTGGATATTTGTGTTTATAAGTGGGAACCTACAGGGTTGAGGCTGCCCAGACCACTGGCAAGCCCTCTTGTACCCTCAAAGCTGTGGTCCCCCAGATCATCTCTGGTCTCAGGGTCCTGACCTGCATGTACTCAGGACATAGTACAGGTTCCTCAATCTCACTTTCCCCAACAAAAGCAAACAATATCAGAAGTCCCAAGAGCTGTGAGTCCTATACCCTCCACAAACATTTTCTAGCCACTACCTTATTTGATACTACCCACAATTCTCTGAGGTCAGCTGGAAGCTAAAGCAGGAAGCTACAGCTCAGAGAGGTGAGAGATGATTTGTCCAAGGACCCACAGCCAGTTAAGTGGTAGACCTGGGACTTCAGACCAATTCCTTTGACTCCCAGGCCAATCAGTGCTCCTGAGGCAAGTCACAGTTGATGTTGATGTCTGCAGGAATCCGTTTGCCATCTGTCTCCCTGACTCCTTGCTCCTAGGACTGTCCTTAGGTATCCCTGCCCTCCCACTGCCCATTCAGGCTCTACTTCTTCACTCCTCACAGGTACCACAATGACACACTGCTGGATCCCTCCCTCTACAAGCATGAAAGCAAGCTGGTGCTGAAGAATCTGCAGCAGGACCAGGCTGGGGACTACTTTTGTAAGGCACAGAGTGATGCTGGGGCTGCAAAGTCCCAGGTTGCCCAGCTGACTGTCATAGGTAAGAGCTTAAGTCTGGGCCCTGAATCTGCAACTGGCTCACTGAGCACCCAGTGAGCATAAGTAGGAAGTAAAAGCTCAGGCTTTTGTGAGCTGTGCAAAGTGCCATGCCTTCTGGGACACAGACCTGATGGCACAGACCTGATTCCTGCTGTCACAGAGCCACAATTTGAGAAGGGGTGAAGAAATGTGAGACAAATAAGTACCAGGGACTGAACCCAGGTACATTTTACCACTGAGCTACATCCCCAATTCTTTTTATTTTTATTTTTTATTTTATTTTATTGGTGGTATCAAGGATTGAACTCAGGGTTACATGACGACCACTGAACCAACCACATCCCCAGCCCTATTTTGTGTTTTATGTAGAGACAGGGTCTCACTGAGTTGCTTAGCTCCTCGCCATTGCTGAGGCTGGCTTTGAACTCGCAATTCTCCTGTCTCAGCCTCCCAAAGTGTTGGGATTATAGATGTGCGCCACTGCGCCCGGCTTCCATTTCTTTTTATTTTGAGACAGGATCTTGCTAAGTTGCTAAGTCTAGCCTCGAATGTGTAATCCTCCTGCCTTAGCCTCCCGAGTGATTGGATTATAGGCATGGGACTGTGGATTCTAATAGTGAGAGAAATAATTTCCAGGTGACTGCTTTCAGTTGGGCCTTCAGTAACGATTTTCAGTCTTGGCTGTCCTTTGGCACCACCTATTGAGAGTTTCAAAAATTACTAATGTCTCTGCCTTACCCCTAGAGAGTCTAATTTAATTTGGGATGTGGCGTGAGCATGCATGATTTAAAAGCTGCCCCAGTTATTCTAATTTGCAGCCCACGTTTGAAACTCTGGTCTTAAAGAATTGGCAGGGACTGTGTGTGGAAGTATCCAGATGAAAGGTCTGGCATGGGCAAAGGTACAGAAGTGGGGAAATGAGGGGGCTTTATAAGAAAGGGTGACCTGATTATAGTTGGCTTCTAGAAGAAAACTGGAGGGAAAGAGATTCAAAGCCAAAGATCTATCAAAAACCTATCCTTGGAAAGTGAGGGAGAAAGGATATCTCAGTAATTGGCCTAAACAAAACAAAACAAAGCAAGAGGCAGAGGAAGAGAGAATTTATTGGAGAAATTCTGAAATATTCCACAGACGCCAAGAAAATTGAGCAACAGACAAGACAAAACTTTGGACCTCAGCAAAGACATGGAGCCCCCCAGCAGTGGTTCCCAACCCATCTCACCAATGCTTCCTGTTTGGGACAGTGATTTTTTTTTAAAACACCACCTTAATTTTCCAAAGTTCAGGTTATAGATAGTAACTACATATAATTTCCAAATATATATGTGCATGGCCTTAACTATAAAATATGGGAGGAATAAAGAGGAAGTAATTTTAATATACAATAGTAATATTTCAATATCTAAATGGGTTGGCATAATGACTTGGGAAGATAAACCAAGAGGTCAGACATCTGTACTTATATCCAGAATCACCATGAATGTGCTAGCTAAGAATGCTAATGGAGACAGAGGTGTCATTTTGGTGGTTCACAGTCCCTGGGTAATGTTGTTGTAGGGATGAAATTTTCCTGAGATAAGGAACAATTCTTGGTGTTGTTCCAAGCTAAACAAGGTACAGTCTCAGACTGATTTATGTGGTAGTTGTATTCTTGAAATATTCAATGTGTTGGGGCCATGTAAAAAATACCAGGCTAAGATCATTTTAAACAGGGTTTCTACCTTTGTGAATATCTCATAGGATATGTGAAAATCATGCAGGATGCAGAAAAAATCTTTATGCAGAAAAGTGTCAGGCATTGCAGGACCAAAAGCATCAGAAACCACTGCCCATTATATGCTAGTAGTGCTCCTAATTTTGGTGATGACTACAATACTCTCATACACGTTCAAGACCTCTCCATTGAGAACCACCACTCTAGTGGCCTCAACAACCAATTCCATTTCACCATGGGCAAAATGGAATTTTTAATGGCTGTTCCATCTGCCTCAGAGTTCTATCAGAGATATGGGTATCCCAAGGATATTCCAAAAGATAGTCCTTTGGAAACTGTGGAGAGGTGACATTGAGTTGGTCTGTGTAGGACATGAACTTACACCTTAACATCTACACCATTTCCTCTTCAGCACCTGGTGAGAGTCCCTGCAACCCAACCCCTGAGAGCTACCTTATCCGGCTTCCCCATGACTGCTTCCAGAATGCTACCAACTCCTTCTACTATGATGTGGGCCGCTGTCCAATCAAGACCTGTGCAGGGCAGCAGGATAATGGGATCAGGTGCCGGGATGCTGTGGAGAACTGCTGTGGCATTTCCAAAACAGAGGAGAGGGAGATCCAGTGCAGTGGATATACGCTGCCTACCAAAGTGGCCACAGAATGCAGCTGCCAGCGGTGTACAGAGACCCGGAGCATTGTGCGGGGACGTGTCAGTGCCGCCGACAATGGGGAGCCCATGCGCTTTGGCCATGTGTACATGGGGAAGAGCCGGGTGAGCATGACTGGCTACAAGGGCACTTTCACCCTCCATGTCCCCCAGAATACTGAGAGGCTGGTGCTCACATTTGTGGACAGGCTGCAGAAATTTGTTAACACCACCAAAGTGCTACCCTTCAACAGGAAGGGGAGTGCTGTGTTCCATGAGATCAAGATGCTTCGACGGAAAGAGCCCATCACTCTGGAAGCCATGGAGACCAATGTCATCCCTCTGGGGGAGGTGGCTGGAGAAGACCCTGTGGCCGAACTGGAGATCCCATCCCAGAGTTTCTACAGGCAGAATGGAGAGCCCTACACAGGAAAAGTGAAGGCCAGCGTGACCTTCCTGGATCCCCGGAATATTTCCACAGCCACAGCTACCCAGAGTGACCTGAACTTCATCAATGATGAAGGAGACACCTTCCCTCTTCGTACATATGGCATGTTCTCTGTAGACTTCACAGATGAGGCCACCTCAGAGCCACTTAATGCTGGTAAGGTGAAGGTCCACCTTGACTCCACCCAGGTCAAGATGCCAGAGCATGTGCCCACGATGAAACTCTGGTCACTTAACCCAGACACAGGGCTGTGGGAAGAGGAAGGAGATTTCAAATTTGAAAACCAAAGGAGAAACAAAAGGGAAGAAAGAACCTTCCTGGTGGGCAACATGGAGATCCGTGAGAGGAGGCTCTTTAACCTGGATGTCCCTGAAAGCAGGAGATGCTACATCAAGGTGAGAGCCTACAGGAGTGAGAGGTTCTTGCCCAGTGAGCAAATCCAAGGGGTTGTGGTCTCTGTGATCAATCTGGAGCCCAGAACTGGCTTCTCATCCAACCCTAGGGCCTGGGGTCGCTTTGACAGTGTCATCACAGGCCCCAATGGAGCCTGTCTGCCTGCCTTCTGTGACGACCAGTCCCCTGATGCCTACTCTGCCTATGTCTTGGCAAGCCTGGCAGGGGAGGAACTGGAAGCAGTGGAGTCCGCTCCTAAATTCAACCCAAATGCCATCGGTGTCCCTCAGCCCTACCTCAATAAGCTCAAGTACCGTCGGACCGATCATGAGGATCCACGGGTCAAAAAGACAGCTTTCCAGATCAGCATGGCCAAGCCAAGGCCCAACTCAGCTGAGGAGAGCAATGGGCCCATTTATGCCTTTGAGAACCTCCGGGCCTGTGAGGAGGCACCACCCAGTGCAGCCCACTTTCGGTTCTACCAGATCGAGGGGGATCGATATGACTATAACACAGTTCCCTTCAATGAAGATGACCCTATGAGCTGGACTGAAGACTACCTGGCATGGTGGCCCAAGCCAATGGAGTTCAGAGCATGCTATATCAAGGTAAAGATCGTGGGGCCACTAGAGGTGAATGTGCGATCTCGCAACATGGGGGGCACCCACCGTCGGACAGTGGGGAAGCTGTATGGAATCCGAGACGTGAAGAGTACTCGGGACAGGGACCAGCCCAATGTTTCATCTGCCTGTCTGGAGTTCAAGTGCAGTGGGATGCTCTATGACCAGGACCGTGTGGACCGCACACTGGTGAAGATCATCCCCCAGGGCAGCTGCCATCGAGCCAGTGTAAACTCCATGCTGCATGAGTACCTGGTCAACCACTTACCCCTGGCAGTCAACAATGATACCAGTGAGTACACCATGCTGGCACCCCTGGACCCCCTGGGACACAACTATGGCATCTATACTGTCACGGACCAGGACCCTCGCGTGGCCAAGGAGATCGCACTTGGCAGGTGTTTTGATGGCACATCGGATGGCTCCTCCAGAGTCATGAAGAGCAATGTGGGAGTGGCCCTTACCTTTAACTGTGCAGAGAGGCAGGTGGGCCGTCAGAGTGCTTTCCAGTACCTCCAAAGTGCCCCGGCCCGGTCCCCTGCTGCAGGCACTGTGCAAGGAAGGGTGACCTCAAGGAGGCAACAGCGGGCTAGTAGGGGAGGCCAGCGCCGGCGTGCAGGGGCGGCCTCTCTGAGATTTCCTGGAGTTGCTCAACAGCCTCTGAGCAACTAAGTGTTGTGGTTCTTTATACTTTTCTCCCCTCACCTCACATGACAGCCATTGTGAGACTGATGCACAAACTGTCACTCGGTTAATTTAAACACATCTGTTTTGGTGCAATTTGCTTGTTTGTTTCTTCATGGCTTTACTTACTGTCTTTGTCCCATGACACTGGTTGGCACACAGCCCCCAAAATGACAAAATAAAGCCTCTGTGTGCTATTTTAAAAAAGAAAAGAAACACAAGAAATTGGCCACTGGTAAAACCCTGTAGCTTTGGCTGTTCTTCATTGAGTGCCATTAATGCAAATGTACTTCCTTTTCTTTTAGCATGTTTTGCCCACCTCTGCAATAACAATAATCTGATGCTGATGATCAAATAACCAATATAAAGCATTTTTCTTGGCTCTGCTCTGCAAGGTACAAGCAAGGCCTCCATCACAATTCATACATATAAGTGGCGGTGAAATAAAGAAATAAACTACAATGTTTTTACTTGAAATGTAAAGAACTTATTTATTACTTTGCTGAATTTGGAACTCTAGTGCACAAAGTTAGGCTATTGAAATAGGGTAGTCATAGTTCCTCTACCAACTCTAGAAAGAATATCTCCTTGTATCCTCAGTTATACTAGGTTGCTAATTGTATGTCTCCCTTTATATTTGCTTTTGTTTTTGCCCATGGCAGATGTCAATAAATGCACATTATGAACGTTGATTCTGAGGCCACTGTCCTGTCTTTTAACTACTACAGTGAGCCAGCTACTCAGAGAAGCACATGGGCTCCAGAAAGCAGTTACAAGGCCCTGTGAGGCCCAGTGTCCCTAAGTTAAGGGCTGGGCAATCAGACACACACTCCAGCAGTCAAGTTTGTTCTCATGGATCATATTTTCCATTTGCAGAGAAGAGTAGAGATTCCTGGAGTTGTGAGCATGTTCTGGGCTCCTGAGCAAGACTAAAAATATGTCCCAATTTTTGTCTTTCTTTCCAATACTGTGGTGCTTGATTATCCAATAGCTTGGCTCAGGGTCGGGCAAGTTGGCCAAGTGGTCCTTCAGCAACTCCAAGCCAGTTGCCTTCTCCAGCTGGGATAGCTGACCTCACTTCCAAATGTTGGGCGCTTTGTGTGTCTTCCCCCCCCACCCCAAACTCATATAAAGACATCCTGCTTTTCCAGACAAAAGGTCTCTGCTGTGTGTAAAAACCCCTGTCCCTAGAGTAAAACAACTGGTCCAAATGGATAGGGTTTTGTTTTTGGAGAAGATATTCAGTTTAAAATAGTAAATCAGAGGTCAGTGGCTGATGCCAGAGCAATCTTGTAGGCATTCACAGGGTGATGGGGAGTGGGGTGGGGTAAGGTGTACTCACTGTTCCTCTCCCAACCCCTCCAAATCTGGCAGTAAAGAAGCCAAAAGGATTAGGAAAGGAGCGGGCATTTGTTCTTATAATCAGGACAAAAAACTTTCCTTGACCTGTGGCCAACCCAGCATAGTTCCTTTTGGACACCTCTGGCCTATGCTGGAATTTGCACTCTTAAATCAACATCTGTCCAGTCCCTGGGAGTTGAGTTTGTAATCAATTAGAAATTCTGTGGTTGAACATTCCATCCCTGTGATCACTGAGAAAATGAGCACAGGCATGGCTGAGGCCTAGGGGTATGTATTTATCTATTTATTTATTTAGAGACAGGGTCTTGCTATATTGCTTAGGCTGGTCTCCAACTCCTGGGCTCAAGCAGTCCTCCAGGCTTAGCCTCTCAAGTAGCTGGAATGACAGCTACCTGGTGGTGTATGCCACCAGGCCCAGCTTCCTTGTAGTCTTTTGATTGCAATTGACTCATTTCTGGACTTCACTTCTGTACCACTGCTTCCAGGGAGTAGCCCTCACTGACAGCTTGCAAGGAGGCAGGTATTGACTGCCAAGGCGAAAGGGTTAGTGTTTAGCTATCTGCAGCACAGATTACTTCAGGAGTCAGAGGACATATTGCCTCAACCTGACCACTAGTTCCTTCCAACTCAGAGAGAAGAGGTTCTGGGGAAGGTAGACTGACTGGGCCCCACTCCATGCCCTTCCCTTGCTATTCTCAGTTGCAGGCCCCAATAAATGGATCCCAGCAGACAGCAGCTAATACTTGACTTTTTCTTCATTCACCATAACATATGTCCAATGCCTGCTAGATGCCAGGCCATGTGTGTAAGTGGACAGGCCTTGCATTATGAAATAATACAAAATATCCTACAAGTGGGGGCACCAGACTTGGATAGGGCAGTGTTTCGAGGAGCCTTCTTTATTTTTAGTTGTAGAGGGACACAATATCTTTATTTTTATGTGGTGCTGAGGATCGAACCTAGTGCCTCATATATGCAAGGCAAGCGCTCTACCACTGAGCCACAATCTCAGCCCTCGGGGAGGTTTCTTAAAGGAAGTGACATCTAACTTGACATCTAAATGATAGCTAGGAGCTGGCTTGCTGATGGTGCAGCTCTTCAAAACAAGGGGCACAAGCAGATATAACCTGTGCAAAACCAGGGATAGAGGCTGGCAGGCAGATATTGATCTTTCAGACAAGGAAACTGTTGAGTTGAGCTCATGATGCCTAATTCCTTAATGTTTGTCTTGCTTCCAAAGCCAGATGTGCTCCTTGCCAGCTGGGCAGCTTTCCCCTGCACCTCAATTTCCTCATCCATGAATGAAGAAACAGGTGTAGATTAGAATCCAGATGATCTTTAAAGTTCTTTCCATGGTTTTCTTTCCTTTTTTTTTTTTTAGTTGTCAATGGACTTTATTTGTTTATATGTGGTGCTGAGAATTGAACCCAGGGCCTCACACATGCTAGGCAAGCGCTCTACCACTGAGCCATAAACCCAGGCCCCTTTCCATGGTTTTCAGTGAGGTTAAGGGCATAGTTCTCAGGACGCCTTTGATTCAGAACTGTTGCTGATTCTCCAGCTATTCCTTTCTTCTGTGTAGATTGCATACTTGCTGGACCACATATTTACCTGAGAAAAGCCCTGGGTTTTCAGTCTCAACCTGCTGCACAGCGGCTGATCATCCCATTTCTAAGTGTGAAGTGTGTGGGGATGGATGCCGGACAGCAGGGAGGAAAGGCACAGACAGGAAGGTAGAGGGACCAATGGGCTGCTTCTGCTTGCAAGCAGGGGTTTTTCAAATAGAATGTTCTCTAGAGTTCACAGAGCTCTAGCAGCTGGGGTGATAGAAAAATATGTTACCAGGATGTCTCAGAGAGAACAGAGTCTGGAAGGATTGAGGAGATTTAAGCAAAACTGGAAGCAGAGCAGGGGTGAGTGGGGTTTCAGACAAAGAGATTAGTTAGAGCCAAGAAGTCGAGGGGGGCCTGCACCATGGAAGTCTTTTGATGATGAGTAAGGAACATGATGCCAGCTAACTTCAGGAAGCCACTGGAATCAGGAACTGCAGAGCCGTCAGAATTCACGTCATCACTCTTTTTGGTTTTGATCCCCTTATCCTCCCTCGCACTCAGTGGTTTCTACTCTCTCAATCTCTAACTTGATCTTGCTCTACATGGTCCATTTCTCAGACTATCTGTCTGACATGACTTCTCTGTTTCTCTTTCTGGTCAATCTCTTTTAGTTTCTTCCTTTTGCTCCTCTATGTAGGAAGCCTTAGTTCTTAGTAAATCAGCTTTCTCTGTTCTTTGCACATAGAAGATGGCTATCATATTTGCATACTTCTCACTGTCTGTCTTGAAGATTGAATCTGATTGGCCCAGTTTGAATTGGGGCTCCACCTCTAGTCCAATCAATCGAGGCCATGGCAGGAATGGGCCAGAGAGGGCAATCCTGTTATCCAAGCAGATTCCTTGAGAGAGAGAATCTGGTTCGCCTCAGCTAAAGTTCACCTCTGTACTTCAGTCTACTATGGGGTGGGCACATGTGTTAGCTTTTTGTGACTGTGACCAAAATACCTGCAGAGAACAACTTAGAGGAGGAAAAGTTTATGTTGGGCTCACTGTTTCAGAGGTCTCAGTACCCAGGCAGCTGATGCCATTGCAGTGGGTACAAGATGAGACAGAACATCATGGCAAAAGGGTGTGACAAGAAAGCTGTTCAGTTCACGGCAGCCAGGAAAGAGTGAGAAAGAGAATTCAGAAACAGATATAGTCCCCAAGGTCACACCCCCCAGTGACCTACTTCCTCCAGCCATGCTCCACCTGCCAGTAGTTCGTGCAAATTATTAATCCATCACATGGATTAATCCACTAACGGATTACAGCCCTCATGATTTAAGCTTGTCACCTCTGAACATTGCTGCATTGCCCAACACATGAACTTTTCAGGGGACATTGCAGATCCAAACCATATTAGCATAAAGGATAGTCCCTTATACAGTCATGGTTGCTGGGTAGATGAGAAGAATTCTGAGAAAGAGTCCTTGTGAGCTGAGGAGACACCCCAAAAGATGAATTCTTCAGCATATGTTCAGTGAGCAGATCACTGTGGGGTTGTGGAGAGTTTAGGGTTTTTCATTTCCAAACAGGAAGAATTTTTATTTATTTATTTTTGGTACTGAGGATCGGACCCAGGAGCACTTTATCACTGAGCTGCCTCACCAGCCCTTTTTATTTTTTGAGACAGGGTCTTTCTAAGTTTCTTAGGGCCTCTCTAAGCTGTTGAGGCTGGTCTTGAATTTGTGATCCTCCTGCCTCAGCCTCCCAAGTCACTGGGATTACAAGTGTATGCCATTGCACAGGTGGGATTTTTAAATGTATCAAACAAGATCTGTGTGATACCTGTTCTTTGAAATCTGTTGAATCTGGTTTCATCACTTAGTACCTGAACAATTTTTGTAATTTCCATTGGGTGCAGGGCTCATGTATATAGGACTATTAACTCAAGCTAAGTTGTTCTATTCAGTAAATAAGGAGTATGTTGAAATCTTCCACTAGATGGTGCACTTGGTAATTTTTCTGGTTCCTCTATTTGGGTGTTAAACATTTTGAGGCTATTTTAATGGGTGTATATTAAGTACTAGGTGTTCATGCCTTCTTGTGAGTTAAAGCTTTTTATTATTTTATAGTTTTGTTCTTTGTTCTATAATGCTTTTTTTGGGGGGGGCGGGGTGGTACCAGGGATTGAACCCAGGGGTGCTTAACCACTGAACCACATCCCCGGCCCTTTTTTATATTTTATTAGAGACAGAGTCTCACTGGGATTATGGGTGTGCACCACTATGCCCAGCTCTCCTCCAGTTTCTTTTGGTTAGTATTTGTTCAGTATATCTTTTTTATATCTTTTATTTTAAGATAAAATTGTGTCTTCTTAATGATGTGTTTCTTGTAAACAACATTATAGTTAAATTTTAGTTTATTTTATCCAATCTGACAATCTGCCTTTTAACTGCTGAGTTCAGTAAATATATATTATGGACGTATTTAGGTTTGTGTTTACCTGATGTTTTAAACCTTGTTTTTACTTGATGTTTTCTATTTTTTTCCTTTCTTGGCAATTTTAGATTGAGTAATATCTTTCTTTTTTTCTTTTTCTTTTTGGTATTGGGGATTGAATCCAGGGGCACTTAGCCACCGAGCCACATCCCCAGCCCTTTCTTGTATTTTATTTAAAGACAGTGTTTCTCTGAGCTGCTTAGGCGGGCTTTGAACTCAGGATCCTCCTGCTTAGGCCTCTATAGCTCTGGGATTACAGATGTGCACCACTGGCCCCTATCTCTCTTTTTTTTGGTACTGGGGATTGAACTTGGGGGTACTCGACCACTGAGCCACATCCCCAGCCCTATTTTTGTGTTTTATGTAGAGACAGGGTCTCACTGAGGTGCTTATTAGCACCTTGCCATTCTGAGGCTGGCTTTGAACTCGTGATTCTCCTGTCTCAGCCTTCCAAAATGCAGGGATTACAGGTGTGCGCCACCGTGCCCGGCTCTGGCCCCCATCTCTTTTTCAAATTTTTGAAATAGAGTCTCACTAAGTTGCCCAAGCTGACCTCAAACTTGTGATCCTCCTGGATCCTCCTGTCTCAGCCTCCCAAGTCACTGGGATTACAGGTGTGTGCCATACACCTGGTTCTATGGGTCTATTCTTAAAAAACAGCATGAGTGTCTGGACTACTGTAATTTTGTAAGCTTTGAAATCAGGAAGTGTCAGTGCTTCATCTTCGTTCTACCTATTTTTAGTTATCTGAAATGTCTTTATTTCATCCTCATGCTTGAAAATAATTTTGCCACTACATGGCTCCAGGTCGAGAATTAACCTCTAGCTTTCCCTGTTGCTGTTAAGTAACATCACACCTATTTTGTTGTTGATTTGTTACTTCCTTCTAAGTGAACTTTTTTTCCTTTGATACTTTAAAAGATGGTTTGTTTTTTGTGTTGTGAATTTGACTGGAATTAATTTGTGTTTACTGATTTTTAATTATCCTGTCTTATAAACATTGTGTTTTGTGAACTATCAATTCACATACTTTAGGTAGGCATAAATGTTTTTCATCAGTTTGGGAAGATTTCTTTCTCTTCAAATATTGCTTCTTCATTTTGTCTGAAACTATTCAAAGATCTTTTCATTCAATATTCCCCATTTCTTTTTATCTGTGCTGTATTCTAGATAGTGTCTTTAGATCTGTTATTTAACCCATTAATTCTCTTTTCAGGTGGCTAAAAATACAAATTAAATGCATCTATATAATTTTAATTTTAATCCATATGATCAAATCAGTATTTCAAAGAGATTTATAGCAAAGAGATTTAAGAGTAAGATTCTGAAGACCAAGATAAATAGCAAAGTGCATATACATAGATGTACAAACAATATAACATCTCTTTTGGCGACTCAGAAGCCTTTCTCCTCATTTCCTTGTTATTGGCTAATTTACCAATAGGTATTTATTTATACAGAGCCCAGTGGGTGCTTGTGTATAAATACATATTGCTTGTAAGTTATAAATGATTATAATATTTACAGAAGCAAATATCACTTTTATTATCTAATATTATGGTTAATGCAGGTGAATTACAAAGGGTTTATAAACCAAGTTACATTCTCTCTTTGTACCTGAGTTTTTCATTTACAATCAAGCAAATTCCTCATAATGCTAAAGTATAATGAAGTCACATGAGATCTTCAACAATCTATTCAAGAAGCATGACTAAAAAATTTATTTACAAGCCAGGCGCAGTGGCACAAGCCTGTAATCCCAGAACTTTGGGAGGCTGAGACAGGAGAATCGCGAGTTCAAAGCCAGCCTCAGCAATGGCGAGGAGCTAAGCAACTCAGACAACCCTGTCTCTACATAAAAAAACACAAAATAGGGCTGAGGATGTGGCTCAGTGGTCGAGTGCCCCTGAGTTCAATCTCCAGTACCAAAAAAAAAAATTTATTTACATATTTATTTGATACTTGGGATTGAACCCAGGGGCACTTGCCACTGAGACATACCCCTAGTACTTTTGTTTGTTTAGTTTTGGAATATGGTCTTACAAAATTGTTGAGACTGGCCTCAAAGTTGTGATCCTCCTGTCTCGGCCTCCACAGCTACTGTAATTACAGGCATGCTCCATCATACCCAGCAAAAATTTTTCAAAGACATAAAGGGAAGGCAATTAAGCACATCATTGCACAGGGGGAAAATCTTTATTATTTATTAAACACATACTATGTACTATGAACCAAGAATCATTTGTTCCTCACATTATCCTAAGTCAAGGGCACTCCACTTTATAGTTAAAAATCAGGTTTATGGAATTAGTTAACTTGCCAAAAATCACACAGCTTGTGACTCAGCTGGATTCCCTACCAGTCCTTCTACCCCTGACATCTGTGCCCTTTAAGAGAATACGAACAAATATTTACCAGCACTGGCTTCAAGACTGTATATACCAAAAAATTCCACCGAGTTAGCTTCAAGAACCACTCCTCCTCCACCAATGATTCCAAGGGAAACCATGATGAGTTAGTGCCATCTGCTGACAATCTCCCTAAAAGCATGGAGAGAAGGACGGCGTGGAGGTGGTGCGTGGCTTCATCTTGTATGAGGCCAGCGTTGAATACAGGCCCAAGGAAATGGTAAGCACCTCCTCTGTGGTCTCCTTGGTCTCCTCATGATACCAAGGGTAGGCGGTGACTCCCTGTGGGAGTGGTGACAACTGGAGAGAGCTTAAGAAACAGACCTTGAGAAATAAAGGCACAGGCTTCTATCACCACAGTGAAAACACACCCTATTCATTTCAGCAAGTAAACTTTAGCATTTCACAATTCTAGCAATAAAGAATAAATTCCTGAGCCCTAATCCAGACTGTTTTATCAAAATCTTGGGGGGCAAAGGCTTAGATTATAAGAATACCCCAGTGATTCTTTAAGAGAAGGATGCCATAATGGAAGGATGGCTTTTTAGTCCTTAAAGTGAAATATTTTGGGGTTGAGATTCTGCAAACCCCTAAAATCTCACCAGCTTTTGGAGGAGGAAATAGGGAAGCAATGGAAACCCATATGGAGATTTAGGTTTGAGTTCCAGTTCTGCTGTTACATTGGACAAGTCACTTAAATCCTCTGTGTCTATTTTCTCAGTTAGGAGACAAGAATGCTGATGACAATAATATCTCATCAGGTTGTGACAATCAGATGAGAACGAGAATGTGAAAGCACTTTCTAAAGGTTTTTTGTTTTGTTTAGTACTGGGGATTGAACCAGGGCTGCTTTACCACTTAGCTACATCCCCAGACCTTTTTATTTATTTATTTTTTTGAGACAAGACTTGCTGTCCTTATATTTGTAATCCTTGTGCTTTAGCCTTGTAAACTATAAAATTCTATGTGATATTATCGGTATTATTTTGCGTATCACACTATCTACAGATATGATATATATATATATATATATATATATATTTTTTTTTTTTTTTTTTTTTTTGGCAGTACTGGGAATAGAGCCCAGGGCCTGGTACATGCTAGGCAAATGCTCTACCACTGGACTACATCCCCCAGCACCTCTCCCCCTCCCCCATCCTTTTTTATTTTACATTTTATTTTCTTTCTTTCTTTCTTTTCTTTTTTAAATTTTTTAGCTGTAGATGGACACAATATCTCTATTTTATTTATTTGTTTTTATGTGGTGCTGAGGGTCGAACCTGGTGCCTCACGCATGCGAGGCAAGCGCTCTACCACTGAGCCACAACCCCAGCCTCTACATTTTATTTTCTTATTTATTCATTCATTTGTACCAGGGATTGAACCCAAGGGTGCTTAACCACTGAGCCACATCCTCAGCCCTTTTTTTGTATTTTATTTAGAAACAGAGTCTTGCTGAGTTCTTTAGGGCTTGCTAAGTTGCTGAGGCTGGCTTTGAACTCTCGATCCTCCTGTCTCAGTCTCACTAGGATTACAGGCATGTGCCACCATGCCTGGTCTACATTTTATTTTTGAGACAGGGTCTTACGAAATTGCTCAGGTTGGTCTAGAACTTGTGATCCTTCTGCCTCAGCCTCCAGCATGCACCACTGCACCTGGCTTCTGTCCTCATTATTTAAAATATAAACATTAAGTTCCTTAACATTTATATTTACATTCTGCCAGGGATGATTAATGTCTGATGGTATAAAGGAATAGTGTTTAGCCACCAAAAAGAAATGTCTTTATCCAAAAGATACAATGATTTCCAGCAGCATAAGGGCTCTCTGGAAGGCAGTTCCAGAGAAAGTGAGATTTTTATGTTTATCGAAAGGAGTTGTATTTTTAAAATATTTTGTTAGTTGTCAATGGACTTTGTTTAGTTTATTTACATGCAATGCTGAGAATCAAACCCAGTGCCTCACACACGCTAGGCAAGTGCTCTACCACTGAGCCACAACCCCAGGCCCCTATTGAAAGGAGTTTTGAGTTACAAAAGAGTAAAAATTTAGTTTTAAAATCAAGAGACTTGAGCTCTATTTTCTCTCTGGCTTGCTTTGTGACCCTGGTCAAGTTCCTGCCTTTTAATGTACTTGTTTTCTCATCTCACAATGTTGGGAGGTAGAATCAAGCATAAAATTAAAAAAAGTTTTACATAAAACTTTTTACATAAAACTATTTACATAAAGAATAGTTTTACATAGAATGAAGACACTCAGAGCTATGTGGCTTCAGTGAGGCAGTTCACAAAAGGTAAATAACACAAGATGAGGAGTCAGTTCCTCCAGTGAACCTATTTAAGCTGGAAAATTGTACTTGACTTTCTCTTTTAAGCATCATCAACCTGTCAGAACTAAGAGCTTATGTAGGTGTGATATGGAAATGTTATGTTTCAAAGAGCTGATGAGATGTGACCATTGGTATTTGCCATCAATTTCCTGATAGAGAATCTATTTTATTACAAGGAAAATCTCAAATGGCCTTGTGCTTCTGAATCCAGAACTTCAGAAGATGATCAGTTAGAAACCTGACTAGAGGGGGCTGGGGCTGTAGCTCAGGGTACAGCACTTGCCTCGCATGTGTGAGTCACTGGGTTTGATCCTCAGCACCACATATAAATAAATAAATAAATAAAATAAAGATATTATGTCCATCTACAACTAAAAAAATATTAAAAAAAAAAAGAAACCTGACTAGAGGTTATTTATGCAATGCCAAGTGAGACAGAAGTCCTAGGATGGCTCTGGAGCTCCATTACTCTGTCTAGACCCCAAGCTGCTCCATCTTATGGCTACTCAGATATAGCCTGGAGAAAGGAACTGTCCCAACCTATGAATCCAGGTCAGAGAATGTACATGTGTAAAATGAAACATGTTCCTATGTCAGTCAAGTAGTTGCCAAAGAATGGTCCTTAACATCTGAACCATTTCCAAAACAGATGTTATTTTATTTAAACTTGACACCCATTTGTGCTCATATATCTCCTGGGAACTCCATAGTAAATTCCCGTTTGAATACTGCTATAAGGCTTGTATCATCAAAGGACCTAATACAAAATGTGTGATTTAATACAGGTTTCTCTCAAGCTGATCCTAATAGTCCAGGTATTCTGACTTGCCAGAGCACATTTTTATTTATTTATTTATTTATTTTTAATTTTTTTTTAAAATATTTTTTTAGTTGTTGATGGACACAATGTCTTTTATTTTATTGCTTTGTATGTGGTGCTGAGGATTGAACCCAGGGCCTCACGCATGCGAGGCAAGCACTCTACCACTGAGCTACAATCCCAGCCCCAGAGCACATTTTTAGAGGATACATTGAAACTACCAAATTTGTGTTGCTTGGGTCATGAAATCACTACGAGCCTGATGCCAAAGTCACACGACCCTTGGTCATATGGCTGAGGAAAGGTTAACCTGAGTAGTGTACAGCTGACTTTGTTTTGTACTTTCTAGGGCAAAGTCTACAATGTTAATCAGGCAACCCCAGGGACTTCCTTCCTGGACACTCAATCAGTTGGATTAAATATTGTATAAATTTATAGGATATGTCTACTAAAACCTCTTTGTCAATTGTAATTTGCTGTGCTTATGTGTAGGATTTTATGAAGATCCCATCCCAGTAAACAAAACTATGGTTGGGACTCAATCCAAATATTTTATGGGAATTAGTACTATGGATTCAGTCCCAAGTGTATAATGAAGTACCTGCCTTCAAAGAACTCACTGTTGGGGCTGGGGCTGTAGCTCAGTGGTAGAGCGCTTACCTAGCATGCATAAGGCCCTGGGTTCGATCCTCAGCACCACATACAAATAATAAATGAATAAAATAAGAATCCATCAACAACTAAAAAAATAAAATATAAAAAAAAAAACCTCACTGTTCAGTTGGAAATACAAGGCTAAACATACAAAACATCAACTCATAAATAAAATCAAATGCTCAGTCATTCTGGGAATAACATAAAGATATATTACACAACATATAAAAATATTCCCATTATAATACCACTGGTATATATTTTTGTTTTACTTATAGTCCTCTTTCCCCATTAGAATGGAAGCTCCATGAGAAAAGGAACATTTTTATTTGTTCAATTCTGTTTCTCAGCACCTGGCATGTAACTAATGCTCAGTAAATATTTGTTAATTGAAGAAGTCAAGTCTCTAGAACAGATAGAAGGCTTCCTGGAGCAGTGGTGCCCCCAACTGGGCTTTGACCTAACTACACTTTTATTCAGTTTGCTTTATAGCAATCTATAGATGGTGGCAAACAACCTCTTCTTCATTTCTATAATAAGAAAGAAATGTGCATATAATTGAAAAAGAGGAGGGGTGGGATGAAAAGAATTTAAATTGGATGTTAGGGCCCCTGTGGCCCTCCTGGCTCATTCCTGAAAGAAGAGGTTTGTCCCACAATCAATGAATTTCAAACATTGTTTCAAAACAGAAAAACTCTATTGTCAAACAAAACCCCAAATAAATGAAACAGATAAAAACAGAGATGCTCTGGTTGACTTTGGGGTAGTATGGGGTAGAAGGCAGAGGAGATCCATCTACTTGATTCCCTCACAATGACAACTGAACTATGTAACTCCTGAGATACTGGAGGAACAGTTTGTAAACACTGGATTGAGCTGGGTGTGGTGGTGCACTCTTTAATCCCAGCAACTTGGAAGGATGAAGCAGGAAGATCCCAAGTTTGAGTCTAGCCTGGGCACTTACAGAGACCCTGTCTCAAAACAGAAAAGGGCAGAGCACTTGCGTAGCATGCACAAGGCCCTAGGTTCAATCCTCAGCACCACATAAGTAAACAAATGAAAATACTGGATTGAGGGAACTCTGGAGTCTCTCATCCCTCAAAATTCTTAAGGTAGCTGGAGAATGATCAGGTCTTGCTGAAGAAGACTTGTGCTCTCTTCTGGTGTTTACCACTTTAAGCTGAGGAAGTACCAGGAGTCAGTGTCCTAAGAGAAAAAGAACCGTGTGGTCTGGGCCAAGACCAATGCCCCTTTTCATAGCCAGACCCAGGGAACTAGAAGTCACATTTTTCTGGTGGGACACTGATGAGGGCTAACTGACTGGTGTGCCTTGGTGTTGGCCTCAGTTTGACTCTCTCTCAGTCCCCACTCCCCAAAGCTCAGAACTAAAGGTATTCAAGCTCGCCTGGCAATTTCTCTGGGGTTCAGAGTTGATCAGATTCGTATACACAAGGTAAATAATTAGTCTGGCACCAGCCCAGACAGAAGACTGGCCTGATGCATTTCTCACCACCCTCCACCTAGTGCAGCAGGTCGATCTCCTTTAGCTGTCCAGAGGAAGCAGGCTGTACAGACTGCACCCAAAGGGTAATAGAAGAGAAATTAATGAAGAGACTGACTTAAGGGACTGATCAGATTTTTAAAACCTTTGAAAGACTATAAAGAACTCAGGCATTACCATCACTAGGTCTGAAAAAGCAAGAGAAGCTACCACCTTAACAGTTGGGGTGGGAATCGGGTGAAAATACCACGCCCACGCCACTAACAAGGAAACTAAGGCTAAGATGATTTTAAAAAAAACAAAAAACCCACAGGATATGGAATCCAAGAGGGAAGGAATTTATGGAATGGGAAGTGCCTTGATGGCTGCCAAGTCACTTTATTTTGGGGGTAGGGGACACTGAGTATTAAACTAGGGGCCTCGTGCACGCTATGCAGAACGCTCCACCACTCATCTACACACTCAACAACCCCCCTCCAGGCCACTTTAAAGACTCTCCACCTGTCTCACCTTGACCTTCCCTTCCACCACTGAAAATGACCAGGAGAAGAGCTTAACTACCACAGGTTGATACAAGTGGCATGCAGCACTTGGCGTCTAATTCTTTTCAACTCTAGGATGAAAGAGCATCCGCCAAAATTGCGCGTTGGGACAGTTGAGGCTAGCCGCTTGCCGTAGAGCGCTCATTGGCGCCCAGGTCACCGCCCCCTTCCCTCGCCTCACGTTGGTGTCTCACGCACGCACACGCGGCGCGTGCCCACGCCCCCTCCCAGGGCCTAGGACGCAGGCGCGCGCACGCTCCCCGGGCCCGGTAGGCGGGGGGTGGGGGGTGGAGGGAAAGGGAGGAGGGATAAGTGTCTACTCTAGTGAGTAGACAGCAGTGGGACGCGGAGAGCGCGAAGGCCTGGCTGACAGGCGAGTGAACTCTGCACTGGGCCGCGGGCGGGCGAGACAGTTCAGGACCAAGTCAGCGCGCCCGGCGAGTAGGAGCCCGGCTGGTGAGATCCAGAGGTCAGCAAGGGGCGAAGCCCCGGCCTAGGCCCCGCGGAGATGTCCAGCTGCGGCGCTTGTACCTGTGGCGCGGCTGCCGCTCGGCTCATCACCACCTCGCTCGCCTCCGCGCAGAGAGGTAACGAAGTAGTCCCATGCCTGAGCCCTCGGCCCTGGGAGCGTGGACGAGCCGGCGGGTGGGGACCCCGGGGAGGGCCTGAGGCGTACCTCACTCGCGGGATGAGAGGGGTTGCGAGGCGGCCTGCACGGCACCCACCCACACTTTCCCATGGGATAGGGCTCTACCAGTCTCTGGAGAACGTGTTTCTCAAATTTGAAGAAAATCCTTGTGCTCTTGCCTGATCTCTCGCTTTTGGGCCTCCAGAGTTTGGGGTCGGAACTCGAGAGGCACAAAATGCTCCTCTCATTAAAAAGTGTCCCGAGAACCCGCTCAGTCCTTTCTGGGGTTGCCGCCTGCGAATGCAGCTTCTCTTACGGAGTCTGGCCGAAGGCCCCTTGGGCTCTCGGGGGTACCAGGAGAGGCAGGGTGAGGGGCTGTCACTTTTGGGGTCTCGCGGGGGCGCCCAGTTGGCGGTCCGGACGCAGGCTGCGCAACACTCGAGGTGTCATTGTGCGGCGGTCAACACCCGGACATAAACAGAGCTCGCAATACTTCCCGGCGCTGGGCAAAGCCCGGGGCCCGCAGAAAAGCAGCCGGGGAGATGGGAGAAACTACTGGTGGAATTCTTTTTGGAATACTTGGCCATATCCACAGTCGTTTGCCGGCTTCACCGAACTTGAGTCTTGATATCTATAGAGTGGTTCTTGTTTACCTTTCCTCTCTGTTTATCAGGAGCTGTGAAAGAAAGGCACATGAGCCAAGAAATTCCGGAAAAAGAAACCATCTTTCTCTTCCCCAAATCTATGAATGTCAGACTTTGAGACTAGAACCTGTTACTGTCACTAACTTCCAGACTAATTCGTTTCGTTTTTGGTTTGTCGGTTTATGATACTTGATCCTTGGATAAATAAAACTCCTTTTCTAAATTTTTGGTTAATGGTAACATCCTTATTGTTTACTGAATGTTTATCCTGGCAGTTTATTACATAGGGTAATGTGAGCAGAAGCATTTTGTAAAGTGATATATAAATGTAAGGGATGAACCTTAGTGCTAAAATATTAAACCTCAACAAGTAGATGTCCCAATTCCAGAAATATTTGTAAACATTTGAGAATGACAGATATTTTTAACTCATTTATTTGACCTACATTTGTTGAAGGCCTATCATGTGCCAGGACGTTTTGGTGCTGTAGGTGGTTGAGTAAGTCCTCACCTTCACTCTCATGTTTAAATCTGGTGAAGTAGACAGTACCAGCATTTCTAGGGTGTATAAAGTGGGTGTTATTTGGGGGCAGAGACAATTTTTTTTTTTTTTTTTTAGCGTAGAAAGCAAGTTTTCTTTAAAAGATAGAACAGAGATAGTCCCAGAGCTGCTTTCAAGAAGTTTTTGATCTGTTCTAGTCAGGAGTTCTTGGAAATTATGAATGATAGGAGATAGGCATTTATTTACTTGAAAACAGTCACTGTTTTCCTTAAAATTTAAATACATCAATAAGTAAATCAACACAATGGCTTCTTATCTACTTCTGTATTCCTTACCATAAGTTACCAGAGGGTTTCAGAAATACAGAACCATTGTTTTCACTGAAAAAGGAGTAAACTAAGCTTCAAATATGAGACAGCACCCAGTATCATAGAATTTAATATTTTTATGAAATGGGCAAATGGTTTACACATTCAAGACTTTCCAAGCTTTAACTACATAATTTTTTTTCCTCCCTAATCAGGTGGCTATGTTTTTCCCCCGCTGGTTTTAACTCCTGACAAGTGATTCTGCCTCAGCCTCCTAAGTGCTGGGACTACAGGTGTGCAGCATCACGCATAACTGAAATATTTTTTATTGTAGAAAGTGTGTGTGTGTGTGTGTGTGTATATATATATATATCCTACAAGAGAGGACTTAATGACAGGAGGGTTATTTTTATTTGAGATTCTTGGAAAGAGGAAGAGGGGAAAGAGAAAGAAAATCAGGATTAAATTTTATTGTTTATTCTTATACACATTAGAGTTAAGAATTTCTCATCAAAATGCTTGTAATTTTCTAATGAAATTAGAAAATTCTCAGTTCAATGAGTTAAGAATAGAAGTGGCAATTGCAGAACTTCTGAAATAGTTTCTATTTCCATGGGCCTACCAAGCTAGACTTAAAATTTTTTAAATAATAGTTTGAAAGTTTAGTAATTTGTTATACTAGATACTGGATCTGTGTTCTTTTCCTGATAAGCTATATGGATTAAATTTAATGTGTTTTTCTGCACTATTCTCTTTGAATATGAAAGCTATAGTAAAGTAGAAATTAAAAAATTTTTGCTAGTGTTTTTCAGTTTTGATGTATATTTAATATACTTTGCATATCTAAGATCACATTGCATTCCAAATATGTGCATTAAGAAATATTTGGTTCCATTTAGGATGTTTTTGAATGACAATGCTTGGTCTGAATTTGGCTGTTTAAGACTAGAAATATAGGGTGTAAATGAAGAGCTCAAATATGTTGGCGTCCATAATTTTCATGATACATAATGTACCTACCTTGAAACTTTTAGCTTGATTTTATTTTGTTGGTACATTATAATTATACATCATAGTGGGAATAAATATGACATATTTATAATGTGTCTAATATAATTTGATCAATTTCATTCCCCAGATACCCCCTCTACTCTACTGGTCTTCCTTTTTGTTATAACTATCATTATTATTTTTGTCGTGCTGAGGATTGAATCCAGGGCCTTGTGCATGCTAGGCAAACACTTTACCTCTGAGCTATATGCCTAGCTCCTATTATTGGTTTTTAATTAGTGCATTATAATTATACATAAAAGTGAGATTCATTGTGATATAGTCATATATACATGGACATAGCATAATTTGGTCGGTTTTGTTCCCCAGTACTTCCTTTTTCTGTCTCCTTTTCTTTCAATCTTGCTTTACTTTATTGGTCTATTTTTAGTGAGATCCCTTATTTTTTCCTTTTTTCCCCCTCTGTAGCTGCTGCATGTGAGAGAACATATTCACCTTTAATTTTCTGAATCTAGCTTATTTCACTTTTTTCAAATATTTTTATTAGTTGTAGATGGACCTTTATTTTATGTATTTATATTTTTGGTTCTGAGAATCAAACCCAGTGCCTCACACATGCTAGGCAAGTGCTCTACCACTGAGCCACAACCCCAGCACTAGCTTATTTCACATTTGAGCTAGATTTTAATTCTCTCTCTCCAGTCAAATATAATATAAATTAAATAAGGCAAAGTTAATAAATGAGGAAGCATCTTTATTTCTGGCATTGTAAAACACACCCCACTTCCTGCAGGGCTGGGAATTGAATCCAAAACCTCCCACAAAACTTTTTTTTTTTGGTACTGGGATTGAACCCAGGGGTGTTGAACCACTGAGCCATATCCCAGCCCTTTTTATGTTTAATTTTGAGACAGAGTTTTGGTAAGTTGCTTAGGATCTTGCTAAATTGCTGAGGCTGATTTTAAACTTGTGATCCTCCTGCCTCAGCCTCCCTAGCCTCTAGGATTACAGGTGGGTTCCAGTGTGCCAGGCTTCCACAAAATAATACTTGAGATTTTTCTGGCTGGGGGTGTGACTTGGTGGCAGAGCGCTTCTCTAGCATGTATGGGGCCTGAATTCAATTCCCAGCTCTACACACACACACACACACACACACACACAAGCTCTGACGATTTATTTTGGGTAGCAGAATGCCTTAGTGAAAATCCATCAGACATTTTTAAACTCGAGGAAAGATATTACTTTATTAAAAATATTCAGAGTTCCTGAAATAACAGTTTGGGCATAAAATGGAAATCTGAGATAAATAAATGGAGTAAAACATCTGTTAAGTTGCTGGCATTATTTTTAAGGTTTTGTTGAAAAATTGTTTTTTCAATTTGTTTTAGAAATTAGAGACCAGTTTTGTTTGTTTGTTTTGTAGTATTGGAGATTGAACTCAGGGGTGCTCTACCACTGAGTTACATCTCCAACCCTTTTTTATTTTTTTATTCTGAGACAGGGTCTCACAAAGTTACTCAAGCTTGAGCAATCCTCCTGTCTCAGCCTCCTGAGTAGCTGGAATTGCAGGCATGTGCCACTGTGCCCAGCCAGAGACCAAGTTTTTAAGAATTTAACTTGATTTACTATTTCACCAACTGTTACACACTTGTCACTAAAATACATGGTAATATTTTAATTCTTTCACACTGTTTCTAAAATAAAGATTCATGTATTTTAAGTTGAATCATTTTTATGTTTTTGGAGAGTCCTTAGTTTAAGATTAAGCATAGGAAGTCAAGTATAGTATTTAAAATTTGAGTAAATTACCCTCCTGCTTCTTAATAGCCCTAACATGGATGTACCTAATTCTAATATTTATTTTTAAAGCAGTTGTCCTGAAACTCAGAAAGCTTTATCTGCATGACAGAGTTTTGTAAATAGTTTAACTTTTAACTGGCTTTTATCATTGTTGCCAAGTAGTCTTGCAAAATATACTTTACAGAAATACTTGCCTTTTTTGGCTTTCAGGGGTTCTTCACCTGAAGTTCATGGATTCCCAAGGGGTCTATGAATAGGATTCAGAGATTCTGTGAACTTTGTTTTCAGTAATCTCTAACTGAAATATAGTACTTCCTTTAATTTATGAATATAGCAATAAATCACAGTAGTCTTAGAAGTATTTGTGAATTTGTCATTAGCCAAAATCTCAAGTGATTTCATATTCCATTATAGTTGCTGATATCTCAAAGTAGTTTGTACTTTTCATTACTTCAAAATCATAGTAGTTATTAAAAGCTGTTAGATCTTATTTAATTTTATTAATAAAGAAGCACATTTAAAATTTTTTTTTTTTCCAGTGATGCTAAAGATCTAACCCAGGGAGGGCTTTGTGCATGCTAACCACTGGCCACATCCCTAGTCCAAAAAAAATAGTTTGATAAGTACTTCAATATAAATAATTTCCTTTGTTCTATACTTTATGCATTTAAAAACATTTTTCTGGACTGGGGTTGTGGCTCAGTGGCAGAGTGCTCACCCAACACATGTGAGGCCCTGGGTTTGATCCTCAGCACCACATAAAATAAATAAAGGTATTGTGTCGTCCATCTACAAGTAAAAAAATACTTAAAAAAAAATACAGTTGCCACTGGCCCCATGTGGAAAAAATAAGTAAAAATAAATAAAAACATTTTTCTGGGAAGACATCAATCCAAAGACTACATCAGACTGTCCAAGAGATTCATGGCACAAAAAGGGTTAAAACTCCCTGATTAGTTTATTTCAATGCTTTATATTGAAACATTAACATGGCTGCTTTAATGAATAATACATTACTATTTTTTCCTCCAGTTTTTTGTTATGGTAAAAAACACATAACAGTTTTTATCTTAACCATTTTTAAATGTATAGTTTGGTGGTAGTAAGTACATTCACAATGTTGTGCAACCATCGCCACCATTCATGTCCATGACTCTTCTTGTAAAACTGAAACTCTATAACCATTGATAGAATAAATCTCCATTCTTCCAGTCCCCAGCAACTACCATTGCACTTGCTATTTCTATAGTTTTGACTACTAAGTACCTCATGATTGGAATAACACATAATTTTTAAAAAGAGTTATTGAAATTTGTTTACTTTGTCACATATATTACCCTCATATAATCAAAACCACAGCTATTCCTAGCACATGCTTATTTATACAAGAATATAGGGCATAAATGGTCTTTTAATAAAACCTACAGGTAAAGCAGCTGTTGAACTCACATTTTAAAAGAGCCACACATTGTTATGCAGGGGTGGGGGAGTGGGGGTGTCTTACCTCACTTTGAAAGGATAAATCCAGAAATAATTTCTTTGCTTACTAAGAGTCTTTTCAGAGGCTGTGGCCTGGTTGTTTTTTGAGAGGACTTTGGCCTTTGATGGTATCACTGTTTTCTCTATTAGTGTGTACTATTGCTGTGAAAACTATAACTTTTCTACCTCTTTTATGCTCAAAAATTTTTGTTTCCAGGGGATTTATTAAGGCATATCAATATTTGGTAGGTAGACTGATAGATTTCCTTTTATTTTCAGGTATTTCATGTAGTCGCATTCATATACCAGTTTTAGGAAGGTTTGGGACTTTTGAAACTCAGATTCTGCGCAGAGCTCCTCTTAGAACCTTTTCAAAAACACCAGCATACTTTGCCTCAAAAGATGGAACAAATAAAGATGGCTCTGGAGATGGAAATAAGGTAATTGTTTTATTTTTATTGAAACCCATGTAAATATTTTTTTTCCTCCTGCAGTGCTGAAGGTTGAACCCAGGGCTTTGGGCATGCTGGGCAAGTGCTGTACTACGGAATGACACCCACAGCCCCATTTTTCCTCATTTAAATAGTTAAATGATATAATATACTGTATAACCTCTGGGTTTATATGTTTTCTATAGGAAATTTGAGATATATAAAATGATCTGAAGAATTTTATGTAATTTTGTTTTAATTTAAGCCGTAGTGTACTTCATAAACATTGCACTTAGTAAGCAATAATTACAATTCCTAACACCTCAAAGTAGTAAAGAAGTTTCATTAACTAATCTTTGTAGGTAGTCACTAGGATCAAGTTAGCAATAACCATTTCCTGTTTTCATACAACTCCCCCTGCCCCCCCCCCCCAGAGATTAAACCCGGGGCACTGTACTACCAGACTATATCCCCAGCCCTTTTTTATTTTTTATTTTGAGACAGGATCTCAGTAAGTTGTCCAGCTTGGCCTCAAACTTGTGATCTTCCTGCCTTAGCCTCCTGAGTAGCTGGGATTACAGGTGTGCATCACCATCACACCTGGCTCATACGACTCTTCAACAACTCATGATAATATAAACCTCACTCTGTTCTCTACCTAAAAGTCCTGGACTCCTGGTATACTTAATGTTGGGCTACTCCATAGCTAGAAAGTAGACGATTACCAATTGTATCAAGTCAGTGAATTATCAATTTTTTTCATTGTATGAATTTGACTAACACTTGTAATGTTATATACTAGACAGAATGCTGTGTATTTTCATATCCGTACTTAATCTTAACAGTGACTCTCTGAAGTAGGTGGAATTATTGCCATTTTAGAGATGAAAAGGTTACACGTAAGAATTTAAAGTCACTACATATCATGATAATAAGTCTTGATGTAATTTCATTGAGTGGTAGTTTTTAACATATGTGAATTGGCCACCAGGTGAAAGAATACTGTACATAGCATGTTTTTATAGTTTTGGAAAGACTTTTAAAGTGGCTCCATTTTATGGCTAGAATATTAGAGATCTTCTTCCAAGTTTTGCCTTGCAGAAGAGTCTGAATAACTCTCCTACTTACTGTTAGTGTCAGTAACTGTCTGAAATGCAATTTTCCTCTATTGCATATTGAGTCATTGAAAGAAAGCTCTTTATTTTATATGTGGGCACATACTGGGTAAAAAAAGACAACAGATTAATACATGTGTTTTGATTTCTGTGGTAAATAGATCTTTTGATAACTAATGATAGTAAGGATATAAACTATGCTAATAAAGCCATTCTGGGAATTGTAAAAATTATAAGATTAATTATAAACTGCATCATTTACATTTAAGGTATATATAAAATGATTGCCTGAAACTAATAATTTGATAATCTCTTTTTTTCTCCTCCACAAATATTAGAAATCAGTTAGTGAAGGCAGCAGTAAGAAATCAGGCTCTGGGAATTCTGGGAAAGGTGGAAACCAGCTGCGCTGTCCTAAATGTGGTGACTTGTGCACCCATGTAGAGACCTTTGTGTGTAAGTATTACCTCTAGTGTTTTCCTTTTCTCCTTCCTTTTAAGTCATTAGATATATAGAAATATATAAATTATATAAATCAAAGTTATTTTGTTTCTGAACTTAGGTGATTCTCTATATGTTCACCAGATATTAAAACTCCCTAGGACTATTAGTACTATTTGTTGTGGTATAAGAACTTAAGAAGAATATTTGCTTCTTGTCAAGTATAGTGGTGCCTGCCTATAATTCCAGCAACTGGGGAGGCTGAAACAGGAAGATTGCAAGTTTGAGACCAGCCTTAAGAACTTAGTGAGACCCTGTCTCAAAATGGAAATAAAAAGGGTTGGGGCTCGGTGTGGTAGCGCATGCCTGTGATCCCAGTGGCTCAGGAGTCTGAGGCAGGAGGATTACAAGTTCAAAGCCAGCCTCAGCAAAAGTGAGGCGCCAAGAAACTCATTGAGACCCTGTTTCTTTTTTTTTTTTTTTTTTTTTGGTACTGGGGATTGAACTCAGGGGGACTCCACCACTGAGCCACATCCCAGCCCTATTTTGTGTTTTATGTAGAGACAGGGTCTCACTGAGTTGCTTAGTGCCTCGCCATTGCTGAGGCTGGCTTTGAACTCGCGATTCTCCTGTCTCAGCCTCCCTAAGTGCTGGGATTACAAGCGTGAGCCACCGCGCCCGGCTGAGACCCTGTTTCTAAATAAAATATAAAGCAGGGCTAGGAATGTGGCTTATGGTTGAGTGTCCCTGAGTTCAATCCCCGGTACCTCCCCTCAAAAGGGAGGGAGGCTGGAGCTCAGTGATAAAAAAAACTTCTAGGGTCAATCTCATTACCCCACCAAATCTTTATTTTGATTTTGTGCATTATTTTAAATTTGGATTTTGTGAGAGTTCATGTGTGCAATCATTGCGTTATAAGAGAACCAAGACTTACTTTATATTTATTACAACATTCTTCAAATATCTATTAAACATTTCATTGACTAAAAAGATCAGTCATTCAAATATTAAGGTAATTTCCCTCTCTGAGTACTCTCTAGAGAAGTAAGCCCTTAATTCTAGGAAGTGTCAGATATTTATTAATGATTCACTCAAGAGAAGGAAGAGATCAACTATTCTACTTTTGCTGTTAGTGTCTTAAATACAAAGATGTTACCCCAGGTATTTATTTATTGATTGATTGATTGATTGGTTGGTTGGTACTAGGGATTGAATCCAAAGGGGCTTAATCACTGAGCCATATCTCCAGCCCTTTTTTTTGAGACAGTGTCTTGCTAAGTTGCTGAGGCTGACTTTGAACCTACGATCCTCCTGCCTCAGCCTCCTCAGTCATTGGGCTTACAGGCATGTATCACCATGCCTGACAGATATTTTCTTTAATCCATCAAATAATCAACTAACTCATTGCCTGTATGATTTAGAGTTGATGGTAATGACTCAAGGGTAAATCACACTGCACCACTATGTCAGCCTTCCTGTACAGTTCAATTGTAAAAAAGCTGATGGCTGGGTTTGGTAGGACTCCCGGTTTCTTATGATTAGCTGGAGAAGATTCTCCGTGTTCTAATCTTAATATTGAGACTTTAATTACAGTTTTACATTTACCATTAATATTAATTGGTCACCATATGAAAGAGTACTATATATAACATTTTTATAGTTTTGGACCTTTTTTTTTTGTGGTGCTGGGGATTGAACCCATGGCCTTGAGCATGCTAAGCGAGTACTCTTATTGCTGAACTAAATCTCCGTCCCCAGTTATGGAAAGACTTTTAAAATGATTCCATTTCATAGCTAGAATAACAGATCTTTGTGGTTTTGTCTGGCAAAACAAGAATCAGTCTGAATGAAATTTAATTTGGATTACAATATAAAATGAAAGTGGTAGAACCGAATGATAAAACATCTTAAAAACAATTTGATGTGATATACCACCATTCTAGAATCTGAGAATTGCTTAGTTTATAGGAGGAATTTCATGTATATTTTAATCAGGAAATATTTCTTTTTTTTTTTTTCCAGAGAACAAGTTTAATCTTTTTTTTTCAAAAATTTTTTTTAGATGTTGATGGAACTTACTTTATTTATTTACTTTTTTATGTGGTGCTGAGAATCGAACCCAGTGCCTCACACATGGTAGGCAAGTGCTCTACCACTGAGCCACAACCCCAGTCCCCGAGTTCAGTCTTTATAGACCTAAAGAATACTTTCTTAGAGTAGAAAAGGAAAGAGACTAAAATTAGTAAATGCCAAGAAAGAGACCAAATTTAGTAAATGCCAACATATGTAATTTTATCTTGCAACCTAACTTCCAAGGACAGAGAATATCCTCATTTTTAGAAAGGAAGAAGCTGAGGCTTTAGTTCTCATAGCAGTGAAAATTTACTTTTCAGAAGTTCTTACTCCATACATTTCTATTACCTGAAGATTTTTTAGGGGTAAACTAGCTTCTCTTGGGATTAAATACTCCTCTTTTATGCAGTGTTTTCAAAACTTACCAGGTTGTATTAACCACCATGGGTAACTTTCAGAAATAGAGATTTCAAGGTTCCTTCTCTAGAGATTAAGATTCTGTAGATGATGGGCGGGGGGGGGGGTCCTCAAATCTGTGTTTAACAGTTAGACCAAGTGTGGAAGTACAGCTTTTCTATAATCAACTCAAGCCTGAGGCTTATTTCCTTTGGAAATTCTAATTGGAGGTAGAGGCTTGGAAGTAGAAAATAGGGAAGAAAAGAGTTCTAAAAGAAGAGTATACACTTATACATAATTTAGCAACCAAACAACAGTTGAGTCAGATAAGTGCCAGGCTCAGAAAATACAGATGAACATGACACTGTTTCCACTCCTTGGTGCCTTACTTTCAGGCCTTGGAGTATAACAAGCCTTTCTTCCCTTGGTTTTGCCTACCACAATAAAAATCTCTTCATAATGTGTCTTTTTGAATGCTGAGAACCTGTGTGTACACAATAAAACTTGTGCCATCACTATCCTAAAGAGTTTTGTTTGATCTTAGGTTATTTTGTTTAAATCTTCACTTATTTAGTTATTAGTGTATAAACATCTTTTTTCTTGCTTTTTGGTCACTTGTAATTCTTTTGTGAATGGTCCATTTAGGTAATTGTTCATTTAAAAATTTTTTAAATTATTTTTAAATATTTGAATACATATATATCCTCCTTTATAAAAAAAAGTTAGACATTATAGATAAAGTTAAGTTTTGGGAAATATATCTTTATTGAACATATGCCTTTTGAAAAAATATAAATGGTATGTTCATGTTTTTGCAAATTGCTTCTCTTCACTAAAAACAATACACGTAGGCTTCATTCACTTTTTTTTTTTTCTAAATATTTATTTTTTGGTTGTAGGTGGACAGAATATCTTTATTTTATTTTTATGTGGTGCTGAGGATTGAACCCAGTGCCTCACGCGTGCTAGGCGAGCACGCTACCACTGTGCCACAACCCCAGTCCCGGCTTCATTCACTTTTAAGATTTTTAATTCATTTATGTATGATATAATTCATAATTTAAAAAAACACACAGTTTAGTGACTTTGGTGTACTCCTAAGTTGTACAATGAATTCTATAATTCCAGAACATTTCATCACCCAAGAAATAAATCTCATAGCCCTTAGTAGTCATTTTTCACCTTCCTCTAAGCCATGGCAACCATTAACCTAATTTCTGTCTCTATGAATTTGTCTATTCTGGATATTTCGCATAGTGGTATTATATAATAGATAGCATTTTTGTTTGATTTCTTTCAGTTAGCATATTTCCAAGGTTCATCCCAGTTGTGGCATGTATCAATATTTCATTGTCTTTTATAGCTGAAAACATCCCATTTTTTAGCCATTCATCTGTTAATGAACATTTGGATTGTTTTTTCTCATTGGCTATTGTAAGTAATGTTTCTGTGAACATTTATGCAGAAGTTTTTGTGTGGACATACATTTTTACTTCTCTTGGGTAGATAGGAATGGAATTGCTGAGTCATATGGTAACTGTGTTTAGTTTTTATAGAATTGCCACTGTTTGCTACAGCATTTGTGTCTTTTTACAGTGTGATCAGCAGTATAGGAAGATTCCAGTTTCTCCACATCATCATCTTTTTTTTTTTTTTAAAATATTTTTTAGTTGTCAACGGACCTTTATTTTATTTATTTATATATGGTGCTGAGGATCAAACCCAGGGCCTCACACATGCTAGGCAAGTGCTCTACCACTGAGCCACAACTCCAGCCCCTCCACATCTTCTTTACTGCTTACTTTTTATTCATAGTGGTTGTGAAATAATATCAAATGGTGGTTTTTAATTTGTATTTCCCTGGTGACTAATGATGTTCAGAATATTTTTATGTGCTTATTGGCCATTTATGTATCTTATTTGAAGAATAGCCATTTAAATCCTTTGTCCATTTTAAAATTGGGTTATCTTCTTGTTGTTGTAGAGTTCTTTATATATATATATTTCTTAAATGAATCTTTTTTTTTAAATTTTTTTTTCTTTAGCTGTAGATGGACATAATGTCTTTATTTTATTGGTTTGTATGTGGTGCTGAGGATCGAACCCAGGGCCTCACGCATGCGAGGCAAGCGCTCTACCGCTGAGCTACAATCCCAGCCCCTTCTTTATATATTTTTGACATTAGACCCATATCCAGATACATGATTTGCAAGTATTCTTTCTGTGGGTAGTTTTTTGTTTTAAATATTGTATAACATAAGTCAGCAAACTTTTACTGTAAAAGGCACAAATAGTATTTTAGGCTTTATGGGACATTTGGTCTCTGTTACAACTATTCTACTCTGCAATTAAAGTGCAGAAACAACAATAGACAATGTAAATGAATGAATGTGGCTATTCCAACAAAATTTTTGTATATGGACACTGAAATTTGAATTTTATATGGCTTTTATTGTCATTTTTCAGCTATTTAAAAATGTAAAAACTATTTTATTTTAGCTTATGGGTCCTGGAGTATACTTCCATCTTATGAGAATAATTGTAGTGATTTTGTTGTTTTCTTTGCTTGTATTAAAATAGAGTATTCTTGATTAATGTTATGGAAATAAAATACAATTTTATAGGTACCAAATGAATATGTAGAAAATCATCAGAAATTGGGGAAGTAAGAAGAAAGTCTAAGAATGCTTTTATTATAAGGACTAATATGCTGTGTATTCTTTTTTTTTAGTTGTAGATGGACACATGCTTTTTAAATTTATTTATTTTTAAATATTTATTTTTTAGTTGTAGGTGGACAGAATATCTTTATTTTATTTTTATGTGGTGTTGAGGATCAAATCCAGTGCTTCATGTGTGCTAGATGAGCATGCTACCACTGCACCATAACCCCAGCCCTAATTTGTTTATTTTTATTTATTTATAAAATGGTGCTGAGGATTGAACCCAGTGCTTCACATGTGCTAGGCAAGCACTCCACCACTGAGCCACAACCCCAGCTCCTATGCTGTGTATTCTTAAATTTTCTTTTACCTATTAAAAATAATTCATTAAATATGTTTTATTTAAGATAGAGCCTTTAGTTATTTTTATTTTTATGTGTGTAATACTTGAGAAGGCTTACTGTACTTATGTGTCTATTGAGGTTTAGTATTAACACGTTATTACACTGGTTTAAAGATTTTATTTTGGACCCTAAAATGTGTTTGGAATCATGAGGAACTTTGATTTAAATAAATCTCCCAGTGTTGAGGGTGTAGCTTAGTGGTAGACCAATTGCCTAGCATGCACAAGTTTGTGATTCTATTTCCAGCACCACAAACAAACAAAAATCAAAGAAAGAAAGCAAAGAAATAAAAAAACCTCCTGATAAGGTTTTCATTAAGGAGGGTCTCTTGTTTTTGGCATATTCTACATGTATATTTATTGGTGCCAGTATTATAGAAAAGACTAAAGTATAATACTTGTAGTAATCATTTAAAGGAAAAAAGTATGTATTCCCTGGTAATTCAACAAAATTAAATTTTATCCCCTCCCCCTTTTCAGGAGTAAGAAGTAGTCCTTAAAATGATTATATTTTCTCCTTATGTAGCATTTTGATAATTAAAATTTATTCCTTGAACTTGGGTATATATGGAACATGTTTCACTGTAAAATTATATTGCAAATACAGTATTCAAGTTGAATTTAAGCAGTCTTTCCACATTAAGCAAAGAGAGATGCATTATGTTGATGTTTGATCTCTTTCCCTTTAACCTGTTTTCCTTAGAGAAATGTTTTGTTCTCTGTTCTTAGGCCAGATTTTCCTGTCACACAGCCCAAACTAGATCAGAGGCTTCTCTGCCCCTCTTTCCTTGTTTATCATCAGTAATAGTTGTAAACTGGTGCCTCATTATAAAATAAGGCGTTGGCTTTCTTCCCATTGATGAGAAATGGTTATTATGTATTTGGCTTTGTGTTAATTGCAGGTACTTGGACTGGCTTGATCTTTTTCTTTAGGTTAATATTTATAGGTGATCATTAAACAGAAAACATGTATAAGCTCTCCTGGAGTTCAAAGTTTTGTGCTAGAATTTATCCAGCTTGTGTTCTTAATTGCCTTGCATTTAAGATTGGAAAAATAAAAATTAAATTGACTGAATTTAGTGAGATTTATTTTTATTTATTTTTATTTATTTATTTATTTATTTTAAATTTTTTTAGTTGTAGATGGACAGATATCTTTATTTTATTCATTTGTATGTGGTGCTGAGGATCGAACCCAGTGCCTCACCCATGCAAGGCAGGCGCTCTACCACTGAGCCACAATCCCAGCCCGTGAGATTTATTTTTAAATGTGAGATTATCTATTCTTTCCATTTAGATTATTATTTTTTTAAAATAGGTTTTAGTTGTCAATGGACCTTTATTTTACTTATTTATATGTGATGCTGAGTACTGAACCCAGTGCCTCACGCATGCTAGGCAAGTGCTCTACCACTGAGCCACAACCCTAGCCTTATTTAGATAATTTTTGTAAAGATTTAGATGTGCTTGCTTGATAATTATGAATAGGTATTAATATTTATAATTTTTCCAAAGAAAAATTTTCATAATTTTTCTTTAAAATTTATTTTGTCTTGTTTTTTACCTGTCTAGCTGGATCACACCCACCCACCCACACACAAATATCCCACAAAATTGTATTATCTAGACATACCAAATCTGTATTTATTATATGTACTTATATAGGGTGCTCTTCTACCATGTTGCTTTCTGAGGTCCCTGATTACTGTTAATAGGATTAGGCTTGGAGAATGCCAAGAGCATAGGCCATAAGTCTACACCATATAGCCATTTTAAAAAAGAGAAAAGGGGGAAAAGTCATGTTTGGTTTGACACAGTATAAATTATAGCTGATGCTTTAGAATTGAAAAGACCATTTTATTTTCATTTTAAACTACCCTTTGTTGCTTTAAAAAACTATGTGATTACAAGTAAATCAAACCAATATGACCAAGGTTATTTTGTTAGTTTCTTAGTGATTTTTCAATCAGAAAACTAGGAATTAGAGGCTGGGGATGTGGCTCAGTGGTAGAGTACTTGTCTGGCATGCATGAGGTCCTGGGTTTGATTCCCAGCATGGCAAAAAAAAGAAAAAGAAAAAAGAAAAATAAGAGTTAGTGGAGTAATTAAGTGTGAAATAAATTATGAAATAATTTGATACATTTACCAAGTCAAGGTTTGGAATTTTTCATAATAAAACATTGGAAAAATACTTTAATCTATTTGTGCTTGACTTTTGTTCACTGTTCATTCAAATATTTCAGTAAAATATATGATTTCTAATATTCTCAAAGTGGTTTTTGAAACTATCTTTAATGAGTAGGAAGTTGAAATAATCTCAATCTTTTCTTAATGAAATGTATCACAAAATGGAAGGAACCTAGCAGAAATGAATAAAGAATTTACTGGATTCCTCTGTCCTTGTAATATACTTATTATATACATGAGGCTGTTACTGTGGCTAGTGGAGTGAACTGCAGCCTACTTTTTGTCACTGCATAAATTTTCATTCACAGTCTTTTTTTTAATTTTTAAAATTTGTTCTAATAAGTTATACATGTCAGTAGAATACATGTATGCACTTTGATATACATAAATGGGGTATAATTTCTCATTTTTCTAATTGTACATGTTGTAGAATCACATTGGTCATGCAGTCTACAATGAGTTTTAAAGGTTAAAAACACTATTGGGGCTGGGCGTGGTGGCGCATGCCTGTAATCCCAGCACTTTGGGAGGCTGAGACAGGAGAATCAAGAGTTCAAAGCTAGCCTCAGCAATGGTGAGGCACTAAGCAACTCAGCGAGACCCTGTCTCTACATAAAACATAAAACAGGGCTGGAGATGTGACTCAGTGGTCAAGTACTCCTGAGTTCAATTCCCAGTACCAAAAAAAACCAAAATAAACAAACAAACAAAAACACTATTGGGATTATTTTTAAATAGTTCTTTGCTGATTTCTTTTTGTTTTTTTCCAGCATCCACTCGTTTTGTAAAGTGTGAAAAATGCCATCACTTTTTTGTTGTCCTGTCTGAAGCAGACTCAAAGAAAAGCATAATTAAAGAACCGGAATCAGCCGCAGAAGCTGTAAAATTGGCATTCCAACAGAAACCTCCTCCTCCCCCCAAGAAGGTATAGGTCTTACCTTGGTCTTTTTTTTTTTTTTTAGTTGTAGATGGACACAACGTCTTTATTTTATTGCTTTGTATGTGGTGCTGAGGATCGAACCCAGGGCCTCACGCATGCGAGGCAAGCACTCTACCGCTGAGCTACAATCCCAGCCCTTACCTTGGTCTTTTATAAGTATTTTGTCTTCAAAACATTACATTATTTTCCTTTCCCCAGTTTATATTGAATCCTAACACTAGTATGTAAATAAGTATTATAAATTGGGGGGGGTGTGTGTGTATGTATGTATGTGTGTATGTGTGACCAGGGACTGAACCCAGAGATGCTCTATCACTAAGCTACATCCTCAGTCTTTTTATAGTTCTTTTTATTTTGAAACAGGAGCGTCTAAATTAGTTTTAGAGACTGGCTGCAAACTTGCAATCTTCCTGCCCCAGCATTCCCAAGTTAGTGGAATTACTGATGTGTGCCACTATGCTTAGCTATAAGTTCTTTTTTAAAAATATTTTTTAGTTGTAGATGGATATAATACCTTTATTTTATTTATTTAAATATAGCTAATAAGAGTTAGGCATGGTGACACACACCTGTAATTCCATTGACTGAAGGTTTAGGCAGGAAAATTGCAAGTTCAAGGCCAACCTGGGCAGCTTAGTGAGATTCTGATTCAAAAAGTAAAAAGAACTGGGCATGAAGCTCAATGGTAGAACACCCCTGGGTTCAGTTCTCAGTGCCTCATTAAAAGTATGTGTGGTCAGGCGTGGTGGCGCACACTTGTAATCCCAGCACTTGGGGAGGCTGAGACAGGAGAATCGTGAGTTCAAAGCCAGCCTCAGCAAAGGCGAGGCGCTAAGCAACTCAGTGAGACCCTGTCTCTAAATAAAACACTGAATAGGGCTGAGGTAGTGGCTCAGTGGTCGAGTGTCCCTGAGTTCAATCCCTGGTACCAAAAAAAAAGTGTGTTTGTAGCTATTAAAGTTTTATATCTCTCCTAATTTGTGTAGACTTTAGCTGAGTCAAAGTTTGCAAGTTTGAGGCCAGCCTGGACAACTTAGTGAGACCCTGTCACAGAATAAAAAATAAAAAGGACTGTGGATGTATCTCAGGGGTAAAGTACCCTTGGGTTCAATCTCCTGTACTGCAAGGAAAAAAAAATGCTTTTAGATTACCATTTAGATAAATGAATGTTTTAAGATTAATATCAGAGAAAAAGCTAAGTGTTTATGAGTATTAAAACACATGAATACTGGTAGTATAACTTATGGCTTTTACTTATATAATGTCTATTTCTGAAAAGGGTAGTTTTATAATACAGTATCTGTGAACAAGGTTATATTCATATGTTTGAGAGAGGTATAGAAAAGATTTTTTTAGATGATTTACATTAATGATGATACCTTTAGATCTATGGTGGCATGGGGAGGTATTTCAATGACTTTAGTGTTAACTTTTTTAAAAAAAATTAGAATCTATGGCATTACTTATAGAATAGAAATTAGTATAACACTAATAGAGAAGAGTCATATTTTGTTAAGCTAGAAAACTAATGATGTGGTTTTGTTCATTTAGGATTTAGACCTTTGAATCATTTCTACTTACTGTATCATGTCCTTAGCATTTTATTTTTAATGAGAATCTGTTCAAATTTAAAACTCTAAAAATATGTTCAGCATATAACTTTGTAATATGTGTGCTTTTATGATAACTCATATAACTTTTCATACCTAATCATTTTTCAGATATATAACTACCTCGACAAGTATGTTGTTGGCCAGTCATTTGCTAAGAAGGTGCTTTCAGTCGCTGTGTATAATCATTATAAGAGGATATATAATAATATCCCAGCCAATCTGAGACAGCAAGCAGAGGTTGAGAAGCAGACATCATTAACACCTAGAGGTTAGTGCTTTTGATAATTGACCAAAATAGAAATTACAATGCTTAGAAGTAATCTTTATTTGTAATTCCTTGCTTTTGTCTAAAAATTATTTTCTGGGGATTAAATACAGGGGTGCTTAACCAATGGTCCCCAGCCCTTTTTATTTTTTATTTGAAGACAGGGTCTTACTAAGTTGCTTACGGCCTCACTGAGTTACTGAGGCTTGACTTGAACTTGTGATCTTCCTACCTCAGCCTCCTGAGCTGCTGGAATTATGGGCGTGTGCCACCATGCCAGGCTAAAATGGTTTTAGTATAATGTAGCATTGTTCAAAATGCAGGTTGCTTTCCCTTAGTGGATTATGAAATCATTTTGACAGGATGCCAATAGCATTTTTTTAAAAAATATGAGTGAATAGAAAATACCAGAGTAGCTGGGCAGGGAGGCACATGCTTATAATTCCAGAAAGGTTGAGGCAGGAGAATTGTGAGTTGGGGCTCGGCAACTTAATGAGACCCTGTCTCAAAATGAAAAATAAAAGGGACTGGGGATGTAGCTTGTGGTGAAGTGCTGAAGTTCAATCCCCAGTACCAAAAGAAAGAAAATGCCAGAGTACATTAACTTGTAGATAAGTTTTGTTTTAAGTTATGCGTGTATGGGTTCTAAGTCACAAAATGTATTTCTTCTTAAGGGTCTCAGGAAAAGATGTTCGAAAGGGGTGTAGTTCAATGCTAGAGTGCTTGCCTAGCATGAGGGAGACTCTGGGTTTGATCCAGCACTACCAGAAAGAAAAAAAAAGTTGACGACCACTGGGGTAGAGATAGAGTTACTGTCTTTGAATTACAGACTTCACCACAACTAGTTCACCATGAAAAGATCATTGCAATGCTCTACACTACTCAGTTCTTCTCTTTTGGGTTTAGAATACAAAATTTCATTTGCCTGAGTCAGAGATATGTGGAGATATGTGGTAACTCCCCATATCTTGCACTCTTTCTTTTGTGGGCCCAAACTACACAGTGCAAGGTGAAGGACAAATTTGTAAGTGATTGTAATTGCAATTTTTATAAATCTTAGATTCTAATAATATACCAGTATACTGTGTAATCTCAACTTACTGTGGACAGTAATGTATGTTATATAAATAGAATTCTTTCATTAAAAAATAATTATGAATAAAATGTAAATATTTAACTCTATTTTGTTGCCCAGAGAGTCTTGATTTCTGATTTAGATCTGCAGTCCTTCCTTTTAGGTTCTTTTTAGTGATTACTATACAATTTGAGGAAGTTCTGCTAAATACTTAAATTTATAACTCTGTAATATCTTTTGATTACCTTCAGTAGCTACTAAATATATAACTTATTTCAGTGAAGACTTTTGTTCATCTGTTGAACTTACTGCTGAATAGTTATGTGATAGTATCGGTTACATTATTTTTAGAAAGTGTTAAGTCGTGACTAATGGAAGACTTGGAACCTTCATTTTTACAAGGTCCAAGTGTCACTGTCTAGTCATGGAGCAAAAATGTTTGTTTCCTTCAGTCATTAAGTTAATGTTGTTTTAGGTACTGAAAGAGCAACAGTTGTGATATTCATAATGTGAAGATTTTGACTCTTATTGAAAATTTACATTATTATACTCGTAAAGTAGATGCCTATTTTTATTTTGACAAATGTGAATATTAGCAACTGGGCAGCCATCATTAAACCTGGTTTGGTTTTGTTTAATATAGAAAGGATGTAGCATATAAAGTTTTTCATAATGTGAAAAGCTAAAAACAATATTAATGAATATATCCTTTAAATATATTTGAAAGAGAGTAAGAAATGGGATATTCATTGTTCCCCAAAACTAAGCTAATATGCAGTATTTTTACATTACTATTTTCATCTTTTTTTTAGAGTTAGAAATAAGAAGACGGGAAGATGAGTACAGATTTACAAGTAAGTGATCTCTCAGGTTCTCTGTAATCTTCCTTCCTTTTGAGATTTACTTCAGTCAAGTGTCTCAGCAATAGTAATGATAAACATGTATTTGCTTGTGTATAAGAAAGATGTATATTTTTAAAATGTGTTTATTATACATGGTTAACCTAAGTTGGGAACAGTTTATTACAGCTAATTTGTGTAGTTGGGTTATTTCAGGTAGTTGATTTTATCTTTTCTGTTATGACATTTCTTAAAGCATAACTTGAAGAAATACGAAGTATTATATGTAGTTTTCCTCTATAAATATAAATACATTAACAGTTTTTAAAAAATGTAGTTTGTGGTGGTAGGGCTGTAGCTCAGTGGTAGAGCGCTTGCCTAGCATGCATGAGGCACTGGGTTCGATGCTCAGCACCACATACAAATAATAAATGAAGCCGGGCGCAGTGGCGCGTGCCTGTAATCCCAGCACTTAGGGAGGCTGAGACAGGAGAATGGTGAGTTCAAAGCCAGCCTCAGCAATGGGAAGGCGCTAAGCAACTCAATGAGACCCAGTCTCTACATAAAATATAAAATAGGGCTGGGGATGTGGCTCAGTGGTCGAGTGCCCCTGAGTTCAATCCCTGGTACCCCCCAAAAATAAAATAAATAATAAATGAATAAAATAAAAATCCATCAACAACTAAAAAAAACTTTTAAAAATGTAGTTTGCTATTTTATATCTTTTTTTTTAACCAAACTACAATTAGAGTTGGCTTGCTGTAACTGATTGGAACTTTAATAGAGGCAAAATATCTTCCTACTACTCTTTGCCAGAAACCAGTTTCTTTTTTGGTATTTAAGAAACTTAAAGTCTTTCACATTATGCATAAGCCCCAATTCATTGTTCCTAGCCCTGGATTGTACCTATAAACACCAGATAGTCTGATGGAAGGTTTGGAAGGACCTAATACCCTATGGAGAGTGACTATTTTGGTGGTTTATACCATTGTTTTGGCTGCTGCACAGGTGAAAGTTCCAGAAGTGTCATAATAAGATTCACATGGTTTTTTGTTTTACTAATTGAAATAACAGGAAAATTGACAGTTTGATACTTAACACATTTGCCTTTGAACCACGCAGTATTATATATTGACTCTTTAAAGTATACTACACATACAGTTGAGCCATTATAATATAACTTTTTACCGCCTCTGGCATGACATTTTTTGCATGTGAGAAAAGTATATTTGTCACTAGTTATTTTTAAGTCTATGGAAATGCTGATATATTGTGCATGGTAAAATTAAGAAATATAATCAATTCAATACAGTTAGATTATATAAGAATATAAGGTCTAAATAATAAACTAAGTGCATGTATAATTTATATTTCATAATCCAAAAATATAATTAAGTATTCAATCAGCAGTATATTCATAAGTGTACTGATGACTAGTGGAATTGATAGGAATTAGTAAAGAAAGTATTTCGAAAGTCCTGTCATATAATACATGTAGTGACTTAATGTAATTTAAATGTTAACAATTGACAATATTTAATAATGCAGGTAAAAGCGATTTGTAATTATATTGGATGGCTTGGAAACAAATATTTGAAAAGTTTTAATGTATCATTATGTGTAGTTTTGTAAGGTCTTACATAGGATTTTAGGTTCTAAATTAGGGCATTAGACCAAAATTATATATAATCAAAATTATTCTCCTAAGACCCTTTGGAAATCTCCTGGAGACCAGCATACAGCTTTTATACTAATAAAACTTTTTTTTTCCATCATTGGAGCATAATATTGTTTTTTTTCTTTTATCCTTTTTTTTTTTTTGGTACTGGGGATTGAACTCAGGGACACTTGACCACTGAGCCACATCCCCAGCCCTGTTTTGTATTTTATTTAGAGACAGGGTCTCACTGAGTTGCTTAGCATCTTGCTTTTACTGAGGCTGGCTTTGAACTTGAGATCCTCCTGCCTCAGCCTTCCATATCACTGGAATTACAAGCATGTCCCACCATACACCACAAATTATCCCTCTTTTTAAAAATTTTAAATCATTGAGTAAATTAAATACATATCATATAGCTCTACTGTAGTTAATATACCACTTATAATTTTGTTCAAATTATTCATCTGAATTATTTTTTCCCATTGGGCACAGCTAAACTAAAGCCAGATCCCTTCCATGTTGTCACAATTCCTATTTAGATTTTGCTGAAATTAAAAAAATAAGATTTTACCAGCAACAACTTAATTGAACTCATATAGGAGACTGGGTTTTCCTGCCTGATGTGGATTATGAATTTTTCACTAATCATTAACTCTCAAATATAGCACAACTTAAATTCAAATGTTAGTTGAACATAATTAATTTTGATGACTAGAATAACCCTTTACCTTAAGTATGAAGAGAGTTTAAAAGTGACAGCCAGATGGAATAGGACCATAATAAGGTATGTCTACTGAACCATCTATTGGTTTGATTAAAATAATGCATTTTTAGAAAGCACTGATATTCTTAACCTATTTCTTAGAAACAACCCAAAAATAAATCCAGAAATATAAACAAGTATGGTTCACAGATTTCTCAAATGCTAAGAACCAGGAATAATCTCGATATTTACAAATTTGGATAATCTTTAAAAACTAGTTGGATTCTTTGCCTCAACCAAGAGAAAGCAAGAATAAAGATTCATTTTGGGGGGCTGAGGCTGTAGCTCAGTGGCAGAGTGCTTGCCTAGCACGTGTGAGACACTGGGTTCCATCCTTAGCACTGCATAAATAAATAAATAAATAAAATGAAGACATGCTGTCCATCTACAAATACTAAAAAAAATTTTTTTTTAAAGATTCATTTTTGTAGAGACCCAGCTGATAAACTGATACTGTATTGAAGGGAGTTGCGAGCTCCCTCTTGAGATCCAATAAAATCAGAGTCAGGTAGGGACAGGAATAGTGAGACTTAACCATGTTTTGTTTTTGGTTTTTTGGGTTTTTTTGGTTTTTTTGGATACTAACACAATCATTTTGAGATGTGAAAGAAACTATAAAGGTCATATGTTTTAATATTTTCACATTGTAAATAGAGAAGCAGTTCCAAGGAAAGTTAAGTGATTTTCCATGGTCACATATCCCTGAAGCAACAGAATTGAGACTAGAATTGTTTTTTCCTTTCTCTTTCCATTCATCGTTTTTTCCTGCTGAAAAAAAAATAACAACATCCCTTTTTTAATCTTTCAGCGTACCCCTAAGTCAATTGCATTTTATTCTACTCCTTTCAGCTATATGTTTAAAATCAATAGGACAGGTATTATTGCTATTTTAGAATAGGAATCAGAATCACAGTGAACATTGTGCTATACCACTTACCCAGGCTATATAGCTATATAGCTATTTAGCTAAAGCCTTCTGACTTTTAGCACTATTATTGCCTTCTTTTGGGTGAAGTAGCATTCTTCTTTCACATTTATTACATAACAAGAGTGGAAAGAATCCAATTTTTTTCCTTGATTCCTTGTATAATTTTGTGTTGTACTTTTGTCGCTGGACGTAATTTGAGATATTTTTTTCCTTTTTAGATAAGACATGATGTTGACATTTAAATTTTTCTAAATTGGAATTCAGTTTTAGATGTAGAGTTTTATGGGGCCTATTTTCAAGAAAATTCAGATGCAGTTCTAGTAATTCCTTTGATGTTTTTTCAGAATTACTTCAGATTGCTGGAATTAGCCCACATGGTAATGCTTTAGGAGCATCAATGCAGCAACAGGTAAATCAACAAATACCTCAGGAAAAACGAGGAGGTGAAGTATTGGATTCTTCTCATGATGATATAAAACTTGAAAAAAGTAATATTTTGCTGCTTGGACCAACAGGGTCAGGTAAATAACTTCCTAGGAAATTTTACTACTGACTTAAAAAAATAGAATATAAATGATACTGTAACCTATACCTGTGAGAGGGATTCTGGCTTTTAGGAAGAAAATTCAAGACTGATTTTCTAAATACATTGTCACTTTTCTTGTTTAGGCTTCAAGCTGATTTTGAGATGTTAGTATTGACCTTCAGGTCAATTCCTAACTTCTTAACAGGAATAATAATAAGATAAAATTATGGGGCTGGGATTGTAGCTCAGTGGTAGAGTGCTTGCCTCGCATGCGTGAGGCCCTGGGTTCGATCCTCGGCACCACATACAAAGCAATAAAATAAAGACATTGTGTCCATCTATAACTAAAAAAATATTTAAAAAAAAAAGATAAAATTATATCTGAATAATAGCAGAGAAAAGATCTGCCAGTTAATAACTTCTATTATAAACTACTAAAATTTGTTTTGCATTTTTTTGTAGAAAAATTTGTGTCAATTTATTTTTAGTAAACTTTTAGTTTCTGTTTCTATATATAGGTAAAACCCTGCTGGCACAAACTTTAGCTAAATGCCTTGATGTCCCTTTTGCTATCTGTGACTGTACAACTTTGACTCAGGCTGGATATGTAGGTGAAGATATTGAATCTGTCATTGCCAAACTGCTCCAAGATGCCAATTACAATGTAGAAAAAGCACAACAAGGTACGTTGTCAGCATAGCTTGTCTATCCCCAAATTTAATATTTTGGGAAATTAATATTAAGAAACAACATTTGTTTTGAGTTAATGGCTAAAATTTTGTAATTATATAGAAGTACCTTTGTTACATAGTTTCTACCATACTTAGTAAGGGCTACAAGTTTGCTTTATCTTATGGTCACTAAGGTGGCTGCTGGGGTCAAGTTACTATTCCATTAGGTCCTTAACATTATCATTGGTTTTCCTGTTCTAACTCCCCTCCAGACTCCTAATGCTGGGGCATGGGCAGGAGTGGGGACTTGGGCAAGAGCAGACGAGTACAGAATAGGTGAGTCTAGAAATAGTTTAGCCTGTTGACCTACAGGATGGCATAAGTGCATCATTTCTCCATCTATCCTCTGTACTTATTTACATGAAGAGCATGGCAGCTTCCTGTCCAAATTCCTTTAAGATAAGAATGTAGGTGGGAAAGAATAAGCTAAAGTTTTGCTACTGCCAGCACTGCATATACCTCATGCTTCCACACCGTGTCTCAGCTTCTCATAATAAAGAACTTGAATATATTAGCGGGGTAGATAACTGTTATCAAAGAGCTTTGCTTATTGTATTCAAATGATATTATCGAATAAATTTCAAAGAATTTGCTCAGAGTGATGAAGGAGAGAGCAGTATATTTTTAATATATCAATCCATTGCATATGTTAAGTATGAAAAATTGAACAATCTTGTGCAGTAGTGCTCTAGTCTTTTAAAGCTGAGGCTATCTTGTGTATATCATTTTCATATTATCAATAGAATCCTCCTTAAATTATAGGAATTGTCTTTCTGGATGAAGTAGATAAGATTGGCAGTGTGCCAGGCATTCATCAATTACGGGATGTAGGTGGAGAAGGCGTTCAGCAAGTAAGCAGTTGAATATTTTGTTCAAGCCCACTAAAAGGAAGGGAATACATCAACTTCCCAAATATTGTACGTTTGGTTTCACATTCAATTAGATTGCTTTTTTTTAATTACTTTGTTTTATTTCTTCCACCCTAAGCTTCACATACCATTTTAAAGTAGTTCTGATCCTAAAAGAAACTTATTAATGATTTTATGTAACAAATTACTTCTCTTAAGAAATTAAAAATATTTTAAAGAACAGAAAAAAATAAAATTGAATTTTCATTGTTTTTATTCCTCAAAGGCCCAGTTAAGCATTATAGAAGACTCTTGAAGAAAGTTCTGGTTCTAATTAGACATGAATGAACTATACATGTTTCTTATTCCTTCCACTTAGTTGGAAGATAGGTGTCAAATAGTGTGTCATTCCTTGTAGAGTTATAATTGAAATTACAATGATCTATTTACCTTTTAATGGTAATTAATTATGATACAAAGGGTGAAGCACATTGCTTCACTTTTTTTGACATTAACATACAAAGGTATGTGCTAGATAATTTTTTTTTATGAAGGCATTTCAAAATATATTCCCAAAGTTTAAACTGGAGTAGAAAAGAATTTTAATTTATATGAAAGACAAACCAACTATTTTCAAATTTTGAATGTTCCCACCATGTTTAGGAACCATTTTATAGAATCATAATTCTGCTTTCGGTCAGTTATGGCTTTATTATCAAAAACAACTTCTTAGATTGACTATTTCCTCAGTTACAATGCATTCATGAATTCAAAAAATTCATGAATTAATGTGCTAGGTACATTTAATTCTTCATGTTGGTTGTCATGTGGGAGTTTTCATTAGTTATGCTCATTGACCATAACCACATATTATTTCCCCATTGAATCCTATTATGTAAAATGTAATAAATAATGCACTTATATATGGTGATACTATAAATCATTCTTTATTTAGGGCTTATTAAAACTACTAGAAGGCACGATAGTCAATGTTCCAGAGAAGAATTCCCGAAAGCTACGAGGAGAAACAGTACAAGTTGATACAACAAATATCCTGTTTGTTGCATCTGGTGCTTTTAATGGTTTAGACAGAATCATCAGCAGGAGGAAAAATGAAAAGGTAAGATTTTCTGAGGAGTTGGAGCATTACAGAGTTATAGAGGATGGAAACTCAGTTTCTGTTCTCATATCTACTGACTACCAGTCATTGGGGTTTTTTTTTTTTAGAGCATATCAGAAATATATTCCAAGTTGTTTTAATTTTAGAGCAGTAAATTAGAGGATTTCAAAATACTGTGTATATGTGGGCATTTTAAAAATATAACATGAATTCAATTTCATATTTATGTATGGAATTCTCTTATTATTTGAGGTAGCTGCTATATCAGTAAAATTTTTATTCATTTCTCTTGCCCAGTTTACTGGAGCCTAGTAAACACCTTGTCTCCATTGTCGCTGCCCATAGTCTGTCGTAAATCACTGCTGGCATTCACAAATAGAGGGAAGCATTTGGGAGTGGGTTTTTGTTTGTTTGTTTGTTTTAATATTTTTTTAGTTGTCAATGGACTTTATTTGTTTATATGTGGTTCTGAGAATCGAACCCAGTGTCTCACACATACAAGGTGAGCACTCTCACTGAGCCACAACCCCAGCCCGGGAGTGAGGTTTTGGGGTTTTTATTCTACCTAGTTTCGTAGATGTTTCTTTTTGAACATTCTTGTAAGCACTGTTTTTGTTTGTTTGTTTGTTTTTGTTTTGGGGGTTTTTTTGAGGATTGAACTTGGGGGCACTTGAACACTGAGCCACATCCCCAGCCCTGTTTTGTATTTTATTTAGAGACAGGGTCTCACTGAGTTGCTTAGTGCCTTGTTTTTGCTGAGGCTGGCTTTGAATTCGTGATCCTCCTGCCTCGACCTCCCACACTGTTGGGATTACAGGCATGTACCACTGTGCCAGGCTAACGCCCTATTTTTAACTGGAACTGGGACTTAACTTCTTCAGATCTTCAAAGTACATGCCCAGTACCTATTTGTTGATTGATTATATAAAATGTAACGTCAACATGGTGGCAAGAAGTATAGAACACATATATTTTCCATGTTCTTGTATTTTACCTAGTAGCTAGCCACAAATGTTCACTTATATATTATATAACATTCTACCAAAATGAATGTCAAATTAGCTGTTCCCTATATAAAGCTGTTTGCTTTGAGTCTCCTTGGTTGTCAGTGTTTATTTTAATGCATGAGTTTAAGTAGCACTGTAGTAGTATTTGTTGCCCATGGGAATTTCTTTGCATAGCTTACATGAGAAAACAGTTTTACAAATAATAACTGAGCCATGTAATCAGGCTTTATTCAGCATGAATAAGGTTAGATTTTTATTTTTCTATGAATTTATGTGGAATTTTAGCAGTAGGAAAAATATAAATTAACTACTAACTGTATTTTTCTTACTGTTGATATTCTGCATAAATTAACAATTTAGAAGAAATTCTTTTTTCTTCATGTGTGAGTAGGAGATAACCTTGTATTTGAAATTCTGTAACTAAAGACGGGGACCATGTTCTCATATTAATTTATAATCAATTTTTTTATACTTATAAATAGGATTTGATGGTGAAATGTAGTATAGGACAATTAAAAGTAATATCAGAAAAGAATAAAAAACATGTAAAAGGAAGGCTTAGATCATAGTTTTGACCTATTGAGAATTAAATTACTTCATTTAGCTATGAACCTGTTAACAAAAAATAGGGCTGTAGTTGTTATTACCTGAAAGAGAAAGCAGTTCAGATTTTTAGGAGAGAGTTTAAAAGGATATGTTGCATAGATCTTTGTGTAACAGAGAAAGAGACATGAGACTCTTCAAGAGTGATTTTATAGAGGATTAAGAACATTCATGTAGCTATTGGTTTTATCAACCCTCATTGAAAGCCAAGAATACAATATTAAATAGTATACCTGGGATTACAGGCATGTACCACTGTGCCAGGCTAAAGCCCTATTTTTAACTGGAACTGGGACTTAACCTGTATTTCAACAGTATGAAACCATTTACAGTCCTTTTATTCTTCTTGCTTTTGCCCATTCCTTCCCCTACATCAATTAAGTCAGCAAATACTTGCTCATCTTTGTAAAGACTCAGACTGTTAAATGATCAATCAGTTTCTCTATGAAGATTTTCTTGGTTACTTCTCTCCCCAGTATGTTGATCTTTTCTGCCACAGAGCCCAGTAATCATCTCTCATTGTACTTACAATACTTTTATAACTTTATATATTCTTCCTCCTAAGACTACCCTTTTGGGATAGTCTTAAGACTGTCTTCAGGCATGTATCTTGAGTTTTATAATCTTTATAAAATGAGTATATAGATTTATTACTATATATGCTTTTATGTTAGATAAATTTCAATGTTTAAATTATTGAATGAAAGGTATTTTGCAACTTCTTGTGTACACCGCTTGGAGAATCAGAGGAACAGTGTCTTAATTTATTCAGGCTGCTGTAATAAAGTACCATAGATTAGGTGGTTTGCAAACAACAGAAATTTCTTTCTCACAGTTCTTGAGACTGGGAAATCCAGGATCAAGCTACCAGCAGATCTGATGTCTCATGAGGACTTGTTTCCTTAGTCTTCTCACTGTAACCTTACATGGCAGAAAGGCGAAGGATTTCTCTGAGGGGTTCTATAAGGACACTAATCCCATTCATGAGGACTCTACCCTTTGACCTAATCATGTCCCAAAAGCTCACCTCCTAATACCATCACCTTGGGGGTTAGGATTTCAACATTTGAATTTTGGAGAGAGACAAACATTTAGTGCAGTACAGACCAATTTTTAGCTTAGGCTGTGTTCTTGTATAGCATATGCTTCTCTTGTACTTTTAACAAAAACTATATGACATGTCAGAATTAAACCTTCTAACAGGGGCTGGGATTGTGGCTCAGTGGTAGAGCGCTTGCCTTGCATGCGTGAGGCACTGGGTTCGATCCTCAGCACCACATAAAAATAAAATAAAAGATATCTGTGTCCATCTATACATTAAAAAAATATTTAAAAAAAAAAAAACCTTCTAACAGCTGGCTAGAGTATGGTTCTGTTATGTTGACTTCAGCAAGATATTTAACCCTTTCAGTACTCAACCCTTGTTCAACAAAGTTAGCATTAAGTTAGGACTTATGGTTAGGATCAACCTTAGGTTCCTTATAAAATCTAAATTATTCTAACTCATAGGTTGATGTATGTAGCCTCAAATCATGATTTTAGTAAAATGTTTAACATGACTTACAATTTTAGTAGATAGTTTAACAATAGGATGCCAATGCCAAGTGAAGTCCCAAAGCCACAGTAGTGCAGAATCTGATAGTTTCTAAATCATTTTTCTGTAAGACTGTTTATTCCATAGGCATTATTCTAATTTGCAGTACTGCAAAATTAACTTTGATGACAAAAAATTGATAATCTCAATTTTCATAATTCTTATACCTTTTAGAAAGCACACTTGTCTGGTGGTCTTGGTTAAACTCTGCAACCTTATTATCTGAGTTCTAAGGGACTTGATAGGTCTTACATATCTGTTACTGTTACTGTTAGAATGCTTAGGGAGTTGGTTAACCTGTAGTGGTTAGGTTCTCGGTTCTGAAGGCAGACAGACCTAAGTTCTTGTTTGCCCCTTACAGCAAGACTTTGGTCAAAGTGCTTAATCTCTATAAGCCTGTTTTACACTTTTATAAAATCCGAATAATAGAACTTTCTTTGTAGAAGTATTGCAAAGATCACATTATGTATGTAAAGTACTTAATGCAGTACAGCTTTATTCTACTGTTTAAAATATGCATGATTTCTTTGGCAGTATCTTGGATTTGGAACACCATCTAATCTGGGAAAAGGCAGAAGGGCTGCAGCTGCTGCAGATCTTGCTAATCGAAGTGGAGAATCAAATACTCACCAAGACATTGAAGAAAAAGATCGGTTATTACGTCACGTAGAAGCCAGAGATCTCATTGAATTTGGCATGATTCCTGAGTTTGTGGGACGATTACCTGTGGTGGTTCCTTTGCATAGCCTAGATGAGAAAACACTTGTACAAATACTAACTGAGCCACGTAATGCTGTTATTCCTCAATACCAAGCCTTATTCAGCATGGATAAGGTTAGGTTTTTATTTTTCATATTTAGTTAGTTTATTATTTTCTTGCTATTGAAATTCTTCCTAAATTAGCCTCCTAGATTTAGAAAGGAATCCTGTTCATCTGGAATAGCAGCTTGTTCCTCACTAAGTATAGATCTATGAATCTAGGAAAGCGCATTATATTACATAGATATTTAGGGGTTCCATTTTTTTCTGAATTAAAGATCATTGTAATATAAAACCCAAGGATGTTATACAGAAAGAAATGATGTTATTAGCCTACCCCTCTCAACCAAATACACAGGTTTGTCCTTTCATCCTTGACATTCTAAATGCTTTTGTTGTCACATACTATATATATTTTCATTTATTTTTCCCCTTATTACTGGGGATTGAACCCGGGGATGCTTTACCACTGAGGTGTACCCATAGTCCTTTTTATTGAGACGGGGTCTCACTAAGTTGCTGAGGCTGGCCTCAAACTTGACTGGCCTCTTGCTTCAGCTTCCCAAGTCACTGGGATTGCAGGTGTGTGCCCCTGCACCTGGCTTGCACTTTTGTACATTTGTCTAAAGTTTTATTAGCTTTCATATCTACATGTCTGCAGCAAACACATGAAGGTCACTCTAGCCCACATATCCAACCAGATAGTAAATGTTTTGGGTTTTATGAATTTAATATCTCTTGTCAGTCTTCTCTCCATTGTCATTGCCTAAAATCAAGCCCTTTTATCATTCTTCTTGACCTCTACCTTGGTTCCCAATTGGTCTCCCTGTTTCAAGTCCGTCTCTGACCACTACCAACAGAATTGTATTTGGATCAGCTTATCCCTCTAAAACTTATTTTGTCTGTGAAGTCAAAGCATTGGTGTCATTTAGATCTAAAATTCTATGATTCTAAGAATGGTTGTAGTTATAGTTAATAGATCAAATGCTATATGATTATATTAGGAAAATATCAAGGATTATCTAAGTTTTCATTTATTTTTAATCTATTTGTAGTGTGAACTGAATGTTACTGAGGATGCTTTGAAAGCCATAGCTAGATTGGCACTAGAACGAAAAACAGGTGCACGAGGCCTTCGGTCCATAATGGTAAGTTGGTGTTATTCTAAAACTAGATTCTTTCTTGGCTTGTGTTTTGAGAATGTTAAGCCTCCTGTGTTTCTTTTGTAAATGTATCTACAGAATCAGCCTAAAGTTTCTTTGTGTTTGTGTTTGTGTGACTTTCTTGCGGGGATAAGGAAGAGGGAGGTCACAGTAGATTTTTTTTTTCTTTCCAAAAAGGTTCTTTGGGGCTGAGGGTTTGGTTCAGTGGTAGAACACATGCTTAGCATGCATGAGTCCATGGGTTCAATTCCTAACACCAAAAAACAAAAAGGAACTTTAAGGTGTTTGCAGTAAAGGACATATAGATAATATGATAAGTGAAGTACAGAAAATCAGGATCACGGAAAGAACAATTTGAAGAAATTCTACGTGGTCCACTTTTCTAAGCACTGAGCCCTTTCTCAGACCAATTGAAAGCTCCGTTTTTTTTGGTTTGAAAGTAAGTTGCAGAGCTTGGGGTATAGCTCTGTTGGTAGAGTCCTCGCTAGCATGCACAAGACCCTGGGTTCAATCCCAGCACCACCGGGAAAAAAAAGAAAAGGAATGAAAGTAAGTTGCAGATATAATGACATTTTATCCCTCAGTTCTTCTATAAGATATGAACTCACACTTTGAATTTTTTTCTGTCCTGGGAATTAAACCCAGGGCCTCACACATGCTAGGCAATTACTCTGTCACTGAGTTACATCTCCAGCCTTTTTTATTTTATATTATGAGACAGAGTCTCACTAAGTTGCCCAGGCTGGCCTCGAAGTTGGAATCTTTCTGCCTTAGCCTCCCTAGTAGTTGGGATTATAGGTGTGTACCACCATTCCCAGCCTGAACACACTTTTTAATTTTGTAATACATCCTAGAAACATAGACTACTTTTGTGCCACTACCCTTTCTATAGATATTTTTCTCTTGTTCCCAGGTCTGACTGTACAATGAATTACTGTATCTCTACCTGCTCCCAAAGCAAGCACATGTTTCTATTCCCTTTTAAAGATTTTTTAAAGTTTTTCTTGTTTTGGTACTGGGGATTGAACCTAGATGCACATTTACCACTGAGCTACCTCTTTAGCCATTTTTATTTTTTATTTTGAGACAGGGTCTCACTAAATTGCTTAGGGCCTTGCTAAGTTGCTGAGGCTGGCCTTGAACTGTGATTCTCCTGCCACAGCTGCCTGAGTTGCTTATTTGTAAAATGACTTTTCTGAATTTAGTTAGAAGCTGTTTTTATATAAAGAACATGAAGGTTTTTACATTGATTTCAATATTCAGTTTCAAGTGTATAATAGACACTCAGTATTTCTTGAGTGAATGGATTCACTTGGCCTATAGAATACACATATTTTGTATGTAACCTGTTTTCCATGTAACTCATTACGTTTTATATCTTTAGGAAAAATTGTTACTAGAACCAATGTTTGAAGTCCCCAATTCTGATATTGTATGTGTGGAAGTTGACAAAGAAGTAGTAGAAGGGAAAAAGGAACCAGGATACATTCGGTAAAGTATATTTTCAAACCAGAAAAAATCTAAAATTTAAGATCCTTTTTGCTCTTTATTATTATAATTTATTGGTCTGTCATTTTAAAATTTCATAATAATCCTTGTGTTTGTAAAGGAAGTAATCTCATGAATTTTCTGAAAAAATCTAATCCGGGTCTATAAAATAATATTTTGTGAGTCTTTTTGAAAATTTATTTTCAAAATTAGCACCTACTTTTCCTTCCTAAGGAAAAATTATGAAAAGAAACAGAAAAGTAATTAAAAGTAATTAAAATTAAAAGATTGAAATGAACTTTACTAATAATTTTTAATTGAAAAATAACTTTTTTTCATGTCTTTCATAAGACTAAAACTTTGTGTTCATAATTTTTTCTTTCATTAGTTGTACCAGTTGACAAATTTGACATCATCCACTGTTTTATTTATCTGTTCCAAGAATCAGCAAACATTCTTATAAAGGGCTAGATAAATACTTTAGGGCTTTATGGTCTCTGTATTGCAACTATTCAAAACTGCCCTCATGGCACAAGAGTAGCCATAAACAGTATGTAAATGAATAAGCATATGTGTGTTCTAGAAATTCTTTGTTTACACAAACAGGCAATGGACTAAATCTGGCTCATAAGTTGTAGTTTTAGTAATGAATTTATTAAGGAAAATGTTGAAAAGTTTACTTGTATCTCTGTTGTGTATATTTCCCATATTTCACTGCTAAGCAATCTTAAAAGTGCTCTTTATATTTTCTGTTTTGTGGATTTTTTAGCTAGGAAAATTAATTTACTACTTTGAATCTAGAAATCCTGTTTATCTCCAGTTTTTATTTGTAAAACAAACATAACTTTCATTATAGAGCTCCAACAAAAGAATCTTCTGAAGAGGAGTATGACTCTGGAGTTGAGGAAGAAGGATGGCCTCGCCAAGCAGACGCTGCAAACAGCTAAACTGTCAGACTTCTGTCCTGTATATAAAGCTTTTCCTTCTTTTGTTTAGGATCATAACTGTTTCTACAGTCTGACATTAAAGGCATTGAATCTATCTTGGATATCATACATGGTCAGAAGCCTTTAGGATAAGAATCAGATCATGTATATTATTGTAACATCACATTGATTTATACAGAGGACATTATGTGGACTTTAACGGCACAATGTTTAGAGATAAAAATGTATATTATTTTGGTTCAGTTTTTTAAAAATATGCTTTAACAAAATTCTTAGGTGTTCTTTTAAGCAATGCAAGTGTTGCAATAACTGTGGATTTTACAATAATGTTACTCTACAAATGGGAAAATAAATTCTTTAAAATTGAATATTGAGGTACCATTCTTTAGTGTTACCTTTTTCTACCCACATTCATTTCCTGAAAATATTAGAATTTATCTTAAAAATTGGACCAGGTAGTTTCAAGTTATTAAAAGTTCCATGGAAAAATAGCCTGAAGAACCATAATTTGATGATTTGTTTAGCTGTATTCTTAGTCTTATCTGCTATTGTGTGATGCTAACTTCCCAATTGGTACTTACCAAAAAAACCCCAGGCTTGTCTGATTTATTTGCCATCTTTGAGCCATTTTTAGTACTAAGGGTGAGTTGATGGAATTAAAGTCTGATATAAATCTTCAAAAAAAGACCATACATCTCATTCTTTAAATAGCATGCAGTGTCATAGTAACAGCCATGTGCAGAATGAAATAAAATGCCCTGATAGTATGTACTTTCCCAAAGTACTGAGCTAGTTTCTTGTTTTGTTTTGTTTTGGTGCTAGACATCTAATTCTTTGGCTTCATAGAACATTAAAGAAAATCTGTGTTTTGCTATCAGCCAAAGTGAATGTGTTCACACTAACATAAGTTATTAATCTTCATTATATAGCAAAACTAAAGGGGGAAATAGTTTGGACTTAACAAATGAAAGTTGCATTATTTAATTCCATAATTATTAAACTGTTACCCTTTAAGTTTTTTTCTTTCCTTCTGTAATGATGCAATTTCTATATTATTGTTCCATTCAGTATCATTTTTGAAATTGTTGAAGTCGGAGTACCTTTAAGTATTTGTTTTCATTTTTTGGTTTTTAGTCTTGAGTTTTCCTTTTAACTCACTTTTTCTTAGGAAATGAACCTTAAGCAATTAATAGATTAGAAATCCTGTTGAAGGCTTGAGCTATGATATAGTAAAAGGGATGAGAGGTACCTGTTTATGGTTGGGGTAGGACCATAAATACACTTTTGCAGAGTACATATAGCCTGACTGTTATAGTGTGGAATAGAAACAGATATCCTTACTCTCCCTAACAATGGTTCACATTCTCTTTATCTTTCCTATTATAACTTTGTTCATTATCTTTCTCTTATAGCATCATTTTCCTTTTTGTAGAGTGAAAATTGGGAGTAGTTTGTAAATAAACTAAGGTAATCCTCCAGAAATGGACTGAGAGACATTATAGTCAACAACTTACTTTGGTTTCATAAATTGTTAACAAAGCATAACTGATATTTTTAAAACAAACACAAATGAGTACAACTACAATTTGTATCTGGGAACTTATGTTTTGGCATTTGAATAAAACAAAAGGACTAAATGAAAGCTATTGTGGTGGTGTGTCAATACTGCAACGATGCAGGAACACTCTACATTGACAATAACAAGGACAGCCTGAGCAGCTCTGAGGTGGGCTCTTGCTGTGTTGCCCAGGCTAGCTTAGATCCATGTGCTTCAGCCTCTGAGTAGCAGGGATTACAGATGCATGCCACTGTGCCCGGCTAGCAGTGCCATTTTAAAAGGGCACAGATGTATGAGCTGCTTTATTCCAGGGATTGGTTAATCCCTGGCACTTTTGTGTCCCTCTAGCAAATACTCCTAGTTATGGATTCAGACAAAGTTTTATTAAAATTTATGTTAAACATTGCAAATCCTTACTTAAATGTCCTGCATGGAACCTGACACTAAAGACACTGACCAAGCTTTTCAAGAACTTTACTAGTTTTCTAAGGGAAGCAAGCACAAACTTCATTAAATTACAATAGTGGGGGTGCGGTGGACCAGATGAGTCTGGAAGAACTAACAGGAATTTGCCAGTGAAGAATGAGGATTAAAACCAGTCTTGGGCTGGGTGCAGCAGTACATGCCTGTAATCCCAGCGCTTTGGGAGGTTGAGACAGGAGAATTGTGAGTTCAAAGCCAGCCTCAGCAATGGCGAGGCGCTAAGCAACTCAGTGGGACCCAGTCTCTATATAAAACACAAAATAGGGCTGGGGATGTGGCTCAGTGGTCAAGTACCCCTGAGTTTAATCCCCAGTACCAAAAAAAAAAAAAAATCTTGGTTTTAATCACCTCTGTGATCCCAGTGACTCAGGAAGCAGAGGCAGGAGGATCACAAGTTTGAGGACAACCTCAGCAACTTAGCAACACCCTGTCTCAAAAAAAAAAAAAAAGTGGGGGCGGGGTGCTAGAGATGTAGCTCAATTGTAGTGTCCCTGGGTTCAATCCTCCGTATCACTAAAAAAAAAAAAGGGATTAAAATCAAAATCTCAGAAATGTGAAACAACTAGGGAGCCTTAAGGAGTTGGGAAATAGGTAACAACTATGGCTTTCTGTTACTATTTCATTGAGAAGCCATCTGTCAATCTACCCACTTCATCACCCAATCTTTCTAGTTAAAACTGAAGGGTCCCTCTTACCAAAGTGCAATCACCTCACATATAATCTGAGTCCCATAATCCCCTTTCATTTCTCAAGGCCTCTAGTTCTTTTTTTAAAAAAAAATATTTATTTTTTAGTTGTAGGTGGACATAATAGCTTTATTTTATTTTTATGTGGTGCTGAGGATCGAACCCAGTGCCTCCCGCATGCTAGGCAAGCACACTACCACTGCGCCATAACCCCAGCCCCCTCTAGTTCTTTTGTTATTGTTTCTATTACATTTTTTCTTCCTTGTGAATTATTCCTAGCATCATCAAAATATTGCTTAGTATTCCTTGTCCTATAGCAAGTCTCCCAAGCCTTTTCACTTGTTTATCTTTCCAGCTACACCATAATTCCCACTAGGGTGAAGACCAAGCCTGTCTTGTTAACTACAATGAGTACCTACCATAATGCTTCATATATTTAGTGATCTGTACATTTTAGAATTTTTTTTTAGTTGTAGATGGACACAATATCTTTATTTTAGTTATTTTTATGTGGTGCTGAGGATCAAACCAGTGCCTCATGCATGCGAGGCAAGCGCTCTACCACTGAGCCACAATCCTAGCCGGATCTGCACAATTTTAATATGTAAACAAAGTCTGTCTCCAGAAGATTGTGCCGAATGGAAAAAGTAAATTCCAAAATGTTATACACTATATGATTCCACATATAAATTGATAACATTCTTGCGAGGACAAAATTTATAGAAATAGAGAATGGTGATTTCCAGGGATTACGAAAGTGGGTTAAAGAAAATAAGTGGTGTGTGGCTATTAAAGGACAAACGAGGAATCCTAGTAGGGACAGAAACATTCTGTTTTCTTGAATGTAGCAATGTTAATATCCTGGTTGTAAAATGTTAACTGCAGTTCTGCAAGATGTTACCATTAGGGGAAAGTGGGTAGGTAAAGGTACACAGGATTTCCCTGTATTGCTTCTTAAAATTGCATTTGAATTTGCAATTGTCTCCAAATAGTTTAATGTAATCAAATGGCATGGTTTTCCCTTCAACTACTGCTTAAAACCAATTGTTTCCCCTGGATGTTATCATTTCTGTCTACTTCCCCAAGATCATGAGGTTCCCCTTGAAGTAAGATAGAAGGAATAAAGATAGGTAAAAAGGAGATAAAAGGAAGGGGAAAAGAGCCTAAAGCTGTAACTCGAAAAGCCCCAAGCTTGGACTTACTCCCCAGACCTATATCACTCTCAGGCCTGTCATTCCCAAATTTCTGAGAAATCTACAAAATCTTAATATAAATTCACTCATCTATGAAAACTGCCCCATTTGATTAAATCTTAGGTGTGCAGTTAGCCTACACAGTATGTATTCAGATTAGATAAAGAAAAGGGAGATGTATTTTAAGAAATTTATAAATTAGGCACATTCCAAAGACTAGATAGAAGAGACAATGTCAACCTGAAGATCCTGGATGCAGACCAGATCAACATAAACAGCTTGTGATTTATGATCAAAGAACTGAGTACACCAGGCTGACATGGGTCCCACGTCTACCTCTCATAAAGTTCCCTTTAAGAGAAAAGCCCCAGTCGGGCATGGTGGCCCTCGGGTTTATAATTCCAGCGACTGGGGAGGCTCACAAATTTGAGGACAGCCTCAACAACTTGGCCAGACCCTGTCTCAAAAAATAAGGACTAGGGATATAACTGAGTGGTGGAGCACCTCTGGGTTCAATCTTCAGTACCAAAAACAAACAAAAGCCCTGCATTCTGCTCTTGAAAATGCTTATCTTCATCTTTCACTTTCTAATAAAACCTTCTTCTTTCCTAAAACTTGATGCGTTCTTAAATTCTCTTCTGCAATGTGTCAAGAGCCTGGAAGGTCTTAGGTCTTCTTGAACCCCCCTTTAGGTTTTCACCCTCAGGTGTTCTTTGCTTCACACACTGGCATTCCTTCAGTCCCCCGTCCCCGACCCCCACCTCGCCGACCAGACACTCCTATCCACAAGCATATGCTGTTCCCATCTGGACCATGCTTCTCTCTCTTCTATATAACCCCTGTTTATCCTTCAGATCGCAGCAGAAGCCTCAAATCCTTAGGACAACCTTTAACCTCTGACCAAGTCGAAGATATCATTACACTTCTACATTTGTTTGCATGATTAATGGGTTTTCTTTACTATACAGTTTCACGAATACACGGTGTCTCTGTCTCACTGTGCACGGAGGTCACAGCTCCACACCGATACTCCCAACGGTATTTCTGAATTTAAGGAATGAGAAGGGAATCAATGCCCACCCAAGCGCTGCGCTTCTTGGAGGGGCGTGTCGTAAGGAGTCGCGCATCGTAAGACGTCACTTCCGCCCGGAAGTCTCTCACGGAGAACCACTGGAATTCCTGTCATTTCTCAGTGTATCTCCTTCGTGAATATGGCTTTACCGCCCTTCTTCAACCCTGGTCGCCCGGGCCCGCCGCCCCCGCAGCCACCGCCTCCTACTCCTTTCGGCTGTCCGCCACCGCCGCTGCCCTCCCCGGCTTTTCCGCCGCCTCTTCCCCAGCGGCCCGGCCCTTTTCCGGGGGCCTCTGTCCCCTTCCTCCAGCCTCCGCTGGCTCTGCAGCCTCGGGCCCCCGCGGAAGCTTCCCGCGGCGTCGGCGGCGGCGGCGGCGGAGGCAGCGCTTTCTACTCGGTGCCGCCACCGCCGCTGCCTCCGCCGCCGCCCCAGTGCCGGCCCTTCCCGGGGACCGACGCCGGCGAGCGCCCGAGGCCACCGCCTCCAGGCCCGGGGCCGCCCTGGAGCCCACGCTGGGCTGAGGCGCCGCCGCCGCCCGACGTGCTTGGGGACGCGGCCCTGCAGCGCCTGCGCGACCGGCAGTGGCTGGAGGCGGTGTTCGGGACCCACCGGCGGGCGGGCTGCCCGGTGCCCCAGCGCACGCCTGCCGGGCCCAGCCTAGGCGAGGTGCGCGCGCGGTTGCGTGGTGCTCTGCGCCTGGTGCGGCGGCTTCGTGGCTTGGGTCAGGCCCTGCGCGAGGCTGAGGCTGACGGAGCGGCCTGGTCCCTATTGCATGCCCAGGCCGCGCCGCTGCGCGCTGAACTGACTGACCGGTTACAGCCACTGTCCCAGGCCGCCTATATGGGTGAGGCGCGGCGGAGGCTAGAGAGGGTCCGGCGCCGCCGGCTGCGGCTTCGCGAAAGAGCCCGGGAACGCGAGGCCGAGCGGGAGGCGGAGGCCGCGCGGGCAGCGGAACGCGAGCAAGAGATTGACCGCTGGCGGGTCAAATGTGTACAGGAGGTGGAGGAGAAGAAGCGGGTGAGAGCTGCGGGGTACTTGGCGGTAGGGGTGGTGGTGTTTGGAACCTGAGCGGCGTGAGGCTTTAAACTGCCATTTACCCAGGGTTTAGCCTGTTTCCTTATTTGTAAAGTAAGCCAGCCTTTCCACCTCGTACCCTTATACTGATGATGTGTTAATGATGTATGACACACAAAACAAAAGCTCTGGGTGCACTGTAAAGGATTGTAAACCAAAATTATAGGACTATACATTTGCATTCTGAGAGGACAAGTCTTGTGTATCCAAAGTTGTATTCACTCGTTAATAAGACTAAAAAGTGTATGGGTGCTTGTGCCTTGTACTGCCCCAAGTGATTTTAAGAATGCAAAATATAGAGAATTTGGGACCCTGCCTCAAGGAACATACCCTAATTGGCTGGTGGGGAAATGTGTTTTCCCCAGGATTGATTTGTTTGCTGGTTTTAAAACATCCATCAGCCAGCTGCAGTGGTGACTGTAATCCCCGTGACTTGGAGGCTGAGGCAGGATGATCGCAAGTTTGAGGCCAGCCTCAGCAATTTAATGAGACCTGGTTTCAAAAAGTAAAAAAGATTGGGGATGTAAGCTCAGTAGCAAAGCAGCCCTGGGTTCAATATCCAGTATCAATAAATAAAACATGTCCCTAGGGTTAGAAATCATGTTTTTGAGCACTTAACTATACATGCAGTAGGTGCTACTCTAAGGTATTAAATAAACTAGATCATGAGTCTTATAACAACCCTGAGAAATAGGAATTACCCCAGTTTTACAGATTAGAAAGTGAGGTATAGAGAGATTAACTTGCTAACAATCACACAACCAGTTTTTGGCAGTTTTACTTCATATTTATGCGCAGATTATCTGATTCTAAAAACCTATCCATCTCAAGCCCTTAAGTAGGGCCAGGATGAAACTGTAAATTGGTCCTATATTCTTTTAAGGCCTTCTCATTAACTTTGAGTGCTGGGCTGGGATTGTAGCTCAGTGGTAGAGCCCTTGCCTCCCACGCGTGAGGCACTGCTTCTATCCTCAGTATCACATAAAAAATAAATAAAATGAAGATATCGTGTCCATCTACAATAAAAAAAATATTAACAAAAAACTTTGAGTGCTGTTGGGGTTCTCTTCCCCCCTCCCTTCACTCTCCCCAGTTAATTCCTCCTCTATGTCTGCTGCTGCCCTGGGGTCTGATACAACTTTGCTGTGAAGCATAGTAATGGCAAGCTGTATCATTGCATCTCAGAAATACCATCCTTTTAAAGGAAAATGTCTGGATAGGCAGCACTTTAACTCAAGGGAATTTGAGTCAGTTAAGCAGGTATTTAAAGAGGGTCCATTAGGTGCCACAAACAGTGCACAATACCAAGGATAAAGATGAGTAGTCCATAGCCCTTGTGCTTGAGTCTTAGAGCCTCAGAGGGATCATGTCAGTATAACATGGTGTGTGTTAGGGTTTCATCTGTAGGTGCTATAAGGAGTCAAGAGAAGAAATATCTAGTCCAGATGATACAGTGACATCTAAGCTAAACTTTGCGAAACCTTAAAAGAAATGTCAAAGTCAAGTGAAGGCAGCAGGAACAGTTCCAGGCAGAGAGAATAATCCAAGCAGAAGGGTGAAACAGCATTATCTTCCCTGGGAATCTGAATCTTTAGGCCTGTGAGTCCGTGTTTTTAACAAGAGAGAGCCCCACTTAACAAAATATGTTGGGAGCAGATGTTTCCTGGAACATGCTTTGAGAAACAAACAAGGACCCAGTGCCCATGTAGAAGATGCAGAGAAGAGAGGTTCTCCTTTAAGAAGGTTGTATAGTCAGTGGAGGAAGGTAAGGCCTTGGCTGGGCCATTGTAGAGGGGAGTTGTGCCAGGCCTAGGAAATTGGGTATAGATTCAGTAGAGTCTCTCTTAACCCTGTGACTGTCTGATCTTTTGAAATTAGCAGCTATAAGCCCTGTTGTAAGGTTGTTTCTAATATAAGGTCTTGTGGTCTCTGTTTCTCCTCCAGGAGCAGGAACTCAAGGCTGCTGCTGATGGTGTCTTATCTGAAGTGAGGAAAAAACAAGCAGACACCAAAAGAATGGTGGACATTCTTCGAGCTTTGGAGAAATTGAGGAAACTGAGGAAAGAAGCTGCAGCAAGGAAAGGTAACTGTGGCTTTATATTTCTACTTTCATTTCTTCACCTCTTCTCCTTCTTTACATAGTGCCTCTCCACCCCAAATGTTTTTTTAAATACTTTTTAGTTGTACACAATATCTTTATTTATTTTTATGTGGTGTTGAGGATCAAATCCAGTGCCTCACACATGCAAGGCAAGCACTGTACCACTGAGCTACAATCCCAGCCCCACCCCATATGTTTTTAATGGAAAAATATTTAATATTTCATTATTTTCACACTGTTGAGTAACTGGATTTGTCAGCAGTAGCTTAGAACTTGTGAAGCTGAAAGCCTCAGATGTTTAGCCCTAGGTAGACAAAGTTGAAAAGAAAGACAGGTGTGGGAATCCAGTGTACTCTCTTGCTTTCTACTCATCACTACTGCTGTAGTCATTCCAAGCCACAGTTTTCTGAGTGGGCTCATGATAGCTGGTCAACTTTGCATTGTGCCAAAGTAAAGGTTTTCCTCTCCTTATTTACTGCTCCAGAAAGTGTTGAAAACATGTTGTGCTGCTTCTGATGTGTTTCAAACCTGAATTATTGCTATTTGAAGAGATCTGAGTGGTTGATTAGGGCAGGGAATGCCTTGCAGACTGTGGATGTCCCCAGCTTCCCTGTATGTTCCTTTTGAACTCAGAAGACTTAACTGGTTTCCTCTTGCCCCTGAGTGGAGTACTAGACACCATAGCCAGGCCTCCAAGCCTTTCCACAAAGGTTTGTTCCAGCCACATTAGTTTTCTGGAAATTACCCAGTCATGCTTTCCATTTGCCTCTCTCAATCTTTGTTTTTGCCATTCAGTTCATTTGTAGGACCCTCAGTCCATCTTTGCCACTTGAAGATTTCATTATCCTTCAAAATTCATTACAGATGCAACATCCTCCATCCTTCCCTGATTGGGCTGAGATGACCTGCTTCCTCTCACTTGCACCTGGTTTGGACCAGATACTGCCTTATTTAGTAGGTGGTAGGCCTTTGACATTCATCAGGGATATTTGAGAGTACACAAATCAGCAAGTGCCACTGTACCAAATGATTTCCCCTTTGTGGTTTAAAATATAAATGAAAACTGTGATTCTTTTAGACCCTTAGTAAAGTTTTGTTGGGATGTGACTTGTGCATTCAGCTAGGCTCATTCACTAGTTAAGTGATTGGCTTCAGCATGCCAGCCTTCAGAGTAGCTAATTTTCACTCACACCTCAGAATTAGATGACCCTGTGGTGGAGAGGATATTGGGGATTGAACCCAGGGACACTTTACCTCTGAGTTATATCCCCAGTCCTTTTTACATTTTGTTAATTTTAGTTAATTTTTTGTTAATTTAAGTTGCTGGAATTTTAGGTACACCCAACTGTGCCCAGTTGATGCTATTCTAATTGAGAAGGAAGATAGAGGAGGAAGAATTGGATGGGGGGATCAGTTTAATTTGGGACTAGTTGAGTTGGTAGAACTTGGGATAGATACATGCTGGATAAGAGTTCAGCAAGTAGCCATAAGTAAGAATGGCCTTAAGAGGATGTAGGGCCCAAAAGACAATCCTAGAGAATGTCAAAATCCATGTGGGCAAAGAGGAGACCACAAAACAGATTAAGGGAGGTCAGAGAGAGATGAGGAAAAGGAAGTCTTCTAGAGGAAGACATAAATCCTGTACCTCCTGGAAAGTGACAAGTGCTGAGAGTGATTGTATAACCATGGGTAGCTTACTTAAATTTCTCTGTGCCTTGTTTTCCTCATCAGCAAAAGGGTAGTAACGGTAGTACCTATCCATGAGTGAATATTGTGAGGATTAAATTAGTGTGTGTAAATTACTTAAAACAGTCCTGGTACATAGTAAATGCTGTATAAGTGTTCTATATTATTGTTCTTGTTATTTCTGAAGTAGTATGAAGGCTAGAAAACATCCATGGGGATTAGCATACAAAAAGTCATTATGCAGGGGCATTTCACTGAAGCGATGGGGGGAGAAACAGGACTAGAATAGATAGGAGATAAAAGAAGCAAACAGGGAATTCAGCTTACTACAAGATTGTGAAGAAAAGGCAGAGGGCAAGATCAGTATCTGACAGCGTGTCTGGTGCTAATGATGATGGGTTTTATGTGACTTAGGGTCATGGGAAAACTTGAGCATGTTTAAGTGCTGAGGGGGAAGGAGTGAAGAAGAAGTGTCAAAGAGAAGCAGGAGACATAGTGATTCAGGGTTTCCCAGAAGGTAGGAAGATTCAGATCCCAGGTGGAGGGATTAACCTAAGTAAAGAAGGACCTATCTCTCTCGGGCACGAAAATGAAGGATGAAAAGATGGGAAGTAAGGTAGATGAGTGCAATTGGGGGCAGAGAGTTGACAGATTTCCTGGCTGCTGGTCTGTTTTCTCTTGGAAATAGGATAGCTGCCTTGGTTGAGAATCAGAAAAGTAGGGCTTTAAGAGAGTCATGAAAGTTTGAAATAATGCTGTCAGGCCAGCAGGAGACCCAGGGAAGGTGGTTGCTAAGAGATGCTGTGGGTCTGGCTGATAAACCTATATATTGAGGTCACACAACTAAATGACTCCTTTCAGGAATACTCTTCAGCTGACAGGTGAGCACAAGACAGAGCTTGGGGGCTGTTGGAGTTTTTACTTTATGGAGTGACCACAAGTTTTGGTGAGGAGTGGAAGGATGGAATCTGATAGATATATCATGTCTGGAGGTTTTAGTGAAACTAACAGTATCTGGGGGGGGAGGAACTAAAAATCTTGAGAAGGTAGAAAGTTAGAGAAGAGAATAATCTACTTAGATTTTGAAGATGAAAAGTTTTTTCTGATCATGCCAAGGTCCAAAGAGTGGATGAGGCCCCAGAGTGTGTGACTGAAGGGGAATAGAGGTGAACACATCTTTGTCTTACAGATGCAGACTAAGGGAGTGTGTGGTAGAGGAGAAGGGAACCTCCATGATGCCAGTACCTGGGATTGAGAGGAAGACTTGATGAGGAGTGCTCTTTTCAAAGGAATGTGTCAAGTGGACCAGGAGTGGTTAAGAGAGCTTGTGTGGGTAGCCCAGATCCAGCAGCCTGAGGTGGGAGCAGACCACAGCTCCTCGTGGGTTCTGGGCTCACTCTGGCTGTGGAGTGTCTGTGTAATTTTTGCCATACCAGAAAATTTTAGTATTTGAAACTGAGATGGTATGACTTGTACAACCTATAATATTTCCCACCTGGCTCTTTACAGGAAAAGGTAAAGTGGGGCTGGGGTTGTGGCTCAGTGGTAGAGCGCTTCCCTAAGCATGTGTGAGGCACTGGGTTCAATTCATAGCACCGCATATAAATAAATGAATAAAATAAAGGTCCATTGACATCTAAAAATTTTTTTTAAAAAGATAACGTGCAAGGAATGAAATAAAACCATGAAATTAATGGAAAGCAACAAAGTAACAGTTTGCATTTGTCAGTGTGTAAAGAATTTGGAACTTGGAAAGTATTAGCCTGGCAACTTAGTAGAAGAGTTTTCATAGTTAAGAATCAGCAAATTGAATATGTTCAGTCAAAGAGGTATAAGAAAATGATCCAGAGAAATGTGAGCCTAGAAGGTAAAGATAGGAGAATGAGCTCCATAACAACTTAGCAGAGTGATTGAGGGAGAAAAATCATACCTCCAATTAAAACTTCACAAGACAGAACTACTAAACTTGAGGAATCATTATTTTAGTCTTTTTGTCAGTTGAAATTAAAAATTTTAGTGTTTAAAGCCGGCAGTATTGTGTTTCACAGGTGGTAGTATAAATTGTTAAAACACTGTTCAAATAAATATTTATTACCTTCTCAGTATAAGTAAATGCATAGCTCTTTTAGGAAACTATTTAGTACATTTTGGTAGTTTTTGAGAGTTTATACGTAAATATTTCCACTCTTGAAAAATTTCTTAGAAATAATGTATAGGATTAAAAAACACACACACACAAAAACAACACACCCAAGAGTGTTCATGGTAGAATTGTGTAATAATAGGGTATTGGGAACAGCTGAAGGTTCAGGAGTAGAGAGCTTGTTAAGTGTATTATGATAACATTTGTTGAAATTAGATAGACATTAACTCTAAAGACTGGAGAAAAATGTGGAGAATTAATATGGAGATGCAGAAATCAAGTACATGTTATGTTGAACTATATGAACTTGCTAATATATGGATAGAATGACTAGAAGGGAATATAGGAAAATAGAAATGGTTGATTAAGGTAGTGGGATTGGAATTTTTTTCTTCCTTGATTCTGGTTGTTAAAATGCTAGGGTAATAAATATGTTTTCCTTTAAAATGTTCAAGGATCGACAGAATCACTTAGCAGCCTCAGCAGCGTTTTTTGTTTTGTTTGTTTTTGGTGGGGGGTACTAGGGATTGAACTCAGGGGCACTTGACTACTGAGCCACATCCCCAGCCCTATTTTGTATTTTATTTAGAGACAGGGTCTCACTGAGTTGCTTAGCACCTCGCTTTTGCTAAGGCTGGCTTTTTGAACTTGAGATCCTCTTACCTCAGCCTCCTGAGCTGCTGAGATTACAGGTGTGCACCACCGCACCTGGCTTAGCAGCTTTTATATTGAAGGACCAATACAGTAGTGAATGAACAACTGTAATCTATTCAAGTATTCATTAAATTTTTAAATGTTTTCTTATGAAACTTGATGAAAAATTTCACACATGCACAAAAATAGAATACGTAAGTATCCATCAACTATGATATCATTAGTACACCAAGAAAAGAGCAATAATTCTTCAATATTGCCTAATAAGTAGTCTGTAAACAAATTTTCCCAATTATGGCTTTAGTTATTATACACTGTTAGCTGATCTCAAAGATAAATCAGAGTTAACAAATGCCCCAGTTTTCCTGGGACATGAGGCTAAAGAAGGCAAACAGTTGGTCACCCCACTGTCAGCCACAGGCTGTGAGGTCAGTCAGTGTGGTTGATTATGTGTATCTTCTACCTCAGGAGTGTGCTCTTCCAGAATTCAGATTGGCCGAAAGAATTGTCTATGAAGTCTAGGAACTGATGCTGAGGGAAATTCACAGTCACTGAAAAAGTTAGGTGCCTTCCTTAAGTGAGCTTGTTGTCCAACTAGAGGATCAAAACCATTAGAAAGAGACAAAACCAAAGATTTAAGTTGTTATCCAGTAGGGTCAGCCTAATTGGAGATTCAGAAAGATTAAATTGAGCCTTGAAGACTGGGTAGAATTTCCAGATTCTAAGCAAATTGATACTAAAGATAGGGCATCGAATCTGCTCATTTGAACATGGATTCTGGGATAAGAAAAATTGTTATCTAAAATACCATTTGGTTCTTTTTGCCTAGGGGTCTGTCCTCCAGCCTCAGCAGATGAAACTTTTGAGCACCATCTTCAGCGACTGAGAAAACTCATTAAAAAGCGCTCTGAACTATATGAAGCCGAAGAGAGAGCCCTTAGAGTTATGTTGGAAGGAGAACAAGAAGAAGAGAGGAAAAGAGAATTGGAAAAGAAACAGAGAAAAGAAAAAGAAAAAATTTTACTTCAGAAACGCGAAATTGAGTCCAAGTTATTTGGGGATCCAGGTAAGTTCTCCTTATTCAGTAGAGAAAAGGAAAATACTAAACTGGCAGGTCTTTTATCATGTGTGATTTTTAGCTTAAGCTAAAGGGTGGTAGGCAACAAATTACAGCTTATGATTTGAGACTCTAAACTATATCATGCAAATTTGGGGTGAAGGTAAAACATGTTTGATCATATTGTCATAATCATAGGCTTAGTCACTCTGCTTCTCAAGTACCCTCAATAACAAGCATGATGACGTGGTCTCCTGCCTTTTCTCTTTCAGATGAGTTCCCACTTGCTCACCTCCTGCAGCCTTTCCGACAGTATTACCTCCAAGCCGAGCACTCCCTGCCAGCACTCATCCAGATAAGGTCAGAGGGGCATGCTCTTCCTCTTGCCTTTCCCTAGGTAGCTAGAAGCACTAAATGAAGTGCTTATGTTATTGAGGTCTGTTACTGTACTTCTTTTTAAGTTCCTTATAGGTTTATGATGTTGCCAAGTTTCAAGGAGGCCACATATGTCTAGTTTAGTTCTCATTAGTCCTTGGGAAGTAGATGATTCCATTTTAACAGGTGACGAAACTGAAACTCAGTTCTGAGACTTGCCCTTTTGCATAGCTCTTCTGTGGATTCAAAACATTGGCTTCATTTTCCTGATTCTCTTCTGATGCTAAACAGATCCAGGAAGAGAAACCCTCCTCTGAGTACTTGCCTGTGGAGACTGTTTAAGACTCATGCAGACTTCTGAGTTCCTACAGGTCAAAGTCCAGAGAGTTGGAAACAAGGGTCTCATCTGAATCCATGTTACAAATGATCTAGGTAAAGTTTTCAGCTCTGTGGGTCTCATTCTCCTCACCTGTGAAATGGAGAATGTGGACTAGAACATAGCCTTCAAACTGAAACAGCAGCATTCTTCCCAAATGCAGTTTTTTGAGAAATCAGTATGTAAAACAAATAGAATACATCCCTAGGCAATTTAAACCTTGTTGATTTCTAGAACTCCCAAAACATTTTGGGGTCTAGGAGTCCTCAAATATGGTTTGAAAATCACCAAAAGAAGTGATCTCTGAGGTCCCTTCCAAAACTCCAACAATTTATGATTCTCTGGAAAGAATGCTCTTTAGCATACCAAGTTTGTTTTCTGGGAAGAGTTTATTTTTGGCTAATATGCAAGTTTCAGCTTTTAAACATAAGTACAGCCTATTCTCATTATTCACAATAGCTGTGTTCCATCAAGTCACTATGAATACTGAATTACAGAATACCAAACCATTGCTCCTAAAGGAAACACAAGGTTAGGAAGATTCCTGCGAGCCTCTGGTTTCATTTTTCATCACCTGATCTGTGCCTTGTTTCATGTGTGCTTCTTTTTAAAGACACTTTATTTAACACATATTGTCAATGCATTAACAAGGACCTCATGGCTAACAGCACTATAACCCATGCCCAGATGAAGCTTATCAACACATGTTTTCTTTACAAGGCATATTAGTTCTCTGACACTTAACACTAGCCAACACTTCGCCACCAAACTTGGAGGCCATTTTAAACAGAGGCTATCCATAAAAAGCACAAAAATGTGGAAAACAAAAGATGGCAATAAGTAGACCACAAAAGGACACTTATATACAGTGGAAGAACTGAAAAAAAGAAAGTAGAGTGAGTGTTGCTTTGACCTTACCTCAGAACAAGTATTTTAGTGACTTATTTTTTGCCTCTCTTCATCTGTGAGTATTCATGAAAGTATCACAAGTGATGATACGGAGCTTACAAATTTTAGTGAGTAGGCAAATTTGTATATACAGGATCTAATAATGAGGATCCCCTTCATGCTCAAATGAAGCTTATCAACACATGTTTGACAATCATTATTTGGTTACCCATAAGGTTGTAAGTTCTTCAGAGTTTTTTCCCCTAAATGTATACATTTTAAAAATTTAACCTTTTGCAAATATCCTAGAAATCATGTTCTATAATGGATTAATACATTAGTCATCTGAAAGCTCAGTTTTAGAAATAGAAGATTTAGTTATTGAACATCTTGCTTGGGAAAAAAAAACAACAACAGAAATAAACAGTTGTTCTATAATGTTCTTATTAAGGCATGATTGGGATCAGTACCTGGTGCCATCCGATCATCCCAAAGGCAACTCCGTTCCCCAAGGATGGGTCCTTCCCCCGCTCCCCAGCAACGACATCTGGGCAACCGCCATTAAGCTGCATTAGGAAAGATGCTCCAGGAGTGTGGTCCAGCCAACGCTCTTTCCAGCTCTAAATACTAGTGATGCTGCCATCTTGTGCTGTAGACTAAACCATAACTGCTTAACTCCCTGTGTCATTGCCCTAGCCTGAAGTTATGCTTTCTTATATGCTCTGTCCTGGCCAGAGGTACCTCTTGAATCAGGAGATTAATATGGTTCTTCGGGAAAGGACCTAGGTGAATTGAGGTTATTACCACAGGCAGTGACCTTGGTTCACCAAATTTGCCTCTGTTTTGAGGGGCTTGGTCCAGAGTGACTTATTAGTTTAGTCTAGCTTCTTTGTATGTTGATGGGTAAGTATACTCAATACATTTAAGTACTCAGAACATGTGTGTGCTGGGTTGATTTAGCAGCCCTTCACCAATAACTGAGTGTAAAGGCAAGCTTGATGGACAAAACTTATCTTCCTACCCAGAGAACCCTAACTCCCTGGGGTAAAGGTCAAAAGTTTGACATTCAGCTTTCTTAATCCTAGTTTTGGTGCAGTTTGGGAGATAGCAAGTTAGGAAGGTGACAGTGGCTACAGGCTGGGCTGCCAGAAAACATGATGGCCTAGTGTTAGTAGTCATGCAGAGAACTTAGAAAATCTGAAGAGTTCCCATACTCCAAATGGATCATGTTTTAGAGGATGACTGTATTTTCTTCATGTTCCCCATTCTAATGAAACCACCTGGTTTTTGAAGTTCCTAGGGGTCTAGTTGTTCAGAATCTCCCAGGATAGAAATTTCTCTGTGGGAGAGAGACCTTAATCTCACTCAGTCACATTGTAGGAGCTGGTTTAGCTGTGGAATTTTCTTAGGAAATCAAGCTTCCCAAAACATCCATGTAGTTGTAGTTGCAGAAAAAGGAAATAAGAATGACAAAATTTATTTTTTATATTCATTAATAAATGCTGTTGTGCTTAGAGATGATCTGTCATATAACATGTCAGTTTTTTGTTTTGGTTTGTTTTGATTTTTGCCAATTTTGTTATTTAATTTCTGAAAAATGAAATAAACATCATTTTTATTTTTTAGTTTCAGCCTTTGCCCCCAATTTGTTGCCTCTCAAATCATTTAACACATTTCACTTTCACATTGCTGAAACATTTTCATTCCAAAATTGAGATTATTAAACTGTCATTTGCCATAGGAAAATTAATCTCAAATACCAAACTTTGTCTGCAAAATCCAACTCTGGCTAAGCAAGGAAGGACACCATCAATGATTTGTATTTGGACACTAAGATACTAATGCTGTATCCCTTTTCTCTTGTTTGATTTGCATTGTTCAGTTTGCACTGCACATTATGTGTTTCAGAGTTCACAAGGAATGAGGGGCCATACTTTTCCAAAGTGTTTCTAAGCTCATAAACCTTAAAATCTCAAGTGATTAGCCTCAAGTAATCCCCACAGTCCTGGGTGACTTTTCCTTTGAAACCTCCACCATTTACTCTACTTTCAAAACTACAAGTGGTATCATTGTAAATATCTTACCTCACGGTCTGATCTTCTTGTTAACTATGGAAAATTTCATATATATTCAAAAGTAAAGAGGTTAGTATAACATTTTCTCCCATATTCCCATCATCCAGTTTCAAATAATTATCAACTCATACAGCCTTGTTTCATCTGTATCCCCACCACTCACCTGGATCATTTTGAAGCAAATCCCATCAGATTACTTCATCCATGAATACTTGAGTATGGTACCTCAAATTAGTTTAAAAAAATTTAACCACAGTACCATTATCACATATAATGAAATTAGTAATCCCTCAATATCACAAATATCCAATCAAATGTTGATATTTTCTTATCTCATAAATTTGTTACATATTTTGTTCAAATAAGGATCTATATACAGTCCATATATTGTTGGTTGATAAGTCTTTTTTGATGACTTTCGGTTTCTTTCCTGCTCCCTACTATGCACTCTTTCTTTTTCTCCCCTTGCGATTTGTTTCTTGGGGGAAAAAAAACATTTTTTTCTGAAGAGTTCCCAGTTTCCATCTCACCAATTGCATCTTTGTGATACCATATCCTTCTATGTCCATACTTCTGTAAGTTAGTGGTTCAACAGCTATGCCATCCATGGTAGTCACATACTGCTAGTAAGCACTTGAAATCTGACTAGTTTGAATCAGGATAGGGATAATGTATGTGGCTTACGTTCTTTCTACTAGGTAGCACTGATCTAGAAGCTTGACATTTGGATTGGAATTTTATGGCAAGAATACATATGTGGTATGTACTTCCATTTAGCAGGCACTACTGTCCGTCCCATTGTGATGTTAGTAGCCACTAATAATAAGACCTAGATTCATTAACTCATTAGGGGTGGGAAAACAGTGGTAATTTAATTCTGTCGTTCTTTAATTATTAGCTGAAATACTAAAAAACTTTCCCTCATCAACTATTTGGTTATCTTTAAGTACAATTTGTATAGGCAAGCAAGAGATAAATACTTAATTCTTTTTATTTACTGGTTCATAAAATAACGAACTGGTTTTTTACCATCCCCCAAAGGTAGCCAGTGATTTTTGTTTTGCACGTTTGTGTGTGTGTGTAGTGCTGGGCATAAACCCTGGGCCTTGCATATGCCAGGCAAGTGTTCTACAACTGAGCTACCCTCTAGCCCAAGTTTTTTTTTTAAACATCTTTATGAACTTGAACCTAAACATTTTTCTTTAAAACCATTGTTAACTTCATTGATTGCTCCATCTTTTGGCCTGTAAGAGTCTCTTCAACTCCTACTGAGTTCCCATACAGAATACATTCCAGTATTCTGTTCTAAATTTGTCTTATATCATCTGCTACCTCAGACCTAGAGTCAGTCATTTTTCCCAATAAGCCCTGGTTCCTCTTTAGAAGAAAAAGTATTTATAGACCATAACCTGCATGTTAGGGGTGCTCATTGTTATTGCTTGTCATTTTGGGTAATTTTTTATTCTTTTTAGTCAACAAAATTTGGAACTACATTGCAGTTGAGTCTTCAGTCCTTTTCAAAATCAGATCTTTTTTACACTTTTACTTGAATTCTGTACATATTAAATATGATTTGATAAAAATAGAGAAATATTCAACAAACCAGAAAGTCAATTGATTAGTTCTTGATTCATCATATCATATATGAAAGCATACTTTTTCTTTCTTTTTTTTCTTTTTCTTTTTCATGGTTCTGGAGTTGAATGTAGGGCCTCTTTCTTACAAGCTAGGCAAGCATTCTACCACTGAGCTATATCCCCAGCCCTGCAAGCATATTCTTATTTCCTAGAAGTGTCATCAGCATCATCCCTGGACTTGTGAAGAATTCTAACAAAAGCATTTACTTTTAAGAAATTAGATAAACACAGGGGCTGGGGTTGTGGCTCAGTGGTAGAGCACTTGCCTAGCATGTGTGAGGCCCTGGGTTCGATCCTTAGTACCACATAAAAATAATAAAATAATAAAGGTATTGTGTCCATCTACAACTAAAAAAAATTTTAAAGAAATTTAGGTAAACACAGGGAAGAAAGCTATAAAGGAAAGTATATTAAATACTAAATATTCAGCCCAAGAGGCTGAGTTTATGTTGTCAAAGACTTCGCTGCTATAAGACAACCAATTAATCACTTTAAAACCATGCTTTTGGATTCATGTGACTTTTGTAACAAGAAGCTTAGCTTAAGATTATGCCATCTGTTGCAGCAGTTCACTTCTATGTGTTTTGTCCACAAAGAAGCTCTCCTGGGAATTCCAAGGTAAGTTCAAATTATATCTTGTCCCATTGAAATAAGAATAATATTCAATAGATTAAAGGAATATGAATGCTATGAAGTATTAGTAGTGATTTATCTTAGGGAACAAATTAAATGACACACTTCCAACTAACTTTTTTGTTTTTTAATGTTTTGAGTCAATAAATTCCATATAAGGAGCTTGTTACTTTGTGTGTATTGGCATGGCAGTTCCTAACCTGCCATATCTGGTCACCTATGAAGAATTTGTTTTGCCTTTTGGAATAAACATGGTTTCTCATAGTCTCTCAAGCTAAGACTATGGTCTTTGAAGCAAAGTGGTGTTAGAATGCATAACTGTGCAGAACATCAGACTTTTCTTAACTTTGTTAATTCATATTTGCCAGAATCAGGATACCAGAATTAGTGTTCTTGGAATATGATTGTTTTAATTTCCCATTTTCTGGGTACTGAATTAGATGCTTCAAGCATAAAAAGGAGCAGACATAAAGGATTCCTGTCTTCCTGGAGTCTGAATGTGAAGTAGAGAAGTTTAATAATTATAGAGATAATTAGAGTTATTAGTTACAATTATCATGCTACAAGGAATAGTACTTACGAATTGATTTATATTTTTCATTATCCAAATATTTATTATAAATTACCATAGAAGCTAAGCAAAATACCAAATGCTCTCTAACTTCACAGAAAATACGGGTTGTGAGAAAGATATTAATCCAACAATCATAAAAAATGCACTGAGTACTTTGAAGAAGTATGGTTCTAGGAGAATATGAAGTAGAAATTTTTTAAAAATGTTCTGTAATACGGTCAGAAGAAATAATATAAAATACTGTCATATAGTAGGGGTGAGAATTATTTCATCTACATATGTGTATGCTAGGTCACAAAGTATACTCTGTCACAGTAAAAAAACATATATATATATATATATATATATATATATATATAGTGCCACTGTATTGGGTGAACCTAAACAAGTTTGTAGATCGGGGAAAAATTTCTTGAAAAAGTGATGTTTCAACTGAGCTCTGAAAAATGAACAGCTTTTAATTAGTTGTAGAGAAGAGACAGAAGAAGAACACAGCAAGTATTTGGAATAGCATATGCAAAGGTCCTGTGGTGAATCAAAAAACCATTGTCAATTGAAGGCTACCATGACTGGAGTGAGATGGGAAGAAAGGGATCAGGGGCTAGAAGTTGCAAGGCTTCTGAAGGAGTTTTTTATTCAGAAAGCAGCTGGGAAATATTGAAAGCTTTCAAGCAAGTAAATGGCTTAGTTTTGTGTTTTGAAATGATCATTCTTGCTTCAGCATGTGGAACAAAATTGCAATAATAGGGCATGAGAGGATACATGGAGAGCAGTTGTCTAAGTGTAAGAATAGGGGCCAGGGTTCCCATGATAGCAATGGAGGAAGCATGAAATAGCTACACTCTTAAGAGAGAGAACTTGGCAGAGGATTTGACATGGGTAGTAGGAAAGGAGAGGAATCTTAGGAGTAGGTCCTCATCACCTGGATCAATGCTGGCATACCTTGAGACAAGGAACCCTGGGGAGGATGATCAGTTTGGGGAAGGGAAAAGACAGTAGTTCACTTTGCATATGTTGAGTTTGAGGCACTCTTGAGACAACTTGGGAGAGACATCTTGTAGGCAGTTGTGTTTATGAGTTTGATCTCAGAAGAGACCTGGAGAATTTGTGAATCATTGGTAGGTAATTGAAGCCATGAGCAAGTGAAGTCACTTAAATAGTAGCGAGCTTTAAAACAGTAACTGTTGTCATGACCTGGGCCCCATCTACATGACTCACTATAGCCTCCACCCACCCCCATGCTCAGATGTAGCCAAATGGGCACTGGCACATGGACTGGGATTTGAGAAATCCTGGGTTATATAGTTTGTTGAAGCATGCACAGCCTGGCTTTCCTAATGTCCCCACCTCCATTCCGCCACCCCCAGGCCTCTTCAGGGCTTTCTCTGCCACCTACTCAATGGAGCCAGAACTCAACCTAAAGTTTAAAGTTCTCCCTAGACATATCCAAATCTATGCTTTCAATTGGTGCAGACTGCTTCCAGAACAAACTACTTGAATCAAGCAGCTCGCCACCCACTCCCTCTGCCCTGCAGCTTCCTGCTTCTGTTCCCTGGCTCCAGCTGTTCCCTGAAATCTCTCTCTCCATCTCACTCCTGCTCACAGGCTGTTCTCCCACCTTCTGGGGTCCAGATCAAACCCATTTGTTTCCTAAAGCTTCCCAAGTCCCATAAGGACTAGAACACTCCCATTCCAGAGGCACTCCCTGGTGTGGGGTCCTGGTAAGCCCTGAAATTGTTACCTGACCATCTATGTCTCTCATTTTGTATTTAGCAAGATGACCCTCATTTCAGACTATGTTCTAACTAGATCATATCTTAGTAGCTCTTGCCATTCTTGAGATATTCTCAGAATCCTCTAACTTAAGAGTTAGATTATATATTATATAAGTTAGAGGAGGATATATTATACTCTCCAGTTATACACCTGGAAGCAAGTGTATAGTAGATTAGAGAAGACCTATTAGGATGTAGATGCTGGGGCAAAGATGGGGAAGAAGACTGCCCTATACCTTCTAAGTGGACAGTACATTCCCTCTGACTCTCAATAGAACTATGGTCCTTTCCCAGAGTTCAAAATTCAAGTGATAGCTGGAAACGTGAATGATAAATCTGAGAATGCCAAAACTTGCCGAACTTTCTTATGTCTCCTTTTCTACTGTTACACCTCAGAAGTGCCCTGTGAGAACTAGCTGACAGGGCAAGTGGGTTACTGGTTACACTAGGACCTGCCTGGTCCTGTACCATGGAGACAGCATGAGGAGTGGCTTGCTATGCAGGGGCACTGGCTCGAGGCATGGAGTGGATGAGTCATATAGAGGAAGACACTGACTGACAAGAATGGACAGGTGGGGGAGGAGATGAGGGATTTAAGGGATTTGCCCACCTGCCCTCATTTGACCTGTCTGCACTCAGATTACCCACCCACCCTACCTCTCTACATGATGCTGTCCTGTAGGGAACAGCATGACCGCACAGTGACCCTAAGCAGCAGGGTTTTGCGTCATCCTGGCGGGGATGACAGATTGTGTTGAGCCAGAGGCACTCTCTGGTGCAGGCTCATAGTAAGCCTTGATTGTTTGCAAAATGCCAGACTGTCTTTAGGAGTCTAGATTTATATTATAGTTAATTGTGAGCTTAAATTATGTGTGAATTCATTTTTTTTCAAGGCAGCAGAGTCAATATTTAATCCCTGGCTTTTGTATTGCTAAACTGTGTATAGATACAACACTTGATCTTAGCCAAAAGACCCAGAAATGATATGTGAATGAGTTTTTAATTCTGTATAAGTTGTTTAACCTCATTAATCATCAGTTATGTGCAAAATTAACAATAAGATACCACTATACATGCATGACCATAAATGGTTAAATTAAAAAGCTTGAGTGGGGGCTGGGGGTTATGGCGCAGTGGTAGCGTGCTCGCCTAGCACGCCTAGGGCACTGGGTTTGACCCTCAGCACCACATAAAAATAAAAATAAAAAGATATTCTGTCCACCTACAACTAAAAAATAAAAATTAAGAAAAAAAAAGCTTGAGGGGGCTAGGGTTGTGGCTCAGTGGTAGAGCACTTGCCTGGCATGTGTGAGGCCCTGGGTTTGATCCTCAGCATCACATAAAATAAACAAAATAAAGGCATTGTGTCCATCTACAACTAAAAAAAAAATTTAAAAAGACAATTTCAGGTGTTGATAAGAATGTGACCATCTGTAACTCTCATGTACTATTGCTATTAAAGTCAAGTAGAACTGTTCAATTTCTAATGAAACTTTTTAAAGATGCTATTTAAGTTGAGCACAGTGGTGCACCCCTATAATCCCAGTGACTCAGGAGGCTGACCGAGGAGCATCACAAGTTTGAGGCCAGCCTTGGTAATTTAGTAAGACTATACCAAAATAAAAACTTTAAAAAGGACTGTGGGGTTGTAGCTCAGTGACAGAGCCCCCTGGATTCAATCCCACTACCCCCCAACAAATGCTATTCGTATGGTTTATTCATATACAGAGATATATTTTTAACATTGACCTCATATCCAATGATCTTGATAAATTATGTTACTAATTTAAAGGGTTTTCTTCACAGATTATTTTGGATTTTCTCATGTAATTATGTCGTCTACAAATAATGGTTGCTTTATTTCTTTCTTTCCAATTCTTATACTCCATAAGACGACAGTATTGCACTACAGGTGCAATATTGAATAGACTTGATGGGGACACCTTTGTCCCATTTCCAGTATGTCCTTTTGAATTTCATCATTAAGTAGGATGTTTGATGTAGATGTTTTAGAGATATTCTTTATCAGACTAAAGAAATGACCATCTGTTCTTAAATTGGTAAGGGTTAATTGCTTAAAATCACAAATGGGTATTGATTTTATGAAGCATTTTTTTCTGGCTCCATGGAGATATAAAATTACATTATTTTGATCTTTATTAATATTTATCTTTATTCCTATTGATTAATTTTGGGATGTTAAGCCAATCTGTCATTTCAAGAATAAATTCAGGTTGGCAGTGTTGTAACGATTCTTTTTTTTTTTTTAACAAATTTTTTTATAGTTGTATAGAATGCCTGTATTTTATTCATTTCTTTTTAAATGTGGTGCTAAGGATGGAACCCAGTGTCTCATACGTGCTAGGCAAGTGCTCTGCCACTGAGCTACAGCCCTAGCCCCTTGTACAATTCTTTCCATAATTATTTTTGTTAATATTTTTGCATCTTTGTTCACAAGAGAGCACCTTCTGATTTTCTTGTCAAGTTTGACGCCAAGGTTATACTCAAATCAAAATGAATTAGGAAGTGTTCTTTATTTTCTTCCTGCAAGAGTTTGTGTAATTTGGTGTTATTTCTTCCTTAAACTTTTGAATGGCAACTCTATTGATGAAATACTTCAGAGTTGGCCTATGGACGATGGTATAAAGCATGACTTAGACATGAAATAGTCAATTCCTGGCAGTGCAAATATTCTTGTTTTTTATTCATATCCTCCCACAAGCAGCTCTGGCCACTTCACCTTTTCCTTCCAGTTGTGTGTGGCCCAGCTAAGCAACTACACAGGAGATTAGTGAGGCCACTTGAGGTCTGAGCCTGGTCCACAGGACTCTATACTCTCTCTCTGACCCAGGCGGCCTGCTGAACGCTGCTGAGCCATCTCACACACTCCTCTGACAGAATGAGTGCCCTCGACGGTGTCCCCTTCAAGGTACCCAAGGGTTTTGTGATCAGCACAGAGCCTGTCCCTACACCAGAGTTCAGTATCCCTGCCTGCAGGGAGCTTCTACTGGGTTCTGTGGTAAGTGTGTCTGTCTCTCTAGCTTCTTGTCTCTGGGTCTGAAATCTGAAGCTTCATTGTAAAGGGCATTTTGACCTGCTTTTGAATAGTCTAGAAAGTTTGGAATTAACCCAATAGAGGAAAAAGAAACAAACATTTCATGAAGAAGGTTGGTGGCTGGGTGATGAGGATTGTTCAGTGGGTCTTGTTTTAAGCTGAGGATACTGAGAGGCTGCTTATGTGAAGTGAGGGACAGTTACGGCAATGGTGCTCCAGTTCCCCTTCCCTACCAACCTGCTGCCATGTCTAAAATTCCACCATTAGAATCACTCTTTTGGGCAAAGACTTGTTCTCTATTATCCTTTTAAAATGCAGACAGTTAGTTACCTGGGGCACATTAGAAGGAATTAGAAGGGAGTGCTATTCCACAGACCCACACCTTGAGGCCGCCTGGAAGGACCTCATGCCACTGGTTCACACCCCTAGATTACACTCTGCTAAATACAGATTCCCAGGGTATATGGTGGTATCATATGGGACCTCAAGGAAAAAAGGAATATTCACTTTCTGGAAAGTCAAATTTACTTGAAGATTTAGGGAAGAAACCTATTGCATTTATACTATAACAAAGATAAATCATGGGTTGGAATGCAAAATTCACATGAACTTAAAAAAATGAAAGAACAAGATTTAAAGGGCTGTGGAGCTAGCCTGGACCCCCTGGGGGCTGGGTTCCCAGACTGGGTGCTCACTCTCTACTATCTGCAGGATAGTTTGTAGAAAAGTTTGAGGGTCTAGTTTGGCTCTCATTCATTTTACGCATAAGAAACCTGAAGGGAGATGATTTATTCAGTTATTGGTAGTGATAAGATGAAAACCCAGGTCCTGACTCCAGGTAATTTTATGTTAGCTGAGAGTAGAACTTGGAATGAGAGATAAGATACCAGTCAGGGAGGGAAAAAATTGGGCAAAGGGTTGTTGCAGGGAATTCAGGAGCACAAAGCACAGTCCAGAAAGGAGAGACCCAGGAGGGTTAGGTAAAGGGCTCGAGTGGCCTGGGGGCACAGGAGAAGACTCAGTGTGAATTTGCCTTCTCTGTAGATGATGGAGTCACACAGGCTCATCAGAACCAAGGTTTACAGCTGGGAGTGGGGGTGCATGCCTGTTATTCCAGCAGCTTGGGAGGCTGAGGCAGGAGGATCACAAGTTCAAAGCCAGCCTCAACAATTTAGCAAGCAACTTAAATAAAAAGGGCTGAGATGTGGTTAAGTGCACAATCTCTTTGTACCCCCCCCCACTGCAAAAAAAAAATCAAGGTTTCTAGAACTGAACTAAGCACTGTGAAGCCCAGAGCACAGTGTCTAGGGGGTGCATGATGCTGTGTGTAGCAGGTGCTCTTGCTCTCCCCTCGCAGCGTGTGCTGCCAGTTTTCTCTGTTACCTTACTAATCCTGCAATGGAGATAGATTATCACAGCTTTTCCCTCCTGCTCATCTCAAACCACACTGAGAAGAGGTAATTCTGAAGCTTCCCTCTCTAGAAGCCCTTTTCCTTCTGTATGTGTGTGTGTGTTGTCTGTAGGGGTAATAGTAGTAGTCATTTAGAATTATCTGTCCTTTTAGCCGGGCGCGGTGGCGCAAGCCTGTAATCCCAGCACTTAGGGAGGCTGAGAGGAGAATCGCGAGTTCAAAACCAGCCTCAGCAACAGTGAGGCACTAAGCAACTCAGTGAGACCCTGTCTCTACATAAAACACAAAATAGGGCTGGGGATGTGCCTCAGTGGTTGAGTGCCCCTGAGTTCAATCCCCAGTACCAAAAAAAAAAAGAATTATCTTTCCTTTTATGGCTTCTGGCCACCTGAGATTATAAAGGATTTCTCTTCTGTTTCTCTTGGTACTTTCATGCTGTCATATCATATATTTGAATCCTTTTTGGAATTCATCTTTGTGTATGAATAGAGTAAGAATGGGCCCAACTTTTCTTTCCCAGCTAGCTAACACAATTTATTGACTAGTCTCTCTTTTCCCTATGGCTTGAGATGCCACCTTTATTACCTACTAAAGCCCCATATATATTAAAATCTATGTCTGGATTTTCTATTATGTACCTTCAATCTGTTGGGGATAGTACCATAGTTTAATTATTGAGAACTGGTAAAGCCAGTTCTCAGTTCTCCTTATTTATATTTTTGTTGCCAGAGTTTTTATGGTTATTTTAATTTGTGTTTCACATTAAATTTAGAATTACACTGTAGCATTTCAAAATAAAAAATGTTGGTATTTTAATGGGTCGTTGTATCTTTTTATCCCTCTAAGTCCCACTGTCTCTTTATCTCTTAGTCTCTTTCTCTTCAAATATGCCTCATTTATGAAGTTGTCTTTTTTCTTCTTCTGTCCTTTACAGCCTGCCTGGTTTTGCTCAAATCTCTTTTTTCTAGACATTTGTTTTGCACATCTTTATGAATATCCACTCTGTGCCTGGTCTGCCCTGGGCCTTAAAGATACAGAGAGGAACAAAACCTGGTCCCTGACCTCAGTCAGGCAGTCACACTAGATCGGCTAAGTCAGGCTTCTCTCCTCAAGGTAGGCTCATGTCAGTGAGAGAGGTAGTGCCTATGTTCTAAGTGTCCAAATGTCTGTCTGCCTACCTGCCCCCTCCTCCCTCAAATACTACTTCCCCTAGCCTCTCTGTCCCTTAATTGGCCATGATAGAGCACTGAAATTGCCTTTTAAAGTTATTTATTCATTTTTTTTCAGTGCTGGCGATCAAACCCAGGGCCTTGGGCAAGCTAGGTAAGTGCTCTACCACTGAGCTATACCTGCAGCCATACAATTTTTAATGGAGTTTTATGTTTTCTATCCTTTTTTTTTTTTTTTTTTTTTTGAGTACTGGGGATTGAACTCAGGGGTACTTGACCACTGAGCCACATCTCCAGCCCTATTTTGTGTTTTATGTAAAGACAGGGTCCCACTGAGTTGCTTAGTGCCTCGCTGTTGCTGAGGCTGGCTTTAAACTTGCGATTCTGCTGTCTCAGTCTCCCAAAGTGCTGAGGTTACAGGCGTGTACCACCACACCCGGCTTTATGTTTTCTATTCTTAACTTTAAAGGTAAGAAACAGGGCTGGGGCTGTAGCTCAGTGGCAGAGCACCTGCCTAGCACATGTGAAGCACTAGGTTCCATCCTTGGCACCACATAAAGATAAATAAATAAAGGCATGCTATCCATCTATAACTACAGAAAAGAAAAAGGTAAGAATCAAGAATACTCTCACTTTTGATTCAGTTATAAACTCTCAAGTTAGAATAATTATATAGATTCTAAATTGCTTTCTTAGGTGGCCCAATAGTCAGTGGGGTGAGCACTACAGTCAGGTAGACAGAAACACAAGCTCAATTCCTCACCATATATCTGTCCACAGCAAATAAACAATTTTAAGTCATGTTGGGTGTACTGGCACATGCCTGTAATCTCAGTGACTTGGGAGCCTGAGACAGGAGGATCCAAAGTTCAAGGCCACCCTCTCAGCAATTTAGCAAGGTCCTAAGCAATTTAGGGAGACCTTGTCTCAATATAAAAAATAAATAGTGTTTAGAATGTAGCTCAGGGTTAAAGCACCCCTGGGCTCAATCTCCAGTACAAAAAAAAATTATGAGCCTCATTTTCATAATCTGGAAATAGGAATGACACCTGACCTACTAGTTAAATTCAACAAAGGTTAGATTATGTATTTCCTGGGCCCCAGAGTATCCTTGGATGAAAGCAAAGTGGGTGAGGGGCAGGTATTAACTACTCCATAGGGAGGTATGTCTGCCTGGATGGCCCTTCAAGACTGACTGTTCAGTGGCAAACTGCTGGGCTCTGGTGAACACTTCTTTGTGAAAAACAAGTTTTATTGGAATTTTTTTTTTTTCTGTACTAGGGATTGAACCCAGGAATGCTCTACCACTGAGCTATATCCCCAGTCTTTTTTATTTTGAGAAAGGTCTTGCTAAGTTGTTAAGCCTGGCCTCAAACTTTGGAAGTCTTTGCTTCAGTCTCCCAAGTAGCTGGGATAACAAGCATGAGCCATTGCAGCCAGTTATTTGAGAGATTTTTAAAGTAGCTATCAATGGTATACCTAATGGCAAAGGGTTTTAGATATTACATTTCATTCTGTTCAATCATTCCTCATTCTGTCCTTCATGCCAGAACTTGCCATTAAACGGTCACTGATATCCATTTGCCTCAAAGTTAGCTAAAACCATTGGTGGGAGTGGGCTATGTAGGATGCCCGGGACTCGGCATCAGAAGCTGTCCAGACCTGGTAAGTCTTTAGCTGAACAGGGTCCCCAGGCCAGCCATTAAGGACGCCTCCCAAGATCCTCCTATGCCTTATCTAGACCTCACATCACCTTCTCCCAGCAGCATGACTTCAGCCTGGAAAGGAACACTCTCTTCTGGGTGGAGGCTGCCATCCGAGGACCCTGCTCCTACCAGTGCAGTGATCTGGGGACTGTGTCAGCCCCTCCGGCCTGGCTCTTACTGGTCAGCCCTGAAAACGGGCTGGCTTTTGTGGCTGGCACAGTCAGAGAGGAGGAGGCTGGACCCCAGGAGCCACTCGAGGAAGAGGAGAACGAGCAAGAAGCCTTCTCTGCCAGCGAGGAAGAGCTGGACTCCAGCAGCCTGCAGACGGGTTTCCCTGCGAGCCCTGGTTCCAGCCATCGCAGGCGCTCCCTGAATGTGCTGCGCAGCGTGAGGTCCGAGCTGGCTGGGGCTCGGCGGCGGCTCTCTGAGAGCAGGTTGGCTACCTGTCCCCGCGCGCTCCTGCACCGCTTTCGCGGTCACCGGGCACTGAGTCTGTGCCCCTCACCACCACCTGGGCCTGCACCCCAGCTCCCCAACGCCCCCGCGCTGCCCCCACGGCCCTCGACAGCCGGCTCCATGCCCCCACTGCGGAGCCACAAGCCCACGGTTGCGGTAAGGACTGCCTGCTCAACCAGGGCCTCAGCTGGCCAGCCTCAGCTCCGCAGTCTCAGGTCCTTCCTCCCCCATGCTCCTCCTCCTTAGTTTAACCTGTGCCCACCTGGCCCCATGGTGCGGTCCTTCTGGCCCTTTACCTAGCATATTCTCTGCTTAGAGGCGCCCATTCTCTCCCTTTCCCGCTGTGTCCTCTTTGCCTCTATTGGGGCACATTTCATGATGATTGTAATTACCAGTACCTGTCTCCTTGGATGGAATGAGTTCTTTTAGGGCAGGCATCACATGGCATTCATTTTTGTTTCCAGGACATCTAGCAGCAGATTTAACCCATAGAGGGTGTTTAATGACTGTTGCATTGCCTTAGTGAAGGAATAGTCACTGTAGTTACTTCCTGCCAAACACTGGGTTGGAAGAGATAAGATCCAAACCACAGGACAAAGAGAGTTGACCAAAGGGGTGTGGACAAGGCCAAGCATTGTATAGTAGGATCAGGTATTGAGAGACAGGGCTTCTGCAGAATGGTTAGGCTTCAGGCCGAAGTAGTGACCTGGGAAGAACGCAGAGCAGAGGCAAACTTACAGTGAGGCCAAAGAAGCTTCAGCTTCAGAACTTTTACTTTGTCCCTTCCAAGGCCTTATGCCCAATTTCATGTTTTTCATTGTATGTTCTTTTTCTTTAAGAAGTCCCCTCCAAATTGTTATAAGTATCAGACTCCACAAAACCTAGATCCACAGCAGATGGAGTAGGTCAAGAATTGGTCGTAGAGAGAAGCACTTGGGCATAGCTTTCTGCCAGACAGTTAAGCCAGGAGATGTTGCAGAATAAGGCCAAAGTGAAATTAAATCCCAAAGACAGAGATCTCCCACTCACTGGTGTGTGACCTTAGGCAAATTATTAAACCACTTCTGAGCCACCCTTCTCTACCTGAAAAGTGGACCAGCAACCTTTCCCATAGTTGTTTAGAGCAAACAGTAAAGGAGAAAAGGCTCTGTAAATTGGACAGACCATGCTCAAGGATCAGAGGCTGAGGCCAGGATATCTCTTCTCTGGTCAAGATTAATCTAGCAACAACCCTGTAGTGAGGATGGGGAAGATATTCTGTTGATGAGGAAACTGAGGCAGAGAGTAAAATTTCAAAGACAAGAGTAGACTCTGGGGACTGGGGTTGTGGCTCAGTGGTAGAGCACTTGCCTCGCATGTGTGAGGCACTGGGTTTGATTCTCAGCACCACATAAAATAAATAAAGGTATTGTGTTCATCTATAACTAAAAAAATTTTTTAAAAAAAGAGTAGACTCTGCTCCTAAAATGTGTATCTCCATTCTTGCAATAAACAGTAGTTCCTAGAGTGGGGTCATGTTAGGAAAACCTAAGAAGATGAAGACAGGTAGGGAATTCATATGTACGCTTGGCCCAAGGAACTAGGGCAGCAGCTGGTCTTTCCTTGAGAGGTGGGACTAGGGTGCTGTGTTCAGGGTTAACAGAAGAGTTCTACCATGTGGAGAAGGGATGATGCTGGCCAAAACAACTGAAATGCCTTCAAGTCTCCTTCCTTAGTCCAACATTTATGTGAGTCTCTCAAGCACAACTAAGAGGTTGGTGTGCCTAGTTCCTACCCCACTGTACACCCTGTCAGACCCCAAACCAGATGAACTCAAGAAGGAGGAGTCTGGCTGGGAAGGTCTTTTCCTGCTCCCCTCACTAAGGTCCATGGGGTAAAGAAACCTCTGAGTAGGGTTTAACTCCCAAATGTGTGTTGTATATCAGGTCATTAACTTCTCTGAACCTTGATTTCAATATCTGTAAAAAGAGATAATAGGGTGGACTTACCATATTCCTTTCTTTTCCTTCCTTTTCCTATTGAGATAGGGCCTCACTGTGTTGCCCAGGCTGGTCTCCAATTCCTGGGCTCAAATGATCCTCCTGCCTTGGCCTCCTGAGTAGCTGGGACTACAGTTGTGCACCATAGCACCTGGATACCTATCTTATTTCTTTTGCAGGGTATTGTAAATAGTAAGCATTAGCCTTCGCTGACAGGCTTTTTGCTGATCCCTTTGTTCATTTTGTCTTATTTAATCCTCCTAACAACCCTGTGAGGTACTTCTGAGATTGCCTCCATTTTACATTTGAGTAAAGTGAGTAGACAGTGGAGAGCTGGGATCTTCAGGGCTCTGAACCCCCCACAGTGCTAACCCCTACACTCGGTATAGAAAGTGGTACACAAAGGCATCTTTTCAAATGTCCAGCCTAGCCAGGTATCACCTCCTGTGGTAACTGACATGCCAGCCTCTCTGTATTTCAGTCCCTCAGTCCGTACACCTGCCTGCCACCCCTGAAGGGGACACCCCAGCCTCTCAACTCCCACAGATCGCACCCTGATTCTACAGCTGACCTGCTGTCTGCACTGAGCCAGGAGGAGCAGGACCTCATAGGGCCTGTGATTGCTCTGGGATATCCCCTGGGAAGGGCCATTGAGGCTCTGCAGAAGACAGGGAGGCAGAGCCTGAGCCAGGTGAGTGGGGGACCCAGGACTAAGGGGCTGTGAAGCTGGAGCCAGGTGAGTGGCCATATGGTTTTGTATCTTGAATATGTTTTGAACCTCAACCTGGTATTAATTATTAGGGTTGTAAGCAAATCTCTAGTCCCCACTGCTACCTCCTCCACTGGAGTTTACCCTCAGGCCTACTGTGGAGTTTCAGTATTCTACTCCTGTCCTCGCCCTGGCCTAAGTACAGGAACTAGAGCTTTGTATAGTCAAGAATCTTTCTAGAACTGTCCAATAGAACTTTATCTAATGAGAGATGGTTTTTATCTGTGTTGTTCAATATAGTAGCCACTAGCCTACTTCATTACGTTAAATGTGGCTAGTGTGATTGAGAAACTGAATTTAAAATTTTCTAAAATCATAATTAATTTAAGTTTGAATTCAAATAGCTACATATGCCTGGTGGCTACCATATTGGAGGGCACAGCTCTAACCACTTTCCTCAATGAATAGTTTATCTATACCCATATCCATTTCTCTTTCCCCATCCTTCCATCTGGCCAAGAGTATTTACTTTGCACTTTTAGGGTATATAGATGCAGCTAGGAGCTATAGGAAAAACCAAGGTACATAAAAACTAGTTCCGTGGGTTGGGTTGGTTCCCCAAGAAGCAGAGTCAGATGAAGTTTGGCATGTAGGACGCTTATTAAAAAGATCCCTGGGACCAACTGCTATGGAGGGGAGCAGACAGAAGCAGAAATGGCAAGCCAGGCGCGGTGGCACACACCTGTAACCTCAGCACTTTGGGAGTCTGAGACAGCAGAATCATGAGTTCAAAGCCAGCCTCAGCAACAGCGAGGTGCTAAGCAACTCAGTGAGACCTTGTCTCTACATAAAATACTGAATTGGGCTGGGGATGTGGCTCAGTGGTCAAGTACCCCTGAGTTAAATCCCTGGTACCAAAAAAAGAAAAAAAAAAGAAAAGAAATGACAGAGGAAGAAGAGCTATAATGTAGGACCAGCAACAGCATCAGCTAAATCCACAGCTCTGAAGCATCTCTGTCCCCTCAGAGTTGTCCCAAGTGAGGCTGATATGATCAGGCTTTATACCCCTACCTCAGGCAGTCATTGTACATGGGAAAGGTGTGACATGAGGGACATGGATCTCAGCAGCTTAGGCAGTCCCTGAGGGTGTCTCATCCTTCTCAGCATCTGGGGTAATGAGTCCTTCAGTAAAGGGGCCTCTGGAAGGTGCACTGGAGTCTACCGCGGCCAGATTCTATTCTCAAAGAGTTTACTCTTATTGGAAGAGTTGTGGACACTCAATGATGGCACTCAAAGTGTAGCACTTCAAGCTGCTCTAGTATTTGGAAGTGGGTCTTGACTCCCAAGAGAAGCCAAGAATGTGAGAGCACCTGCAAGGGAGTGAGGACCCCCAAAGTACCTAGAAAGAGCTGCTGGTCACAAGACACCTGGGAGCATAAGGAATGTGTACAAGTGCTGTGGGAGTGTTTCTGTCATCTGTTGCTCTGCAACAAACCACATGAAACTTAGTGCCTTTATACAACGACCATTAATTTGCTCATGAGATTCTCTGGGTTGGCAGTTTGGGGTTGGACTCAGCTAGGTGATCTGCTGGTCTCATCTTGATCTCTCTTGTGGCTACAGTTTAGTGACTTAGTTGGGGCTGAATGGCCTAAGATGGGCTTATTCTTGGTCCAGAGGTTGGTGTCAATTGTCAACTGGACCACACATATCCAGCAAGACAGCACACTTGGTTCCAAGAGTGAAAACTTTAAGGCCTCCTGAGGCCTGGGCTGGAATTATACATAGTCACTTCCATCTTATTCTGTTGATCAAAGCATGTTATAGACCAGTCCAGATACAAAGGTGGAAAAATAAACTCCCTCTTGATGGGAAGAATGCCAAAGAATTTATGGTCATTCTTAATCTACCACAGGGAGGTTCTAGTGTTAGGGAAAGCTTCGTGAAGCTACCACACATGGAACTGGACTTCAAGGCTAGATAAGACGTGGCTTTAAAATAAGACAAAGAGTAACAGGGATATTGTGAGTAAAGAAGTTGGGAGCAAGCCAGGCGCAGTGGTGCACACCCATAATCTCAGCACTTTGGGAGGCTGAGACAGGAGAATCACAAGTTCAAAGCCAACCTAAGCAACGGCAAGTCACTAAGCAACTCAGTGAGACCCTGTCTCTAAATAAAATACAAAATAGGGCTGGGGATGTGGCTCAGTGGTCAAGTAGCCCTGAGTTCAATCCCCAGTACAAAAAAAAATAGTTGAGGGCAGAAAGGAAGTGTAGGGGAGACCCTGATCCAGTCAGTCTTGCTGGAGAAGGTGCATGAGGCTGGCTGGTGGGAGATAAGACAGGAAAGGAGATTTGGGGACAGGTTGAGGGTACCTTGAAAACTGAGCTGAGACTTTTTTTTTTTTTAAAGATTTTTTTTTAGTTGTAGATGAACGCAATGTCTTTATTTTATTGCTTTGTATGTGGTGCTGAGGATCAAACCCAGGGCCTCACGCATGCGAGGCAAGCGCTCTACCGCTGAGCTACAATCCCAGCCCCTGAGCTGAGACTTTGATAAATAACCTAATAGGCAAAAGGGAATCATAGAAAGATTATGAATGAGGACAGGAATGCCATTGTCTGTACCCATATTATAGCATCCCCTTTATATTGTTTTTCTAAACATTGGGGCTCTTCATGGTTGGAAACTGGCCACAGGGCAGTTGGCACTTACTCCTTTTTCTCCTGTCTCCACCCCACCACTGCCAGAGGGCTTGAACAATACCTCCTCCTCCTCCTCCTCTTCCTCCTCCTCCTCCTTCTTTTCTTCCTCCCTCTTTCTTCTTCCTTCTTCTTTTTTGGTACTGAGGATTGAACATAGGGGTGCTTAACTACTGAGGTATATCCCCAGCCCTTTTTTATATTTTATTTTGAGACAGGGTCTTGCTGAGCTGCTCAGAGCCTTGCTAAGTTGCTGAGACTGTCTTTGAATTTGTGATCCTCATGCCTCAGCCTCCTGAGCCCCCGCGATTATAGGTGTGCACCAACTGGACACCTTCTTTTTAATCACTGATGACTGCAGAATAGCAGGTTCCTGAGGTTCAAGGCTCAGGCTTGTTCCTGGGTGAGGGAGTGGCGGGCAAGTGATTTTCAAACAGGAGCCAGAAGCAGGATGTGCAGCTGCTGGGTTGGGGAAGAGGGGAAATGCTCCTGGTGTTCTTGCCCACCCACTCCTGCTTCTGATCTACCCTGGGTTCATCATCTATGCCCTATCTGGAGGAACACTTCCAACATGATGAGCCCCATGTTAGCTAAACTGGGTGGGGAAGAGGGGTTGCTAACAGATTTCGAACACTCTGCACTGGTCCCTTAATTTGAGAGTATTCAATGAGGTCTCAATTCTGCAAAGTTGTTATGCTATTATTGTCCTGGGCACTTTGCAGATGAGGAAACTGAGACCAATAGCCTGTCAATGGCAACACCAGAGTTGAGATCAGGCTGGCCTGACTCTGAATCTTTGTTATACAATGCTTTTCTCTTATTTTCTATGTGAGAACCTCCTAGGGCAGCAACCTGGGCTGATCTGAGATTTAAGAGCAGATCTAATGTGGCCCCTACCTGTAGCTGACCTTGACCCAGAAGCTGGATAGGAGGGCCATGAGGGTCAGGCCCACTGTGGGGCTCTGACATGGCTCCTCAGTCCCTTTGCCCCCTGTGACAAGGCTGAAGTCTCAGCCCATCATTGTGGAGATCTGAAGATTAGTCAGAGCCAACATAGGACACTAGCCTCCCAATGTGTTGGGTTCAGAGCCTTCTCCGCTTAAAAAGAGAGAGAGCATCAGGCGATGGAGATGGGGTGCTTAGCAGTGTCAGGGAGAGGAGGTAAAAGATAAGCTCTGGGGGATGGGGTTGTGGCTCAGTGGCACAGTGCTCACCTAGCATGTGTGAGGCACTAGGTTTGATTCTCAGCACCACATATAAATTAATTAATTAATTAAAGGTCCATTGACCACTTAAATATTTTAAAAAAGATAAGCTTTATGCCTCTCTCCTTTCTTTTACAGATGTGATGTGCCCAAAGGACAGGCCTGAGTGACATGTGTAAGGGTCCTGGGTCTAGGCTCAAACTTACTATAGGACTCCAGACTCATCAGGCTCCCTTTTTTGTGTGTATTTCCTTATTTACAGGATAGAGGAGGAATAAATATGTTTGGAACCAATGATTTCTGTGAAACCCAGACTGGGGTCTGAAGGTGACATTTTCACCTGGGACCTGAGGCAAGGCTGGTACTCTCTACAGTCCCATAGACCCAAAAGCTGACCAAGCAGCAGAATCTTTAAAGTGCAGATCCCCAGGCCCTGCCTTGAGGAGCCCCAATGGATCTGGGACAGACCTAAGAACCTATAGTTTTAAAAGATCTGCAGATGGTCCTGATACGCAGCCTGGCATGGTGTGGAGGTGGTCAGCTGTCCCTTCAGCCAATGATTTTTAACTTTGGCTGCACATTAGAATCACCTGGAGAACTATAAATACATCCCAGTGTCCAGGTTATACCTCAATCAAATATACCAGAGCCTCTGGTGAAGCCCAGGCACCAGTAATTTTCAAAATTCCCAGGGTGGTTGCAATGAACACCAAAGCTGAGAACCATTGCTATGGACAAGACAAAAGGTGAAGGGAGCATCCACCATCTACCCTTGCCTGTGTCCTCCCACCTTCTGGAGATGAAAGTTTCTCTAGGAACCCTGTCCACTGTCAAGCTACCTCAAAGCCTCTCCTCTAACAACTGATCCCCTTCTCAGACAAGAGGTCAAGTCATCCTGGAACCCTGGGCAAACCACCTGCCCTGCCTTGGCCTATTTCCTCAATTGTGAAAGGCAGCCTTGGGTGTGTAATTTTCCATATGTGCTCAGAGCAAGGTCTAGACATCCCAAGCAGTACGTCTGGCAGGAGTGCTGGATTCTGGGCTCCCATGGCCCTTTCCCTCTGTTCTTCCAGGCAGCTCTGATCTTAGCTTATTATTATTGAAGCCTCCTGTGCTGGGACAAACAGCTCAGGAGTGACAACAGTTTGAAAACCATTAGGCTAGATGATCTGCACTTTCCGCCTGCTCTGAAGGTCTGCAGAAACCCGACCTGCTCCTTCTTGGCATATACTCATAATTCTTGTGATCTGGAACCTTCATTTGACACCTAGTCCCTATAAATCCTGCTTTGATTTGCCTGGCACTGATGTTGTCCTGGGTCTGGTTTATCTCCCCCACTAAGCTGTGAGTTCCTTGAAGGGTAGTTCTTAATTCAGTTTATAAACACAGCACATATGTATTGAGCTCCTTCTGCTGCCATGCTGGTGGTAGGGACACAGTGGTGAACAAAACTGCCCAAGCTCTCCCTTATGGAGCAAAAAGCAAGTGGATAAGAAAGATTAAGTGAAGCAATTACAAAGCTGTATGTGCTGTACTGGGGAGCACAGAGTGGTCTGGGAAAACTAGAGATGGCACCCAGTGGAGACAGAGGTCGCAGAGAAGCTTCCCCATGAGGACAGTGAGGCTTGCTTTGGCTGGGGGAGCCAGACAGGCAGAAGTCTGGAAATTTTTGGATGGAACTGAGCCCTAGTGAGGAGGCAGCACTTTATCCTAAGGGTAAAAGTAGCCCCTAGTGACTTATGCAGGGAGTGACTGGAGCAGGTGTTCAGCCCTGTGGGATCCTCCTCTGCCTACCACCCCCCCTCTGGTTCTGGTGCAGGACTGTTAAGCCCCAAGGAGCTCTGGATGGCAGAGATGTGTCTGGAGGCAGGGTAGTTGTGCACAGGTATAGATGGCTGAGGAGACTCCTTCACCAAGGAGGCTGGGCAGGCTGGGGTGAGTGGTGCACGTGTGCAGGATTGCCTTGAGGTGGCAGGTGAGGTGCCCATTTGAGGCTCGTCTTGCTCTCTGATTAGATTCTGTGAACACCTCAACCCATTCTGACAACCCTTTTCCTGGATCCCAGCCCCCCAACTTGGGACAGCTAGTGAGATGAGGACCCACTGTCCACCTGTCCCCAGGTCCTCAGAGGAGGCCTTTTCTCCTGTTCTATTGGCTCCTGGTATCTCTGGGGCCCCACAGCATGTGGTGGTCTGGCCATTCTGCTTAGTTCTGAGGCCCATGGGTGCCTCTATACCTCGTGTGCTGCCTCTGCCTCTCCTCTTACCATCCTTTTCTCTCTGCATCCTTCCGGCTCAGTTCCTCAGCTACCTCAGTGCCCATGAAAGGCTTCTGCGGCAGGGCTACGAGGAGGCCCTGGTGGACGAGGCCATGGAGATGTTCCAGTTCTCTGAGAGCCAGGTCAGCTGGGTCTCCTGCCTGGGCCCCAAGGGATGGGAGGTATGGGGTACACCAGTTCCCAGAGTAGCCAATGGGCTGGACAAGAGATAGCCTGCAGGTTCAGCCCAGGGAAGAAGGAGCTGCTCTAGGGAGATGAAGCATGGCCAAAAGCAGAAGACAGAGGGAGAACCCGGAGAAGTGGGAAGGGCAACTGGAGGTGAAGAAAGCAGAGGTTTTGTTTTATTTAACTGAATCAACACAACAGATATTCTTGAATGCCCACTCTTGTCAGACACCCAGACAGGAACCAAGGGCGATACAGAGATACTTAACTCGGGGAGTTTGCTGCCTACCCAGAATGCAGGCAGCTGCAGGCCCTACAGAAAATTCTAAGTGCCTGATGAATACCACTTGCCCCCAACCCTACTACTACTGGCCAGGCACTTGTTCACAAAGGCTGCCGGAGGGACAGAGATGCTGAAGAGGAAAGGGGTCAGAAGAGGAGGACAGGCAGAGGCTGCATTATGTGAAACCTCAGGGGTGCTGGCGCACCTGGCACCAGTGGGCACCCTTCCTCCTGCCCCAGTACCTGAGCACAGGGGGTCAAGGCCAAGTGGGAGGGGGCAAGTGAGGCCAGGACAGAGCCAGTGGCCAGGTCAGGACTTCTTTCCTTGATAGAGGAAGAGTTGGGAGCCACATCACCCACAGCACACTTCCTACACACGGCAGTATAGGAAGATGGCAGATGCTGCCTAGGATCAGGTTCTTCTGGTTTAGGGGACCACAGCTTTCTGGGACAAGGTGCAGTAGATTTTAGGGAGGTGCTTCCAGGGTGTAGTTGGGCCTTGCAGAGCCTCAGCCCCCTCCCACCTCCTCCTCCTCAGGCAGGGGAGTTCCTGCGCCTCTGGGAGCAGTTCAGCGACATGGGCTTCCAGCCACACCGGATCAAGGAGGTGCTGCTGGTCCATGGCAACCATCGTGATCAAGCCCTGGAGGAGCTGGTGGCCTGTGCCCAGTGACCGCTGAGGCACTCTGCAACACTTGGGCAACCTCATCCAGCCTAACTCTACTATTAAAACCAAACAAGACTAAGGAAGCCATGCATTCTCATCATGTAAACAATGCCAAGGGTGGAAGTTGAAAGTATTGCCTTCTTGCCTCCCGGGAGGGGCCGAGGGGAGAGTGTGGGCAAGGAATCATGTTTTTCATACAAGCCTTGTAAAAATATGTATATTTGACTCTTTAAACTATGCACATTAATAACTTGGATTTTGAGAAAATTAAAACAAATAAATCATGGCAGTTCTTTTGAGTCCTGTGGGCTCCTGGTTTTGGTGTGGAAAGAACATCTTAACTGTGGGTTCGAAGCCCTGCGTTCTGTTGATGTCTGAAATCAAGGAGTGTTTGAACCTTAGATTCTCAAGAAAAAATAGAAAGATCTGACCAGGTCAAAATTTAAAAATTTTCAGACCTAGCTGCTGCTCTCCATAAGATATTCGGATTCAAAAAACATAGCTTGGCAGCCTTCAGGAATCTGTTTGGGTTTGGTTGTCTCCCTCCCTCCCTCCCTCCCTCCCTCCCTTCCTTCCTTCCTTCCTTCCTTCCTTCCTTCCTTCCTTTCTTCCTTCCTTCCTTCCTTTCTTCCTTCCTTCCCTTCTCCTTAAGATAGTTCTTTCCATGTTATCCAGGCTGATTTCAAACCCCTAGACTCAAGTGATCCCCCCGCCCAGCTTCCTGAGTAGCTGAGGCTATTGGTGTGCACTATCATGCCCAGCTTTTTTTTGTTTTATGTAAGAATCCCCCTGGGGATTCTTTACAATGTGACAGACCCACAGCTAGTATTTGTGACCCTCTGGACCAGTCACTCTAGGCCCCCTTTTGCTCTGACAATTTGAGGTCCTTCCTATGTCAGTCTTTCCTCTTTGGGGATGGGAAAATTGGCACCAGAGTAGCCTCTAGTCACCCCAGGTCTATCCCTTAGAGGTCCTCAAGGATTGAGATGACCAGTTGCTGGAATGGTCTGTGACTCAGGCAAGCAGAGGTCAGAGGCCAAGATGCTAGTGCCCCTGACTTCCCAGCTGGCCCATGCAAAAACTTGAGGCAATTACCACAAAATCCAAACTTCTCAGCTCCACTCCACCCTGGAAATGGAGCTGGGTATGGAGCTAAGATCTGTTAAAAAAAAAAAAAAAAAAAACAACAACAAATAGGAACTTCCACATTTCTCAGTCCTTAGGGCTTCAACCTCAGACACTGTGTTTGAATGTGTAATAGAGACTTTGCAGGTATACACCGCAGAACAAGAACCCAAGTCTCCTAAGGCCGTCCAGCTCCTTGATGCTTTCCACTAAGCCATCTTGAAATCACATTAAAAATATTCTTTGCCCTTCAGACTTGCTTTGAATAATTTGAAAACCTCAAAGATGGCATAAAGTTTGTCATGTGTCTTTTGCCCAAAATAGAACTACACTTGGAAAAGACAGTAAAGTTCAATTTCTAAGATGCAAAGCTAGATCCAAAGCTATTTATGTTCTGATTAAGTTAACCTAGACTCAGCCCATCACTTTATTAAGTTCCCTGGATTAGAGGTGACCAGTTGGCAGGCCCTCACATATGCCACTATTCCTGTCCTTCCACCTGCCCCAAATCTTCTCATCTCTAGAAAACTATTGCTTGATAAAAATGAAATGGCAGTGGGCAAATTGTTAGTTTAAAATAAATTTTAGGAGATAGATAGAATAATGTAGTTAGAAGCATGGACTCTGAAGTCACATCTAAGCTGGCACTCCAGCCTACATCATTATCTAGTTATGTGACTCTTTGAAATTGTTAAGCATCTGTGTTAGCCCCTCTGAGAAGAGATGACTCCACCAGCATTCCAGAAGCTACATGCAGCTAAGTTGAGGAGCCAAAAGTACTACCAAAGAACCATTCGTTCATTGATTCTTCCACCCCACCATACCACACCAGCTCAGCCTAGCAATGGGGGAAGGTGGGGCAAAGCATGGGAAATGGCCTCTGTCCTAAAGCAGGGCTTCTTGGGGCTGGCCTGGCTTGTATCAGGCCAGCTTGTGTCAGTCAGCAGCTTCTTGTGAGCAGGTCAGTGCCTGTGCTGGGGATGATGGCAGTGAGAACAGGACAGGCAGACTCTGACCCAACAAGGGCCTCTGGAGGTTGCACTTTGCCAATTCCCCTGTGGAACTGGATCCTGGCTAGGCACCCTGGCTGGCTCCATACCCAGTCCAGGGGTGGGGTACCCACCCCAGCCCAGCCTCCTAGCTCCTAATGGTGGCCCTCCCTCCTGCCCATTCTCCTCCTAAGAGAAGAATAACCTGTCCTTATAAGGCCACCCACTCAAGAGACGTGCATTCTGTATCCCCTGGGCAGTTGCCCATGTGATGTCATCTGCTGTTTTACTGCTCAAGACTTTTAACCTATGGTTTTATTTTTTAGTCATTAAGAAAATGTTTCCAGGTTGAGCAAAGACATTAACTGGGTGTCAGATGAGGGAAGAAAGATAGAAGCTAGGGGTTTGGGGAGCCAGGGACCCAGGACAGACTAGCGTGGGGGCATGGTTTAACCACAGATTCCAAATATCCCCAGCAGCCCTACTATTCCCAGGACTCCAGCAAGCCCCATGCTGACCATTGCCCCTTATTAAGTGACACCCAGTATAGTTGGGAGAATGTCCCCTCCCCCAGATATAGTCATCTTAGTGTGTTGTCAGACCAGGGATAGACACATGTCATCCACACATAGCCAGTCGGCCCTGGCCTGTAACCTCAGAACCTTGGGGGAGCCTAATCTGGCTGCGTCCAGGGGTGAACACAGCTCCTGTAGTCCTGGAGTCTGCAGCCGCTGGCCTCCACCCTTCCCCAGCAGGCGCTCTGACCTTCCCAGGAGCTAAGTACCTGAAGTTCTTCCAGTCAGATCCTGTTTTCCTTAACTGGGCCAAAGACGGTTCTGCCTGCTGACATTCAAAACACCAAGAGGATACAGTGAAAGAACAGGGGCACAGGCAGTAACCAACTGGGGCAGTTTGCCCCATCTCCCTGTGAACCTGGGGGTTGGGCCCAGACTGTCTGCAAGGGTGTGGCCTCCTGTGGGCCACTTCATCCGGGGCTGTAATTGCTGAGGAAAACCTCCTTCACCCTACTGCAACGCCCTGGGGACAGGCACTGAACCCTGCAGTCTCTCCACCCTTGAGCCTGACACAGCTGTGGTTAGGACACTCAGGTGTGTTTGCTGAATGAAAAAGAAGGAGGAAAAGAGGGAGAGAGGGAAACCCAGGAATGTTGCCCCTCCTTTGGGGAGCACATGGCACATTTTGCATGGCAGCAGAGTGGAGCAGAGACAAGCCTGGGTCATGCCCCTGAGCAGGTCAGAAGCAATGGCCACACTGTGGTGTAGCAGGTCCAGCTGAGGAGAGGCGTGGGTGCTGCTGATCAAGATGAGTTTTGTGATGAGTTTTGCTCTGTCACCCCAATAGCCTAGGGGTAGTCCAGAGCTGTTTGGGGGGTTCAAGGTAGGAAGCTGAAGCTAAGAGAAACATTTTGAGCTCCTCAGGGAAGCGGGACCCTCAGTGACCTGCCACAAGAATGACACTTCATCTGTACTTCAGTCAGACCCAGCTGTGGAGTGGCCAGAGGACAAGACCCTGCCCTGCACCTCACACGCCCCTCCCTCCCACCTCCACCAGAGGGAGCACTGCGGCCTGTCCCTAAGACCCTGCCAGAGCAGGAGTTACATTCCGGAGACAGTGCCCCAACAGGAGGAATGGCAGGCCAAGAGCCTCTCTTTAGGGCTCCCTTCATTGCTACGTAGTCAGTAATCACCTTTTCCATCTAAAGGCAGACCAACTGCCATTGCCAACACAATCCACTGCCCTCCCCTGAGGGTAGGGATTTTTCTGGTTTATTGACATTGCGGATCCAGCACTGTTCTAAGCTCTTTTCTGTGTGCTACCTTATCCTCCCAACAGCTCTTTGAGTTTAAGTACTCTTATGCTCACTGACAGAAGCCCACCTGAGATCCAGAGAGGTTAAATTGCCCAAGGTCACATACTCAGAAAGTGCTAGAATTGAATTAGAATCCACAAAGTCTGAGCTAGCAGCTGGAACATCCCTGCCACTACACTGGCTCCCCTCACAATGGGGCCCTCACCTGGTCCCATAGCAAATATGGGCATCAGACAGATGTCCTTTCATCTTCAATGATAGACACAAAGCAGGCTCAGAGAGGTGATGTAACCGGCCCAATGTCACCCAGCAAATCAGTGACAGGGATAAACCTGGAGCAAAGGTCTCCAGAGCTCTCACTGGGGAGCTGAAGGATTCCTTGGTTAAAGTTGGCGATGGTCAGGTCTTATCAGGGCAGCGGAGAGCCAGGCCCTACCTAGGGGCTGGTGCTGTAGTTCTGCCTGGTCCCTCACCTGGGAGGGGATGGCAGAAGCTGTGTGCTCTGGAGCTCATGCCTCTGGTCCTGTTTTTATTCCCAGCTAATCCTCAGAGAGCTTCTAAAGGTCAAATTTTCCCCTCAGATTCAAGTGGTTTGGAGTGAGGCTCCAGCTTCCAGTCATGGTCATGGAGGCGCTGCCCTTCCCATAAGACATCCCTCTGGCTCCCATCACCATGTAATCAGGCCCAAGCACTGAGATGGACATACTGTGGTGTCCTTTACTGTGCCCAAGCCTAGCCACTCAGTGACACATGCCCAGAGAGAGGGCCAGAGGGGACAGGGCACACATCCAGCAGGCTCCTGCTAGGAAAGAGACAACAACTCAAATCAGTCCTTAGAGGAAAGTTGAGGAATGAGGCCTTTTACAGAGGGTGAAGGGCCACTCCAGGAACAGCAAACCAGAGATAGCGGGGCTCTAGCCACTCCTAGACTTGCAGAAGGAGAGTAGGGCAGCCACCCCAGGCTGGAAACTGAGAGGACTGCATAGAAAGGGCCACCTGTCAGGTCCTATGACTGAGTCAGTGGAAGAAAAAGCACAAGACAGCCACACAGGGAGGGAGCTGGGAAACGAGTCCCCTGACCGCCTCCCACCCCACTAGCACTCCCATCAGTGTAATAACTGAGCACCTCTGTTATTACACTCACTGCCTCAACATTATACCATGGGTCCCCCTTTCCTATAAAATAAAGCTCAGATTCTCCAGCTGGGCATTCAAGGCTCCCCACATTCAGACTCCAACCCATGTCTCTGGCCTGTGCTTAATGGTTCTGAGCGCGAATCTAAGTACCGACTGCAAGACTGTGCTCCACTCCCCAGGTCTGTGCCCTTCTCACAGCAAGAGCTCAAAGTGTGAAGAGGGAGGAAAAAAGGAGCATGGGAGGGGCGGATCGCATGCTGATTGGTAAATTCCTATTTCATGTGTGTATCAACCCTGAGGGGTAGGAATTATCTCTGTGTAGAATTGAGAGCCCTCAACTTCAGAAAGATTAAGGAACTTACCCAAGGTCAAACAGCAGTCACTGTCAGCCAACACATGACTCCCAAACCAGTTGGCTGGCAGGTAGGCCCAGTGGTCTCTGCTTGTTTCCATCCCAACTCAGTGCTAACACTGTCTCTGAGCACCTGGAATTCTCTCTGCTAACCAGTACTTTGGAGTTAGGCACATCATTAGAAAGTCGCAGTTAGAATGAAAATAAGTTACCCGGAAAGAGAAGCATACTGAGCCAATGGCCTTGGGCCATGTTGAAATTGTTGAAACTCAAAACTGTTGAGGGGTGGGGGGAGGAGGTTGGGGGTTGGTGAGTGTGTGTGAGGGCTTTGAAGGGCCCAGGTACCCAAATATCACCAACTCCTTTGTTTCTCCTTACTGAATCAAAATGCTGAAAGAACAGGACATAAGAGGAGTGAGTTTTACTGGATAAAATAAGGATGGAAGTGTGGAATCCGAGCCTGCAGGCCTGATGGGTCATTGTGGGGAACCTCCTTCCTGGGTGTCCTGGCAGACAACACAGGAGATCAGCATGGTATGAGAAGAGGAGTCTAGAAATGTAGGATTTAGCTCAGGGTGGTCCACTGCCTGCGGTGTCCCCCAAGCAAGTACTCAGCCCCCCTTGATCTCATATTCCTTCCCTGTGAAAGGCGAGGTGTCAGACTAGACGTTTATATCCTACACAAGACCCTGCCACTCAACAAAAGATCCCCTTTACCTTTCTTAAGGGGCTGCCTCTTTTCATGCTTCCCTGCTGCAGCTGGGAAAGCTTGAGGGCTGCCGAGGACACTGCTGGGTGGAGACCTCCTCCACCAGGGTCCTGTATCCTGTGTCCTTGATCAGGATGCTCAGAGGTGGCCTGTCTTCTGACAGCTGTGTCTCCCACCAGCACAGCTAATTTTCTGCTGTTCCTGAGAAGTGACAGCAACTTGAAGCAAAGCAATTAGGATGAAAAAGAGGCCCAGCTGCTTGGGGCCAAAGGAAAATAAACAGACAGGCCCTGTGTGTACTCCACCGCCAAGAGGAGCCATTCTTCATGGGATGATTAGCATTTCCAATCCCAGCTTCTTCCCCTCCCTTGGAAGAAGAAAAGTGACTCAGGAGCTGCTGCTATTCTCAGATCTCCTCTTCCCAGAATGTCCTGAAGACTTGACAGCTCGTTTCCTCATGGAATTCTTTCCTGGCCACCTGCCCAGTGGCCCTGCCAGAAATGGTACCCCTCCCCTCTGAAATCTGATTCTTGTCCTGCACTTCTCCTGTGGGTTTTCCATGGATTGATCAATTGACTCATTCATTCTCTCTTTCAACAGACATAAATTGGATACCATTCATTCATTTGACAAGTTGAAGCCCCTACTATGTCCTAATCACTGTTTTAGGTCCTGGTGTTTCAGTAGTGAATAATACAGACAAAAATCTCTGCCCTTGCACCAGGGATGTGGTTTGGTGGTAGAGAGCTTGCCTAGCATGCGCAAGGCCCCTGGGCTTTATCCCTAGCACTCAAAAAAAAAAAAAAAAAAAAATCTGCCTTCTTGGAGCTCAAACTTTAGTAGGAGGAAATAGACAATAAACAAGTAAAAATACAGCATGGAAAATAATCAGGAAAAGGGAAGAGGGAATGCAGAGAAAGGGGAGGTAAATTTTAAGTAGGGAGGTTGAGAGAGCCCTAATCAAAGTGACATCTGAGCAAAGATCTTGCAGGAGGTGGGGGTGTGAGCCAGGTGGCTAAGTGAGGGAGGTGTATGCCAGGCAAAGGGACACTGTTCAATGACCCAGAGCTGGGAGTGTGCCTGGTGTGTTTCAAGAATAGCACAGAGGCTGGGGAAAAGTGGTAAAAGATGACGTTGGGAAGGAAATGGAGTGGGGAGATCCTGAAAGAACTTTGGCTTTGACTCTAGAGGATGGGGAGCTGCCCAGGGGTTCTGTATGGAGGAGTGAGGGTCTGACCAGCATCTGGTTAGGAGGCTCTGGCTGCCATGGGAACAGGCTGAAGGGAGGCAATCACAGAAGCAGGCCAGGGTGTGGGGCAGTGTGGGAAGGCCTAGCTTCTGCCTAACCTCTGTCAGGCAGCTACATAAACAAAGCAGGGTAATCTCTAAAAAGAAGAGAGCTTGGGGTGCAGGATATCCGGAGTCAAAGTCAAGGAAAAAGCTTGCGGAAGACTGGAGAGAGTACTGGAAGTCATTTTGCAGGGTGGCCACAGAGGGTCAGGAAAATGCTCCCTGCTGCTTTAAACTGTGTGTGTCTGTCTGTCATTGTCAGGACATATTTTTCATTTTTTGCACAGAAGGATTTAAAAACAGGGCCTTTGGGCTTAGTAATTCCTAAAGGCCTCTGTAATTTACCTACCTTCCTCTAGTTTGTGCCCCCAAACACCTTTTTTTTTTTTTTTTTTGTGGTACTGGAGATTGAACTCAGGGGTACTCGACCACTGAGTCACATCCCCAGCCCTATTTTGTGTTTTATGTAGAGACAGGGTCTCACTGAGTTGCTTAGCGCCTCGCCGTTGCTGAGGCTGGCTTTGAACTTGGGATTCTCCTGTCTCAGCCTCCCCAAGTGCTGGGACCCAAGCACCTTCTTGCAGTGGTCAAATCTAGATGCCAGGGTATGAGAGGCTGAGACTCCCTCATCCTGGGTTCGGGTCCCTGCTCTTCTACTTAACTGACTGTGTGAATCTGAGTGACTCATGCTGGTTTTCTGCTGGTTTCCTCACCTGCAAAACAGCTGTGGTAATCATCCCTGCCAAGGGCAATGGAGGTGGATACTGTCTATGGATGGAACTACAGAGCCTTAACTCTGAGGACCCCTGAACCAGAGAAGGTGGGCTGCTTCTGAAAATTTCTCCCATACTTCCTGAGAGGGAGGAAGTTTCTGTGAAAAGTGTAACTCCCACCCCACCCCATGGCTTTAGCCAGTCATGGAAACCCTCTTGAAGTGGGCCATTAGTTTCCTGGCTAGATCCTAAGGCAAGAGAACCCAGGAGAGAGAGGAGAAAGGGCTGGATCCAAGAGAACTGATGAACTCAAAAAAGAAGTAAGGACATAGAGGAAAGTATGAAAGGGAGGAGATGTTAAAGGGATGAGATGGACAGCCTGTCCATCTCAGAACATCAGCTAAGCAGGGATGCAGCACAGAAAACAAACATGTAGCCCTGCGTTCAAAGTCAGGCTCTGCCACTTACTAGCTGTGCCTCTTCTAATCATGTGACCTTGGATTTAGGGGTTTTTGTTTGAGAGGAGAAGCAGGGGTGCTATGGAGCTGTCTACCCTTGAAATTCTTAAATACTCATGTAAGTGAACTGCAGGAAAGCTCTATATGAATACTGTACTATTATTATCATGCACAAAGAGCTCAGGAAGATTCCTCAGTGTGAATGAACAACCAAATTCAGGGAGCTCGCCAAGCAGCTGGAAGTGCAGCCACACAGAGTTCTGTGGATGAAAATGCCTGAGAGCTGATCAACAAGAACCTCCCCATCACAAATCTCACATGTTCAGCTCTGGTCAGAAGGTATGAGCTGGGGGCGGGGGGATGCTCTGCACTATTAAGAAAATTTATCAAAACTTGGAAAAATGCAAAAGGAGAACTGCAGGTCCTTCAGTGTCACTCTGGGAAAATGCTGAACAGTGAGGTGCTACTTAATTACTAAGGGGCATGTGCCTTTGTTTTAATAACTTACTATAGGTTGGAGCTCAGATCTTGTGAAGTCTTGTACTAACTCGTGGATGCCTGCACAAGTATGTACGTGCATGTATGTGAAGATGCAAAGGATTTTTTTCCCCAGGAAAGAACCACAAAAATGATGGTTTTATTGCTCCTAAGATGTTGTCCAGTAGCATCTCTAACTTAGCAAATTTATTTAAGCATGTCTTTGCCAACTAAATATACAAATCCCTATCTCTCAAATGTTCTTTTCAACCAGCTTTGCATTCTTTTGGTCCCCTTACTAGCAGATAAAGAAACCACTGACGTATGATTTTTAAAATATACTTGGACAGAACTATAAGTAAGGAACTCTGCTGTGCTGTGTGGCTTTGGGCCAATCACTCACTTCTGAGCTTTCCATACCTCATCTGCCTTAGAGAAGGTACCAATTTCCAGGACTGTAGCAGGTACAAAAGGGGAGATGGATGTAAAAAGACTTTGAACAGCATTCACAGGATGCAAGTCAGGGTTTATTGTTAAGACTCATCAGACTAGGTTGTTCCAGGGTTGGAAGGTCCGGGGCTTCTGAGGGTGGCCTTTTCCAGGCTTGGGACATAGGTCTGGGGAAGAAACTGTGAGAGGCAGCCCGGACACTAGCCTCCATGCCAATGCTGAATTCTTCACTTCTGATGAGGCCAAAATTTCCTATGGGCCTCAGATCCTGGATGACAGAGACCATTCAGGATCACACAGAGAAATCTGCCCAAGTTCATGGACAGGCTGGAGGGCTGGGCAAGCATCTGCCCAGAAGTCAGGACTGGGTATTTTAAAGGAGGACAAGAGTCCTCATCTAACTACACAAGCCAACAGCCCTAACCAGTGGACCCTACAGCCTGGGTTCTCATCATTTTATTCTGCAAGTGGGGAAGTGCCCCAGCTCAGTTATAAGGACAAGATCTCTGCCCTTACTATCTGTGCATGTGTGTGGCTACACACACGCATGCACACACACACACAATGATGTCACAGCCAGGGGTCCGTTGAGCAATGCAGGCAGCCAACATCAGGAAAATGAGGAGCTGGATCAGCCAATCCTGCAGAGAAGAGGTGGGTACAGAGCTGACAGAGGAAGACGGGGAGGAGAAGAGGGGAGGGAGGAGAAAAGGAAAGAAGAGGAAGAAGAAGAGAAAGGCGTTCTAGGCCTAGGGAATGGCAGGAGCAGAGGCGAGGAGGAGAGAGATGGAACCTGTAGACATACAACCGAGGAGATAAGGAAGGACTGGGCTCATACCTTGAGTGAAGTCATGGGGGTTAACAGTCCACTGTCCCTGTGGTGATGGCAAAAAAGGGGATTAGCAAGGGGCTTACACCTGTGTGCCCCCCGATGTTCCATGTCCCCAAAGGGAATGTAGGAAACCCTTTCTCTCTCCCACAGCTCTTGCTCCAGGCTAGGTCTTTTTTTTTTTTTTTTTTTTTTTTGGTATTAGGGATTGAACTCAGGGGCACTCAACCACTGAGCCATGTCCCCAGCCCTATTTTGTGTTTTATTTAGAGACAAGGTCTCACTGAGTTGCTTAGTCCCTTGCCGTTGCTGAGGCTGGCTTTGAACTCGCGATTCTCCTGTCTCAGCCTCCCAAAGTGCTGGGATTACAGGCATGCGCCACCGTGCTCGGCTTAGGCTGTTTTGTCTGCCACAAATTGGCCCAGTTTCACTCCTATCCCTAAAATATCTCCATCTACAACTTAAAGGCTGGGCTCTCAGAGACTTACCATCTGCACCAGCCTTTTCCCAGCTCTCCTCCTAGGCTCTCATTATCCATGACCTAAACCTCCCTTTTCAGACAGTATCTTATCTGTCTCCTCCTTGCAGCTTGTATACTCTCTGCCTTACTGAATTTAGCTTTTCCCTCTCCTTATTTTTCCTTTACTCTGCTAATTCCTTCAGTAATTCTTTTGTTATATTATAGATGGTTAAAAAAAAAAACATGTTGTTGGGCACTGTGGCATATGCCTGTAATCCCAATGACTTGGGGAGCTAAGGCAATAGGATTGCATGTTTAAAGCCAGCCTCAGCAAGGTAGGGAGGCCCTAAGCAACTCAGTGAGACCCTGTCTCTAAATAAAATACAAAAAAGGATTGGGGATGTGGCCCAGTGGTTAAGTGCCCCTGAGTTCAATCCCTGGTACAAAAAACAACAACAAAAAACAAAACAAACAAAAACATGTTGCTTTGTGGATGGAGACAAGTATATGTAAACCTTTTGTTTTAACTGTTCAGTTAGGATTGAGTTTTTCTGGGCTAGACTCTAAGCTTTATGGACCCCTACCTAGCAACTACAGCTCTCATTAGGCCTAGCACTGAGTTGAGAAAATGTTAGGTGCCTAATTTGTGCCTATGGGTTGTTAGTTTGGTTAACATCACTTAACCCATTCCTAGCCATGCTCAATTGCTGGCCCATCTGTGCAAGCCTGGATTATTCAAATCCTAACCCTCTACCCCTTTCACTGACATTGAGACCCACCATCTCTTAGCAGAGTCCAAGTGATGTGAGGGCTCGGACCCAGATATCACCGTTGCTCCCTGAGCTTCTTGGGCATGTTTACACCACCAAGAGGCACAAGAACTGAGTGTGTCAATAGGGAACAAGAAATTCTCAGAAGTTCATTAAAGCAATCTCACACACTCAGCCTGGGCTCAGGAAGACTAAGGGTGTTCTGTCTCCAGCTCAAGGCTCACAGTTCTGGCAACGCTGTGGCTACGGGTCCCGGAGCGCCAACGGGCAGCCTCAGGAGAAAGGTCTGCAAGGAGCCGGGCCGAGGAAAGCCTATCTTTTCGCTGAGCAACCGCCAGGTGCCACCCTCGATGGCGTACAGCAGCGTGACCACGCGGTTGACAGTATAGACTGTGTCGCCGCGCACTACCGCAGTGAAGAGCGCTCCCTTGCTATTGACAAACTGGCCGGGTAGCTCTGTCCACTGGCCAGTGGTCAAGTTGAGACAGTCGATGGCGCAGTGCAGGAAGTCATCGGAAGGTCCATTGCGCACCACGTAGAGACTGTCACGATGGGCCACCATGCAGTGGCCATAGCTCTGCGGATGCCGCAGCTCGGCCACCGGCAGCCACGCGTCGGTCCGCGCTGCATACTCCACCACTGCAGTGATGTCTGCTGGCCGCCACAGGCACACGAAGAGGCGGCCACGCGCCTGAGCACAGGGGACCCCTGTGGCCGGCTGTGGCAGGTCAGCCATGAAGCTCCAGCAGCCTGTGGCCGGGTCATAGCATTCCACGGAGCTTATGGTCGTCCTCTGGAACTCGCCTCCGATGGCGTAAAGGCGGCCGTCGAAGCCCGCCAGTGCCGTGTCATACCGTGGCTGGTGTGGGCTGGGGAACTCACGCCAGGTGCCTCTGTCGGGGTCGTAGCAGAAGCCCAGCTCCACCACCTCCTTGCTGGGGCCACGCACGCCGCCCACAATGTAGAGTTTGTTGCCCAGCGTGGCCACTCCTGCCAGCATTGTGCTGGCCTCCAAGGGCAGCGCGGCCAGCGTGCGCCACACGTCCTCCTCCTCGTCCAGGTAGCACATTGTGCGTGACTCGTCCTCCAGGAAGCCAGGCGCAGGCGTGTGAGTGCTCAAGGCCACATAGCTGCTGGGTCGCAAGGTCGCCACGTAGGCGCGGGCTTCGGGTAGCACCAACTCGGCTGCCAGCTCGCGCTCGCCATCGCGGATGAAGAGCGCGGCGCTGTGGAACACGTCTCTCAGGCCAAAAGCGGCGGCTGCGTCGCACAGCAACGCGCAGTTGTCCGACGTGAGACTGTGCTCCAGAAAGCGCGCCAGCTCCGGTGCCTGCAGGAAGGCGGCGCACTCCACCGCCTGCAGCAGCTCATCATCGGCCGCCAGTGCCGGCCGCTGGCCTCGCAGCACCTGCAGCGTGGTGCGGAAGCCACCCGCGCTCAGCGCCCCCAGGCGCACCTCTGCCGCGCGAGCCTCCCGCATGCCGGAGCGGAAGAGGCCTCGGAAGAAGCCACAGTGCTCTACCAGCAGTGCTTGGTCAGCCTGGAAGAGCTGGCCTCCGACCCAGACCTGAACAGGGACCTCAGGTCCCCACGGCATGGTGAACCACAGGGGCAGAGGCTGCCGCTGGGGACCTGGATTCGCCCAACCACCGACTGGGGCTACCTCGTACTGGGAAAAAAAAAACTTCCCCCAGGGATATAAATACCTCTCTGGCTAAAGATAGTAGGCACATGTGATGTGGTGGCCCGCAGGCTGGATGGCCCCGGGCCCACAGGGCATCAGAACTGCGTGGTCACCACTGTAAGAGAAATAGTGATTAAGAGTGACTATATACTGAGCGTCTACAGCATGCTGGGCATTGCGAGGGCTACTTGCAAAGATACCCCTTTTAACTTGACCATTCCAGCTGTGTGACCTTGGTACAAAGCAAGTCCCTTACCTCTTTCTTTTCAGTTTCTTCATCTTCAGAATGGGGCCAATTAAGCGCCTGGGGGTAGTGCACGCCTGTAGACCCAGCTACCTGGGAGGCTGAGGCAAGAGGATGGCAATTTAGCAACACCCTGTCCACAAATGAAAAATTTAAAAAGGGCTCAGTGGTAGAGTGCCGCTGGGTTCAATCCCCAGTACCACCACCACCAAAAAAAAAAAAAAAAAAAAAAAAGTGTAGAGGGGCAATAACAATAACATGTTTCATTGTGTTGGAACAATATCTGTAAAGCATTCTGAAGGAGGCTCACAGAGGTTAGGTGAGTTGTCCAAGAACATTTAGCTGGGAAGAACAAGAGCAGGATAAATATTCAATCCACTCCATCAGCTCAGAGTGGGTGGGACAGGCAAGTTGGAGGGAGAGGCAGAAGTTGAGCAAATTGAATGGTCCAGGACCAAGGTTCTAATGCGTCCTGAGCCTCTGTCCCTGTCTTTGGATTAGCCCAATCTGATTTATATATATATATATATGTTGTAGATGGACACAATACCTTTATTTTATTTATTTATTTTTATGTAGCGCTGAGGATTAAAACCAGTTCCTCGGGGCTGGGGCTGTAGCTCAGTGGTAGAGCGCTTCATGCATGAGGCACTGGGTTTGATCCTCAGCACCACATAAAAATAAATAAAGATATTGTATCCATCTACAACTAAAAAAATATTTAAAAAAAAACCAACAGTGCCTCACCCTTGCTAGGCAAGCGCTCCACCACTGAGCTACAAACCCAGTCCCACACTCTGTTTTTGAATCTCAGCTTCCTTTTGTGTAAAATAGGAAGAATAGCAACTCTGCTGTGCAGGTGTACATCTAAGCACCCCTATCTGTGGAAGTAATTTCTGACTTGGGATGGGAATGGAAAGCTGATATCTGTTCTCCACTTGCCCAAACCTTTCATTGCTGTGTGATTCTAGACCTTGAGAAAAGGAAAGTGGGGATATTGCAGGCATCTTATGCCTGTGGATGGAAAGAATGGCTTCTTGGAATAGTAACAGCTAACATTTAAGTTGCATTTTTAAAAAAAATTTTTTTTTAGTTGTAGATGGATATAGCTTTATTTATTTATTTTTATGTGGTACTGAGGAACGAACCCAGTGCCTCACACTTGCGAAGCAAGTGCTCTACCACTGAGCTACAGCCTCAGCCCCTTAAATTGCATTTTTATCAGACATTGCAATAAGCATTTTATATTGACTTCTATAATCCTTGCAACAATTCTGAGTAGATACTATTCTTCCATTTAATAGGTATTATCTTCTCATTGCTTATAGCAACACTATGAACTGGATAGTATTATTAATGACCTCATTTCATAGATGAGGAGACTGAGTCATCAAGAGGTTTAATCATATGGCCAGATCTAGGCAGATCTGGAACTGGAATGCAGTCCATTTGACTGTAGACTGTGACCCTCACCATGGTGCTGTGTTACAAATGCTGGGCTCACATGGTTCACCACTTTCATTTATAGCGGAGGACCCATGGCACAGGGAAAGAAAATTACCCAAGGCCTTGCAACTTGGAGCAGACAGCCCCAGATCTCCTGCTGCTCAGTCTATGACACTTTTCCCACTGCACAGAACCCTCCTAGGTGATCGGCTGAGACTCTGGGTCCTAAAATGTGAGGTGGAAAGGAATTTAGTAATTATCTTCTCCTGCCATCTTATTCTTCAGGTGAGCAAATAGTATGTGCCTTTTGGGGAATGTTCAGCCGGTTCACCCTCACCTGCAGGCCTCCTTTGGGAGGATGGATTAGCTCACAGTGATCATGCAGGAATTAGGAGGAGGGTAGGGGAGCTTTTCTCCCCCTTAGGACACACTTATGCATAGACCCTCAAGGATGAATCTGCAGACCCAAAACAAATATGTCTCCCCAGATAGGGAACTTCCACCTAGTTCATCCCTGTCAGAGCGGGGCTGGGATGTGGGGACCACTTGTGTGAGCCTGGGAAGCCAGAGGCCTGGAGGAAGGCAGCCAGAAATATCTCAGACACTCTACCCTAGGGACCAGACAGGAAAAAGGAGGAGGCAATGGGGTGGGGGTGGGGGACAAGAGTCTTCACGAATACTATTCCAGGCCCTCTGCCAGCTTCTCTCCTTCCCTGAGACAAGACTTCGGCTGAAAGGGCCTGTAAGGTCCAGGTAGCAGACATGACAATCCCCTCTTGGGGACAAGTGGGCTCTGCAGTGCTAGGTCCTTGATAGTGGCCCTAGTGGGAAGGGTAAAGGTTTCTGACGGTTACCATCTCACAGAAGAGGAAGGGAGGCTTAGAGAGGAGAGGGGCTTTTTCTTGGTTCTGAAGGAAGATGTGGGGCTGGACTGAACCCTGTCCACTGACCCCAGGCCCTGCTCTCGGATTCAGCCTGGTTGCCCTTTGTCACTAGCTTTGCTGCTTTCTGTGAGGCTCAAGGGGCAGGGCTGAGGAGGGCTGACCACACAGGGGGCCAGGGCTGCTGCACATTCCTAGAGCCATAATTCCCTCCCAGCTGGCCTGTTCCAGACACCTAGGAATCAGCAGCCACACAGATGGAAGCATCACCAGCCTTCCTGAGAACAGGAGGCAGCAGAAGCACAAACCCCTGGTTGCAGTTGGCTCTCTGCTTGATTTTTCCCAAGTCCAGCCTCCTTGAGTGGGTTGGGGCTCATGTACACACTCAGTCTCCAAGTTCAGCAGTCAGGCAGTAGGGAGGGGTGACCCAAGGTAGGGGTCATGGTTCTGCGGCTGGGCTGGGGATCAGCTATTTGGCCCCGCCCCTAGGGCCCCATCTGGGTACTGTCTGCAGCTGAGGAGAGTTTCCACCTCCTAGACACTGAACGTCCCTCTGGGATTTGGAGAGGACAAGGAACCATCCTGGCTGTGGGCAGCCCACAGAGCTGTTCCCAGGCCCTGCTCGACCCTGCACTAACCTCCTCTCCACTTTGCGACCCCCGCACTGTGTAAGGTTGGGGGTGGGGACAAGGAAAGGAATCTGCAACAGACTCTGAGCCTTTCTAGAACACAGACTCAGCCTTGTTCATCTCTGTGTCCACATGAGTGGCACATGGTAGGGGTCTGTTAAGTGAAATCCCAGGCCCTAACCTAAGGCAGTCTCCAATCTGTTTTAGAAGACACAGCCCCTGTTCCAGTCTGATGGAGGAGACAGCAGACTCCCTTTCCCTGGGAGACAACCTCCACCCCGCCTCCAGTCTGATGGGGACGTCCTGGCTCCACACGTAGAGAAGTTTCTGCATACAGGGTAGCGAGTAGCTTGCACTGCCCGGACCAGGAGTCAGGATTCTTGCCTGTGCTTTGATGCTATACTACCACTGACTTGCAAGAGCTACCCAGCCCCTTCAGACCTCAGTTCTTCATCTTAGAGTTTGGATCTGCTTTCTAAGGTTCTGTTCAGCTTTGACGTCTGAATTTGACACCGAACACATTGTTTCTGCAGGGAAAGCAGTGACATCACAAAGGGCTTCCAAAAGTTTAGCTTTAGGTGGAGTGGTTCTTAGGGATTGCTGGCCTGAAGCCGTCTAGGACCTGGCATCAAGAAGCCCCCATGTGGCCTACATGCCTACACCTCTACATGTCCCGCCTATTCATTCCAGGGTTATCTAGTGAGTATCTGCTTCATGCCCACTACTGGGAACTGTGCACAGCTTCTATATTTTGTGTGCCTGAGGGTCATCTACGAGAGCCATGGTGGGGGTTGGGTAAGGAGAGTTGGGTTACTTGACCAACAGAATAACCCCCCCCTCTTTTTTTTTTTTTTTTGGTACCTGGGATATAGCACAGGGATGCTTAACCACTGAGCCACATCCTCAGCCTTTTCAAATATTTTTATTTAGAGACAGGGTCTTGCTGAGATGCTTAGGGCCTTGCTAAGTTGCTGAGGCTGCCTTTGAACTCTCAATCCTCCTGCCTCAGCCTCAGCCTCCCCAGCCACTGGGATTACAGGTGTGTGCCACGGCACCTGGCATAACCTCTCTCTTGAGCTGAAGTGTCCAAATTTCTACTAACTAAACTGCTCACTGATTCTTGGCAAGTGGGCCAGGAGTGTGTGTTATTCATGAAGGTGAAGTGGGAGAAACTATCTGTTGCTTCTTTGGGCCATTGGCCACACTCGGGGTGGGATGCTTTCAGATTAACTCATCTAACCCTTAATACCTGTATTTTATTTTATTTTATTTTTTATTTTTATTTTTATTTTTTTTAATTTTTTTTGTAGATGGACACAATGTCTTTATTTTATTGCTCTGTATGTGGTGCTGAGGATCGAACCCAGGGCCTCACGCATGCGAGGCAAGCGCTCTACCGCTGAGCCACAATCCCAGCCCCTTAATACCTGTATTTTAAAGCTGAGAAACTGAGGCCCGATGGTGATTGGACTTATTACTGAGGTCTTTCCAGTCTACAGTAGGTACTTTGGGTGCTAGACAAGTAGCCTACAGATGAGCTGGGCTGAGGGTGGGGAAAGGAATTGGTCACTCTCCTCCCATGCCTCAGACTTTGAGCCCTCAGCTGTCACAGCTGAGGGCCTGAGTAACTGACTAGCAACCAGCTCAATCTCTAAACTAAAACAGAATTAAGAATCATTTCATCCCATTGTGAAAATTAGACTAGAGTCTCCTCTACACAATCTCCTTGAAGCGTTGAAGTGTTCAACTCCTTGGTTGTTCTCAAGGTCAGGGGTTCACTTCATCCAAGGACAGTCCCAGATGGTTAGAATTCACCCTCAAACTGAGCTAGAATCTGCATCCTTGCAGCTCCCATCTCCTGGTTGGTTTAAATTTTAAAGAAGAAGAAACTGAGAATAGAAAGATATTAAATAATTCCCACACCAGTCCCAGCTGGGAAGTAGCAGAGTTCAAGTTTGTAGGGCCTGTGTGGATCCACAGCTTACCCTCTCTCCAGCAGCCCTCCAGGAAGATTGGTTTTCTTCCCACAGACCCCTTTGGAACCAGTCTGTCTTCACAGGACTGTGGCCAGCCCAGGGATGTGGTTGGAACTTGGCTCCCACATTCTCAACTCCTACAACTAAAAGGAAAACCCTTGGCCATTAACTGCTAGCATTTCTGGCCTGAGGGTGTAATCTAAACAAATTCCTCCCAGTACCTTTGAGTCGTAATAACACAGCTGGTTTACTGTGGTCTCCCCCAAACACAGGCTTGAGTCAATATTCATGTCCTGTACAGGAAAACTACTTTCCTTCTTGGTTGGAGAGAAGTTAGTCCCATCCTGCTCTGACCCTGGACCCTCTGCTGCTGACCTGGGTTTCCATGGTTTCTTTTGGGTGGGTAGATTAGCTAACCATCTCTGGGAGAAGAAGGGAACTGGCTGTAGTTAGGTTCCCATACTCTTCCCAACTGTAGCTTGGACTATATTCCAAAAGGCAGTCTTCACAGAGTTCTAGAACATTCTCAGATCTGGAGCCCAGGGCTGACCCTGTCAGTCTCTATTAGGTGAGTCATGTAATGGAATTTTAGATTTCTTTTCCCTTCCTCTAGTATTCATAGCTGGGAACACTGAAGCCCAAAGAAATAAGGTGATGGTGCAGCCTGTAATCTCAGCAGCTTGGGAGGCTGAAGCAGGAGGATCCCAACATCAAAGTCAGCCTCAGCAACTTAGAGAGGCCCTAAGCAACTAGGCAAGACACTGTCTTGAAATAAAATACTAAAATAAGTGCTGGGATGTGGCTTAATGGTTAAGTGCCCCTGGATTCAACCCCTCCCCTTACAAAAAAAAAGTGACCTGCCCAAGGTCACCCACAGAAAGGAGCTGGCTCTAGATCCCGAGTGTCTACATTCTTGGGATGGGCCATTTTCCCTGTCTCCAGCATGACCAGGTTTACCCTGAGATCCAAGGGAAATGAGCAGGTGACTCCTGCCAGGCTCACCACCAATTTCAGAACTTTAGGCAACAGGAGTGCCAGGTTTTAGAACAAATGCCCCATTTACACCACAGGCCACAAACACATGCAACTCATTAGGGCCCAGAGGGAAGAAACAGTAATCCTGGATAAATTCGGCTTCTTGAAGTTGAAAACATACTGGCCATGAAATCTTAGTACGAGACTCTCTCTCCTTGGGTTCTGCGGTGATGCCACTTAGAGCCCCCACACGAGAGAGCAGGGTTGCAGAAGTAGAGCGCCAAGGCTAAGCTGACTAACTTAAAGAAAGGGCAAGACCGGGAGGCATCCTGGAGGAGGAGGCGGGACCCTCTCAGCGGAACAAAGGAAAGGGTGGATTTCCTTGCTGGTGCGAAGAAAGTGGAGGTTAGGAAAAGTCTTTCTCTCTTTCCCTCTCTCTGGTCCTTCGCGGCGGGGCCTAGGGGAACCCGGGTCCTCAAGGCTGAGCTGGGCGGTAGGGGCGCTGCCAGGCGCGCGCGGAGCGGGATGAGCGCGTCTCGCAGGGGGCTCCCGCGGCCCTTAAAAGGAGCTCGGTGGAGCTTGGCGGCCCCGCCCGCCGGCTCTACGGCCCCTCCTCCGCGCCGGGTCCCGCCGGGCCGCGGGAACGCAGCCGCCGGCGCTCGGCTCCGGTCTGGCGCGCGGATACCAACGGAGTCCGCCCGAGGGTGCCAGGGCGGCCGCTCCCGAGGGCCCCGACGGGCGGGCACGCTGCTCAGGACCCGTCGGCCCAAGACACGTGTCGCAGTCCCCAGTGTCGCCATGTCCTCGGTGTTCGGAAAGCCCCGTGCGGGCAGTGGGCTGCAGAGCGCGCCCCTCGAGGTCAACCTGGCCATCCTGGGGCACCGCGGGGCGGGCAAGTCCGGTGAGTGGCAGGGGGTTGGGGAGCCGAGGGATGGGGAACGCGCGCTGGGAACACGGCGCTGGGTTGGCGGGGGCAGGTTGGTTCACTGGCTTTGGGGGCTTTTTTTCCCAGGATGGTGGCGTGAGACCGTGTGCTTTTCTTCTTTGCTTCAGTCTCTGTGTTGCTGTTCCTCTCTTTCAGCTTTGTATTCAGCCCCTCTGTCTCTTTCATCTGCTTTCTGCTCCATCCCTTCTGCTCTGTCCTCCACGTCTGCTACCCCCTGCTGCCCCCCACCTCCTCTCTCTGCCTCCCAGCCTCTCCTACCACCCCCAATTCCCTTGCCACCTCCCCAGCCCAACCCCATCTTCTGTCCCTGGGGCCAGCAGCGTTCAATGAAGCCGTAAGAGGGCCTAAATCAGGGAATATTAAGGCCACAGTTAAGTTCAAAGAGAGCCCCTTGGGCTGGAGGCCAGCACCCAACAGGTCCCTTTGGTGACACTCACCAAGATATCCCTGGATATCAGGATTTCCCCACTCCACACCCCAGTTTCTGGGGATTTTTGGACAAACTGCACATTCTTATCCAATGTATTAGTTTCAAGCTAGACCCTTCTCTTAATTTTCTGGAAATACATTGGACTGTGGTCCTCGGTGCCTGGGACTTGTTGATGAACCAAGGTCTTGGGCTTCTACTAAGATAATTTTTGTCAGCACACAACTCTTGCCTTCACCACTTCTGGCAGTTGTTACCATAGGTCGAGACCTCAGAAAAAGGGTTTACCCCTCTGCCTACCACTTTAATTCCCAGACAGCTGAAAGTGGAGGGCAGAGGGTGACTTCTCCACTGACTGTTTGTCCAATTAGAGCCATTAGTGAATGGCCAACAGGAACTTAGTAAGCTGTGGGCTTCCCTCCCCAGAGTGTTCTTTGAGACTCAATGCGGGTGTTACTTTCTGATTTTGAAGCCAGCCCCACTGACTTAAAGAGAAGACTCAGAATCTGGTTGTGCAACCAAAAAGATTTGCCTTTGCCCCTTTGAACATTAGCTTGTTATGCTGGAACTCTGACCGGTACAGTTTAGCCAGTAACTACATGAATGAAGGAATTTACATTTTAAAATATGTATCCCCTGGGTATTAGTTTCCAAATGGACACTGCTAGGAATCCTAGGAAAGAATTTTAAGGATTTTTCTCGACAATATCACATTACTTTTTAAGAGCCCAGTGTAATAGTTGGCTGACCCCTGCCTTTATGTGGCTACACTCTGAACAAAATCAGAAGCCTGTGGATGCACTCCACTGGGAGAAGTTCATGCTAGAGCTTTACATTTTGCCAAGATACCCATGAGGGGTGTGGAGGCCAAGAGAGAACCAGGATCTGAGATGTGGAAGATGGGCACTGGAGTGTTAACTCAGGACAGGGATTTTGCCTGGAAAGCCCAGGCTCTGGGGACTTCATACCCTCCCAGGAATGGCTCACTGATCAACTCTGCTCTTAACTGTCTCTTTGGCTTGTAGCCAAAGCTGGAATAAAATCCCCATGCTTCAGAATCTATGTGACTTGTCCAGGGTGGGGAACATGTCCCTTCTGTTGGGGTCTCACAAGGCTGACCCTGTAGTAGCTGGTTGCATGGGGCCTGACCCCTGAGTTAGAGTCTACACAAACATTCCTAAGGCTTGCTTCTCGTTGTGTTTCTTACCATTAAAAAAAAAATCCTGGGGTGCTCCTAGTGGGACTTGGCACCCCATGTTTCTATTTTTTTCTGAGCCTCTCAAACCAACTCCTGGGCTCTTCAGTGTGCTTCCCCAAGAAAACTTAGCTTGGTGTCAGCCAGGGATCACAGAAGGTTAGATAAGGCCTCCTTAAGAGGGGCAGCTTCCAGGGATCCATGGCCAGGTACTGCAGGTGAAACTGAGGCCACCTCTTTTTGCTTCTTCCAGCCCTGACCGTGAAGTTTCTGACCAAGCGGTTTATCAGCGAATATGACCCGAACTTGGGTAAGAAACCACTCTTTCCTAGACCTCCTGCTGCCTATGCTCGACCTGGAATACTCCCCTGGGACATATCCCATGGGTGGGCTCTGACCAGTATAAGCCGAGCACGGTGGCGCATGCCTGTAATCCCAGCACTTTGGGAGGCTGAGACAGGAGAATCGCGAGTTCAAAGCCAGCCTCAGCAATGGCGAGGTGTTAAGCAACTCAGTGAGACCCTGTGTCTACATAAAACACAAAATAGGGCTGGGGATGTGGCTCAGTGGTCAAGTACCCCTGAGTTTGATCCCTGATACCAAAATAAATAAATAAATAAAGCTATATAGGGCTGGGGTTGTGTCTCAGTGGCAGAGCGCTTGCCTAGCATGTGTGAGGCACTGGGTTCGATTCTTAGCACCACATATAAATAAATGAATAAAATAAAGGCCCATCAATGTCTAAAAAAATTAAAAAAAAATAAAGCTATATAAAAAAAGTTATCTCATTTTAAAAAATCATTCCCTGTGTATCTGAAATTCGAAGTTAACCACACATCCTGGATTTTTTTCTAGCTACCTCCCTCCCTGCCCCAAATCCATTCCCTTCACACAGGTCCCACCAGTTGAGCCCTTTACAGAGCTGTTTTGAGCTTCCTGATCAAGTAATTGTGGAATTCTGACATGGCGGCAGGATGTGTGGTCACACTGTCTGAGGTGTGGAGACAGCAGTCCCGCAGTGGTTAGTCACCTTGGCCTTTGGTCTCTTGCTTTGGCGAGGCAGTCTCTGCTCGCACATGCCAGAGGCCACTACCATTCCTCAGAGGTTCTGTCCTGCTGCTGGAACAGCCTAAACATCTCAGCCACTGTCCCATTGCTGGTTTCAGCAGCAGCTGAAACTGTGGGACCAGAGCCTTTCCTCCTGTGGAGAAAGTTCTGGACATTCAAGACAGAGTGAGCATCAGGAAGGTGTTGCTAGAACAACTTCTCAGTTTTCTCCAGGGTCTCCTGAGAGCTTGATCACCTTTGGGAGCTTCTCAGGGGAGACTTGTGCCAAGTTCTAGCATGTCACACAGTACTAGGCACAATGTAGATGCTCTTCACTAAAGTACTGGATTTTGTTTTTGGATTACCCTTCAGAGAAGAGTTCCTACTATTGTCATCCCCATTGTATAGGCTGAGAAACTGAGGCAGGGAGGGCTCAGTGATTTGCTTAGGATCTGGATACCCCTCAGGTTTTCACTGAGGGCAGCCTTCTGCTATATAAGGTCCAGAGCGAGACTCTTGTGTGGCACTGGGCTCTCTGAGCCTCTGGAAGATAGAACAAATAGACTAGGCTCTGTATTAGAGTTGTGCCTTGTGACTCTTAGAGCTGGCAGGAACTGAAGATTTAGTGCCTATGCTGACCCTTGAGAAGGGAGCCAGTGTCTCCAGGGAAGGTTCTCCTCTCCCGGAAAGGCTGGGGCATCTCACCTTGCTCAGCCAGGGAACCGTGTCTGATTTTCACCCCTGTCTCTTGCCTTCATACTGTTCCAGCAAGGACATGGTTGTCATTTCTGAAGCATCACCCTATGTGCACTCTGACCAGAACTTCTTTGGCACCTTTTAAAAAATTATCATTACTATAAATGAAAGAAAAATATTTTGGGAAAGGGCTCTTCTCTCAGCATTGAAATCCACAGAATATTAATTAGTACATGTATTTAAGGGCACCAGAGTGCCCCAAGTCAGGGAAGACTACATTACTGTGAATGGGTAAGGATCCTCACAACCCCAGCTTCTGAAGCCAGTCACCTCCCCTGTAAGGGGGGTGCTGGACAAGATGTATGGAGAGACAGCCAGCATCTCTTTTGGGAGGTTCTTCCTGCTGAGGAGGGTGTAAGCCACCAGAGATATTAAAATCTAGAACAATTAATGAAGAACAAGACAAAGTTAGAATTATAGTTTCAAAAGGTTTGGAGCCCCTGATCTAGTCCATGCAGGAGCTGGGCTAGACAAGAGAAAGTGGCTCCCATGGTTTATTTAAGGGGGTACATCAAAGGCAGGGGTAAGATTTCAAGGGCGAGTCTTGCTTCCTGTTGTCTTGCAGTCAGCAGGTTGATTGGCATCTTGGCAGGTCACACCCATCTCAGAGGGGCTGTGTGGCTAGAGCAGGTCATCTCATCTCCAGTGCTATGTGGGACTTTGGCAGAGCTTGAATGGGGCTCAGAATGTCAGGGCACTCAACCAGAGGAAATGTCCACTGGTCATTCCCAGACGCCAGATTCCCCTATTCAAATGGCTGTGATGCGCGGCAGCCCACACATAGCCCACGGACAGCTCTCTACAAAGATGCCTCTGAGGCTTCTTCCAGCTTGCACATCCACACACCCTGATTGGACGGGGTGCTTCTGGTCCTCCCTTGTACTCTGCTCAGAGCTGGAGAACTGCCTGCTCCCTCAAGTAGTCAGGCAGTGCAGTCTGGAAGGTTCAAGCTCAAGTTCCTTCTACTGAGAGGGTGCTTTGTGGCCTTCCGCAAGTGTTCTCCTTCTCTGGGCCTCACTTTTTCGTCTTTTTACAATAAAGCTACAGCTAACTCAGAAGGCCATTGGAGTTGGGAGCAGAGAATGGCCAAGTTTTGGCTAACATTTTTCACTGGGCTGGGCAGGACACTGAGCCTCTTTGGAGGGAGTCCCTAAAAGGGGCGCACTGGACAACTTTGGCAGGAAGATAAAGATAAATATGAATAAGATGTAGGCATCTAGGGACAGCTCTTCTTGGGACAAATATAGTTAAACATTTGGGGCATATTTTCCATTAGATTTTTTTTTATCTTTGCATAAGAGCAGCTATTTATCCAAGTCCCCAAAGCAGGCTGGGGACGAGGAGCTGTCTGTGATTCATGCTGGACGCTGGTGGACCTGGAGTGTGTCCAGGCATGCTCGGCTGCCAGCAGCCCTCAGAGAGAAGTGTTTAACTGTACATTCATCCAGGGCTGGGGTGCTGTTCTCACAGAGACTGCTGCCAGGAAGGCAGAAAGCCGTTCACTTCTACCCAGAGGGGGGTTGGGGGTGACATGCCACAGGGGCATCCAGGGAAAGGCAAGACCCTAGTGCACTCATATACATGTGCCACTTGCATAGGGGAAGATTAGGAGCAGGAAGATCCATTGCTAACATGGCAGTGATGTCCTCTTTGCATGCCTGACCACTGGCCATTTGCTGCTTTCTTAGGTTGGAGGTCATAAGAACTGAAAACAAAAAAAGTAAAAAAAAAGAAAAACTTGTGACGTCCAAATAAGGTCGGTAGTTCAGTTCATAGCACGGTTCCAATGGCAGTTTCTTGGTTTGGAAAACATACTGTGGCTGTGTAAGGTGTTAACGCTGAAAGAGGAGTACACAGGGACTCTACCATTTAGCAACTTCTACGTGGGCCTAAAAGTATTTCAAAAGAAAAAAAAACACCTAGGAATGTGAGCCTGCCCTGTTAACTTTGGAGGTCCACAGTCCCCACTGCCCTTTCCAGGCATTTATGGCAGGCCAGGCCCCATGCCCAAGGGTTCATCAAGTCCTCACACAGCCCTGGGAGATGGAACTATTAAATGTGCTAATGCAAGGACAAGCACTTAGCACTGCGTCTGGCAAAGAGTAAAGACTTGGAAACTGCTAGCAATGTTACCATATTATTCACATTTTAAAATGAGGAAACAGCTCCCAAGAGCTGAAGTGATTTGACCACTAAAAAGTAACTAAAATTGGCTGGATTTCACCTCTCCAACTAAAAATCCTCTGCTGTCATGTTGACAGAGACTATTTGTAAAACCTTCTTGGAACTTCTAAATGAGGTCTGATGACCTTCCCTCTGGCATGTCCTGTGGTCCTCTTTTCCCTCTTCTCCCACTGGGAGTGGGAGATTATCCTTGTGGGGTCCTGCAGGCCCGATACTGTGGTCAGAGGACCAGAGAGTGGAGTAGCTGGGGCTAGGGGGACAGGCAGTGCAGTTCCTGCTTCCTGGGCTCATAGCCACACACTCTGCCCTGCTGGCTTTGTGCATAGGCACAGAGTACAGCCTGTCCTGGGGTTTGTTATATGAGTGGCCTGATCCTCTGAGCATATATGTAGGTGAAGTAGCATCTCTTTGGGGGAGGTTCTCCTGCATCTGCCATGAAGGCGAGAGTGGTCCCAGCTCCTCTAGCCTTGTAGCCTCCTCAAGGCAGCACAGGGGTCCAGCACAGAAGGAAGCTGGGACATGGGCCCAGTTCATTATGGAGTGGCCTGCCCTGCCTCTGATCTGTCTGACCATCTGTGTTGCAGAGGACACGTACAGCTCTGAGGAGACTGTGGACCACCATCCTGTCCATCTGAGGGTCATGGACACTGCAGACCCGGTAACATTACCCCCATACCCATGGAGGGCCAAGAATCAATGCAGCCTCAAGGGGGAATTTGGATCCCTTTTTAACCTCCAGTATGCTTCGTGACCCTGAATCCTTCATCTGCTACATGAGAAGGATGGGATGGAACCCGGAGACCTGATGATTGCTGGTGTCAGCTCTGAGGTCCTGCACTATGGGGCTTTTTTGTCATATACGCAGAGACTAGTGCACACCTGTTTTATATAAATGCCCCTGATGAGAGCTTGTTGGCCCAAGTCCCTCTAGCACATCCCCCTCCCACTGCCACCTCCAGCCCCCATGTCTTCACCACCCCCTGTTAAGATCAGATGCCAATTACTCTCCGAAGCCAAAGGGGCAGCATGAACCTGACCCAAAACCAGTGGTGCCCATGGATAGCAGGTCCCTGGAGGGGCCATGCCAGAGTCTTTGGCTTTGGGCCCAAGGGCCAAGCTCTCCTGGTCTCTGGCTGTGTGGTGGGAGGGAGGTTCGTGAGACAATGTCTCCTTTCATGCCAAGCCAAATCTACACTCAGTGCTCCTTTGAAAAAGGCTCTGCTGGGTAACAATGTACAAAGACCCGGGAGTAGGGGGTGTGGGGCAGCTCAGGTGAAAGCCTTTAGCCCCACCATGCCCCTGACCAGGGACTCCTCTTCTTCACCTCAGGATACCCCCAGGAACTGCGAGCGCTACCTGAACTGGGCCCATGCTTTCCTGGTAGTTTACAGCCTTGACAGCCGCCAGAGCTTTGAGGGCAGCAGCAGCTATCTGGAGCTGCTGGCCCTGCACGCCAAGGAGACACAGCGCAGCCACCCAACTCTGTTGCTGGGGAACAAGCTGGACATGGCCCAGTACAGGTGAGCACAGGCAGCTTGACCCTCATCTCCAGAGCCCACTGGAGATTTGTAAAGGCAGAATGGTATCTCCAGGATCAGTTAGCAATCCCCTGGAATTTAGGTAAAAGGGGCTGTGGGCATTGGTCTTCCCAGCAGACACGGATAGGAATGGAAGTATATCTGGGCCACACAGGAGCTGACTTTCCCAGAAGTCAGGAAAGAAACCACTCCTATCCTCCTGTGTCTCCTTAGTCTCCCTCAGCCCCACCCTTTCTTGCTTGAGTCTGTGTGACCTCTGGTGCCACTCCTAGCAGCTGACTGGTCATTCAGTGCCCAATTCCAGGGAGGAGCTCTGATTGGCTCCTTGGGTCAGGTGTCTGCTCTAGTCCAACCAGCTTTTGTCTCATGCAAGCACATGCCCCAGGCTCACTCCCCCAGTCGGCTATGCTGAGTGTAGGTCGTCTCAGGCAGGCTTGGACTTGAATCAGAGGTCATGGACTGGGCCAGAGGGCAGATGACCACAGAACACTGCAGCCATATTTTGCTTGGCTGGCACAGTGTGTTACAAGTTCTGGAACTGGAATGCTTTGAGGTAGGGCATGCTCCCTCCAGCTCTCCAGAGGACTTTCCCCACTCCCTGTCTTTTATCTCACCTCTTCACACATTCAAGTCACCATCCTGGCCCTGAGGCATTGGAGACAGAGGTACCTATACTTGATGAGGAATCCCACTGAACTCTCCACATGCCAGGTATAGCACCTTCCACCAGCCTTCCCACCACCTGCCCTGCTGGGGGCTACTCCTCTTGATTTCCCAGGCCCCAAAGGCCCTGTGAGTGGCGTTAGCAGGGAAGGAACCTTTTGTTCAAAATGGGTCAGATGGGCATTGGGAGGAGGGAGTTGTGATTTCATGAATGGGGTCACAGTAAGGCCTCTCCAAAGGCCATCCAGTCCTCAGACCCAGACAAATTCTTGTCTCAGGGAATGAGGAAAGTCATGTGATGTTAAAACCACCAAAGGCTGTCTTTGAGGAATTGCAGAACCTGGAAGGAGGGGTCAGAAGACTGGACTGTGAACAGGCCAGATTTCAATATGGGGAGACCACTGTTTTGACCCCAGTCTTTGCTAAGGGATCATCTAAAAATGGTGTGGGAGCAACTAGCTAAGAATATGGGGCTTGAGTGAAACAACATCTGTTCCCTAGGAACATGCTGTGACAGTTTACCCCCACTTCCTTCTTTGGTCAAGGCCCAGCATTGGTAGATCAGGGCTCCCTGGCACATTGACTCTTTCAGCTGAGCATTTGTCAGTGTCTCCATGATTGTCTTACAGCTGAGAGTGAGAATGTGGTTTAGGGTGGTGATTTCCAAACCACTGACAGATGTTCACTAGGCTGCAACAGTTAAGGAAAAGAGTAATGTCATGTGCCTGTGTCACCCCCATGTGTGCATGCATGGGGTTCTGGTTTTTGAAAATTCATTATTGAAGTGCCCCCAATGACAGAGTTGTAGACTCAAGCTCATCATAAAAGCAAATATACCCAGTTCTCTTTCAAAAGGGGATCCTCAGGAAGCAGTGAGCTCACATACAGAACACCAGCCCCTGGTGGGAAGTGATTAGATATTCTGCCCCTGATCCTTTTGGTCCCAGTCACCCTCTCTGATGCTCCCGCCCACCATAGAATAGTACCCCGGGCAACTAGCCTAACCCCTGCTCCTGCCAAATTAGTCTTGTCCCACCACGACCCCACCCTAGTGTTTCCTCTCATCTCATGGATGGTGCCATTGTCCTCAGCAATTGTGGGTGGGACATTCAGCAGTGTCCAGAAGTCAGGTGGTAGTCAGAAGGATCCAGCCAGTGGAACCTTGGACTCCAGACCTCAGGGACCTCTGTCTTCTCTCTTCTGAACATCTCACCTACCCAAGAGCCAATCTTTTTTTTTCACCTCAGCTCCCCACAGTTTTTAGGTTAGAAGCTTCCAGGACCTTCCTTCCCAGTTTCAGATATCTGTCCTGTCATTGCAGGAGGTGGTATAGGACCCAGCTGAAGTAGGGGTTGCTCCTCCTCTCTGTTTCTTCTGCTCACCACAAAATCTCATCACCTCTGCTCTCTCTGACTCTCTACCCCAGGCAGGCAGACAAAACTCCCCATGAGCCCTGAGAGGTATGCCCTGGCCCATTTCCTGACCAAGGGACCCACTTTGGGGTAGAGGAGAGATGAGGCTGAGAATGGTCTTCTCATTCTGGCCACTGGTGGGTCTAGCAGCTTCTTACACTCATGTTCCTTCCTAAACTCTGGCTTTGGGAACATTACCTACCATTTATTGAGCACTCCCTGTGTGCCAGGTTCTATGTTAAGCACTTCACACTCATATCTTTCTTAATTCTAACACCCCTGAGAGGCACATGCCATCATTCCATTGTACAGATGAGCAAACAGAGACTCAGAGTGATGAAGATGGGCCGAGGCGCCCAGCCAGCGGGTGGGAAGCTGGGCACAGGCCCCACTCTGCCTGACTTCGAGCAGCATGCTCCTGACTCCTTGCCTCGCCCTGCTTCCTCACCAGGCAGGTCACCAAGGCCGAGGGTGTGGCTTTGGCCAGCAGGTTTGGGTGCCTATTTTTCGAGGTCTCTGCTTGCCTGGACTTTGAGCACGTGCAGCATGTCTTCCACGAGGCAGTGCGGGAGGTGCGGCGGGAGCTAGAGAAGAGTCCCCTGGCCCGGCCTCTCTTCATCTCTGAGGAAAGAGCCCCTCTCCACCAGGCCTCACTCACCGCCCGGCACGGGCTGGCCAGCTGCACCTTCAACACTCTCTCCACTGTCAGCCTGAAGGAGATGCCCACTGTGGCCCAGGCCAAGCTGGTCACTGTGAAGTCATCCCGCGCCCAGAGCAAGCGCAAAGCTCCAACCCTGACCCTGCTGAAGGGCTTCAAGATCTTTTGAGAGCCCCTCCTCAGGAGCCCTGCCTTGGCTGCTGGGCAGAGCTGCAGAACAGTGGCTGGCTTGTCGCCACCAGCTTTGCCTCCGATGGACTGCTAGCCCTCACCCTCTGGTGGACAGCTGGCCCCACCTCCAGCATCAAGCAGTGGCCCTACATTCAGTTCACTGTGTTAGTCAGAGGGACAGGCAGGAATGCTGCTCCTGTTCCCTCCAGACCTCAGTTCTCATGGTAACCACTGCATCTGTGACCCCGGAGGAAAACAACAACTGCGACAGCCCAGGAACCTGGGGTCAGCCTTAAACAGGAAGAAACTGCAGTGTCCATCCTGATGCCAGCACCCGTGCCTGCCAACTGTGGACCCTAGTGGAAGGACAGCTCAGAGAGGCCCTGTCCATGTGAAGGCTAAGAACAGCCTGCAGGAAAGATGGACCTGAGGGCCTAGCACCACCTGGTGGAAGGAAATGGAAGAGCTGTTGCTCAGAGGCCAGAGCTTGGCCCTCTCGCCGTCATCCTCTGACCTCATAGAAGCCCCAGGCAGCAAACCCTACAGTTTTTCTGAAGAAAATTTTGTTAAAATAATTCTATAGGAAAGCTTGGACAGGGAGAAGTCCCAGGCAGAGGTATTTTCAGCACTTTGCCTCTCCATGCAGGTAAAAGGGAGAGGGCTGTGGGTTGCTCCATGCAGGGAGACTCCAGCACTTTTTTTTTTTTTAACCAGTATTCAGGGCCTTCTTGTACCTCCTTTGTTAAGGACTCTGTCCATAGACCCTCAGGACCAGCCTCCTCAAGTTGAATGACTAAGGCTGCAGGATAGAGTTGTTCTCTCCAGTGACAGTTCCCTAGGGCTCCAGGGAGCCCACAGCTGGCAGGATCAGATGCCACCTGGCAGACACTTGTTGGCCTGCCCACTCATGGGTAGAAACAGTATACCAGTTTGTAGCCTGGCTTGGCAGGACCCAGGACTCCCAGCAGTGGGTTGGAGACAGAACCTAGAGCATTTTGGGTTAATAAAGCATATTTTTGCATAAATTATTTGGTGTTGCCACTGAGCTTATGCCACAACACCATGGCTCAAATCTGGGATCAGGATACTCCCTGGGATCCCACTGTTAGCAAGAGAAGGCTCTCAGAGGCAGGGAGTGCGATTGTTTCCTAACTTTGTTTACCATGAACCCTCAGCAGATGAGCAGGTACAGGAGAGAGCTCTGGTGGGCAAAAGGGCCAACCAACAAGGGGATTCTGACCCTCAGCCAGCAGTCCCAGGAGTGTGAATTGGAAACATCTCTAACAGAGTCTTCAGCCTCACTCCAAAAATGGAGAAGCTGAGGTTAGGGGGAGCCCATGAACTACTCAAGACCACATACTGAGGTCCTGGCCAGGGTTCCTGATCCACAGGCTGGCTAGGGATTGTACACTTCACTCCAAGCCACTTGTGTGTTTGTGGACCACCACCGTTTGAACAAACTCTGCACTTCCAGCTGCCCACTCCCAGAAGCCTTTTAATAAAAGATTGTTTAAATAACAAATTTTAGTTTGATTGCAGTTCATTCATTGCATCTGCTAATAAAACATTAGGCTGCCTGTGGGGGGGCTAAACCCAGAGAAGTTCCAGGCCACGGGGTGAGCTCAGGTGGGATCCCGTGCCTGGCTGGGGATAGCATGTGCTCTGAGCACTCACTGGCTCTTGGTTTCTGGTGAATCTGGAAGGAGGATCATTGAGACATCTTTCTCTTTTAACTCGGTTCCCACCTGAGCCGAATTTGGATTTCCTGAGAGCAGCATCTCTGTGAGGTTATTTAGGCTGTTGTTTTCTTTGGTTCTGGACTCATCCAAATGCAGGACTTCAGGTGTTTCCTTTTCTTGTGGCTGCATCTTTCGATTTCTGGGAAGAGAGGAAACAGTATTGATCAGGGATGCTGAAGGGGTGGAGCAGGCCTGGTTCTCCCCAGTGGGTTAGAGAGTTTGAGGGGGAAATCCAATGTGCAGTCTGGGAGCCGTTTGGGAGGAGTGGCCATGGTTTGACGTCCCTTCAATAAACAGCTTATACTTGTGTGTGCATCATCTCATCAAAGCCTCACTGCTGCCTGTGAGCCCAGCATTTCTTACCATCCCCCCTTACAGATGAGGAAATGTGGCTTGAAGAGGCCAGAGAAGGCCAGGTGCTATGATGCATGCCTGTAATCCCAGTGGCTCAGGAGGATCGCGAGTTCAAAGCCAGCCTCAGCAACTTAGTGAGGCCCTAAGCAACTCAGCAAGACCTCATCTCAAAATGTAAAAAATATATTAAAAAGGGCTGGGGATGTGGCTCAGTGGTTAAGCGCCTCTGGGTTCAATCCCTGGTACCAAAAAAAAAAAAAGCCAAAGAAGCACATACCTAGCTGGGCTCAGTGATGCACACCTGTAATCTCAGCACTTAGGGAGGCTGAGACAGGAGAATTGCGAGTTCAAAGCCAGCCTCAGCAACGGTGAGGCACTAAGCAACTCAGTGAGACCCTGTCTCTACATAAAACACAAAATAGGGCTGGGGATGTGGCTCAGTGGTTGAGTGCCCCTGAGTTCAATCCCTGGTACAAAAAAAAAAAAAAAGCACATACCTGAGTTGTACACTTCAGTCTCCCCATTCTGAGTCCCGTGTTCTCACCAAACCACACTGTACTCCCCAGCCCAGGACTGTCATCGTACTTAGTACAGGTCCTTATCCTCCTACATCCTATCCTCTAAGCTGTTGCAGGAAATTTCTAATTAACCTGTGTCTGTGTGCTTCTTTCTCCAAACCAGCCTATCCACACCTCCAGTCCTGTGTGTACAGCCCAGTCCCACACACCTCTCTCCCTGGCCCAACACCTTCTTTGGCTTCCACCACCCACTTCCACAACCTGACATTCCTCCCACAAATCTATCCTCTCTCCAAGCTGGTTTTATTTAAGGTAACCCTAGAATTCCTATAGGGATCTAGCTGTGCTAAGAGCTGAGTGTCCATAGAATCCCTTGAGCCACAGAGGGTACAGATCATTTTCTCTTGTTCCTGTGGATGGCCACATTGCTTCAGTTGACTTGCTTAGGGGATGCTCCCTGACAAGGGAAGAGGGCAAGGCCACCTTCTTAATGGCTATCCTCCTTTGGGTCATGCCACTTGCTGGTCAGAGCCAGGGGGTGGTAGTCAAGAACAATTGCTGTTTTTTTTTTTCTTTTTCTTTTTAGTTGTAGATGGACACAATCCTTTTATTTTATATTTTTTTAATGTGGATCTAACCCAGTGCCTCACACATGCTAAGCAAGTGCTCTACCACTGAGCCACAGCCACAGCCCAGTTGCTGCTTTCTTAACAGCTTTGGGTTCTCAAAGGACCCTGAGGGAACATTTTGTCCAAAGGGCAGACGGCCATGGACCCAAATGACCCCTTCCTAGATTTCCGTCTGGGAAGGCAGGACCCCTACCCTCCAGGACCACACCAGACTAGCTCCTTACCTATTTGCCTGAATACTCCTTCCCAGGAGGGCGAGGCTTATGACCACCACCACAGCTGCCAGGGCAAGGATGGAATAATTCCAAGGAGACCCTGAGGAGGGACACACAGGACAGAGCCTTGAAGAGAAGCCAGGTGCTCCTCAGCACCACTAACAGTTGGGGCTTGAGCTCAGACTAGCTCACAGCATCGATTGTGCCCTGCCATGAAGACCTTCATCAAGGATGATGAGCCCCCTGCCCTGGGAGAAATCCCAGTGGGAAGGGGGATGACACCATCCCTACCCTAGAGAAGCTCTGATCTAAAGGGAGAGGCAGCACTGCAGTTGGAGGATAGAGAGGAGAAGGGAGTGAGAAGGAGAAGAGGTGAGCCAAAACAAACTTCCCAGTCTTCCATTTTGCCTCCCTGGGTAGTTCAAGGAAAGAAAGAAGGAAGGTGGGGAGAGGAAGGAATGATGGTCAAATTGCCTACAGACAGTACATAAGATGGCTAATCTGAATTTGGCTACTCAAGATTTGTCCACAGCCGGGTGCAGTGGCGCATGCCTGTAATCCCAGCACTTTGGGAGGCTGAGACAGGAGAATCGCAAGCTGCGAGTTCAAAGCCAGCCTCAGCAACGGCGAGGCACTAAGCAACTCAGTGAGACCCTGTCTCTACATAAAACACAGAATAGGGCTGGGGATGTGGCTCAGTGGTGGAGTACCCCTGAGTTCAATCCCTGATACAAAAAAAAAAAAAAAAAAAATTTGTCCACAATACTGAAATGAGGCAGGGTCCAGCCCCAGGACTTTCACATGTGCTGTTCCCTCTGACAGGAATGTTCTTCCGCCATCTAATCTGCATGGCTGATTCCTTTCTGTCTCTCTGCTTATACATCATCAGTACACTGTGTGTGTTAGTCACTTACCTTGTTTATTATCTACCCACTAGAATATATGCTCCACAAAGGCAGAGATTTTTCTTTTTTACTTACTATTGTAATCCTGAGAACAGCACACAGTAGGAGCTTAATAAATATGGTCGTGACAACTGGATGGCTGAGTAAACGACCACACCCTGAGAAAAGGCAGGTGAGGTTCAGCTAAACCCCTATGAGCAGCAAGACATCTGGTCTCTGTCCCTGTCCTGGAGGAAATGTGCTGACTGATGTGCTAGAGGAGACTGAGCCGGGGGCTTTGGCCTGCTCTGTGTGTTGGGGAGCATCCACCACTCCACTCTCCAACCAATCCCTTACCACTTACCATCTTCTACACGAAAAATCCAAACCATTTCTTCCAGCAGCTCCTGAGGCACCATAGTGCCAGCTGGGTCTCTGATAACATCTTCACTATGGTCCATGTTCCTTAGGGTATGTTTCTGGCACTGAAGTCCTTAGGCCCCTTGGCCACAGCTGCTCTCTTGGCCTCTCCTGGGTTCTGGTCCCTGAGCACAGAAGCCCTGAAGACCCCTGGAAACAAAGCAGAGAGCATAAATGGATATCTCAACTCGGTTTTACCTCCCTTCTGGGCAAAAACACAGCTTTTTTTTCTGGCTCAGGGTTTTAGGACCAAAACAGCCTCAGTCCAGGAGCAGGTGGGACCTGACCTGGGATCATAGAAGTAGGAATGACTCAATTCTTTATTAAAACTCATCACATGAGAAGAGAAGCACTGATCTAGGAGTGAAGACCAGGCCAGTGACAGGCCATGGAACCCTGGCAGTGACTCCATGGAATCCTTGCCTCTCTTGCCTGCCCAGCATCCCCACCCCACTTCAACACCCACAGCACTCCTTAGCAAATTATCCCACCCAATGAGCTTGCATCTCCCACAGTAGCCAATCACAAGCCTTTGTCTCCCCATGTGATAAAGCTGAGGCTTGGCTCACCTGAGACCAAGAGCTGGGAAAAGAAGAGACAGAGAAAAGGAGCTGCCAGAGTAACCTTACCCCAGGCCCAAATGGTAAGTGCTGCCTGCAGTTTGTCAACCCCTAAGAACTTTTTCCTCCCTCCCTCCCTTCCTTCCTTCCTACCTTTTTCTTTGGTACTGGGGATGAGTACCCAGGAGTGCTGTACCACTGAGTTATATCCCCAGTCCTTCTTATTTCTTACTTTGGAACAGGGTCTAGCTAAGTTGCTGAGGCTAGCTTTGAACTCGTGATCCTCCTGCCTCAGCCTCCTGAGTTGCTGGGATTATAGGTGTATGCCACAGTCTAGCCGCCTCTCTATCCTTCCTATTCCCTCTTTCCCTTCCTTCCTTCTTTCTCTCTGCTTCCCTCCCTTTCTCCCTCTCTCCTTTTATTCCTTCCATTCTTCCCAAGAACTGGAGCCCATGTTCCTTGGATAAATCCCTTCCTTAATTTGAGCTTATACCATCCCTGCAAAATATCATTTGCAATAGCATCTAAGTTAACCTAGCCAAGATATAAAACACCTCTATAGGGCTGAGATTGTAGCTCAGTGGTAGAGCGCTTGCCTTGCATGCGTGAGGCACTGGGTTTGATCCTCAGCACCACATAAAAATAAATAAAGATATTGTGTCCACCTACAACTAAAAAATATTGTTTTAAAAAAACACCTCTATGATGAAAATATTAACCCTAGAATAACAAAAATATGATCTAAATAAATAACAAAAATATCTTTATCCTTATGTCAGTTAAATTCACTGAAGTTCTAATCAAAATGGATTTTTGAGGACCTTATGTAGAAAAGTTATGCAGAAAAATAAACATCAACAAGTAGCTAAGTCAATCTTGGGAGTGAGGATGAAGAGAAGAGACTAGCCCACCAAATATGGAGACACAAGACCAGACACTAGACCAAGGAATCAGAGTAGAATTTAAAAAAGACCTGTATATACATGGGAACTTCATATACAAAATGTCTATCAACTGCAGAGGAAGGAAGAATTATAGTAGGGACTTAGAGGCTGTTTTTGCAAAAAGCACTGACTCTTCACTTGGGCCTACAGATGCCAGACGGGCCAAAGCCTGCTTCTCTGCCTTTGTTTTGTTTCTGTTTCCTTTGCCTTGAACTCTGGGTCAGATTCCTGCTCAACTCTGTACTTAAGCATGTTAATCATTTAAGAAGCATCGATCTAAAGCTGGTAATCCTCCCCCTTCAAGAATGAAGATGCCAAGATAAGAGTAACTGAAGGTCATTTCAACAGATTATCAACTGCCAGCTTTACGACATCCTGTCCCAGACCCCTGGAGTGGCGCCTAGAAGTCTTCAGTCATTGCCCTAAATTGATTTCCAGGAACAGTGAAGCCTTGCAAGATCACCCCACGATATGACTGCCCCCTAAATGGAGCAATCATCGCATGGGAACCAAACTGCTGCCCTTTCCAGGATGCAGCAGTTATCCTTTCTGATAGATACACATCATGTGAAGCGAAATGAAGACTGCCCCAGAGCAGCAGGCAATTGCCTAGGCACCCAATGGAGACTTCCATCACCACCCGTCTGCAGCAGTAACTTCCTTAACACTGATGAGACTCGGTGCCATCAGAACTGAGATAATGATCAACCAGACACGTCTGACCAAGTCTGCTTAGCTGTGTATACTTCTTGTCCCCTTCCCTATGTAATCTTGGAGCTCATGTCAATACCCTCCAAAGACAGGGCTGATCCCCCTGTTTCCCAATATAGCTCTACTGATCAGATTCCTTTCCTGCCTTTCACCATTACTCTTTCCAGTTTATTTCTGGGGTGAGGTCCCTCATGGCCCAGGACTCCAGTAGCAGGATTATTTAGTAGATAGCATAGGGAAAACTGGTGCACTGTACGGAGAAAACTCAGAAGGGATGCATGTCTAACAAACAGCACTTACAAAAACAGACTCCAAATGAATGAAAGGCCTAAGTCAAGGCCAGATGTGGTGGTGCACACCTATAATACAAAGTCAAGGCCAGATGTGGTGGTGCACACCTATAATCCCAACTACTTGGGAGGTTGATGCAGGAGGATTGCAAGTTTGAGGCCAACATGAGCAATTTAGCAAGACCTGGTCTCCAAATATAAAATAAAAGGGCTGGGAATGTAGCTCAGTGGCAGATCATCCCTGGATTCAAACTCCAGTATCACAAAAACAAAACAAAAAGATAAGAGAAGGTGGGTAGGACTTCCTAAATAAAACCATGAAAGTTCAAACCATTAAATAGCAACACACAGGGCTGGGATTGTAGCTCAGCGGTAGAGCGCTTGCCTCGCATGCGTGAGGCCCTGGGTTCGATCCTCAGCACCACATACAAAAAGCAATAAAATAAAGACATTATGTCCATCTACAACTAAAAAAATATTTTAAAAAAATTATAAAAAAAATAGCAACACACATTTATGAATTTGCATAAAAAATAAAGATACCTATTCTTGAATAAAGTAACAAAACCATTTCCATTTGGGATAAGGTGCTTGCAATGCTTAAAACCAAGATGAGATTAATATCTAGGATACACAAAGGATTCTTGCAAATTAACAAGAAAAGACAGGAACCCCAATAGACAAATTGATGGAAGATGTAAACAGGCAATTTACAAAGTAGGAAACTCAAGAGGCTTGCAAGCATATGAAGAAGTGTTCAGGGCTGGAGTTGTGGCTCAGTGGTAGAGCACTTGACTAGCATGTGTGAGGCACTGGGTTTGATTCTCAGCATGGCATATAAATAAGTAAAATAAACATCCATTGGCAACTAAAAAAATATTTTACCTGTTGAGGGGTTATATAGCCTTAGGAATTGATGGAGTGTAGACGGGACAACAACTTGGACAGAAAATGATTCAAACCAGATATATACACCTCATGACACTGCAGTCCTGCTCCTAAGAATGTACTAAAGAAATGATCCTCAGGAGGGATCTACCATAACGTTTGTGAAAATTCAAAATATTTTCACACAAGCAACAACACCTTTTTTACAAGAACCCATTTTTAAAAGGACACACATTAAACACATTGGGACAGTTATCTCAGGGAGAGAAGGAAAGAGGAGCAGGAATGGAGATAAAAGTAACCAGAGAAATCAAACAGAAGGGTAAGGAACACACTCATCATGCAAACAGAGCCCGGAGCCCTGGTAAGAAAAAACAGAAGGTGAAGAGAGTGAGCCAGGTGATGTCAAGTCCAGGAGCTCAACAGCCTCAGCCTGAAATAGAAATAACCCTTGGACATTCAGTCAGGTTTGTTCACAAACAAGTGGATGGCCAAACCGAAAAACCTATATTAACCAAAGGACTAGATTGACACCAGCGTTTTCTCCAGCACTTAATGCTCTTTGAAAACTGAAGGAATATCAATAGATTTTAAGGGAAAATATTTTGACATGAAAATAATACCGAGTTGAGATTTTTCATATGTGAATGATCACACATCAAGGTGGAGATGGAAGTCCGGGAGGAAGACCTTTTATAAGGTGTCTACTACCTACTTCCTCATCGGAGGGATAAAATGGAAAGACAAAGTTACAGGATGGCTAACAGATGTGATCTTATCTGCCAGCTCCAACTGACTGTTTAGAACACTGTTCTAGGGATCCCACTGGTCTATCCAATCTCAGCACCTGGGTTAATTAGTAACATTAGCCACCGGAGTAATCCCCCATGTGTGCAGAGAAAAGAATGTGGAGATCAGGACTGAAAACTGTCTCCTTCTAGGGAGTGAGATGGAGCCTAGACAAGTAGGCTGTTCACTTTTGACCCTTTGGTATTACATAGACCTTTTGCAAGTATGCACTACATTTATGACAGTGCATGTAATTAGAGCTTGTGGTACTGAGCTATACCCCTGCCACGCCCCCTTTTAAAAAAAATTTTGAGACAAGGTCTCATTAGTTGCCCAGGCTGACTTGGAATTGCCATCCCCTTGCTTCAGCCTCCCAAAATGCTGGGATTACAGGAATGTGCCACCATGCCAAGCTTGTTTGCATTTTTCAATGAATATACACATATATTTTTATATATAATATAAATAATATATATGTATATAGTAAGATCTCTGTGTGTGTGTGCATGCGTGCATGTGTGGTGATGGGATTGAACCCAGGGCCTTGCACATGCTAAGCAAGGGCTCTACCACTGAGCTACACTGCCAGCCTCTATTGTATACAATCTGAGACAACAATTCCAATTTTGAATACTTAATCCATGGAATGAATCAAATAAATGTACAGAGTTGCAAATAGGCTGATGTCCATGGTGGAGTATGTGTTTTAAAAATGTATAATAATGTCATAGTAAATACATATCAACCAACAAAAAACTAAAATGACAGATGGTTATAAATCCAAACTGAGAAACAGTCTTCCCTCACTGCATTAGTACCGGCCCCAAATACAGGTGCCAGAGGACTTATGTGGTTTACTTCTTTATTACTCTTTTACTGTTGAATTAAACTTCATGCTTTATTTGGATTTCATTGCTTCTCTTATTAATGTCCTTTTCTATTCCAGGATCCCATCCAACACATCATACAGCATTTAGTTGTCCTATCTCCTTAGGTTTTTCTGGGAAATCCCTGAATTTTAATCAGGGCTTTTAACCATCTGCCATTGGCTGTGATTTATGCCAAAGACTCTGGACCACCATCCCCTTGGCAGGTTGAGAAAACTCACCCTGGATCTTGGTTCCTGGGGCCTTGATCTGCTGATGGGTGCTCACTGATTTCTGTGGTGTCTTCTTCTTCCTCCTCAAAGGACAGTCTTTGCACCTGAGCTATCCCCAGAAAGGTGCACTTGTGTCCTGGGGGTGGGGGGCAGTGCCAGCAGAGGCTATAGCAGCTGGGCCCATCTGGTAGCTCTGCCCTTGAATACGCCCAGGCTTGTGCCTTTGCTGCCACTCTGGGGTGACTGACCTCTTGAGTGAGTAGCCTCAAATGGCAAGCAGGCTCCACCTGACTTTCACAATCTGAAAGAATCAGGAGCTCAGTGCATTCCATCATTGTGGAGGGCCCACTCCAGGCCTGTGTTTCTCCTTATTATCAATATTTAACCAAAGAGCAGGAAGTCAAGGCTGGCCTTTTATAGCCAGTGCTTTCTCATAGTGAAGGTCATGCATCATGTGAATTTCTTGAAAAGAGCTATAAAATCAGACCTTTGGAGGGCGGGGGTGGAGGAAGACTGTGTGATCACCAGTGATAGCACAGAGGAGAAACAGGAGCAGGCTTAACACTTTGGGGAGGGAGCAGGAGTCAGGTGCTCCCCTTACCAGGCCAGACCCATTTAATTCTGATAGTCTGTGGGCCCTGGGCTTTTCTACCCAGTGGCTCTGCATCTCTAGCAACCATTATCATTGGCTCAGCAAGGGGTGGGGTTCTCATTCCACAAATGTAGAAATAGAGGCTGAATGAGGTTGAGCGTCAAGCCCAAGTTCCTGTATGCTTTAAGCCGTGGTCAGCAGTGTGGATGACAGCATGGTGCAGAGGGAAAGAGACCCAAGCAGGAATCTGAGGGTACATGGAACCCTAGCTCCTTACTACTCTGTAGCGCATAAATTCATTCATCCATTCAAGAAATATTACTTAAACACCTACTGTGTGTATACACGTTGAACTAGACAGGTGAGGACGCTGCTGTCCTGGAGCTCAAACTCCAGGGGAAATAGGCAAAGAAAGACAAACTGCAGCCAGCTAGTAATAGTTCCTGTGACGTTTAAACAACATAATGATCTAGAAAGAGATGAGGCGAGGATGCTATATTACTATATTACTATACTAAAAAATGAATGCTGAGTTAACCATGCAAAGACCTGGGACAGCAGGTACAAAGACACTGAAGAAACTATGAGCTTAATGAGTTGGAGAAACAAACAGTGGCCCATGGGGCTGAAGCCCAGTGATAAGGGGAAGTGGCTTGAGGATCCTTCAAACTTTCTTTCTCTGGCTCTCTCCCTGCTTCTCTCTGTATCATATCAGGGACAGAGAGGCTGACTTTGCTAAAAGCAGTGACTCTTCATTTAGGCCTGCAAATGCCCAGTGGGTAACTGAAAGCAGAATAAAACTTGGCATCTCTGCCTTCATTTTATGTTTGTCTTCAGACCTTTGCTCAGCTCTGCATACAAGTAGATTAATAATTTAGAGTGTTCATCTAAAAACTAGTAATACAAATTTCATTAGCCCTAAATTTACCTAACCTATCATGCCCCCTTTCAAGACTGAGGCAAAATTTGTAGCATCCTGTTTCAGACCTCAGAGGTGGACCCGAAAGAAGTCTTCAGTTGTCCTATACTTTCCAGAATGGCAGGAGGTAGCACATCACCCCTCTATGAGATGGTCCCCCTAAATAGGAGCAAATAGCAATCATCTCATGAGAACTGAATTGCTCCCTCCAAGGATCACATGCCTGTTAGATAAATATCCTGAGCAACAAAAGGAAATTGTCCCTTCAAGCAAGAGTCACCTCGCAGAACCAAACTGAAAGAATATCAACCAGACCACCGTTTGACCAAGACTGCCTAATTATACACCCCTCTCTCCCACCCAACACTTCCTCTTTTTAAAACTGCAGTTCAGGCCAGGCCAGGGGTGCAAGCCTGTCATCACAGCAACTCAAGATTCTGAGGAAGGAGTTTCACAAATTGGAGGCCAGCCTCAGCAACTTAATGAGAACTTGTCTCAAAATAAAAAAATAAAGCTGGGCGCGGTGGCGCACGCCTGTAATCCCAGCACTGTGGGAGGCTGAGACAGGAGAATCGTGAGCCGCGAGCTCAAAGCCAGCCTCAGCAACGGCGAGGCGCTAAGCAACTCATTGAGACCCTGTCTCTACATAAAACACAAAAGAGGTCTGGGGATGTGGCTCAGTGGTCGAGTGCCCCTGAGTTCAATCCCCAGTACCAAAATAAATAAATAAATACCCCCCCCAAAAGGGTTTGGGATGTAGTTGAGGGGTAAAGTGTCCCTGGGTTCAATCCTCAGGATTTCAAAAACTAAATGAAACAAACAGAAAACAACAACTCAGCTTGTTGTGATGGTGCACACGTATAATTCTGGCTATTTGGGAGGCTGAAGCAGGAGTTTTGCAAGTTCAAATTCAGCCTGGGAAATTTAGCTAGACTCTGTCTCAAAATTAAAATATCTGGAGATGTAGCTTAGTAGCTGAGTACTCCTGGGTTCAATCCTCAGTACCAAAAAATAAATTAGTTTATTAATTCATTTTTTTAAAAATCTGTAGCTCATGTTGACAACCAAAAGAGCTGAGATGCTGGATCTCATTTTGCCTTCCTCATATGGCTTTTTTTAAAAAATATTTTTTTAGTTGTAGATGGACACAATATCTTTATTTATTCTTTTTTTTTTTAATTTTTTTTTTTAGTTGTGGATGGACACAATGTCTTTATTTTATTGCTTTGTATGTGGTGCTGAGGATCGAACCCAGGGCCTCACGCATGCGAGGCAAGCGCTCTACCACTGAGCCCCAGCCCCAGCCCCTTTATTTATTCTTATGTGGTGCTGAAGATCGAACCCAGTGCCTCATGCATGCGAGGCAAGTGCTCTACCACTGAGCCACAATCCCAGCTCCAGCTTTTTTTTTTTTTTTTAAGAACTGGAGTTTCATGCTAGACAAGCACTCCACCACTGAACTACATCCCCAGCCCTTCTTATTTTATTTTGAGACAGGCTGTAGCCGGGCAAGCACTCTACCCTTGAGCTGCAACTCCAGTCCACTTCTTTCCTCTCTGTGGAACACATACATAATGGTTCAAAGGACATTTTAAGGCTAAGGTCATTGAATTACAATCAATGGGCCAAATCTGACCTGCAGCCTATTTTTTTTTATAAAGTTTTGTTGGAACGTGCCATGCCCATTTGTTGACGTAATGTCTATGACTGCTTTAATGCTACATTAGCAAAATTGACCAGTTATGATACTGATTGTAGATCCACAAAGCCTGAAATATGTACTATTTGGCTCTTTACAGAAAAAGCCTGCCAACCAAGCAGACAAGAGAGAAGGAATTTAGGTTCCTGAAAGATCTCATGGAGACAAGCAGACTACTTGCCCCTGGGCCACCTGTCCACTTCTGGTATGTTATGGGAGAAAAAAATGTGGAGATCTCTGTTACAGAAATTTAGACTGTAATGTAACAAATGCATTACTTGTGCTCAGAACTTAGTTGAATGAGTGAATAACATGGCAGCAGAAGAACTTCTAGTCTCTCCATCCTTGCCTCTGACTAGCTGTGTGACCTTGAGCTAGTAGTCATTTAGATCAGAATTCTAGCCTCCCTCCCTGTCTCCCTCCGTCCTTCCTTTCTTCCTTCCTTCCTTCCTTGTATTTCACTGCTTTTAGGCTGGTTTGAAACTTGTGACATCAAGCAATCCTCTTGCCTCAGCCTCCTGAGTAACTGGGACTCCAGGCAAGCGCCAGCCCCCAATTTCTTATCCAACCAAATAAAGTTTTATAAGGACTAAGAAGAAAAAGTATTTTAGAAATTATTATCAGGAGGGGACAATTGTGTCATGACAAAGTCCAGGCACCCTTTAAACTTAGAAGAGTTTCATCTGGGACCAATCAGGTAGCTCTTCTATTCAATAAGGTAAAAACACACAAGGAAGAACCTTTTTCCTAAAGAAATACATGCTGAGCTGTCCAGGGTCCTGACCCCCTCAGCTGGGAAATTTTAACCTCAGCTCAGGGCTAAGGTGTCAGGTAAAGCGCTGCCCTGAACTCTAGGTCCCAAGGATAAGCATCTTCTTGCTTCTCATCCTCCCGCCTTCCCATAGTAAAGACATAAACCCTGCTAAGCTGACAACCAGCAAAGGCTTCAGGGTGGTGGAGGCTGCTTTGTATTTCTAGGTCGAGTTGTTCTCTGCTCAGCGTGGGGCGTTCACTGTCAGCTGATGCCAGGAGGGGCAGAAAGGTCCCTAGCTGTTTGTTCTTGTATAGGTGTTACTGGGGATTGAATCTGGGGTGTTCTAACACTGAAATTCATCCCCAGCCCTGTTTATTTTTTCTTTTGAGACAAGGTCTCACTAAATTGCTGAGACTGGCCTTGAACTCCAAATCCTCCTGCCTCAGGCTCCAGAGTAGCTGGAATTACAGGCCTAAGCCACCACCCCTGGCTGGAACCACATATATTCTTTGAAATACTAATTTTTATGTTAAACCTAGAAGGGGGAAATCAAACAGTGGAATCAGTAAAGGAATTTTTGAAAGGATAGGGCAATAAATTCAAAATTACTGGTGCTTAAGCTCTGACCTGATGTCCTCATCTGCAGTAGAATTGTGGAGAAGAATGATGGGTGTCCAGAGGAAAGCCATCTCTATGGCAAAGTAAAATGATTTCGGTGAACAAATGCTTGTCAACAGGTACATATTTTTCCAGAAGCATTTCAGAAATATTTGCAAAGCATGGGAAATTTGGACTGGAACTGGAATGAAACAATTTAAAAAAGTATGTACTTACTCCAAGAAAAGACTTTCCACAGTCACTGCCTTTCTCTCTTTTATCTTATCTATAGCATTTGAGATTTCCTATGTCATTGACCTTCATTTGTGATCCTTAATTATTGATATTACTTTGACCCCTTGATCCTAGTTATAATATAACCAAATATCTTCTTCAGTTCCAACTAAGTCAGAGTCCAAGGGTAGAACAAAGCCAAAGTCTATCAGCTTTCCCTCTAACTATGTTAATGTCCTCGAAGTTTAATCATTCTCAGAGACAGCTCTCTTTGACTAGTTCAATTTGAAAGATGCATTGCTTGGTAATGGGAGAAATGTTGGACTTCTTAGTAACTTGACACTGTATTTATTTGTCTGCATTTTGTCAGTTCCCACCTTCCACTAGCAAATAAACATTATTTTTTACCTCAAGGAACTGGAGATGCTTTCCTGGTACTCTGTGATCCACTGTGGGTGGAAAAGTAAAATTATACAACCATGTTGGAAAACAGCTTGACTGTCCTAAAAGTTAAACATAGAATTACCATATGACCTAGCAATTCTACTTTTAGTTATATGCCCAAGAAAATTGAAAACATATTTCCACACAAAAATGAGTACATGGATGTATGTGGCATTATTCATAATAACCAACAAGTAGAAACAACCCAAAGGCCAACTGATGAATGAATAAGCAATGGATATTATTCATCCAGAAGGAGCAGTGAAATATTAATATGTGCTATATGAACCTTTAAAACCATTATGTAAATGAAAGAAGCTGGTCATAAAAGACTACATATTGTATGAAATGTCCAGAAAAGGCAAATTGGAGTGGAGATTAGAACAGAAAGTAAATTGGTGCTCTTTCTTTTTTCTTTCCTTTCTTTTTCTTCATTGTTAGGGATGTGGAGTGAGAGTTCTTTCTGGAGTAATGGATATGTTCAAAAATTGATTGTGGTGATTGATGCAAAACTCTGAATTCACTACCAGCCATTGACATGTATACTTTAAATGGGTGAATGTGTGGTATGCAGCACAATGTCCAAAAACAAGTGACCACAGCTTTGGCTATTTTGTTAACCAGAATTTCAGGATGCTTTGCGCAACCATAATGGAGGTGCCACAATAAATGTCAGGAATTCTAACTTCTCTGGACGTGAGGAAATCCTTTTTGTTATTTGCTCATTTACAGTTATTTGAAGTTTTTTCCCCAAAGGTTTGTCAAAGTTAATAGACTCTTTTAAAATATACATTTGTGGCCCAGTGCAGTGGTGCACACCTGCAATCCCAGTGGCTTAAGAGGCTGAGGCAGGAAAATCCCGAGTTCAAAGCCAGCCTCAGTAACTCAGTGAGACCCTGTCTGTAAACAAAATATAAAAAAGGGTTAGGGATGTGGCTCAGTGGTTAAGTGTCCCTGGGTTTAATGCCCATTCTGAAGAAATATTTTAAAATTTAAAATTTAAAATATATATGTATTTGTTCAGTGGTAGAGCACTTGTTGGGCATGCACAAGGCCCTGAATTTGACCCCCGGCACCAAAAAAAAAAAGGAAAAAGGAAAAAACCCTAAAATATACATTTGTGAAGGTACAGCAAAAAGCCCCCTGTCATCCTTGCAAAAGACAAATAAAAATATTGCTGGGGCTGGGGCTGTAGCTCAGTGGTAGAGCACTTGCCTAGCATGTGTGAGGCACTGAGTTCGATCCTCAGCACCACATATAAATAATAAATGAATAAAATAAAGATCCATCAACAACTAAAAAAAATTTTTTAAAAAATCTTCATACTATCTTGCATTGAGTACAGGCAGTAAGTTTCCCTATGATTATGCATCATATTAATTGGATATTAGTACTTTATTAATAAACTTCCTTCTTTCCCAATTATTTAATTTTTTTCACATTTAATTTATTTATTTGTTCTATTTAGGCTTACATGATAACAGAGTGCAATTTGGTTCATTGTACATAGATAGAGGATAACATATCAATTCTCTAGTTGTAAGTTGTATAGAATCACAACATATATGCAGTCATACATAAAGTTAGGGCTATGATGACCATCATATTCCACCACCTTTACTGTCCCCATGCCCCCTCCCCCCTTTAACCCCTGTGAACAGAGTTCCACCATTGTTCACATGACCTTCCCCACATTATGGATCAGCATCCACTTATCAACGAGTACATTCGGCATTTGGTTTTCTGAGATTGGCTTACTTCACTTAGCATGATATTCTCCAACTCCATCCATTTACCTGCAAATGCCATGATTTTATTATCTTTTATTGCTGAGTAATATTCCATTGTGTATATATACCACAGTTTCTTTATCCAGTCATCTATCAAAAGGCATCTAGGTTGGTTCCACAGT
>CM053401.1:97777553-97831566 GCA_028644305.1 Xerus rutilus | reverse complement strand
GAAGGCTCTTGATGACATCTTCTGTTTCCTTACTTGAAATTGATCTGTTTAAGTTGTGTATGTCCTCTTGGTTCAGTTTGGGTAGGTCATATGCCTCTAGAAATTTGTCGGTGTCTTCAGGGTTTTCTATTTTACTGGAGTATAAATTTTCAAAATAGTTTCTAATTATCCTCTGTATTTCAGTAGTGTCTGTTGTGATATTTCCTTTTTCATCACGAATTTTAATAATTTGGGTTTTCTCTCTCCTCCTTTTCGTTAGGGTGGCTAAGGGTTTGTCAATTTTGTTTATTTTTTCAAAGAACCAGCTTTTTGTTTTGTCAATTTTTTGAATTGCTTCTTTTGTTTCAATTTCATTGATTTCAGCCCTGATTTTAATTATTCCCTGTCTTCTACTTCTTTTGGTGTTGGTTTGATCTTCTTTTTCTAGGACTTTGAGATGAAGAGTCAAGTCACTTATTTGTTGACTTTTACTTCTTTTAATAAATGAACTTAATGCAATGAACTTTCTTCTTAGCACTGCCTTCATGGTGTCCCAGAGATTTTGATATGTTGTATCGGAGTTTTCATTTACCTCTAAGAATTTTTTTTTTATCTCTTCCCTGATGTCTTCTGTTATCCATGCATCATTCAATAGCATATTATTTAGTTTTCAGGTGTTGGAGTAGTTTCTATTTTTTAATCTGTCATTGATTTCTAATTTTATTCCATTGTGGTCAGGTAGAATGCAGAGTAGTATCTCTATTTTTTTGTATTTGCTAAGACTGGCTTTATGACATAACATATGATCCATTTTGGAAAAGGATCCATGTGCTGCTGAGAAAAAAGTGTATTTGCTCATTGGTGGAAGGGACACTCTATATATGTCTGTTAAGTCCAAATTATTGATAGTTTCATTGAGTTCTATGGTTTCTTTATTTAGTTTTTGTTTGGAAGATCTATCCAGTGGTGAGAGAGCTGGGTTAAAGTCATCAAGTATTATTGTGTTGTTGTCTATTTGATTCTTGTATTTCAGAAGGATTTGTTTGATATACATAGAAGCCCCATTGTTTGGGGCATAGATATTTATGATCATTATGTCTTGTTGATGTATGATTCCCTTAAGAAGTATGAAATGTCCTTCTTTTTTTTTTTAAATTTTTTAGTTGTAGATGGACACAATGTCTTTATTTTATTTATTTATTTTAATGTGGTGCTGAGGATTGAACCCAGTGCCTCACGCATGTGAGGCAAGTGCTCTACCACTGAGCGACAATCCCAGCCCCTGAAATGTCCTTCTTTATCCCTTTTAACCAGGTTTGGTTTGAAGTCCACTTTATCTGATATGAGGATGGAAACTCCTGCTTGTTTATGTGGTCCATGTGAGTGATATGTTTTTTCCCACCCTTTCACTTTCAGTCTGTGGATATCTTTTCCTGTGAGATGAGTCTCTTGAAGGCAGCATATTGTTGGGTCTTTTTAAAAAATCCAGTCTGTCAGTGTATGTGTTTTAATTGGTGCATTTAGGCCATTCACATTTAGGGTTATTATTGAAATATGATTTGTAGTCCTGGTCATTTTTGTTTATTTTTGGTTTTTACCCTGACTTGGTTTCTCCTTTGATTGCCCCCCTTTTTTAGTGTGTTCCTCTTTTTGTATATTTTCATTGTTGGTTGTCATTTCCTCCTCATGGAATATTTTGCTGAGAATGTTGTGTAGTGCAAGCTTTCTTGCTGTAAATTCTTTTAACTTTTGTTTATCATGGAAGGTTTTTATTTCATCATCAAATCTGAAGCTTAATTTTGCTGGATATAAGATTCTTGGTTGGCATCCATTTTCTTTCAGAGCTTGGTATATTTTGTTCCATGGTCTCCTGGCTTTTAGGGTCTGGGTTGTGAAATCTGTTGAGATCTGAACTGGTCTCCCTTTATGTGTAATCTGATTCCTTTCTCTTGTGGCCTTTTAAAATTCTATCCTTATTCTGTATGTTGGGCATTTTCTTTTTTTTTTTAAAATATTTTTTCCAAACCTTTATTTTATTTATTTATGTATTTTGTATGTGGTGCTGAGGATCAAACCCAGTGCCTCATGCGTTCAAGGCAGGCGCTCTACCACTGAGCCACACCCCCAGCACCTGGGCATTTTCATTATAATGTGCCTTGGTGTAAATCTGTTGTAAGTTTGTACATTTGGTGTCCTATAAGCCTCTTGTATTTGATTTTCCATTTCATTTTTCATATTTGGGATATTTTCTGATATTATTTCATTGAAGAGATTGTGCATTCCTTTGGTTTGAAATTCTGTGCCTTCTTCTATCCCAATAAATCTTAGATTTGGTCTTTTGATGCTGTCCCATAATTCTTGTATGTTCTGTTCATGATTTCTTATCATCTTCAGTGTATGGTCAACTTTATTTTCAAGATTGTATATTTTGGGGCTGGGGTTATGGCGCAGTGGTAGCGTGCTCGCCTAGCATGCGTGAGGCACTGGGTTCGATCCTCAGCACCACATAAAAATAAAATAAAGATATTCTGTCCACCTACAACTAAAAAAATAAATAAATAAATATTTAAAAAAAAAAAAAAAAAAAGATTGTATATTTTGTCTTCATTATCCGAGGTTCTGTCTTCCAGGTGATCTAGTCTGCTGGTGATGCTTTCTATTGAGTTTCTTATTTGGTTTATTGTTTCCTTCATTTCAAGAATTTCTGATTTTTTTTTCACAATCTCTAGCTCTTTCTTAAAGTAATCTTCTGCTATTTGTATTTGCTTTCTTATCTCTTTGTTAGAGTGGTCAATGGTTGCCTTTATTTGCTCTCCTATTGCTTTGTTGGATTAATCAATTTTTGCCTGTATTTTCTCGCTTATGTCATTCTTTAATTCACAGATCATTTTTTTAAAAATTTTTTTTTAGTTGTAGATGGACACAATGTCTTTATTTTATTGCTTTGTATGTGGTGCTGAGGATCGAACCCAGGGCCTCACGCATGCGAGGCAAGCACTCTACTGCTGAGCTACAATCCCAGCCCCTCACAGATCATTTTAATTATGTACATTCTGAATTCTTTCTCTGACATTTCATCAAATGTGCTGTCAATGAATTCTACTACTGTGGTATCTAGGTTTATTTGGGCACTTTCTTCCCTTGTTTTTTCATGTTGATTATGTATCTTCCTTTCTTGCAATGCTGATCTGAGGTGTTGCGGTTACTATCCTAAAATCTTGTATTGACACTACAGATTACCCATATCTCACCTTGGAGTTACTTCCGGTCCCCAGCAGGTGTCCCCAGATGGATACTACTGTCACTAGAGCTGATGGCGGCAGTAGTGGAAGGACCTCAAGAGGGCAGTGGGAGTGTATTTTTATATTAAGGTTTAGTGCAAGTTTTAATATCTTGGTATAAAAATCTTATACAAAAATATTTCTTAGGGCTGGCCTAACATCTGTTTGGTTATCTTTCACTCCCTATATTGCCTTAGTAACTGGACAACATGTAGTAACTAGTACTCCATTATTCTCTGTGAACACTTTTTTCTTTTGTCCTCCTTTTATTTTTGAGAGTTTTTAAGACCCTTATTTAAATTTATATAAGTCCATGAAATCTTTTAATTTCCTTGTGGAGGTAGGCAAAGGTATTTTTAAAAAAGAACCACTTTTTCTGTTTGTTAACAATATACGGTTTTGTTAACACTGGAAGGCATTTTTGTGCAGTGATCAAAGTTGAGGAATAAACCAACTCTGCTTAAGATTTAGTCTCTTTAAGTTTATTTATTTTTTAAAAATATTTTTAGTTGTAGATGGACACAATACCTTCATTTATTTATTTTTATTTGGTGCTGAGGATCAAACCCAGTGCTTCATATGTGTGAGGCAAGCAGTCCACCACTGAGCTACAACCCCAGCACTCTTTAAGTTTATTTTGAGATATTCCCTTGATTTACTAGATTGACCCTCAGCAACAACTGGAAACTTCTGTATCCTCAGGCTACTTCTCCTACCTTTGGTTCCACATCTGGTTTCTCTTTCTGGGGTTCCTGGTGTCCCTTAGGTACCACGTCACCTCTCTAGTCTCTCTTCTCAAAGACGCCCTCAGTCCTGTGGGTCTATGCTGCCTCCTCAAGCTCCTGGTGGAGGAGACTCTATCTCATCTGGCTTTTGTGTAACATCCATTCAAGGGAGGGAGGAGTCGAAGACTGTGTGTGGCCTTGTAATGCTGATTTACAGAGCAGCTGGACAGATTACTGAATGACATCTGCTGAAGCCACACAGGCTGGTAACCACACAGCATAACAAGTCAGAGGCACAGAAGTGAATTGTCTGCCACCTTCAGGAAAGGTGGTGAGCAGTGCCTCCCCTCGGAATTCTGATGCAACCACAAGCAGGAGATGGCAGTACAGTGAGCGAGAAGCTGTCTACGAAAGTTTGTCCCAAAAAGCCTCATTAAGCAGTGCCCTTTGGTTTCGTTCTTGCCCTGGCACCATATCTGTGCCTGTGTGTGGCAGACCTTTCCCCTGGTCAGATGTGGCATTGCCTTCTTGGCCACAAGCAGGAGTTCTTGTGAATTCAAGCATCCCTTACTAACCAGAGTTCTGGCCATCTTCCTCCTTCTGCCTCTGCTTCATCGTTCCCACAGCTCCCTCCGCCCTCCTTTTTTGATTCAGCACCAGAAGTCACACTGTCACACATACATTAGGTCTGTGGTAGGTCTCAACCCACAGAAATCATACACACAAGTTAGGCACAGGGTGGGCTGATGGGAATAGGGACAGGCGGTGTTCCCTGCTCCCTCCCACACCAGTCATGGTGGCCAATCCCATATTGGATATGGAAAACAAAAAACCCAAAATAGTGAGACCTGGGAAAAGGGAATGAAAAAGAAAGCCATACATTGATAGCTTTCAACTCTCCCAAGATAAATCCTTTCCAGATGCTGGCCACAGGCAGGGAGAAAATGTTTCATCAAACCTAGAATGATAGTCTCTAGGAAGGAAACACTAATCTCTTCTGAGATAAATCCTCTCTAGGTGCTGACCACTGACCCCTAACCCCAAAACCCAAATTCCTGAGTGTCCAAACTGACACACTCACTAAATCACCCGTAACCTATATAAGCCCAGTCCTCTCCTTTGTTCAGTGGCTCATTTTCCACCAGGAAAGTGGGTCCATTCTCGTTCCTGAATAAAAGGCTGAAATGATCTATGAAGTTTGCATCCAGCATGGTCTCTATGTTCTAACATCCCACATTCCCATTTTCTTTCTTTTTTTTTTTTTTTTTTTGGTACTAGAGATTGAACTCAGGGGTACTCGACCACTGAGCCACATCCTCAGCCCTATTTTGTGTTTTATGTAGAGACAGGGTCTCACTGAGTTGCTTAGCACCTCGCCATTGCTGAGGCTGGCTTTGAACTCGCGATCCTCCTGTCTCAGCCTCCCTAAGTGCTGGGATTACAGGCTTGCGCCACCATGCCCGGCTCCCCATTCCCATTTCCTACCAAATATTTCTGCTTTCTTTTCTCAAAACTTGTTTCAAAGCACCAGAAGATGAACTGTTGTGATGTTTACCACCACACAGATCCCTTCTCAGTCAGTGGCACTACTGCTGTTTGTCATGCATACATGCTCTATTCATCAGGGAATAGAAATTTCTGGAAACTGGAGCATCAACTGACTTAGCATTACATGGGTTCTAATCCCCCTGGGGATGCTTTCTGGGAGTCTTAATTTATTACATAAATTTTCTTACCATTCCCACCAGAGTCCTCATATTTTCTGTGTTTAAGGTAGTTCCAGAGGTGCACATTTTTTTTAAATATTTATTTTTTAGTTGTAGGTGGACACAATATCTTTATTTTATTTTTGTGTGGTGCTGAGGATCGAACCCAGTGCCTCCCGCGTGCTAGGCGAGCACGCTACCACTGCGCCACAACCCCAGCCCCAGAGGTGCACATTTTTGTGCTTGGAAGTGGGCCCCCATTCCCTTAAGCCCCTAACTCACTACCAAGAGTTTCAGAAATATTTCCACTGGGAAATGGCCTGAGAAAACCTCAGCCATTACAATAATATATTTTTGGCTTTTCTTTTCTTTTTTGGTGGTACCAGGAATTGAACTCAGGGGTACTGGACCACTGAGCCACATCCCCAGCCTTATTTTGTATTTTTATTTAGAGACAGGATCTCACTAAATTGCTTAGTGCCTTGCTCTTGCTGAGGCTGGCTTCGAACTCGTGATCCTCTTGTCTCAGCCTCCCAAAGTGCTGGGATTATAGGCATGTGCCACTGTACCTGGAGACTTTTCTTCTCTTTTTCTTTTTTTAAAAATCTTTGTAGTTGTAGATGGACATAATGACTTTATTTTATTTATTTATTCATTTATTTATGTGTTGCTAAGGATCAAACCCAGTGCCTCATACATGCTAGGCAAGCCCTCTGCCACTGAGCTACAGCTCCAGCTCTCTTTTTTTTTTTTTTAAAGACCTTTGCTGCAAATCAAAGACCAAACAGAAGAAAGTTCAATGTTCAAGGCAGTTCTAGAAGGCAGAGCTACATGGGAGAATTTGGGTTGCTGAAAATTACATGTGAGGGGCTGGGATTGTGGCTCAGCGGTAGAGCGCTTGCCTCGCATGCGTGAGGCCCTGGGTTCGATCCTCAGCACCACATACAAAGCAATAAAATAAAGACATTAAAAAAAAAAAAAGGTTGCACAACTATATATTTAAAAAAATTAAAAAAAAATTACATGTGATATAAGTCAGGCTCTTTAAGGCAAGGAGTTAAAAATCCAGCTGGGTGTGGTGGTGTAGGTCCAGTGGCTCAGGAGGCTGAGGCAGGAGGATCTCAAGTTCAAAGCCAGCCTCAGCAATTTAGCAAGGCCCTAAGTAACTTAATGAGACTCTTTCTCAAAAAATATAAAAAGGGCTGGAAATGTGGCCCGGAGGTTAAGTGCCCCTGGGTTCAAACTTCAGTATCTGCCACCCAGAAAACATGAGAAGAAACCACACAAATGCAAAGTCACATTTAACATAGCAGCCAAAATCGACAGTGAAAAATTCAGGTAGTTGGGATTGTATTTTTAGGTCTTTTTTGAGAAAAAACTGTTGTTGTTGTTTTTTTTTTAATGTTAGAATCACATTTACTTATCATAGGAAAAGATACTGGAACAGAACTTGATTAAGGGAAAAGAGGGCTTGGGTGTCCTATCTCACCTCTATGTGATCAAATGAGAAGAACCAATGGAATCCCTTCCTCTTTGCCTCTCTCTATTCAATGCATAGGTGAGTTTATTAACACATAGAAGAATTTTTTAATGTATATGCACACATCAAATAACTTTCCTCAATTAAGCTAAACCCAATGAAAAGCAAAGGCCTCTACATAGTTTTATTGGGGGCATGTGGAGCAAGACATTAGATCCATGGAGGCAAGAGCTCAGAATTCTGAAGAATGGATACCATTTAGAAAGGAAGAGACATGGTTGGGAAGTCTAGGAAGGATAGTATGTACAAAGGCATTGGAGCAAGGGTGTGCAGAAAAAGTTCTGGTCCAGGGTCACTGAGTTTAAGACTGTGTGATGGGGGAAAGCAGTGAGAATAAGACTACAGTGGAACCTGGCACTGCTCAACAGTCAAAGCCATCTTCATGGTTATGTGACCATATTTGAGAAGGCTGCAGTACTGGCCAGGAAACATAGACTCTAAGCCTTAATGGTTCTCAGAGGTCTTCTAGGACACTTTACCCAGCCCATTTTCCCTAGAGTCTCCTTTATGGAATTCATCTGTGTCTGAGGGAACCCACAGGGAAGGAGCAAAAAAGGAGCCTTCGACTGGCCTTGTAGTGCACACCTATAATTCCAGCAGATGAGGAGGCTGAGGTGAGAGAATCTAAGTAGGTCAGCCTGGGTAACTGTATCAAAAATTTTAAATAAGAGAAATTAACCCTGGCTTGACACTTGGAGGAGGTGGAGCAGACACCGACCCTGGCCCAACGCAAGAAGGAAGAGACCCACTGCACATGCACTGCAGCCCAGCCATCTACCGGTTGCTATCCTTGCCTACATCTGTCTAGAGCCAACAGCCAGGACCAGGAAGATCATCCCCAAGGTCCCTGTAAGCCCAATTACACCAGAGGTGAGATATTGGTAACTTATAGGGACACTATAAGATTATAGGGTAGAAACTGTAAAACCTCAGATCAGCATTGCTAGAGAGGAAGACACATGAAGGGAAGAAAATGCCCCAAACAAACCAAGATGCCATAACAATAGACTCCATTGACAGCACAGTAGATGAAATGTCAGAGAAGGAGTTCAGAATGTACATAATTAAAATGATCTGTGAAGCACAGAATAATATAAGAGAGCAAATACAGGCAACAATTGATCACTCCAACAAAATGATAAGAGAGCAAATACAGGGAGCAAAAAATTACTTCAAGAAGATAGAGACTTTGAAAAAGAACCAAGCAGAAATCCTTGAAATGGAGGAAACGATAAACCAAATAAAAAGTTCAATAGAAAGCATCACCAGCAGACTAGAGAACTTGTGAGACAGAACCTCAGACAATGAAGACAAAATATATAATCTTGAAAATAAAGTTAGCCACACAATGAAGATGGTAAGAAACTATGAACAGAATACCCAGGAACTATGGGATAACATGAAAAGATCAAATCTAAGAATTATTAGGATAGAGGAAGGTACAGAGATACAAACCAAAGGAATACACCATCTCTTCAATGAAATAATATCAGAAAATTTCCCAAACATGAAGAATGAATTGGAAAATCAAATACAAGAGGCTTGGGCTCGGGTTGTGGCTCAGTGGTAGAGCGCTTGCCTAGCATGCGTGAGACACTGAGTTCAATTCTCAGCACCACATATAAATATATGAAAAAAAAAATAAAGGTCCACCAACTTAAAAAAATATTTTAAAAAATACAAGAGGCTTACAGGACACCAAATGTACAAAACTACAACAGATCCACACTAAGGCACATTATAATGAAAATGTCTGACATACACAATAAGAATAGAATTTTAAAAGCTGCAAGAGAGAAGGAGCAGATTACATACAGGAGGAAGCCAATTTGGATTTCAGCAGATTTCTCAACCCAGACCCTCAAAGCCAGGAGATCCGGAAACATCATATACTAAGCTCTGAAAGAAAATGGGTGCCAACCAAGACTCTTATATCCAGCAAAATTAAGCTTCTGATTTGATGATGAAATAAAAACCTTCCATGATAAACAAAAATTAAAAGAATTTACAGCAAGAAAGCCTGCACTAGAGAGTGTTCTTGGCAAAATATTCCATGAGGAGGAAATGAAAAACAATAATGAAAATTGGCAAAAGGAGGAATTACACTAAAGGAAAAGCCAATCAAAGGAGAAAGCAAGTCAAATTAAAAACCAAAAATAAACTAAAATGAACAAGAATATGAGCCATATTTCAATAATAACTCTGAACGTTAATGGCCTAAACTCCTCAATTGAAAGACACAGACCGGCAGATTGAATTTAAAAAAGACTCAAATTGTGGAATTCACATGGATGTTGGCTCAGGGCTATGCCTACAATGGAGAAAAGGACTGTGGTAGGAACATCAGCTGAAGATAAAAATTAGTTATTGTGCTATCCAATGAAATTCTTATCCTTATTCCTCTATAGCTGTAAGTAAGGCAATTATTTTTCTTTCTTCTCTCAAAATTTTTTCTTTGTTTTTAGTTTTCTGTAATTTGGATATGAGATGACTATGTATTACTTTATTCACCTATTTATATTTGGTACTTACCTGATATTCTCTCAAAATCTGTGGTTTTTATCTCATCTTACTTTTTGAAAAATTTTCAGGTAGTTTTACTTCAAATATTTTTTCTGCTCTGTTTTCCTTTCCTCTTTTTGTATTCCAATTATGCATGCTTTATTCTTTGATATTGTCCCATAATTCTTGGGTTGTTTTTATTTCCTTTATATTTTTGTTTGGGAAATATTAAATTAACTTATCATCAAGATCACAGTTCCTGGGCTGGGGCTGTAGCTCAGTGGCAGAGCACTTGCCTCGCATGTGTGAGTCACTGAGTTCGATCCTCAGCACCACATAAAAATAAATAAATAAAATAAAGATATTGCATCCATCTAAAAAAAATGATCATGGTTCCTGGGCTGGGATTATAGCTCAGCGGTAGAGCACTTGCCTCGCATGCATGAGGCCCTGGGTTCGATCCTCCACACCACATACAAAGCAATAAAATAAATACATTGTATCCATCAACAACTAAAAAAATATTTTAAAAAAAAAGATCATGATTCCTTTCCTGGGTCATAATTTAGTTGATGGCATCAGAAGGCATTCTTCCTTTCTACTTCAGCATGTTTGATTTCTAGAATTTTGTTTTGATTTTTAAAGTTTCCATTTTCCCTAACATAGTTTATAAGTTTTTGCATGCTGTATACCTTTTTTCCCATTAGAGTATTTAACATATTAATCATACTTACTTTAGTTTTTTTTAAGTTGACAATTCAAACATGCATGATATGTTTGAGTCTGATTTTTATCTTCAGACTACATTTTAGCATGTCTTCTGGCCATTCTTGTAAGTTTATTGTTGAAAGCCAGACATGTTTTATTGAATAATAAAAAATGAGGTAAATAAGCCACTGATAGAAGTATTTATTTTATCTAGTGAGGATTTGTGTGGTGTTTAATGCTTGCTTGTAGCTAAAGATACCAGAGGATTTAAGTTTTCATCCTGTACTTTTTTTTTTTATCTCACCATTTGAGTTTCCTTAAACACTACTTCAGGGAGAAAGAATCTGTGTATTACAACTCTTTCAGCTGTAATTGATTGTTATTATACCAGATCCTTGCTGTTGTGCAGGTCAGATATGGGACAAAGGAGTTTTTCCTAATCTTATCCAATCTTTAAGTGGGTCTATGTCTGAGGACTCCAACTTTCACAAGTGTTTCATCAACATGTACCACCCCCACTGGCATCCTTATTCCCGTGTCTGTTGCAATATTCCCAATATTTTTCTTTGAAACTTTGTCCTTAATTGACTTTTTAAAAAAATTCACAACCTAATCCTATCAGAGACATGAGGTCTTTTTGGAATCTTCAGTGGGAAACTGGTAGGGTATCTGGAAGGAAAACTATGGAACTGCGAGGGTTTCCCTAAATCTACAGGACCCCAAGGTTTCCTTAATCTCAAATTAGCCCATATTCTGTCTCCAGCCATTCTTCAAGATTATATATACCAGTTGACAGCTCTAGCAGTACATTGTTGGGTTCAAGAAATGTAATTTGATTTTCAGACATTTTTGTTACTGTAAGGTTAAGATTGATGATTACTTAACATATCAGAGATGAAACATGAAGTCAGGTTTTTAATTTTAAAACAATGTTTAAAAACTTGTTTAATTTTATTAATTCTTTTCATTTTTATACTCTTTTATCCTTCTCTGATTTTCTTTCCATTTTATTATCTATTTTATTTGGGAAATGCTTTTGTTGAATACAGAAAACCAATGTGATTAATTCTAAAAATTTTTAATTTTTTTAAAAAATTTTTAAATAAAATAAAAGGGCTTGGGATGTAGCTCAGTAGTAGAGTGCCCCTGGGTTCAATTCCCGGTACCAGGGTGGGAAAAAAGGAGCCTTCAACTCATGAAGGTGACTATGGGCAAGTTACCAAGCCTGCCTTCTCAGGTGCAAAATCCAGACTTGGGATTGCTGTGAGGGCTAAATGGTTAGGACCACAGGCTTTGGAGCTACTGAACAAGGGTCCTACCCCTGCTCTGCCATTTACTAGCGGTGCAGACCTTAGACACTAGTAAGATCTTGGACACTAGTAAGTCCTTAACTTCACTGAGTTTCTGTTCAGTAAAATGTAAAATAACCACCTCAGACTATAATGTGAGGATTAACTGAAATAATGTATATAAAATACTTAGCCAAAGAGTGGCACATAGTACTCAGTAAATATTAGTCATAATGGCTGAGAAAATGATACTTCCTTATATAAGCGGGGTTTCATTGTCTGAAAGCAAGTGATTTGTTCCCAAAAGAGTTATTTTGGGATATTGGCTAAATAATGCATATAAACAGAAGGATGGAACCCACAAATTCTTTGATCAGCTCCAGCACAGACCGGCCACGCCTCCAATCAGACAGGCCCCACCCCCAGACGTTTGCAGGCCCCGCCCAAGGGTTTCCTTCCAGGCGCCGCTCCCCAAGAGCGCTCATCAACGCCCCCCCCCATGAGCACTCATCTACGCATGCGCGGGGTGGGCCGCTGCGGGCCGAGGCTATGAGGGTTTTGGTGCGCCGCTGCTGGGAAGCCGGGTTGGGCCGTGGTGTCGCCGGCGGAAGGCCGATCTCTCAGTGGCGGACTCTGGCCAGGCTCCGCGGGTCCTTCGGCGGGGAGGACGGCCGGGACACGCGAGCTCGCGAGAAGCCGCCCTGGCGTGTGCTCTTCTTCGGCACAGACCAGTTCGCCCAGGAGACGCTGCGGGCGCTGCACGCCGCCAGGTACCCGGGCCGGGGCTGGGGGCCTGGCGCAGAAGGCGCCCTTGCTGAGCCTGTGCGACCGTCTCCGGAGTGGTTTGAACTCCTCTTGGTGGAAAGCAGCAGCACCCCGGCGGCAATGGGCCCAGATCTCGGCGTGTCGACGCTCCGGGAAGGTGCGCCAAACCCGCGGGTTAGGCTTTGGGCGCCCAGTGCCGTCCAGTCTACACCCTCACTCACCGCCCGGTCGGTTCTCCAAGCGCCACCGGGCGGTGCCAAGCCGGTGCTAGGCAATTTGCCTGCCGCACCTCTGACCAGGCCTACCGCCTCCCTGCCGGTGTTGGGTGTGCGGAAACCGGACTCAGGGAGGTTAAGACATTGCCCAAGGTCATCAGCTGAGATGATTGGAACACAAACCAGTTCTGACTTCAGAGTCCTCCCCTTTCCAATCTTCCTGCTACCTCCTAGCCATGTAATTTGTAGCCTCTAATCTTTTGGGCTTTGTTTTTTAACCCAGGCTTGGCACCCCTTTGTGCACATGCATCTCACTCTTTCTGTCCCCTGATCTACTTAGTACACAGCAGGACCCACTTTTCTGGGGCTGAAACGAGGACATATCCCCAAATCAAATTTTTTGAATGAATACATTTATAAATTAGAATTCTTAGGAGTACATTTAGTATGTATGAAATTTAACAGATCTTGTTTACTGGGGGAAAGAAATTGTTTGAAATTCATCCTTCCCTGAAACCTCATGGTGTGTGGTGGCAATACCACATATACTGTTCTGCTTTCTTTCCCCAACTTGTGATTTTTATTCCCCATTCTGTTTTTTCCTGATGCCTCCACCCCAACCTCATTTCTGTATCTCACTTCACATCTTTCCATATATATATAGAATCCCTTGTTTATTATATTCCTTCCTCCACACCCCCCCCCACACCTTTCACACCATGTTCTCTTTACACACCTATCTCATTTCCCGTATTGCCACATGCATTTCACATTGACCCTTCTGATAAGGTTCACTTGACAGCTCCATTATTCTATGCTTTCTTGCTTGTTATTATTATTATTATTATTATTTTATTTTTTAATTGTAGGTGAACACAATACCTTTATTTTATTTTTATGTGGTGCTGAGGATCAAACCCAGCGCCTCACGCATACTAGGTGAGCGCTCTACCACTGAGCCACAACCTCGGTCCCGCTTGCTTGTTTGTTTTGGGGTGTGTGTGTGTGGTGTTGGGAATTTAACCCAGAGACACTCTACCCCTGAGTAAGCTACCCCTCCCCCTATATAGTTTTTATTTTGAGACAGGGTCTTGCTAAATTGTCCAGGTTGGCTTTGATCCTGCTATCTTTTTGCCTCAGCCTTCTGAATCACTGGGATTACAAGTTGTGCCACCACACCTGGCTGTATGCTTTTTTAGTGCCCAGGTACATATTCCTTTTCTCTTAACTCTTCAACATGTGCATGCCTGTTTAATAAATGAACATACAGCCCCTGCAGGCTGGAGTGTAGTTCAGTGGTAGAATGTGAAACTTTTATGTGTGAAGTTCTGGGTTTGAACCCCAGCACCCATAAATGAATGAACGTAAGTACACTGGAATAATCTGTAGCAGGTTAAGAATGAGATAGTGCTACATGTGATCCCATAAAATGATGTTCATGGAATGTATTTTGTTTTTATGAATTGTTCTTTGGAGATCTGGTGCAGTGTTACATGCCTGTAGTGCCAGCTACTAGGGATGCTGATATAGGGGGATCACACGTTTGAGACTGGCCTTGGAAAATTAACAATACCCTATTTCAGCACTTTGGCAGGCTGAGACAGAAGAATCACAAGTTCCAAGCCAGCCTCAGCAAGGGCGAGGCCCTAAACAACTCAGTGAGACCTTGTCTTTAAATAAAACACAAGCCGGGCGCGGTGGCTCAAGCCTGTAATCCCAGCACTTAGGGAGGCTGAGACAGGAGAATCACGAGTTCAAAGCCAGCCTCAGCAATGGCGAGGTGCTAAGCAACTCAGTGAGACCCTGTCTCTACATAAAACACAAAATAGGGTTGGAGATGTGGCTCAGTGGTGGAGTACCCCTGAGTTCAATCCTTAGTACCAAAAATAAATAAATAAATAAAACACAAAATAGGGCTGGGGATGTGGCTTAGTGGTCGAGTTCCCCTGAGTTCAATCTCCAGTACTAAAAAAAAAAAACCCCAAAAACACAAAACTCTATCTCAAAGTTAAATTTTTGTAAAAAGTGCTGGGGATGTAGCTCATTGATGAAGTGCCCCTGGGTTCGATGCCCAGTACTTTTCACCTTCTAAATTAAATTCAATTAAAACTGAATTTAAAATTTAAAAAAAAATGTAAGGGCCGGAATTTAACTTACTGGTATTTACCTAGAGTGCTCAAGGCCCTGGGTTTGATTCCTTGTACTGCAGAAACAAAAAGCAAATGTTGTGTTATTGGAATGGCTTATGGTTGTGGTACTAAACGATAGATTCAAAGGAGGCGCAGTGAAAAGGCATTTCCTTCCTCCTCTGTCTCCCATTTTCCAATTCTTCTCTCTAGAAGACAGCCAGTGCTTTCAGTTTCTTATTTTAGACATGTTGAGAGCATATACAAGCATGTGGATATTTAACTCTTTTTTTAAAAGACTCACACAATAACATATATAGCATTGTTAAGAAAAGAAAAGCAAAATGCAAAAGAGTAAGTGTAATATCCTAATTGTATGCACGGGAAATCTCTAGAATGATGCTTTCTAAATGGTATCCAGTAGTCACATGTGGTTCTTTAAAATGATTAAAATTAAATAAAAAAGTAAAAATTTGATATTTTGGTTGCAATCATTTAAATCATTTAGCCATAAATGCTTCATGAGTTTAATTTTGAAAAAAACAGTATGTGAGCCATGCGCGGTGGCACAAACCTGTAATCCCAGCACTTAGGGAGGCTGAGACAAGAGAATCGCAAGTTCAAAGCCAGCCTCAGCAAAGGCAGGGCGCTAAGCAACTCAGTGAGACCCTGTCTCTACATAAAACACAAAATAGGGCTGGGGATGTGGCTCAGTGGTCGAGTGCCCCTGAGTTCAATCTCCAGTACCAAAACAAAAACAAAAACAAAAAAACCCACAACAGTATGTGAAGTACCTTAGCTTTGAGCCATGGCCCTAGAGCTCTTACATTTTTCTCTAATCTTTTTTTAATTTAGGGAAAACAAAGAGGAAGAGTTAATTGAAAAACTGGAGGTGGTGACAGTGCCTTCACCATCACCAAAAGGACTTCCAGTGAAGCAGTACGCCCAGCAGTCTCAGCTTCCAGTCTACGAGTGGCCAGACGTGGGATCTGGAGAATACGATGTTGGAGTAGTGGCTTCCTTTGGCCGACTTTTGAGTGAGGCTCTTATTCTTAAATTTCCCTAGTAAGTTTATTTACAAGGAACTATAGTATACAACCTTTGGTCTTTATAAAAGGACTTGGTATTTAAAATTTGATAATTTGAACCCTGTACTTGTAGTATGGATTGTTGAAATATATTAAGTTCCTTATCACTCTCAATGGTCTTTAATCCACCCTTATTTAAATTCCATATATATAGTTGGGGATGTAGCTCAGTGATAGAGTGCTTGCCTAGCATGCGCAGAGTTCTTGGTTCATTCCCAGGTACTAAAAAAAGAAATTCTCTATATATGCACACAATTCCCAAATCTGTCCCTCCAGAATAGCTGTTTTCTGGAACTCTGGGCCTCTTATACCCATTTCATTCTCTCTACCTCTGCTTTGATGTCTGATAGGCACCTTATGTTCAAGATGTCCAAAAGCTTTCTAAATCATTGTCTCAGTAAATGCAACTCTATCCTTCTAGTTGGTTGGGCCTGAGTCATTCTTGATTTATCTCCTGCCCTGCATCCAGTCTATCAGGATATTCTATTGGCCGTGTCTTCAAAACCATCTCATGCTTGGACTTTCCTCCATTACTGCGGTAGCCCCCTGTGTGATCTCTGCTTTTATCCTTGGCCCTTCTGTCTTTTGCCAACCCAGCAACCAAAGTGATCCTTTAAAAGCATAAGTCAGATCTTGTCATTTTGCTGCAGATCCTCTGAGCTTTTCATTCAGCATAAAAGGCCAAATTCTTTTGTTGGCTTATGAGGACCTACATGTTTTGGTCCCCTCTGGCTGTCTGACCTCACCTAGGGACTGTTCCTCTGGCTCACTGTATTCTAGCCACATTGGCCTCCGTGTTGTGCTGAGTATTTACTTCCTTAAGATCTTTGTATTTATTGTTTCATCTTCCTTGAAAGCTTTTCTCCAATATAATAGACATGTACCACGTAACGACATTTCAGTCAGTGGTGGCATATTTGACAGCTGCCCGTGAGGTTATATTGCCTAGTGATGTCATAGCCATCTTAGTTTGTGTGAGCTCACGCCCTAATTTTCACACAAAAAAATCACCTCACAGTGCATTACTCAAGACATATCCCCTTGGTTAAGCAACTCATGGCTATTTTCATGGCTTATTCCTTTACTATGTTTTTGCCCAAGTGTCTTGTTGGTAAAATTTTCTTAGATCAGTATTGAAATTGTAAGCCATGCACGGTGGTATATGCCTGTAATCTCAGCTACTTGGGAGTCTGAGGCAGGATCACAAGTTTGAGGCCAGCTGGGCAACTTAGTGAAATCCTGTCTCTAAAAGTAAAAAGAGCTGGGGATTTAACTCAGTGCTAAAGTACATGAGCAAGGTCCTAGAATTAATCCCCAGTACTGCCTCCCCCCCACAAAAAAACCTGTGATCTCCCGTCCAATACTCCTATCCCTTTCTCTGCTCTATTTTTCTCCCTACACCTCAGCACCATCTGGCAAATTTTTAACATACAGTATTTTGTTTTTTATTGTTTATGTTCCAGTCTTTGCATATAAGAGCAGGAGTTTTTTTGTTTGTTTGTTTGTTGTTGTTTTCTGTCACTTAAATCCCTAGATAGCACTTAGAATAGTGCCTACACTCAGATTATACCTAGTGAATATTTGTTGGATGAGTGGGACTGGGCTGCACAGTGGGACTTAGAATATGAGACTTTCTTTCTCACACATACACCATACACACACTCTCTCAAATATATGCTTATGCTGATGGAGATAAACCCATGACAGATTAGTAAAATATTTAAATTACTCATCAGTGCATGGTAGGTGTATCAGGATAAACAGCAAAGGTGAACAAATCATTTGATGGGAATTTAGGAAGCCTGCTTTAGGCATTCTATAAACTGAGAGAAATTAAACAGTAAAACTATCAATATAATTTCTTTTGTTTGTGATGTGCACAATAGGGTTTGAGGGGGCTTCTCATATTGTAGTAAATGCATTTTAAAATTTTATTTTAAAACTCCCAGATATCACAAGCTATTAGAACACTTTGGAATAATGAATGGTGGTTTTTGCTCTGTTTTTAATTAAGTTTCATTGGTTTCTTATGGTAAGAGAGTGAACTTACCTCTAACTTACTCTTTTAGGTGATACAAGACTAGACTTAGCTATCTGGTTTTTTTGTTGTTGTTTTTTTAATTTCTGGGAAAGCTTAAGGATCAGAAGTATTATATTAGTTTAGGTAGTAATAACTAAATAGTAAAGCCCACTGACTTACTAATTTCTGCATTTTCTAACTCAGTGGCATATTGAATGTCCATCCCAGCTGCCTCCCAAGATGGCGTGGTCCAGCCCCTATAATTCATACCGTGCTTCATGGAGACCCAATTACTGGAGTGACAATAATGCAAATTAGACCTAAAAGGTAGAACATGTATTTTTTTCTTGAGATTTTTTTGATTTTAAATGTTGATATCAGTCTTTTGGGGACCTGAGTGGATGGGTGAATGGACTATGCTCACTAATTTCTCTGACTTCCAGAGTGCTACCCTGCTTTTATATTCTTTCTGTTGTTTCCTGATTTCTAACATAAGCCTTTAAAGTCCTTGTGAAATTGTTAGTTTGTTAGTTGAAATTAATTATGAGCACCTGGATTTCTATAAAAGACATTATGTAAACAAGATATGGATTTTGGTATATTATTTTGAATCAGTTCTGTTGGTCTTTGTTTCCAATTTATGATAAAAAATAATTTTGAAGTGTGAAGTAAGAATATACTATGATGTACTAATTTGTGATACAATTGTCTAAAACATTATTTTTTCTATCATACCTACATTCTAGAAACAGTTATTTAAAATTATTTGAGACATTTATTAAGCTTCTGCCTCTTACCACCTGATTTCCTCATAGAAACAAATAATTTACAAGTTCACAAGAATAACATTGTATCAGGAATTTAATTTCAAGAAAAAAGGGAGGCAGTAGATGAAACAAGAGTGGTAAAACTTTGATGATTCTAAAATCAAGGCAATTTGTGTATGATGATTCTTTAGACTTTTTGTGAAAGTTTGTAGTTTTTTGAAATATTTTATTAAAACTCATTGGCTTGCCAGGTATAGTGGCATGTACCTGCTGTCCCAGCTCTTAAGGAGACAGGCTGGAGGACTGCTTAAGCCCAGGAGTTCTAGAACCTGGGCAACTCAGTAAGAACCCATCTCAAAAACAAACAAACAGAAAACCTCATTAGTTAAAAATAAATTAACAAAATCATGAAGTTAAAATTTTTAAATAAAATACATTTCTATTAAAAACCTGTAGCCAGGGGGCTGGGGTTATGGCGCAGCGGTAGCGTGCTCGCCTAGCATGTGTGAGGCACCGGGTTTGATCCTCAGCACCACATAAAAATAAAATAAAGATATTCTGTCCACCTACAACTAAAAAATAAATATTTTTTAAAAAAACAAAAACCTATAGCCAGGGCTGGGGTTGTAGCTCAGTGGTAGAACGCTTGCCTAGCACTCATGAGGCACTGGGTTCGATCTTCAGCACCACATAAAAACAAATAAATAAAAAATAAAGGTTAAATTCTTTAAAAAACAAAAAACAAAACAAAACAAAAAAAAAAACCGATAGCTAGCGTTTACAAAGCCGATGTAAAATGTAAGGCTTGTGGGAATGGAGATGTTCTTGCATCTCCCTGTAATCACCAGTGATTATAATCCAGGCAATCTCTGTCATCCTTTGAGAAAGGAGAGAGAGAAATAATTACGAATTTTCTAATTGTACTTACTTGGAAAATCAATTCTTTACCTTTGCTTTCTTTATACAGATAGTGATTTTTCATATTTTTTATTGCGAGTAGAATTAATTGTAATTGCAATTAAATCTGATATGCAATTATATATGTTTTTCTGTAGGAAAAATTAGTTTAAAATCTAAGTATAGGGCTGGGGTTGTGGCTCAGTGGTAGAGTGCTTGCCTGGCATGTGTGAGGCACTGGGTTCAATTCTCAGCACCACATATAAATTAATTAATTAATTAATTAAAGGTCCATTGACAACAAAAAAAAGAAATGGCCACTTAAAAAATATAAGTAGCCAGGCGTGGTGGCACATGCCTGTAATCCCAGCACTTTGGGAGGCTGAGACAGGAGAACCATGAGTTCAAAGCCAGCCTCAGCAAAGGTGAGGCACTAAGCAACTCAGTGAGACCCTGTCTGTAAATAAAAAACACAAAATAGTGCCGGGGATTTGACTCAGTGATCGAGTATCCCTGAGTTCAATCCCCAGTACCAAAAGAAAAAAGAAAAAATATATATATGTATACACACACACACACACACACACACATACATGTACACACATATATGTACAGGCCATGTTTTGCTTTTCTTTCAAACTGATGTTTCTACCTTGCTAATGGCTGACAATCAAATTTGTAGCCTGCAATAAACTGTCTTTATGCTATGTGGACAGACATTGATCTTAAGAAATAGTAATCACATTATCTGCTTTTAATTTTCCCTAGGTTTGATGTAGGCCCAATTCTCAAGCAGGAGACCATCCCTGTGCCACCCAAGAGCACTGCAAAGGAACTAGAAGCAGTGTTGTCAAGACTGGGAGCCAACATGGTATAGTTCTCCCATATTCCTCTGCTTTTCACTCACTCAGTATGTCTCCCAAGTGATTCTGAGGAAAGAAGACTTATGATTTGTAATTTTAAGTTTCATTTTGAAAAAATGAATGTTTTCTATTCCTGCCTTCCTAAAAAGTAACCTGGTATTTGTGGCCTCATGAGGATTTGCACAGAGTGGGTTCTTAATAAAGGCTTTTAAATAAAACAGGTTAGGGAGGCTGAGACAGGAGAATCGTGAGTTCAAAGCCAGCCTCAGCAAAGGCAAGGCGCCAAGCAACTCAGTGAGACCCTGTCTCTACATAAAACACAAAATAGGCTGGAGATGTGGCTCAGTGGTCGAGTGCCCCTGAGTTCAATCCCCAGTACTAAAAAAAAAAAAAAAAAAAACAGGTGATCATCCATAGACAGAGGCCTTTACACTATTCTGCCCAGGTTCGTTCTCCTTCCTCTCATATATGTACCTTGCCTGACTGTCAGAGTGAACTATCAGCCATCTGCTAAGTAACTCAGTTTTTCTCTCATTTCTGTCCTGGGTTCTAGTTATTTGCATCTATGTGCACTGAAATTCTGCTGACCACACTACTTGTAGATGATCTTTATTCTCTCTGTAGCTTTGTGTAGCTTGTTCAGTTTGCTAACCATAGGTCTAGATAAGCGCTTAGTGACTAAATTCACATATTTTCATTTGAACTAGCTAATTTTATACAGTGGAAAAAAATTTTTTGTAACTATAGATGTTACTTCCTATTTTGGCACTCCCTTGGAAATGATCTGATAATATCAGCTGCCATATATTGAGCACGGACTCATGTGCCAAAACTGTTTTAGATACCCTGTTTGTTTGTTTGTTTGTTTTCCCTTCCAAGAAACCTTTGCATAATTGCTATTGATTGTTTGACAGATTATGATATTGAAGGCCACAGACAAGTTAAATAACCTTTACACAGTGAGTAGGTGGTAGAAGTGGGATTTGAACACAGAATTGTATGACTCCAGAGTACATTCTCTTTCTGAGAGCTCCACTGCCTTATGTGAAGTGAGAATGTAGATAGCTGAGCACCGGCTGTCCTTATGCTGAGATCTTACACAGCCAGGGAAAGCACCAAATTCTTTAGAAACAAATGAATGCCTTACACTCCATAGAGAGGAGTCCCACCAAAACTCCACTGAGTCAACTTGTTTCCTCACACCACATCTTAAGCCAATTTACTACCTTTAGCCTCTCAGCTAACCTTATAGGTAATTTCATGGTGCTGAACTACAAGATATTTCTGCTTTGCTCTTCTGTGCATCTTGAATATATCATGTGCTCTCTTTGTAGCTTATTTCAGTTTTGAAAAATTTGCCTGAAAGTCTGAGAAATGGAAAGCAGCAGCCAGCTGAGGGGGTGACACAAGGTGAGCGAGGCTGCAGAGACTCCACATCTTGCATAAGGTTTTGTTTGTCCTGATGGCATCTGAACACTGACTTCTTTGCTTTATTTTTCCTTTAATTTTGACAAGGGTGAGTGCTCATTTGTATGTCCTTTTCCAAAGACTGGTTGGTAAGCTCCACTTCTCCCTCTTAGCATATAGCCTCATGAAGTATTCAACTTTTTCCACTTTATTTTGAAAAATATTAAATGTAGAGATAAATTAAAAGACTAGTATAATGAATATCAATTTATCCCAGTAAATTATTAATGTATGACCATATTTTCTTTCTGTGTGTATGTTTAGTGTATGTACTTTCAATTTTGCTTATTCATTTGTAAGTGTGAAAAATGACCTTTCACCTCGAAGTATTTTACAATGCATTTCCTAAGAAAAATAATTTCCTAGTAGCATACAATATTCTGTTCATGCTTAAATTTTCCTTATTATCTAAAATGTATTTTATAGCTGTTTTTTTGTTTTGTTTCATTTTGTCTTTTTTTTTTTTGGTACCAGGTATTGAACTCAGGGGCACTGAACCACATCCCCAGTCCTCTTTTGTGTTTTATTTAGAGACAGGGTCTCACTGAGTTGCTTAGTTCCTCGCGGTTGCTTAGCTCCTTGCCATTGCTGAGGCTGGCTTTGAACTTGCAATTCTCCTGTCTCAGCCTTCCAAAGTACTGGGATTATAGGCTTGCGCCACTGTGCTTGGCTTGTTTGTTGTTGTTTTTTTTAATGAAAATCCAGAGAACACATTTTCAAGACTGTTTGAATCTGTTTTCCCTAATAGCAGTCCTAATTAGCCCTCAATCAAATAAATGTTTGTTTGTTTGTTCTTACAGTGCTGTGGATTGAACCCAGAGGGAAATTTTTATTTCATTAAAAAAGAAAGAACCTTAGGATCCAGTTATTAGTTGTTATATCTCTTTTGTCTCTTTAAAATAATTTCTCCAAGGGGGGCACAGTGGCACACTCCTGTAATTCCACCAGCTCAGGAGACCAAGGCGGGAGGATTGCAAGTACAAGGCCAGCTTCAGCAATTTAGTGATGCCTTAAGCAACTTAGTGAAATGCTGTCTCAAAAGTTTAAAAAAAGAGGGCTGGGATTATAGCTCAGTGGTAGAGCGCTTGCCTCGCATGCGTGAGGCCCTGGGTTCGATCCTCAGCACCACATACAAAGCAATAAAATAAAGACATTGTGTCCATCTACAACTAAAAAAATATTAAAAAAAAAAGAAGTTTAAAAAAAGAAAAAGGGGGTTAGGGATGTTGTTCAGTGGTTAAGCGCCTCTGGGTTCAATCCCTGGTACCAAAAATAAATAAATAAAATAATTTCTCAACTTTTTTCCTCCCATTACATCATTAACTTCATGAAGAGTCCCAGTCAGTTATCTGATTTGTTTCTTACCAGGATGGTTTATTTTCTATCCCTTATATTTCACATAAATTAGAAGTTCTAAAGGTTTAACTAGAATCAGATTTGAAGTTTTTAAAAAGAGTATTTTATATGGGGCTGGGGTTATGGCTCAGTGGTAGCGTGCTCACCTAGCATGCGTGAGGCACTGGGTTTGATCCTCAGCACCACATAAAAATAAAATAAAGATATTCTATACACCTACAAATAAAAAATAAATATTAAAAAAGTATTTTATAGATGATATTATATTCCAGTAACTTTTGTTCTAGTTTAGGCATTGCTTTTTAGTTTCTTTATGATTTAATTTTAATTTTTTGGGGGGAGGGGTTACTGGGGAACTCAGGGACACTCGACCACTGAGTCACATCCCCAGCCCTATTTTGTGTTTTATTTTGAGACAGGGTCTCACTGAGTTGCTTGGCACCTCGCCCTTGCTGAGACTGGCTTTGAACTTGCGGTTCTCCTGTCCCAGCCTCCCTAAGTGCTGGGATTATAGGCATGCACCACTGCACCTGGCTTAATTTTAATTTTTGAATATGTAAAATATACACCTGATTCAGAAGTTAAAACTATTTAAAAGAATATACTCCACAAAGTCTTTTTTTGGTGCCCTCCAACCTTAGGTATCACTTTGGTAAGCCATACCAGGTTGCACCAAAGCTAAGAGAAAACTTAGAGAAGGTAGGTTTGATCATTGATTGGAATGGTGACCACCAGATCTTTCCAGTGTAAAGATGTATTTTGCCTTCTGCAATTAGCAGATAATCTCTGGGGTAATACTTTGGTGTTGTGCAAGTACCCCTATTTATTTATTTGTCATGCATGTAATAATTTCAGTATTATAATACTGATATTGCTACTACCAATACAATTAATAAGATTTAAGATTTATTGTTATTTTTTCTTTGTCCTTAGAATATATCCTACTAAGATATACAATCAAATTACTGTGTTCAAGACTTGCTAGAGATAATTGTTTTTTTCCACATAGTTTTATATCTACTTTGACACATAGTTAGGTTTATTTTAGTTTGTTTTCAATTTTAGGAATTGAAATTTATTTATTTATTTCTCTTTGTGATTAAATTTTGGCGTTTGAAAATATTATACATTTACATGATTCAAAATATTAAACATTTACATGATTTAGGCCTGGCACAGAGGCTAAGGCAGTAGGATTGCAGGTTCAAGGCCAAACTTGTCAATTAAGCAAGACCCTAAAGAATAAAAAGGGCTATGGATGTAGCTTAGTGGTAGAGCACCTCTGGTTTCAATTCCCAGTACTGGGGAGAAAAAAAAGAACAAAAAGTTAAACCATTTAGAAAGGTATGCTCGGAAGTTCCACTTTTATCCCTATCTCATCCAATCCTATATCTGTCCATCTGTAGAGAATTTTTTTTTTTTTTTTTTTTTTTTTTGTACTAAGGATTGAACCTCAGGGGTTCTCAGCCACTGAGCCACATCCCCAGCCCTATTTTGTGTTTTATGTAGAGACAGGGTCTCCCTGAGTTGCTTAGCACCTTGCGGTTGCTGAGGCTGGCTTTGAACTCGTGATTCTCCTGTCTCAGCCTCCCTAAGTGCTGGGATTACAGGCATGTGCCACCACACCCAGCTGAGAACTATTTTTATTAATATTTGATCATTGGTTGGAATGGTGATCACAAGATCTTTCCAGTGTAAAGAAAGATTCTGACAGTCTTCTAGTGTTTACTTCTGTCAAAACAAGCAAAAACATACATATTGTTATTTTGTTAGTTTTCCTTTTTTCTTTTTATTTAACAGTGTATCATAGAGACCACTAGATTTTTCTTTCTTTTTTTTTTTTCATGGTGCTAGGGGTTGCTGGGCAAGTGCTCTACCACTGAGCTACACTCCCAGCTCACCTCTTTCTTTTTTTCATATTTTTTTAGTTGTAGATGGACACAGTGTCTTTATTGCTTTGTATGTGGTGCTGAAGATCGAACCCAGGGCCTCATGCATGGGAGGCAAGTGCTCTACTACTGAGCTACAATCCCAGCCCTCACCTCTTTCTTTTTTATGGCAATGTAGTTCTCAGTTGTGTGGATATATTTTAGTTTATTTCACTAGAGTCCATATTGATGGGCATTTGGTTGTTTCCAGTCTTTTGCATCTTGGAGTAGTTTAATGTCTATTATTCCTATGAGTGATGTTGGGTACTGAGCATTGAACCCAGGGGCACTTTACCACTGAGCTACATCCCTAGCCCTTTTTATTTTTATTTTGAGACAGGGTCTTTCTAAATTGCTTAGGGTCTCACTTAGTTGCAGAGGCTGGAATTGAACTTGGTGATCCTTTTGCCTCGGCTTCTTAAGTAGCTGGGACTATAGGTAGAGGATCTTTTCATATATGTGTAAGGACTATTTGCATTTCCTTTTTTGAGAGGTATCATTACTTTTGGCCCATTTTTCAATCAATGTTTTGGTCTTTTTCTTCTCAGTTTTTAGGAGTACTTTATATAATACAGAAATTAGCCCTCTGTGAAATAAACTGCAGATTCTCTCAGTTTGTCATTGCACGTGCTCGTTCTCCCACTAAGCTATGTCCTCAGTCTTGTCTTTTTTTTTTTTTTTTTTTTGGTACTGGGGATTGAACTCAGGGATACTTGACCACTGACCCACATCCCCAGCCCTATTTTGTATTTTATTTAGAGACAGGATCTCACTGAGTTGTTTAGCACCTCACTGTTGCCTTTGAACTTGCAATCCTCCTGCCTCAGTCCCCCAAGCTGCTGGGATTACAGGCATCGCCACCATGCCTGGCATCATTTGTTTTTTAATTTAACTTGTGACACTTCTTTTTCTTATTAAAAAAGCATCATTAATTGCTTCTGGACTTTGAGTCCTAGTTAGAAGAACCTTTTCTACTCCCACATTATAAAGTAGTTCACTCATGTTTTCTTTTAGTGCTTGTTTGGTTTGTTTATTTTTTATATCATATTGTGGAAAATTTTGAACACAAAAGTAGTTGTTATTCAGCATCAATATTTACTAATTCATGAATATTGAACCTGATGTTCTTTCTTGCTCTTGACTTTACCTTGTAGCTCCTAAGATTTCTGCTGGTACCAGTTGTATAAAATGGGAGGAACAAACTTCAGAGCAAATATTCAGACTTTATCGTGCCATTGGAAATATAGTAAGTTGAGAAGTCAGGTTACAATTTTACCTACTTGGGTTTTTTGTATATAATTTGCTTTCTGAATATTTTTATTTAAGAATGAATCTGGGACTGGGGTTGTGGCGCAGTGGTAGCATGCTCGCCTAGCACGCGTGAGGCACTGGGTTCGATCCTCAGCACCACATAAAAATAAAAAAATAAAGATATTCTGTCCACCTACAACCAAAAAATAAATATTTAAAAAAAAAAAAAAAAAGAATGAATCTTATAAACTAAACCTACAAAACCTGAAATTTATTTTTTAGATATTAAGTTGTGATAGAGATGCTAGCATTCACAAAGCACTTTCAAATGTATGTTTCATAGTTTCTTATGACCAAGTTGTATCATTCTATTTCACAAAGAGAATGAAAACTAGTTGACTAACATAGGGATGCTCAGTCACTAAATAATGATTCGAGTCTTCTAACTTCCAATCCAATGCCTTTTCTAGTATGTCTTTGTCCCTCTGGCCAGCTTTTTACAATCAGATTCTTAAATCATTGATTTCTATGTATAATACACAGAGGAGTTGTAATGTCAAAGCTTATTAAAACATCCAAGTTAAATTCTCAGTTCCCTGACAAATTTTACTGTTTTTGTTTTTTGTTTTTTCTTTTGATGACCATTTGTGTTATTCAAACTCTGGATTTACCAAGTGTGTGGTTTTTAATGGACTACCTCTGGTATTAATGTTGGGTAAAATGAGGCCCTACCATTGGGTATCTGTGGTATGCCAAGTTCTTCAGTGAGGATCACAACTTCATTTTGTACTTATTAGTATTTCATTTTGAAATTGAAGAAATTGAAGCTTAAAGTACATAGAGGACTTGGGGATGAGGATATAGCTCAGTTGGTAGAGTGCTTGCCTCGCATGCACAAGGCCTGGATTGGATCCCTAGCACCACAAAAAAGTAAATAAATAGAAAGTAGAGGACTCAATGAATTGTTATTGAGTGTTGCTCAAGGTCATATTGCTAGTTGGTGAAAGTCAATGAGATTAGAACAAAACCCATCTGACTTCAGATCCTGTGCTTTCTCCTGCCTCTTCAGAATGGCACTGGAGCATGTGGACTTTAGAGTAGACAGAGCTGTGTTGCATCTTGTGTCACTTCCTAACTTTGTAGACTTCGGAAGTTATTTAACTTCAGATTTATTTCCATCAGAAGATTAGGTCTGATATATATAAAGTGTCTTGTACAGTGTCTGGTACAGAATAGATACTCATTAAATGATAACTACTATTATTGATTTATTTATTAAATAAAATATGAATGAAGGCCTGTTCATTGTCAGGCAATGTGCTAGGTACTAGAGATATTGATAGTATGGGACAACAGATAACAAAGAAGCAAATAAAAACGAAAAATATCAGATAGTGTGATAAGTTCCTTGGTGAAAATTAAATAAGGCAATAGAACAACTGGAGGTTATTTTAGATTAGGTAGATGGGGAATACTTCTCTGAGCTTATATTTAAGTTGAGATTAGAAAGACAATAAGGAGCCAGCCATGCTAAGATCAGAGAAGGAGCATTTCAGGCAAAGAGAACAGTTAATACAAAACTCAGTGGGACTGGGCCTAGTGGTGCATACCTGTAATCCCAGCCATTTGGGAGACTGGAGCAGGAGTATCACAAGTTTGAGGACATCTGGACAACTTAGTGAGACACCATCTCAAAAAGGGTTAGGGATATAGTTCAACAGTAAAGCACTTGCCTGTCATGTGTGAGGGCCTGGGTTTATTCTCCAATACTTCAAACAAAACAAAAACAGTGTACTAACACCTAGATAAATAATCACAAGAAAAGAAAACTTCTGATCAATATCCCTTATAAATTTAGATGCAAAAATCCTCAACAGAATTAGCATACTGAATCCAGCAACATAGAAAAAAAGCATCATATACTATGACTGTCTGGGATTTATCCCAAGAATATACCGTTAGTTCAACATGAAAACCCATCAGTGTAATGAACCATATTAATAGAATATCAGACAAAAGCCACATCATTTGCCTCAATAGATGTAGAAAAAGCATGACAAAAATGTAACACTTTCAGGGCTGGGGTTGTGGCTCAGTGGTAGAGCACTTGCCAACATGTGTGAGGCACTGGGTTCAATTCTCAGCACCACATATAAGTAAATAAATAAAGGTCCATCAACAACTATAAACAATGTTTTTTTTTAAAATGTAACACTTTCCTAAAAGAATACTAGAAATGGAAGGACACTTCTTCAACCTAATAAATGACAGCTACAAAAAATCCATCATACTTAATGAAAGACTGAAAGCTTTCTCCCCAAGTTCAGGAGCAAGACAAAGATGTCTGCTCTTAGCCAAGCGTGGTGGCACACGCCTGTGATCCCAGCACTTTGGGAGGCTGAGACAGAAGAATTGTGATTTCAAAGCCAGCCTCAGCAATGGCAAGGCGCTAAGCAACTTAGTGAGACCTTGTCTCTACAAAAAAAAAAAAAAAAAAAGTCTGCTCTCACCACTTCTGCTCTGCTTTGTATAGAGTTATAGCTAGGACAATTACACAGGGAAAAAGAAACAAAAGACCATCAGATTGGAAAGGAAAAAGTAAAATTTTCTCTTTACAGATGACATAAACTTATCTATTGAAAATCTTGGAAAATATTGAAGAAATTATTAGAGCTAATAAACAGTAAAGAAAACCCAAGAGCTGAGAGTGGTGGCTCACACCTATAATCCAAGTGATTCGGGAGGCTGAGGCAGGAGGATCATAAGTTCAAGGGCATTTTAGTGAGATTTTTGTCTCAAAAAATAAAAAGGGCTTGGGATATACCTCCATGGTAGAGTGTCCCAAGGCTCATTACTTAGTACCCAAGGGAAAAAAGAAAAACAAAAACAAGAAAATAGACTTTCCTTTTCATTAGTTGGTTGAACCTGGTACTGTTAACGTGTCTTTATTCCCCAGATTGATCTACAATTCAACACAATTCCTATCAAAACAAACCCAGCTGACTTCTTAGCAGAAATTGATAAGCTGACCCTAAAATTCACACGGAATTACAAAGGGCCCAGGATAGTTGAGTCAGTCTTGGAAAAAAAAAAAGTTGGAGAACTTACACTTCATGATTTCAAAACTTAACTACAAAACAACAGTAACTAAACAGCATTGTACTAGCTATAGCTCAGTGGAATAGAATTGACACTTATGGTCAATTGATTTTTTTTTTTTACAAGAAATCCAAAATAATCTAATAGAACCAAGTTTTGGACAAATGGTGCTCAATGTTTATAATCAAAATAATGAATTTTGAGGGGCTGGGGTTGTGCCTCAGCAGTAGAGCACTTGCCTAGCACGTGAGGCACTAGGCTCAATCCTCAGCACCACATAAAAAATAAAAAAACAAAGATATTGTGTCTACCTACAACTAAAATAAATTATTTAAAAAAAGAAGGAATTTTGACTCCTACCTCACATAAAATATAGAAATTAGCTCAAAGTGGATCAGACTATAAGAGTTAAAACTATAAAACTCTTAGAAAACAAGTGTAAAATGTCTGTATGACATTGAATTAGGTGATAGTTTCCTTGATGATACCATGAAACAAGCAACCTGACTAAAAATAGCACAATTGGACTTTCTCAAAATTAAAATTATTGTGCTTCAAAGTACACCATCAAGAAGATAAAAAAGACAACCTACAGAATGGAAGAAAATAATTGTAAATCATATATTTGATAAGAGTCTAGTATCCAGAATATATAAAGAACTCTTATAACTCTAAAGCAGAAAGACAAATAACCCAATTAGAAAATGGCCCAAGAATCTGAATAGACATTTCTTCCCAGAAAATATATAAATGACCAATAAGCACATGAAAATATGATGAACCTTATTATTTTTTTAGGTAAATACAAATCAGAACCACAATGAGATACCACTTTACACCCATTAGGATGGCTATAATTTTAAATACAGGCATAACAAGTGTTGACAAAGATGTGGAGAAATTTGGAACCCTTATACATTGCTAGTGAGAATGAGAAATGGTGCAACTGCCATTGAAAACCATGTGCCTTTCCTCAAAAAGTTAAACACAGAGTTATTATACAAGCCAGCATTTCCATTCCTAGATTTATACTCGAGAAACTTGAAAGCAAGTCCACACAAAAACTTGTACCTGAATATTCATAGCAGCATTATTTGGAATAGACAAAAAGTGGAAATGACCCAAATGCCCATCAAATGATGGATGCATAAATAAAATGTAGTTTATCCATAGATGGAATATTAGTCATAATCATAACCATATGTTATAACATGTATAAATCATAACCATTATGCCAAATAAAACAAGCCAGTCTCAAAAGATTGTGTTGTTCCATTTATACAAAATATCCAAATAAGCAAATCCAGTGCCTAAAGGGAGAGGGTAATAGAGAGTGTCTGCTAATGGTAGGCTTTTGGGGGGTCAGGCAGGTGGTAAAAAAATTGGTGCCATGGTTGCACAACTCTGAACCTGAAAACCACTGAATTATATGCTTTAAAAGGATGAATTTAGGGGCTGGAAGTGTAGTTCAGTGGTAGAGCACTTGCTAGCATGCATGAGGCCCTGGGTTCAATCCCCCTACTGCAAAAAAAAAAAAAAAAAGGATGACTTGTATGTTATGTGAATTATGTTTCAATAAAACTATTGAAACCAACCAACCAGCCAGGCGCGGTGGCGCAAGCCTGTAATCCCAGCACTTAGGGAGGCTGAGACAGGAGAATCGCGAGTTCAAAGCCAGCTTCAGCAACGATGAGGTGCTAAGCAACTCAATGAGACCCTGTCTCTACCTAAAACACAAAATAGGGCTGAGGATGTGGCTCAGTGGTCGAGTGCCCCTGAGTTCAATCTCCAGTACCAAAAAAAAAAACCAACCAACCAACCCCAAGGTAAGAAAGACCTGGATGTGTTTGAAGGATGGAAATGAGACTGGTGTGGCTGGTGCAGAACCATCAACGTAGAGATTAGTATAAAATGTGGTCAGAAGCAAGCAGGATTGATGTGTAGTGGGAAATCATTGAAGAGCTTCAGCAGGGAAGTAATGGGAGTAATCATGGTTTTTGGTTTGTTTTTTTTTTTACCTTTTATATATATATATATATATATATATTGTATGTGGTGCTGAGGATCGAACCAGTGCCTCACGCATGCGAGGCAAGCACTCTACCACTGAGCCACAACCCCAGCCCATAGTCATGGGTTTTTAAGTCATTCTGGCTGATGTTCAGAGATGGAGCAGAGGTTAATTAAAAAGCTGAACAGGTGACAAATGATGGCGATTTGGAACAATGATAATAGTGCACAGAAAGAAGCGAGCATCCAGACTATGCTTTGGAGGTAGAGTCGGTGATGTTTACTGACAGAATGTGGGAAATTACGGAAAAAAGAAAGTAGGATCATTATAGCGTTTTTGCTCAAGCAACTGGATGAACAGTGGTGCCACTTGAGATGAGGATGACCAGGGAGGAATAGATTTAGGTGGAGAAGTTGTCCATAGTTGTCTTTTGGTCATGTTAAGTTTGAAATATTTAGAAGACATACTTAATGAAGGTACCAAGTGGACAACTTCCTAAGATGCAATTTAGGCCAATGTCTTGAAATCTGTTAGTATCTCTAACTTCTTACATTAGTGACCTTTATCGTCTGCAGTTTACCTTGGATGTTCATTATGCCATATGTCTGAGCACTTATCTTGGAGCCAGAAGGTGGGTTGGTTTTGACTTGAGAGCTACCCTTTAATAACCAAGAGCAAGACCCTTATCTTCTCTTGAGTTTCTACTTTTTCATCTCTAAAATGGGGTTAATACCATGTAAAAAGCTGACAAGATCAAAGGAAATAAACTATGTGGGTTTCAATCCATGCAAGCATATGATTTTGGCAATAATGATAGTGGACACTGAAATGATTATGTTCTGACTGTCCCTCTTCTTTCTGCAATGCTCTGATGGCAGGTGCGCTTTATTGCCTCAGGAGCAGGAACTATGTGTTCTAAGTGTGTGCCTAGCATGTTTATTATGACAAGTAATTATAAAACTTTTTTAGTTAGTAAGCCTATTTCAAAAATATCTTTGTTCCTTGGAAAGAAGAAATTACACACGTGAAAATTGTTCCATAACTTTTATTGAGAATAGGTAAAAGAAAAATGAGCCAGCAAGTTTTAGAAGATATTGTACCGACGTATTGTACCCTTACATAGGGTTGTGAACACCAGTGAACTTTTTCTTCAAATTTATTTAATTCTTTGGAGCCGGGCGTGGTAGCTCAAGCCTGTAATCCCAGCACTTTGGGAGGCTGAAACAGGAGAATCGCGAGTTCAAAGCCAGCCTCGGCAATGGCGAGGCGCTAAGCAACTCAGTGAGACCCTGTCTCTACATAAAACACAAAATAGGTCTGGGGATATGGCTCAGTGGTCGAGTGCCCCTGAGTTCAATCCCCAGTACCAAAAAAAAAATTATTTAATTCTTTGATTTAATTTTAAAGCATTATGACAACTTTTTCTGAAAGTTAGATGTCATTTTTAAGGAATGTCATAAAAGAGAACTGAGAGCTGAGCTGGGCATAGAATGGCACACACCTGTAATCCCAGCTACTCAGGAGGCTGAGGCTGAAGGATTGAATTCCAGGTCAGCTTCAAAATCCTCCACCTGTCTAAAAAACAAGAGGAGGGGCCACTGAGCTAACAGAATACAGAATCCCATTCTGATACTGCTGCTGCTCTGGAAAATAACTCCATTTCTCTGAGCTTCACTTTCTACATCTGACACAGAGGATTGAACTACAGTCTGAATATAAATGTATTTGATTCAGAAAATTGAGAGAACTTATTTCCTGTTATGTGTTAATTTTTAATCCTAGGATATCAGGTATGCTGGAAATGTGTTAAATGATAAAGATGGCACTTCACTTTGGAGGCAAAGGGTGGATTATCTAGTCAATAGTCATTGTCAGGAGAAACCCTCAAATCCTACCTTTTAAAATCAAAGTAACTGCTGTACAACAATCCACATATAGTTATTAATACTGTACCATATACCTAAAATTTGTTAATAGATTAGAATTCATGTTCTTTGTGTTTTACCTCAATAAAAAAATCAAGGGCTGGTGTTGTAGCTCAGTATAGAGTGCGTGCCTAGCACATGTGAGGCACTGGATTTGATCCAGCACCACATAAAGATAAATAAGACAAAGGTATTGTGTCCATCTACAACTAAAAACAGAAATCAAGATAAAATATAGATGAGTCATGTATGTTCATGTAAAATAAACCACAAGGATCAGTAAAAAAAGAGTTGAATAATTTTATAATAACCTTTAAAGATAGGATAGGCCTTTTTAAGTATTATACGAACCACTTAAGTCATGAGAGGCTTCAGATAAATATGACTCCATAAAAATAAACTTAGGCACACAAAGAAAAAGTCCCCAAGACTCAAAGTCAACAAATGGGAAAAATATTCATAACATGTACAAAAATTAAAAGGCTAATTCTCTAAATATGTAAAAGGTTTTCATGAATTAGTATGAAATGAACAACCCAGTTTTTTAAAATATGGGTTAAGAGCATAAATAGTTAATTTACAGGGAAATAAAAATGTAAGTAAATACATTGACAGCTTGTCAGCCTCACTAATCCAAACAACAGTTGTCATTTTGTTGTTGTTCATTTATAAGGTAGTTTAACAAGAAAATGTTGATGCTCTTTAACACAAACACTCTACTTAAAAAAGAAAACAAAACAGAAAACCCTCAATGGCTCAGGAGTCTGAGGCAGGAGAATTAGAAGTTCAAAGCCAGCCTCAGCAACTTAGAGAGGCCCTAAGCCACTTAACAAGACCCTGCCTCAAAATAATTAATTAATTAACTAACTAATTAATTAATTAGTTAAAAGGGCTGGGGATATGGCTTAGTGGTTAAGTGCCCTGGGTTCAATCCCTGGTACCAAAACAAAACAAAAACAAGAACAAAAAAAACCCAAACCAAAAATGTTGGAGCTGGAGAGATAGTTGTATGATAAAATCACAAGGCCCTGTGTTTGATCCCTGGCACCACCAAAAAGAAACCAAATTGGACTGGGGTTGTAGTTCAGTTGTGGAGCGCTTGCCTCGCATGTGTGAGGCACTGGTTTCAATTCTCAGCACCACATACAAATAAATAAAATAGAGGTCCATTGACGCCTAAAAAAATATTTTTTAAAAAAGAAACCAAACTATTCCAAAAATATATATGTGCTTGAAGACAAGGATTTTTATTACATTTTATAATTATAAAATTAGAAATAACAAATATTCATCATAAAGGTATTGGTTGTATACATTGTTACATGATGAAATGCAATATTGTGTTGCAGATGCAATATGAAATAGATCAGTATGTGCTAATGAAACAAGTTGCTTGTAAAACTGTATTTTAGATTTTTGTAATGGTAACATTTGTAGAAAAAATACAGGGAAACCCATCAGACTGTTAACAGTGGGAGGGGGGTGGTAAAAATACAGAATACCATTGCTTTCTAATTTTTTTTAACAAATGCTGTAATGCTTACATCTTTCATAAGCATAAATGTTTAATTGCAAAGAGTTGCATTTATGTTCTGTTCAATATTTAGTGACTGAGTCCCCGATTCCTCTGTGCATAGGAGAAAAATCAGACTAGACTAACCCAAAACTGTAGTTGCAGCAGGTTTGGAGGTTGAGTGTATTTGTTTATCATTTCTTTAAATTCCACCCCCCTCTCTTTCCCTTTAATTTTAATTTCAGATTCCATTGCAAACACTCTGGATGGAGAACACCATTAAACTTCTGGATTTCGTAGAAGTTAACAATTCAGTCCTTGCTGGTACCAACTTTTGATTATAAATGTTTTTTTCATTCATAATCTATTTGAAAATGTGTCTGTTTTTAGCATAGATCACACTTATTAAAAATAAGGATTTTATAGTTTGTTTCAGTGAAAATGATAACATTTATATTTCCTTATGTCTTATTCTTTGCAGTGTCCATTCACATGTTTTTTTCTCATCACAAGAACCTGGGAAGTAGTCAGAGTGGTGTTCCTCTCCCATTTTAAGCTCTGTGACTTCCTACATTTAGGTTTTCCAGGGCTGAAGAATTACTTACATTAATTTCATTCTGGTGAATATCATAATGAAAATATCTGGGGGCTGGGGTTGTGGCTCAATGGTAGAGCGCTTGCCTCGCACGCGTGAGGCACTGGGTTCAATCCTCAGCACCACATAAAAATAAATAAAAATAAATAAATAAAGATATTGTATCCATCTACAACTAGAAAAAAAGAAAAAAAGAAAATATCTGAGCAGCTCAGTGAGAATCTAGGCCAGAGTGTAGCATTTCACACCACAGGTCTGTTCTGAGGCCTATCAGTGTCCACCCTGGTCTAGTCTAGAGGTAGTTGGAGCTCTCCAGGAACCTAAGAATTGGGACTGGTTTGGGTGGGGATGGAAGGGCCAGCTTGAATCCTAAGGATCCTGTATATCTCTCCACTGGTGGGTAGTTATTCCCCCAAAATGACAACACAGAACTTTTAGGTTATCACCAGGAGACTGAGTAAAGGACTTGGAACTTCCTATGTGTATGGGAAGCTTTTCTTTGGGTTTGTGATATACACTGAACACCATAGCTCCATCATAGGTTTTCGATTACAAAGCCATTGCATCAGGAAATGTGTCCTCTCCAGTATTAGCACTGTCTCCCAAGGTGGTTTTTGATTTTTAAGAAGTACCAAGACGTTATATAATTATTTATTCCTCTCTCTCTCTCTTATTTTTTTTCCCATTCTTTAGAAGCAAAACTAACAAGACAGACTCTTATTCCAGGATCAGTAATATACCACAGACAGTCACAAATACTGCTAGTTTGTTGCAAGGTATGTTTTCTGTTGGTTTCAGATTACCATATTTGTTTTGCTAAATTTATCTTTGTATCATTTATCATCTTAATTGAGATTTCACTTAACTGCCTACCAATCAGATTGGACAAAGTTTAATTTTCCTAATAGTAAAATCTTTTTTTTTTTTTAAATATTTATTTTTTTTTTAGTTGTAGGTGGACACAATAGCTTTATTTTATTTTTATGTGGTGCTAAGGATCGAACCCAGCGCCTCCCGCGTGCTAGGCGAGCACGCTACCACTGCGCCATAACCTCAGCCCCCCAATAGTAAAATCTTTAGCATAAATTTTTGAAAGCAGTGAAGTTTGCCAAGGCATTATTGTTACTAAATGAAGAAGATTCCATAATGATTGCTTTCTATTTTTCCCTGGTACTGGGGTTGAACCCCACTCTACTAGCTCTCTTTTTCTTTTTTTTTTTTAAAATATTTATTTTTTAGTTGTAGGTGGACACAATAGCTTTATTTTATTTTTATGTGGTGCTGAGGATCGAACCCAGTGCTTCCCGCGTGCTAGGCGAGCACGCTACCACTGCGCCATAACCCCAGCCCCTATTTTTCATTTTTAAATTTATTTATTTGGTACCAGGGATTGAACCCAGCATGCTTTTATTTTTATTTTGAGGCAGGCTCTTGCTAAATTGCTTAGGCCCTTGCTGAGTTGCTGAGGCTGTCCTAGAACTTGGGATCTTCCTGCTTTAGCATCCCTACTTGTTGGTATTTACAGGCTTGTGCCACCATGCCCAGCTGGAACCATTATTTTATAAGACAATGGTGTGTTCCACTGAAAAGTGTTCCATAGTTTCTGTCATATGGTATTTATGTAAGATGTTACACACTTAAGAAGGGAGCATTAACAGATAACAGATGAGTAGATAAAAAGAATGTGATACACGATGGAGTTTTATTCAGTCATAAAGAAAAATGAAATGTCATCTATGGGAAATTGGATGGAACTAGAGAGCATCATATTTTAATCAAAGTAAGCTAGACTCAAAAAGTCAATGGTTATGTTTTCTCTGGAAGTTAGAAAGAAAAAGAAAAAAAGGAATCTCATGAAAATAGAAGGGAAATCAGTTGGGTAGAGAAAGGAGACTTGGGGGAGTTGGAAAGGGAGATACTAGGGATTTAAATTGATCAAATTATGTCATGTGTACATATAGACATGCCACAATGAAACCTACTATTCTATATAATTATTATGCACAAATAAAAAATAAGAAGGGGGGCTGGGGTGGTAGCTCCGTGGTAGAGCGCTTGCCTACCATGTGTGAGGCACTGGGTTCAATCCTCAGCACCACATATAAATAATAAAATAAAGATCCATCAACAACTACAAAAATATTAAAAAAAAAAATAAGAAGGGATGCTTAAAATGTGTGATAGATTTTTTTTTTGTACCAGAGATTGAACTCAGGGGTACTCAACCACTGAGCCACACCTCAGTCCTATTTTTTGTGTTTTATTTAGTGACAGGATCTCACTGAGTTGCTTAGCACCTTGCCATTGCTGAGGCTGGATTTGAACTCATGATTCTCCTGTCTCAGCCTCTCAAAGTGTATGTGTGATAGATTCATCTGACCCACCCAAACTATAGATACAGAAGTTTTCCATCAACCTCTCTTCATCTCTCTTTAGTCTCTCCTGGAACAGTGTTGGGAATGTGTCTTTCTGTCCTTGTCTAGGTTATGTATATATGTATTCCATGATCACAGTTTGCTCTCACAGAAGAAACAGGTTGTCAGAACATGGGAATTTGAGTCTCACCAGTTGTGTTACCTTGGGAAGAAAAATCACTCACCTTCTGTGGGCATCAGTTTCTACTCTTAAAATGGGATTTGTGTTTTTGTTTTTGGCAATGGGTATTGACCTTAGAGGCACTTTACCACTGAACTATATCCCCAGTCTCGGCCCTCATTTTTTTGAGCATAAAAGAGTAGGATTTATTCAAGTAAGCAGAAGAGAGAGCTCCTACAGACCAAGAGAGGACCCAGTAAGGGTTTCCCCCTCTTTATTTTTTATTTTGAGACAAGGTCTTGCTGAGTTGCATAGGCCCTTGCTAAATTGCTGAGGCTGGCTTTAAACTTGGGATACTCCTGTCTCAGCATCCTGAGTCACTGGGATTGCAGATGTGCACCATCACACCCAGCTAGATTTATTATATTTTGATAATCAGTCACAATAAGATACATGGATATACTCTGAAAAGTGCCAAGCACCATGCAAATATAACATGACTTTTTACTTTATTCCTGTATGTTGAAATAGGTTTATAAAGGTCTGTAAGTTTGTTATCTCTCCTTGGTAATAAACTTTTGCGGTGAACAAATTATATATGTTACTTAGTATGGTGTTATTTGCAGCTGTACATTTAGTAGGTTTGTTTCCATTATAAAAGATGTTATAACCTGAAATTTACTTAGTTTTCCAGTTTGCCACCACCTGCCTAGTCACTGCTTATCCTTTGCCCTTTAGGATGGCTGGATTGGTGTTCGATCAGTAATGCTTAAGAAAACATTAACAGCTACTGATTTCTACAATGGATATCTGCACCCCTGGTACCAGAAAAATTCCCAAGTTCAACCAAATCATTGCAGATTTCAGACACTCAGACTTCCAACAAAGAAGAAGCTGGAAAAAATTGTTGCTATGCAACAGTGCATTAAGTAATTAGAAAGAAGATGGACAAGAACCTATTGCACATTTGTAATTTATTAAAAGCCTTATTTACAAGGAATTATCTTGACTTTGAAAGAAGATGAGACTGTTGGAGGAAGCTTATTATCAAAAAGATGGATCACTTCGTTTTCCACATTTTTTGTATAATAATAGTTAAAAGCAACTTTTTCTACTTGAATAACAAAAGAAGTTCAAATAAATTTTGTATTTATAATGTCAGACTCTAGGAGGTGTATCTTTCCCCATGAGCAAGGGCAACAGACTGGTATGTATATATTTTGAAGAGAGGTTCTTTCAAAAATAGTGCATCTACTGAATATTTAAAATTGTATGTCCCTGTACACTATATTTCTAGGAATATTTAACCTACATTTCTAAATTTCATTAAGTAGCAAAAATCAGCCCTTTAAATTCCACTTCCAGCTAGGTCAAGTAGCAAACCTAGATAATATTTGATAACCTCTGCCCTGTTGATTTGTACTATAAATTCACTTTGTGTGTGTGTGGTACTAGGGATTGAACCCAGGGCCTTATGCATGCTAGGCAAGCAGTCTACCACTGAGCTACATTCCCAACCCTTTTTTATTTTATTTTGAGACAGGGTCTTGCTAAGTCACCCAGGTTGGCCTCAAACCTTTAATTCTTCTGTCTCAGCCTCCCAGGTAGCCAGATTACAGACATGCACACCTGTGCCCAGCTAAATTCACATTTTACATCAATGTTTTCTTGAAGTAGGAAGATGCTAACATTTTTCAGCTGATTTGCAGTAAAGGTTACTGAGCATCTGTTCTGCAAATCCATTTTCCCTGTCTCCAGGAAAGGCAAGCACTTCTAGAGGAGATACAGGTGTAGTGACCAACTGTTGGGTTTTTATTTTGAGAATCTTCACGTGTCAGCTTTTTCTGCCTAGATTGTATCAGCTAAAGTTTTTCTCCATTTACTGATTAATCTGTTCAAATTCATTCAAAAGAGTTTGTTGACAGATTGATCATATGATTGATCATAAATTAGGATACTTTCATGAGTGAAAGGAAGCACTTAAAATAATTACTCCAGCACAACAGACATAAGCCAGGACCCTTCCAGGCAAACTGGGTAGTGACATCCTATTAACTGAACATTTGGAGTATAACTAGTCTCTGTGCTAGTTGACAGAGATTAAACCATATTTGGCAACTGTAATTCACAGGGGAGGGGGAGAACATGTAAGTAAATGTAACACAGTTACAAATGCCATAGTGAAGATACAATGGAAGCACTAAGTGTCTCTCAGGGAAGTCATTGGAGGCTTTCCAGGGGAGGTAAATTGAGGTTCACTATGCAGAGTGAGGCTTGGAAAGGTATCCTAGCATGTGCAGAGAATTTAAAGAGCATCATCTTTAAATTTAAAGGGGGCTTTGGTAATGTGAGACTTTGGCTGGATGATGAAGCATGATTGCTCTTGTATTATTCTTGCAATCACACATTTGTTACACATTCTCTTATATGTATGAGCTAGTTATATACATATGTGTATAAGCTGGCTGGGGAAAAGCTAACAGTGGATCAGGAGGGAAAACAAATGGCATGTTAGACACATAAGAAAAGAACACATTGTTTTGAAAAATTGCAAGAATTGACTTGAATGAAATACAGTGATATAGATGAGACTGGAAAGCAAGCTGAGGCCAAATAAGAAAGGCTTTGAAAACTGGGAGTTTGGGACAACGTCTTGTATGTGATAGACTTAACTGGGGAGTGATGTGACCAGATTTGCATTTTGGAAAGTTAACTTTGGTAGTGGTGTGAAAGAGAGATGAGACATGGGCAGGAAGATCTGTTGGTAAGTTAGAAACAGGAAGATATGAACTACAACAGCAGTTGTAACCATGGGTGGAAATTTAACAAGATATTTTCCTGTGGAAGTCAGTGAACTTAGGTATTGTGTCTTTGTAGAGTTTGGGCTCAGCCACTTATTAGCCCTTTTATCTCTGACAAGTCACTTGTCAGTGGCATACAACTGTAATCCTGGGTGGTACATTCCCAGTGACTGGGGAAGCTGAGGCAGGAGGATTGCAAGTTCAAGCAAGCCTCAGCAACTTAAAAAACAACGATACTATGTGGGGAAAAAAAAAAACAACCAAACATGCTGTTTCTCAGTTAATACGCATTCAACACTTATTCCCTGCAGTTACTATGCTCATATTAGGAAGTTCATAGAGAATGAAAGTCAGTGTCCTCTGGGTGTGTTTTCTGCAAGGAGGTATGTTAGCTAGCTTTTTGCCCCTGTGACAAAATACCTAAAATAAATAATTTATAAGGAGGGAAGATGTATTTTGTCTCATGGTTTCAGAGGTTTCAGTTCATGGTCAGTCTATTGCTTTTGGTCTTGTGTCAGCACAGCACATCATGGTAGGTGTGTGCGGTAAAGGAAATTTCACCTCATGAAGGCCAGGAAGTAGAGGGAGGAGGAGGAAAAGGGTGGGATACCAATACCCTCTCCAAGGGCATACTCCCAGTGACATAACTTGCTCCAAGCAAGCTCTACCTCCTCAAGGTTCTACCATCTCCTGATAATGCCATAGTCTGGAGACCAAGCCTTTAACACATGGGCCTTTGGTGGACATTTCCAAATCCAAACTGTAGTAGAGTGCCTACTCAGACACTGCCATAGGGAGTGAGGAAACCTCACTGAAGTCACAGCTCATTGCCAGAGTTATGACCTAGGAAAGACTGGACTCCATTTGTAACATTTAAGGAATTTACTGCCTCTCCCATTCCCCCATGCTAGAGCTGCAAGGGGAGCTCCTCTAAAATACTAGAAGGAATCACAAAGAATATCCCTCTAACCTTCATATTTGGTGAAGCCAGAAATCCTGAAGTATGAATTTTAGCTATTGGTTGCAAAGAATGTGTCTTCATACATCTTTAAGATGGGGTGGGGTGGGGTAACAGTTATTACAGCAGTAACTGCTATAACTGCAAGGAGGCAACCACTAGAAAGCCATTTGGAGTAGGACAGCAGTGAAGTTAGCTTTGCTTACCCCATCCCTCCTCTACCCCTCTGTTCCCCATAGTTCTGATGGCATGAGTGTTCTCTGCTTAGTGGTTCTGATCTCTTAATACCTTCTGGTTCATGATCACCAGTCTGCCGCTGCACACTCTGGTGGAGCCTGCCTGATTGTTTTGTCAATTACCAGTCCCGTTGCCCAGCACAACCTTTTGTACCAGACCACTTCTAGTTCTTCATCAATCTGAGTTGAGTCAAGGCTCACCCCCCAGACCACTAATTTCACACTGCATAAAAAATAGCCCATTGTGGAGGAGGGTCCTATGGAAGTTGGTCATCATGACTGGCACGGTTGTAATACTTAGAACTAAAAGAAATACCTTTTATACATTTGAAATCTTGAGGTGAGATCCATCATACAGAATGCAGTTTCCCATCCAGGGACCCTCAAGCCCCTCCTGGGACTATAGGATAAATACCAGGTATGGAAATACTATCTTAGGGTCTGGGGAAGTAGCTCAGTGGTGGAGTGCTTGCCTAGTGTGTGTGAGGCCCTGAGTTCTATCCCCAATACCATAGAAAAGAAAGAAAAACAATGCACATCCCAAGTAGGCCTCAGGAAACCATATGATCCATTCATTGTTCAGGCCCCTATAGAAACCACAACTCAATGTAATTGACTCTCATTTGAACCAGAGTCAACCTGGAGCAGATTCTTGTGCTCTACTAAAGATCTTAAATCACAATCTCTGGATATTGGACTCTGCATTTTCTCACATTTATCAAATAATCGTTATACTAAAACAGTAATAGTTTTAACTAGCTTGAGAAGTGCACTTGGGTCTTTCACACATTAACCCCTAGGTCCAGAGTCCTCCCAGGAAGGTAGAACACAGCCTATTCTAATCTCTGGTTCAAAGGATGGATTTACAAACACACTGCCTCCTTACGCAAGATGCTTCTACTTTGGTTCTTGTTGCTGAAAAAAAAGAAAAAAACATGCTTTGCATCAGACTCAGAACTGAATTCAGTTGCTAGGTACTAGTTGAATGACTTAGGACAATTTACTTAAATTTTGAAAACTCTGACTTCTCAGTTTAAAAATATGACTAAGGCTTGCCTTGGAGAATAGGCATGTAAAATGTCCAGGGAAGTGCCTGGGACGTAGTAGACACTCAAATGATAGCTTTTGTCAACACCTCTGATGGTTTCTATGTGTCTGCTCATGAGATTAATATTTGAATGGGTAAATTGAGTAGATTGCCCACCTATTGTGGGTGAGCCTCATCCAGTCGGTTGAAGACAAAATGGCTGAGAAGAGGGAACTCCTCTTGCCTAGCAACCTTCAAATTGGAATATCATATTTTTTTTCCTGATTTTGGACTTGAGCTAGCTGAAACATTCACTCTTGCTGGGATTGGAGCCTGCTAGCCTTCAATTTCCAGCTTTCTTACTTCAGAGTTTGGGACTTGTCAGCCTCCATAATCACATGACCCAATTCCTTATAATCTGTCTTGTTTTTCTAAAGATCCCTGACTAAATGCATCAGCACAGTCTAGGCCTGTGTAATCTCTTCTTGGGGCCTACAACAATATTTTCTCCTCTGGGTGGCAGCAACAATTTGTGGGGATGCCTGTACACCAGTGGGAAGAAAGCATTTTAGAGCAGGCAAGAATCTAGTATCCAAAATTTCATCTTCAAAGATGTAAACAGGGTTCCATCAATAGTTAGCTAGTGACAACATCAGAATTTGAAATCTGAAGGCTACAGTAGATTTTGTTTTAAAAAGGACTTTACTCTTCATTTGGTTCAGGAAATAAAAATGTTTCTGAGTCAAAAATGAGCTCTTGAGAATAACTGTGAGGGCAAGGGATGTAGCTCAGTGGTAGAATTTGCCTAGCATGCCCAAAGCCCTGAGTTCAATCCTCACCACCACCAACGAGGGGAAATATTCTTTACTCTCTCTCACACACACAAATTTATAGGATCTAAAATCTTAGAATTGGAAAGAACTTAGATCATTTACCCTAACCTTTTACAGAGAAGAAAACCAAACCTTCGTCCAAGGATATAACTCAGGTTGATTAACTCCCAGATGACAACCGATAAATTGTTAATTATAAAACAACTGCATATAATTTATGTTTGCTAAAGTCTCTAGATTACAAGCTATAGAACAGCCATGTCAGCATCCTTCTCAGGCAGTTCCAGAATAAATGTACTCCCTGCTGGTCCTAGCACCCAGTGCAGCATACATCTGACACCGAATTGGTCTGGCAATGAGGAAACAGCATTCATTTTCAATTTGGGGGCTCAGCATAACTTGGTATGTAACACTGCAGTCAGTTGTACCCTGGGAAGCTTTAAAATGATGGTATTCTAGAATTGGTATTAGTCTGAAAAATCAAGTATTGCATTTCTCCATCATATTTTACACACTCTGGTTTTCTGGGGGCAAAAGAGGAATATTGACTTGAATGGGTCCAATGGAGGAAGGCATTCTAGGTGGAGGGGAGAGTATATACAAAAGTCCAGAGGTCTAAGGCCTCAGGAGGTGTGGGAGCCCTTCAAGTAGTTGATATGGCTAAAGCACACAGGGCTCACAGAAAGCCAAGTAGAGACCCAGACCCGCTCAAGTCTGTGTACCTTGGATATCAGCTTGAATGCAGTAGAGAGCTACTGAAGGATTCAGAGCAGCAGAGTCACAAATAGAGTTGCTTTTAGTTATCATATATTATTTGATCACACAAATAATATATGAATAGATTTTTATATAAACTCAAATACTAAATCTATAGTCAAAGCTCTCCTTTACCACTCTCTCCATCCCCAATTCCTCCTCAGAGGCAAATACTATATTGTTTGGTGTATATCTTTCTCAACAGATATAAAAATTCATTTACATATGTATATTTGTGTATAGAGATATATGTAGGATTGCTCTGTTGATGTGTTTTAAAACATGTTATCCTGTCAAAAGATCAATTAGGAGGGACAGAACATGAATTTGGGCAATTCTGAAAGCCAGTTGGCTATCTATTTACTTTGCATGGTGTTCACAGCATATCTTCTGAGCATTCCAATCTTTCAGTGAGATTCTCACACAAGAACAGGTGCTGTGGGAACCATCTGGCAGACTCCAGCCAGGACAGCTGCAAATTCTTAGGGCTCTGTGCACCAGGTCCACCTGCTCTGTGGCCTGCCTGGGTCCATAATTGGCTGCGTGCAGTTGTGCATTACAAGACAGCTGGAATTCACAGATATTAAATGTTCCTTGATGAGGTTAGAGAATGGACAATGTGCTACCATGTGTTATGCAACAACTGAGGATACAAGCATGACCATGTGGTCCTTTTCTAAGAAAAACAAAACATGTTTTTACACTGTGATAAAAGTAGATACGTAGAAGATGTGGGACGACGGGAAAGACAAGTCACTGGACCCGCATACGCCCTGGCCCAGTGGCAGAGAGGAACACCGTCTGGTATCTGGGGATTATGTGAGGGGACCCCATCACCTGGTCACACTTCTGAAGCATCCTGGTTTTCACCTATTATGGCTCAACCGATCCCTGTAAGGCAGATGCGAAAGAAGCCGCCTTGACTGCTTGCTTACTCCAACAGGCATTGGAACAGTGGCCCATCTGACCCTCAAACCACTGATAAGTTGTGGGTTTTACTAATCCGTCTTGACTTTAAGATCTTATTCTCTTCCCCATTATTGTATCCCTTTCTAGGAGCCAGGAATGTAGAAGGCAGGAAAGGAGCATCGTCTGCAGCTTGGGAACTAATATATGTGGGTGAAAATAGGTGATAGTATGTAACTGGGTTATCTTGGGACTGGGTGGGATTAGATGGGAAGGAGTGGTTTAGGGATGCTGAGCAGAGCAGGGTCCCCAGCAACAGCTAATACCTGATACCAGATTCCAGATTTACATATATTGGGCTAGGGATGTGGCTCAGTGGCTTAAGTGCTTGCCTAGCATGTGCAAGGCCCTGGGTTCAATCCCCAGCATCAAGAAGAAGAAAACAAGAAATGAATGTTCATTGCTAGAAAAAAAAAATATATATATATATACGTGTGTGTGTGTGTGTGTGTGCACATATATAAAACAAATAACCCCATCTTTCAGCAAAATTTATAAGCTGTGTACCCTTGTCAAATGCACATCCTCACCCTTCTTACTCTGTACTCCAGTCAAGATTGGGACCAGACTTGCCGGGCGTGGTGGCTCACGCTTGTAATCCCAGCACTTAGGGAGGCTAAGACAGGAGAATTGCGAGTTCAAAGCCAGCCTCAGCAACGGCGAGGCGCTAAAGCAACTCAGTGAGACCCTGTCTCTACATAAAACACAAAATAGGGCTGGGGATGTGGCTCAGTGGTCGAGTGCCCCTGAGTTCAATCCCCAGTACCAAAAAAAAAAAAAAAAAGTAGATACGTAACAAAACAGATCTACACAGAGATTTTTTAAAGTATCAGTAGTCAAATTAAAAATTATTACTACACTAACAATTTCTAACATGTATGGGTATATCCATAGCTTGGGTCTCTTCACTGCTGTTAGTAAAGTGAGGGTTAGGGATGTGGAATTTAAGAAATATAGTTTTAGGAATAGATGTAGACAGATTCTTTTATCACTCATTCATTCAGTATAAACTTAATATCTATTATTTATGAACCAGACCATCTGCTAAGGCACTGAATCACTCTGTTGTTCCCTTTGCACTAGATTTATACTCCCAGTGCACTTGGGGAGATACATAACTAATGTGTTGAGTGCCCATAAGGGTTTTACAACCAGTGGCTTGACAGTTATTCCATTCATTAAACTATTACAAAATTGTGAGAGAAGCTCCCTAATGTTAAAATCATCTGGGGGAATATTCCTCATACACCTATGTGAGGTTTATAATAAAAGATCTCTTCTGTGACTGACTTGCGTCTCCAAAAGTTATTTGATGCAAAAAAAAAAAAAATAGAGGGGTGTGTGTGTGTGTGTGTTTATGCCTTTGGGAAATGCATTTGGGATTTGTCCAGGTTTTAGACTGGAAGCTGAGGCTCCTGAGCCAAAGGGCAGAAGTACCGACTAAAGATGCAGTTTACAGGGGGTGGGATTGTAGCTCAGCGGAAGAGCGCTTGCCTTGTATGCGTGAGGCCCTGGGTTCCATCCTCAGCACCACATACAAAGCAATAAAATAAAGACATTGTGTCCATCTACAACTAAAAATATATTAAAAAAAAAAAAAAGATGCAGTTTACATTGGGATCTACCCTGAACTTAATCCCATCAACAGTTGCCTGAGAAAGAACACAGGCCTTTCAACTGAGTATAAGCTTTCACTAAAACACATAAGAGAGACACTTTCAATAAGACATTGTAGCAGAAACCCTAAGAAACCTCGAACAAGGAGATTTACATGTTATTCAACCTTATATTATACGTTTTTCTCAATATGAACCTGAAAATATTTTACTGAAAAAAGGAATTGTGGCGTCTGCAACATCTTGCTTAAGAATAATGATTACAAATGTATTAATATTCTCAATACCTGAAGGAAGAGGACACGTGTCTGGGGCCAAGCCTAGTGCTGAAGGGACGGGAGGCTGGGTAGGAGTGTGTTCCCAGAAATCCCAGAAGACGTCAGCGTAAGGCTGGAAAGGGAGGTGTAGGCTTTGAATGAAGAACTGTGGAGGGTGTCTCTGGTTGTGCCAAGACAAAGCAGCATACAAATCCCAGTGAAGCCCAGAACCCAAAGATGTTCCCTCAAAGCTTTCTACACGGAGAGGACACCCGCGAACTTGAAGCCAAGCCCCGCTTTCTTCCACTACCATAATTTCCTTCTGGGTGCCTACGTCAGGCAGGTGACCTACGGCTGACCCAGAGGCAACTCAGACCTTGTCCTGCGCCAGTCGCCCCCGCCAGGCCTTCCGCCCCCACAACCGCCGGCATCACTGAAGGCGCCAGGAGTCTCCCAGCCGAGTCTCCTGCCCGTCCCGTTGCCATAGTGACCGCCGGATCCACGCAGCCCCGCCCCTTCCTCGCGACGTGGCCCCGCCCTCCTCCGAACCCGGAAGCGGGAGGCTCGGGCCAGCTGAGCTCACGGTTCCAGAGGAGGGAGGGCCGCGGCCTGGGCTTACTCGGCCGCGCGCCCCGCCCCCCGGAGGCCGGGCTCCAGCACTCCCCCGCCAGCAGTGTCTGCGGGTCCTCCGGGCTCCGGCTGCGGGTACCCCTCGCGCCCAGCCGCCTCCATCTACTCAGGAATAGGAGGGAAGAGCCGCCTGGAGCTGGAGGCAAAGGGACGTGGCGTGGGGGTGGCCACGGCAGGTGAGGGGTCGGTGAGGCCCTGGAAAGCGGGAGTGTAGGTGTGTGATATGTGTGGGGTTGTGGATGGGTGTGTACGGAGCATGCGCGACTGCCTCGGCCGGGTGTGACTTTGTGTGTAGCCCCCAGTGGGCTGGTCCATGTGACCATGCACGTGATTGCATACGTGTATGAGTGTATGTCTATGTTTCTGTGTCTGAGGCCAAGTCTGAGTTCATGGGTCACCATGAACTCAGCCGTACAGTGTGCCTGTAACCCTACCTTTGTGTGGCTGTCACCGGTGGGACTGGTGAGGGCTGTTTGAAGCCTCTTGGTGGGGGTTGGGGGAAGGCAGAAAGCTTTATCAGGATATCTTCCTGCATACACATTTTGGGATCGTGAGATAGCCCAGGAACATTTTATTTCAGTAATTTTTTTTGTTTGGTACCAAAGATTGAGCCCAAGGGCACTCCACACTGAGCTACACCAGCAGCCTTTTTTATTATTTACTTTAAAACAGAGTCTCTTCAAGTTGTCAGGCTGGCCTCGAACCTGCCAATCCTTCTGCCTCATCCTCAGGAGTAACTGGGATCACAGGCGTGAGCCACCACAACCAGTTATTTTTTTTTCTTTTTAGTTGTCAATGGATCTTTATTTTATTTATTTATATGTGGTGCTGAGAATCGAACCCAGTGCCTCACGCATGCTAGGCAAGCGCTCTACCACTGAGCCACAGCTCCAGCACCCGGCAACCAGCTATTTAAGTAAACTTTTAAAAAAATATATTTATTTTTTTAGTTGTAGGTGAACAGAATATCTTTATTTTATTTTATTTTTGTGTGGTGCTGAGGATGGAACCCAGTGCCTCACGTGTGCTAGGCGAGCACGCTACCACTGCGCCACAATCCCAGCCCCTATTTAAGTAAACTTTTAAGAAACTTTTGAGTAGAGGCCAGTAGTTTTGGAGTTTGTACCTCAGCCGGAAAGTGACAGGCCAGGTATGTGGTTTATGAATGAGGGATGAGGAAAGTGGCAGGTTCAATGTCTCACTTTTCCTCTTCTTTTCTTGGGAAGTTATAAAAATTAGAAGTTTAGGCTTCTTTTTTGTCTCCACTTGTAGTGGTCCAGCTTCTCTTGGCACAAAGATTCAACAGACTAAACAATAACCTAGTAGCTGTGTTCAGTTTTCCAAAAGCTTTTATGCCAATAGCTCAAGATGTGTCACAGAAGAGATGTTGGGTAGGCAGCTTTTCCTTCCATGAGATTTATAGATAATGGAATAGATTCCTGAAGAAAACAGATATAAACCTCCCCTGAAGAAATCTTAAAAAAAAAAAAAAGATAGCTATATATTAGTATGGTAAGGAATGGAGACCTGAATTAAAAAGCCAGTTGCAGCACTGGGAGTGTAGCTCAGTGGTAAAAGTGCTTAGCATTCTTGAGGCCTTGGGTTCAATTCCTGGCCAAAAAAAAAAGCTTGCTAACTGTATCACCTGGAGAAGATTTGGGTTCTAATACACTTTTTTGCTAGTATTAATAATCACAGATATTATATATGTAAGTCAACTATAGATTAAGATAAGGAGTCAGAAATCTGTGACTAGTTAAGCTGGTTATGTGACATTTATAAAAGTGATTTCCCTGACTGTAAACTGGGAGATTCTATTGACTCCCTGAAGGATGGTACACACTCATCACAACTAGCTGTTTTATTGTTCAGCAGCACAAGAAAGGGATAGAGAAAACTGGGTGTCCCTAGCACCCGTGGACTGTGGCCTTAATCAAGATTAAGACCAATCTCTGGCCCTTTTCCCACTAGCCTGAACAGGTGGTTTTGTTTTTGTGAAGAACCAAATTATAAAAGATCAAATGTTGAGCTCACCATCCACATTCTTTTTTCATTTTATCCTGACCAGTTTGGTCACAATCTCAGTTAACCTTCTGTGCCATAGACAGAATGTTTCTCTTGTGACTTGGAAAAGTATCTACTCCTTTAGGGGATGAAAGAGAGCTAGAACAAACTTTCCTTTTCATACCACTCACAGCTGCTTTCACTTTGCAGCATTGAGCCTTTTTCCTCCTAGACATCAGCTGGTCAGATGCAACATTTGCTATCTGTCTCACCTTTCATTACTGCCAAACTTGCACAAGTGTTAAAAATCACTTGTCCCTGCAAAAATTTAGTCACAGCTGGGTGGAATCTCTCCATCTAGCAAGATTAGTTATAACGTGTCATAATACTGAGGTTGTTGTGAATTATACTGAGGACTGTTGGTAAGAAATCTCTCTCTGGTTTTGCTATAGGAAAGAAGTGGATGACTGGGTAAATTTGTGTGCCTTTGTGTTTGTATGGTAATTTGGTTTTTTATTGCAACTGATTCCTAAAACTATTTTTTATCCCATGTTTATTGATCCAAGAAGCAAACTTTCTGGCTTTAATTAGAAATATATTTTTTAAATGTATTGACATTTTGTTTAACATGTTTTTATATCCCCCCCCCACCATAGAACAGAGTGATTGCTTCCAGAAGTGTAATACTAGAAAATGTCTCCAGTAGGAAGTGTTTAGATGATATGGGAGTAATTAAAGTCTGTCCAGGTGGAAAATATTTCAGAATTAACTATATGTGCTAGTTGCTTGCTTTTAAAAGTAATAACCATCTTAGACTAGTTAGAATGACTTAGTTTTTCTTAAACATGTTAATGTTTAAGATAAAATGGATTATGCAAACAATGATTTTATTTTAATGTGAATAATAACATCTGTGTACACTGATTTTTCAGTGTAAGATTACTAGTGATTTTCTTGGTACTTCAAAGCAACTTATGGTTTTAACAAGCTTTTCTAAAAGTACCATCTTAACTTTGAGAGACAATACCATTACTATAATGTCAGAGTTGTAAATCAAATCTAGTATTGGAATGTCTACATTTCTGTCAGCTTAGTATCTCTCTGAAGTAACATTTGAACTGTTTCTGTGTCCCTGTGGAAGCAGATGTGGAAGGCTAGTGAATGAGGAAGAATTCTGTTGAGTTTAGAATCCTCTGCTTCTTTGTTTTTGTTTTTTGGTTTTTTTTTTTTGGTACTGGGGATTGAACTCAGGGGCACTCAACCACTGAGCCGCATCCCCAGCCCTATTTTGTGTTTTATGTAGAGACAGGGTCTCACTGAGTTGCTTAGCACCTTGCCATTGCTGAGGCTGGCTTTGAACTCGCAATTCTCCTGTCTCAGCCTCCCAAAGTGCTGGAATTACAGGCATGCGCCACTGCGCCCAGCTCTTCTGCTTCTTGACAGTCCAGAGGACATTCTCTAAAATAACAGTTCAGAGTCAGCCCAGGAATTAAGTCCTGGAGTCTCAAACTCATCTTAGCCATGCTAGGAAATCTAGGCTTGCCCTGAGGTACAAGGACATGGTACAAGGTAAGTATTGGAATCATTACAAACAAATGGGCAAAAGTTCCTCACTTGACAATAAGACTCTGCAACAGGGAACTATAATTTCAGATTCCTGTTATGAAATAACAGATGCCTGAGCAAAGAGTGGCAGCCTTTAAACTGCTGATCAACCAATCCAAAGCTCACAGATGCCAGGGTTAGACGGAACCACAGGAGGGCCTCGTTCAGTCCCCTTAGGATGTAGTTGTTTTCTTAGTCCTTAGATAATGCCTGCTATGTGCCAAGCACTGTTCTATACTCTGGGCACACACTGGTGAAACTCAGGTGAGGAAACAAGCCCAAAGAGGGTGGTGACTTATCCAAGATCACAGAGATATAAAAGCAAGAAATCACTAAGCTCTCAATAGAAGTCCATGCGTTTTTTTCTAAGAGAAATGTTATGTTGCTAGTAAGTGCTTTCATATTTATATCATAGCTCTTTCTGAGTTACTTAATGTAACTTTTTAAATCACATCAATGAGAACAGTAAATTTGCCTGTATTTTGTATTACAAATTATATTTCTGAAGTTACATTCCATTAGCATTAGATTTATGGTATATCGTAAATTTATTAGAAAACAGGCTTACTTAACTCCTTTCTTTAGTGTGGACTGCCTCATATAATCAATCAGCAACATCTTTATTAAAATGGATTCTTAAGATACAATCAAAAGACAAGCATTGGTACTGCAGTTTGGAATTACTTAACTAGGACAGGCAGTATGATGTCAGAAAAGACCATCTTGCATATGAACCTAGTTTTGCAATAATCATGTGATCTTGGGTAAGTCATTTAAATTTTCTAGACCAGATTCCTCTTCTAAAAGAACTAGGGGGGCTGGAATAATTACCTCTCTTAGCTCAGTGATTACAGCATTTCATCAAATTGTTTTCTGTAATTAGGTATATATTGACAAGATAAAATAGCCCATTTCCTTGGTTTTAAACTATTGTTGGTGTAGCTATACCAGACTCTACATTTAATTCTGATGTAAACATGAATTCTTGACATGAAACATCACATGCTTTTATTTCAGGGTTAACCTCCATTTCAGCTAATCATGGGAGAGATTAAAGTCTCTCCTGATTATAACTGGTTTAGAAGTACAGTTCCCCTTAAAAAGGTATGTATGGTTTTACTATACCTCTTTGCAAAATCTTGTATTGTTTTTGCATGTGATTTAGATGCTGTGTGTTAGTAGTGTTCGAGAGTAAACGTTTTTGCCAAGTATCAGACTGTGGGAATGCATTGCATGAAGTTTACCCCTTCCCTATCACTTTTAAGACTCATTCAGGAGTAAACAAGTATAACAGTACTCATTATTTATAATTGCTTTACATATTCAAGTAACCGGGTGTGTGTGTACTCCTTAGTGTGGTGTAGTGAAAGGCTGACAGCACCAACTATAGATTAAGTATGGTCAAGTTCTGTTTCTCTTCCTCAGCTTTAAGATTTACAGTGGGTCGCATTATAGACTTCTGTTTGCAGTGATATACTTTGGTATAGTCATTCTCTGTAAGCTTGTTTGCCTGAGATATTTGTAAACTGTAAACACTTATATTAAAATTTGACTATTGACCCTGAGTCCCAAGTTAATCCCAAATGTTCAGGGATCACAATAGACAAAGGCTGTTCATATCACAGAGTAAAATTTTTGCTGATTCCCCTGCAGCAATATTAGAGTACTATGATCTCAAGATCTTCTGTATCTCTTTCATAATCAGTTTGCCAGGGCAGGCACTGTGGAAGTATGATGCAAGTTTGAATTAATAAAAAAAAAATTTCTCCATATAGAAATCTAAGGTACAGTTCTCCAGGTGTAGACAGGATACATACATTGTAGGAACTCCCCAGATGTCTTATTTAACACTTTGAGCAGTTTGAAAAGGTGGGCCCTTCAGTGCTCATTTCACAGATGAGAAAACTGAGATTCATAGAGATAATTAATATGTTCAAGGTCATGTTGCCTGGTACGCTATGAATTGAAATCAGATTCCTCTGGTAACAAAGTCAGAAGAACTTGGGCCACTTACCAAAGGGAGCCCCCCTTCCATTTTGCTTTCTAGGAGACTGTTGCTTATACTAAAAGGAGAGTTGGCCTCTGGGGTCCCTTTCCTTGGTCCCATCCCTTCAAGTAACAAGTTCCTCCTGATGAACTCTTTCCCTCAGCATGCTAATCACCCGACCGAAAA
>CM053401.1:97740326-97777053 GCA_028644305.1 Xerus rutilus | reverse complement strand
TTAATGAAAGCCAGTGGCACACACCTGTAAACCAGCAACTTGGGAGGCTGAGGTGGGAGGATTGCAAATTCAGGTCCAGCCTGGACAACTTAACCAGACACTGCTTCAAAATTTAAAAGGCTGGGGGTACAATTCAATGGTCTAATGCCCCTGGGTTCAATCCCTGGTATTGGGGAGAAAAAAAAATACTTCTGAGAATTCAAGAGGTATACAAATACAAATTCAATGAAATCAGAAAGCCAATGCAGGATATTAATGAGAAATTCAGCAAAGAGAAATTTTGATAAGGAACCAATTAGAAAAGTGTTCTAAAAGTCAGATTAAACAAATTCAATTGAAACCTCAAGAGATTAGTTCAAGAAGAAAGAATATTGAGCTTGAAGACAGGTCTTTTGAAATACTACAATCAGATGAAAGAAAAAAATAATAAACACTGCAGTCATGATATTTGGGACACCATTTAAAGACCAAACATTGGCCTCAATACCCAAAGGGGAAGAAATAAAAAAGGGAATAGTAAACCTACTCAGTGATTATAGCAGAAAACTTCCCTAATCTGGAGGAAGACACAGACATCCACGTACAAGAAGGCTATAGAGGGACTGGGGTTGTAGCTTAGTTGGTAGAGTGCTTGCCTAGCATGTGTGATGCTCGAGTTCTATCCTCAGTACCACATAAAAAAATAAGTAAAATAAAGGTATTGTATCCGTCTACAACTAAAAAAAAAAAGAAGCCTATAGAACTCCAAATAGACATAACCAGAAATAATCCATGCCAATGATATAATACAGTTAAAATTAGTTAACTAAGTATAGGACCAAAAAAAAAAATTTTTTTTAAATCAGCAAGAGAAAAGTGTCAAGTCACATTTAAGGGCAAACTTACTAGACTAACAGCAGATTTCTCAGCAGAAATTCTGTAGGGTGAGGGTGGGGAAGTGGGCACTGGGTGATATATTTAAAGTCCTGAAAGAAAATAACTGCCACAGGGTAGGGTGGCACATGGCCCGTAACCCCGGCTATTTGGGAGCTTTAGGCAGAATTGCAAGTTCAAGGCCCTTAGCAACTTAGCAAGACCTTACTGGTAAGGTGGGTTTATTATAGGCAAATGGAATCCAAAAACAAGTAGAAACTAAGCTGGTATCTGATAAAATGGATGTTAAGACAAAAGCAGGCTGGGGTTGTGGCTCAGTGGTAGAGTACTTGCCTAGCACTTGCAAGGCACTGGGTTCAATCCTCAGCACCACACAAAAATAAATAAATAAAGGTATTGTGTCTGTCTACAACAAAAAAAAATATATTTTTTGGTACTGGGGATTCAACTCAGGGGTACTCCACCACTGAGCCACATCCCCAGCCCTATTTTGTATTTTATTTAGAGACAGGGTCTCACTGAGTTGCCTAGTGCCTCGCTTTTGCTGAGGCTGGCTTTGTTTTTGTTTTTTGTTTTTTTTTAAATATTTTTCTAGTTGTAGATGGACACAATGTCTTTATTTTATTGCTTTGTATGTGGTGCTGAGGATCGAACCCAAGGCCTCACGCATGCGAGGCAAGCGCTCTACCGCTGAGCTACTGTCTCAGCCTCCCAAAGTGCTGGGATTACAGACGTGCACCACTGCACCTGGCTGCAAAATAAAAAATTTTAAAGGGCTGGGGATGAAGCTCAATGGTAGAACACACCTGGGTTCAATCCCCAGTCACACTTGCACACACACAAAAGAAAGAAAAGAAAAAGAAAGCATTACCAATCAGGATTATTATACCCAGCAAGGCTAACCTTCAGAATCAAAGAAAAAAGTTGTTTTTTTTTTTTTGTTTTTTTTTTGGTACTGGAAATTGAACTTAGGGGCACTCGACCACTGAGCCACATCCCCAGCCTTATTTTGTGTTTTTATGTCTTGTGGAGTTGCTTAGCGCCTCGCTGTTGCTGAGGCTGGCTTTGAATTTTTTTTTTTAATATTTATTTTTTAAGTTGTAGGTGGACACAATATCTTTATTTTATTTTTATGTGGTGCTGAGGATCGAACCCAGTGCCTCCCGCGTGCTAGGCGAGCACACTACCACTGCGCCATGACCCCAGCCCCTGAATTTAAGATAAGTAAAAACTAAGGGAATTCATGACCTTACAAAAGATGCTTAAGGGAGTCCTACACCCAGAAATGGAATAAAGATAACTACCATGATAATAGCATGTGAAAATGTAAATCCTATTGGAAGAGTAGCTACACAGCCAGGCATAGTGGTACATGTCTGTAACCTGAGCCACTTGGGAGACTGTGGCAGGCAGACTGAAAGTTTGAGGCCAGCTTGGACACTTCAGCAAGACTCTGTTTCAAATTTAAAGGAGCTGGGCATAAAAGTTGTAGAGTTTGCCTAGCATGTGTGAGGCCATGGATTCAGTCCCTAATACATGGATGGATGGGGAAGACCCAACAATATGTTGCCTATAATAAACCCACCTTACCAGTAAGGAAATACACACAGACTAAAAGTGAAAGGATGAAAATGGAATCCAAAAACAAGTGTAGAAACTAAGCTTATATCTGATAAAATGGATGTTAAGACAAAAGCAGGCTGGGATTGTGGCTCAGTGGTAGAGTACTTGCCTAGCACTTGCAAGGCACTGGGTTCGATCCTCAGCACCACATAAAAATAAATAAATAAAATAAAGGTATTGTGTCTGTCTACAACTAAAGAAAATATTTTCAAAAAAGACAAAAACAGTAGAAAAAGACAAAGTCATTGTAAAAGGATCAATTCATCAAGATGATATAACAATTATAAATCTTTATCCACCTAATAATAGCACTCAAGTTTATAAAACAAACACTATTAGATCTAAAGGGAGAGAGACTCCCCTTGGTTAGGGATTCTAATATCCCACTCTCACCAATGGATAGACACCCCAACCCCCTGCAAAAAATAAAAATAAAAACAGACTTGAACTACACTATAGATCAAATGGACTTTAACATTTACAGAACATTCCATCGAACAGATTCATCAGCACATGCAACTTTTTCTAGAATAAACCATATATTAGACCATAAAACAAGTCTTAAATTAAAAAAAAAAATGAAGTCATAGGCTGGGATTGTAGCTCAGTGGTAGAGCGCTTGCCTTGCATGCATGGGGCATTGGGTTTGATCCTCAGCACCACATAAAAATAAATAAAGATATTGTGTCCATCTACAACTAAAAAAATATTTTTTTAAAAAATGAAGTCATATCCTATGTCTTTTCTGATTGTAGTAGAATGAAACTAGAAATCAATAAGAGAAATTTTAGAAATTATACAAATGGAGACTAACACTTTTGAATGAACTGTGGGTCTTTGAGGAAGTGAGAAGGAAAAATTTAAAATTCCTTGAAATGAATGAAAATGGAAATATAATGTAATGTGAGATACAGCAGAATGAAGAAGAGTCTAAAAGAACAGTACAAAAAATCAATGAAACAGTTGGCTATCTGAAAAAATAAATGAGGTTGACAAACCTTTAGCTACACTAATAACAAGTTGGGGGCAGGAGATATCTAATAAATGAGAAGTGACAAAAGACATCACAACTGATGCCACTGAAATTCCAAGGACCATTAGGGATTATTTTGAAAACTATATAGTAACAAATTGGAAAACCTTGAAAAGATAAATTTCTGCCACATGATCTGTTGAATGGAACTAAAAGAATATAAAAAATCCGAATACACCAATAAAAAGTAATGAGATTGAATCAGTAATAAAAAGCCTTTCAACAAAGAAAAACCGAGGAGCAGATAGCTTCACTGCTTAATTTTAACAAACTTTTAAAGAACTAACACGAAAGCCAAGCGCGGTGGCACACACCTGTAATCCCAGCAGCTCGGGAGGCTGAGACAGGAGGATTATGAGTTCAAAGCCAGCCTCAGCAAAAAGCAAGGCACTAAGCAACTCAGTGAGACCCTGTCTCTAAATAAAATACAAAATAGGGCTGAGGATGTGGCTCAGTGGCCGAGTACCCCTGAGTTCAACCCCTGAGTTCAATCCCTGGTACCAAAAACAAAAAACAAAAAAAACAAAAACAAAAAGACTTGCAGGGGCTTGGGGTGTGGCTCAGCGGTGGAGCGCTTGCCTAGCATGTGTGAGGCACTGGGTTCAATTCTCAGCACCACATGTTAATAAATTAATTAAACAAAAGTCCATCAACAACTAAAAAAATATTTTAAAAAATACTTGCAAATCAAATTCAACAGCACATCAAAAAGATCAGATACTGGACTAGGATATACCTCAGTAATAAAGCACTTCCCTCACATACATGAAGTCCCAGCATTGAAAAAGACAAAAATTAGGGGCTGAGGTTATGGCGCAGTGGTAGCGTGCTCGCCTAGCACGCGGGAGGCACTGGGTTCGATCCTCAGCACCACATAAAAATAAAATAAAGATATTCTGTCCACCTACAACTAAAAAATAAATATTTAAAAAAAAAGAATGAAAAAGACAAAAATTAAAGAAAAAAAAAAAGAAAGAAAACACAAAGTGGGGTTGGGGGGAGAGAGATTATACACCATGATCGAACTGGTTTCATTCCAGGGATGCAAAGATGGTTCAATGTATGCAAATCAAGAAACAAAATACATCACATAAATAGAATGAAGAACAAAATCACATGATCATCTGAATAGATACAGCAAAATAATTTGATTCAGCATCCTTCATCATAAAAGCTCTGAACAAATTAAGTATTGAAGGGTCAGACCTCAATGTAGTAAAAGTTATATATGACAAACCATAGCCAACAATATACTGAATGGAAAAAAACTGAAAGCATTGCCTCTAAAACCAGGAACAAGATAAGGGTGTCTATCCCACCATTCTTAATACAGGACTATAAATTTTACCCAGAGCAATCAGGCAAACAAAAGATACACAAATAGAAAGGAGGAAGTCAAATTATACCTGTTTGAAGATTGTAATTCCTATACATAGAAAAGCCTAAAAAGATACCACCAAAAAACTATTAGAACCGATTGATGAATTCAGTAAAGTAGGAGAAAAAAATCAATATACAAAAATTAGTAGCTTCTCGGGGCTGGGGTTGTGGCTCAGTAGTAGAGCGTTTGCCTCACATGTGTGAGGCACTGGGTTCAATCCTCAGCACTACATAAAAATAAGTAAATAAAATAAAGGTATTGTGTCCATCTACAACTAAAAAAATATTTTTAAAAATTAGTAGCTTCTCTATACGCCAATGAGTTTACTAAAAAAAAAATCATAAAAGCAATCCCATTTACAATAGCCACATGCATGCACATGTACACCCCAACACACACACCTAGGAATAAACAACTAAGGAAAGGAGAGACATCTACAATGAAAATAATGAAGCTCTGAAGAAAGAAATTGAAGAAGACACTAAAAGGTAAAAAGACCTCCCATGTTCATGGATTGGAAGAATTAATAGTTAAAATGTCCATACTATCCAAAGCAATCTACAGATTCAATGCAATCTCCACTAAAATACCAACAACATTCTTCACAGAGTTAGAAAACAATCCTAAAATTCATATGGAAGCACAAAATAACTCCAAAGAGCCAAAGCAATCTTGAACAAAAAAAAAGAGCAAAGCTGAAGGCATCACAATAGCTAATTTTAAGACATACTACAGAGCAGTAGTAACAAAAACAGCATGGTATTTGCATAAAACAGACACACAGACTAATGGAACAGAGAAGACAGAAATAAGCTCATTCATCTATAGTCACCTGATTCAACAAAGGTACCAAAAATATAAGTTGGAGAAAGGACACCCTCTTTAACAAATGGTGCTGGAAAACCTGGATATCCACATGAAGTTTGAAGCTTGACCCCTGTCTCTCACCCTGTGCAAATATCTACTCAAGATAGATAAAAAACCTTAATGTGAGCCCTGAAACTCTGAAACTGTCAGAGGAAAACGTAGGGGAAATACCAAAATCCTGGTACAAGCAATGAGTTTCTGGATAGGACTCCAAAAGTACAGGAAACAAAATCAAGAATTGACAGATGGGATTACATCAAACTAAAGTGTCTGCACAGCAAAGGAAACAATCAACAGAATGAAGAGACTACATTCAGAATGGGAGAAAATCTTTGCCAGCTATTCATCTGACAGAGGGTTAATATTCAGGATACAGAAAACATGCAAAAAAATGTTTAAAAGAACTAATCCAATTGAAAATGGGCCAATGATCTAAATAGACAGTTCTCAAAAGAAATGCAAATGGCCAATAAATATATGAAAAAATGTTCAATGTCTTTAGCCATCAGGGAGATGCAAATCAAAACTACAAGATAGCATCTCACCATAATTAGAATGGCTATTACTTTAAAAAATACCAGCAAGGATGTGGAGAAAAAGAAAACCTTATATAGTGTCAGTGGGAATGCAAATTAGTACAACAGCTATGAAAAACAGCATGGAGGTTCCTCAAAAAATGAACAGCTATCAGATGATACAGCTATATACACCACTCCTAGTTCCACATCTGAAGGAAATGGAAACAGCATATGCAAGAGACACCTGCATAGCCATGATTTTTGCAGCAGTATTCACAATGGCTAACACATGTCTACCTGCAGACAGAGGAATGGATAATGAAAATATGGTATAGATACACATTGGAGCATTATTCAGCCCAAAAGAATAAAATACGGTCAGGATTTCGCAGGAACATGGACGGACCTGGAGGACATCGTGTTAAGCAAAATCAGTCAGACACAGACAGTATCGCACGCTCTCATACGTGGAAGCAAAAACATGGCAAGGGATTTCTAGGGCCTGACAAAGGAGTAGTTGGTAAGGACATGAGGGTAGATGTTTGGACACGGTCAGGACACAGTGTATGCACTTGTGGAAAAATCAGCGAATCCCATTAATTTGTACAACATGTATTCATTATAATTTTAGAAGAAAATAGCCATAATACCATTATCACACTTAAAAATTTACCTCTAGGTGGTGCATGCCTGTAATCCCAGCACTTTGGGAGGCTGAGGCAGGAGGAACACGAGTTCAAAGCCAGCCTCAGCAATGGCGAGGTGCTAAGCAACTCAGTGAGACCCTGTCTCTACATAAAACACAAAATAGGGCTGGGGATGTGGCTCAGTGGTCGAGTACCCCTGAGTTCAATCCCTGGTGCCAAAAAAGAAAAAGAAAAAGAAAAAAAAAATTGCCTCTAAGCTAGGCATGATGGCAAATATGTCACAGCTACTCAAGAGGCTGAAGCAAGAGAATGGCTTGAACTGGTGAGTTCAAGACCAGCTTAGGCAACATAGTGAGACACTGTCTCAACAAACAAAGGTACCAGGGCTGGGATTGTAGCTCAATGAGGCACTGGATTTGATCCTCAGCACCACATAAAAATAAATATATTGTGTCCATCTACAACTAAAAAAATACTTTAAAAAAAAGGGTACCAATAATTCTGTCATTACATCTAATATGCAGCTCATTTAATATGTCTTCATAATTGTCCCATAATTTTTTAAAAGTTTTTTAGTTGTCAATGAACTTTATTTTATTTACTTATATGTGGTGCTGAGAATCAAACCCAATGCGTCACACATGCTAGGCAAGCCCTCTACCACTGAGCCACCACCCCAGCCCTGTCCCATAAATTTTTATAGTGGACTTTTTCTAATCAGGTGCCATATAAAGTCTGCATTTATTTATTGTGAAACTGGGAATTGAACCCGGGGCACTTCATCACTGAGCAACATCCCCAGCCCCTACCCCCTTTTTTTTGAGACCATCTCACTAATCTGCCCAGGCTGGCTTGAACTTGTGATCCTCCTGCTTCAGCCTCCCAAGTGACTGGGATTACGGGAATATACCACCACACCTGGTGTGCAATTTGTGTTTGATTGTAGTATCTCTTAATTCAGGACCTCCTCCCGTTTTTCCTGGGCAGGGATTCAGTGAAGCAGCTAGCTGGCTGTGGCTGTCTAGCCTCACAGTCTTTCTCTGGTAGTTACCTCTACAGGCTTGATCAGGTCAAGGCTGATCTTTTGGGAGGAACACGTCATGGGGGGCGATGTGTTCCCAACACACACCTCTGGAGGCTCATGAGGTTTGGCTGTCTCTCTTGCTCAGTGGACTCAGATGTTGTCAGCCTGTTCCTGTCGTGAGGAAGTTGATTGATACAGCTGCCACTGCTGATCTCTATCCCTAGAGAACCAGGATGATACTCAAATTGTTTTCATTCCTCCAGCATTTATTAGCTGGAATTTTCCAATTTGGAGAAAAAACTTTCCCTCACCAACTACTTGTTTCTCTGAGGTGCAATTTGGAAAAAAAAAAAATCAGTGCTTCTTTCCCTTTATTTGCCAGTTTTCAGAATATTGAGTGGCCATACCTCCTCAGATTTCATCGCTACCACCACCCTGATCGTACTGATCTAACAGGTGAGGCCTGGCAGAGGCCCAGCGCCTTGCTCAGGGCCCCACAGTAAGGGGTAGAACTGGGATGCCAACTTGAATCTGGTCCTTCAAGCCAATGCCCTTTCCCCAGAGGCCACAGTTTTTCCTGATTACCTGTCACTTGAAAACTTTCATGTGTTATGAAAGCCATACACTGATTGAGGTGTTAACTGGTAGCATCTGAGGCTTCCTTGATTTTCCCTTAATTTCACTGTGTGTGTGTGTTGACTTACCAAGTATTGCTGTGGGCACTCCCTGCTCTCTGGTATAGGAAGGGTCTGTGGACTGCTCTGTACTTTCTTTCCAAATTCTCCCTGTGTAAGCCACATCATCTAAGAGCTATTACTCCCTGGCTCTACAACCAGGTGACTGCAAGTTGCAATTTCCAGGCCTGACTGGTTTGAGTGCTGGCCTGGGATGACTATTTAAGCCCATTACTAGGCCAGCTGTAGGACAAGACCAAGATGGCTATAGTCAGGCTCCCTTGTTGAGGCTTCTGGCAGGCAATGTTTTTAGTATGTAGCCAAGGTCATGAACACTCTGATTCTGTGTATGTACTTAAGGTCATAAACATTTGCTTGTGAGCATGCACCCACTTATGTAACCTGTTGGCAATGTGCCTTCTTTGTCTGACCTGCGTATAAAAAAGTCCTATGGAAATGACTCAGAGAATTAATGGAACTGGCTGGGACTAAATGAAACTGGAGCTGGAGGCTGAAAGCTGCTGCCACCTCTGAACAAAAAATGTCTCCAATCCCAACTGCATCTTGCATCTTCTTCCACCTGCCGGGATCCTGAGTCTGTTTCTCAGGGTCTAAGCCCCCACAGGACACCAGCCTTCTACAAGAACCCCAGATTTCACCTAGTAAAATCATACCCATTCCACACTGCTCAAACTTGTCCTTCCTCTCCTAGATCCATTTTCTCTGGTCCTGGCATGGCTGAGCCTCAGATTCCCCAGTTAGAAATTCAGCTCTTAGACCCACCCACTCACATCCTCTCTCCATAAGTCTCAGGCTGAAGCAGATATGAGATGAAACTTGGGTGTAAGATGTTTAAAGATCAACATCTGTGAAAGAAAGATAGCTTGGGCAGAGGAAAAACTATGATTCAGGCCCAACCAAGCACCTGCCAATCAGGCAGGGAGCTCTGGAGCCAGTAGTGCCCACTGGAATAGTCTCATGGAGGAATGGAGTGATGCCTGCTGCCTTGTTCAGTTCCTGCATGCAGCTGCCATGGGGAAAGCATGGCCTTGGGTAAGGCAACTCCGGGCAACAGAGGCAGAACCTAGAGGTCGGGTGCCCACCACACTCCCTGCAGTTGGGCTTAAGGCTGCCCCCTCCTAGCCACAGGGCAGGCCTTGGCATCTCCTGCTCAGACTGTTGCAGTGGCTCCTCACAGGCTCCACCAGCCACCCGCTCCTAGCCAGGCTCCATGCTGTCCACATACTGGTCTGATTTTGTCACTCATTAGTGAAATAGCTTGAACAAACTGAAATAGCACTTTTACCTTTTACTGAAGATTTGCACACAAGAAGAAATGAAGGGAGCATCCTCCAGTCATAAGTGGTGGCTTCTTCACCCCAGTGCTGGGCAAGTGCTGTACCACTGAACTAGATACCGACCTCTTTTATTTTTCATTTTGAGGCAGGGTCTTGCTAAATTGCCCAGGCTGGCCTCACACTTGCAATCCTCCTGCTTCAGCCTCCAGAGTAACTGGGATTATAAACGCCCAGCTTTCACCTGAGTTCTTCTTTTTTTTTTTTTTCCCGATACCGGGGATTGAGCTCAGGGATACTGGACCACTGAGCCACATCCTCAGCCCTATTTTGTTTTTTATTTAGAAACAGGGTCTCACTGAGTTGCTTAGTGCCTCGCCGTTGCCAGGCTGGCTTTGAACTCACGATTCTCCTGTCTCAGCCTCCCAAAGTGCTGGGATTACAGGCATGCGCCACCACGCCTGGCTTATGGGTTCCTTTTGATATGTGATGTGACCCAAAGTCTGCCCACAACTCCCAGAAACTATCTTGAAATCCACTGGAGAAAGATATTTCACTATATAGTTAAACTTATAGAGTATATTTAAATAGATTTTAAGCATATATCTTGCAAAAGGAGGGAATAACAATAAACCAAGTAAAAATACATTGGAAAAGATTTAAGTGTACGTTTTAAATACAAGGAAAATCATAATTAGCAAGGTAACTTGCACTCTGAAAGAAGTGCATTTCCAAAGAGAGAGTGAAACCAAGCCATAAAACAGCAAATTCCCTAAAAACTGATCAAGTTGTTTTTCAGGAAGCAGGTGCAGAAAACTAAGACCTGACCAAAAATGACCTTCAGAACTTGGTGGAACTTGAGGAATGAAAATTGGGCCTCACAGACCTCAAATGGAAGGGAGGAGTGCAGGAAGCTCCAGAATTATCCATAAGTTCCACCTGGGCCAGCGATCAATTTGGGGTGCCGACTAATCCAAGTCCCCCAGTTTCAACCAATAGCTCTTGATTTCCCCTCCCCTGAGGCCACTTAAATGCCTTGGCTGCTGATGAGGGAGACAGATTTGAGTGTCCTCCTGTCTCCTTGTCAGGTGACCTCCAATAAAGTTCTTTCTTTTGGCAAAATCACAATCACGTGGTACTGGCTTCTATGCATGTTATGTAGCAAATTCTTGCTTAGTTACAGGAATCTACTCAGTTTTCGTCTTAGGAGACATCAATTTTTAAATTATGGAGGGAAGAATGAATTTCCACCATCCCTTCTGCACCCTTTCATGCCTCTCTTTGTCCTTCCACACTCTGTTCCAGCAACACCAATCCTCAGATGTATCTATTGCCACACCTCCATGCCACTGCACAGATGGCACTCTGAGCTGAGTCTGTCCTTTCCCCACTTCTTTCTCCTCTGCAAACTTCTCAGACCCCCTTCTTCAAGGAACAATAAATCCCATAATTCTTTACACTCATCCATTATAGGGCCATTCACAGAATATCACACTTACTGGTGTCCAAGCCCCTCTCCGTCACTCTAGGCTTCTGGGGGCAAGAACTATGGGCAGGCTGCCAGCACAGAGGTACTCTAGAATTGTGTACTGGTGGGGCCACGCTGAGAGCTGAGCACACACAGAACCAACCCAGGACAGGCTCTTGCCTACTTGGATATTGTGCCCTGGATTTCCCAAACAAAAGAAATGAAGATTGAATCTGAGACATTATTTCAAAATTTCAATGTTTATTTAAGGACATGCTTTTTGACCTCAAGAAAAAAAATACAAAATTCATTTTGTAAAATTTATCCAAATAAATTATCTAAGTCCCATGTACTACAAAATAGACCTGTAATCCCAGCTACTCAGGAGGCTGAGGCAGGAGGAGTTAGAAGCCAATTTATTGAGACTTTATCTCTAAATAAAGTAAAAAGGGATGGGGTGTAGCGCAGTGGTAGAGCACTCTTGAGTTCAATCCCCAGTACTGGAAAACTTAAAAAAAAAACCACTTTTCCAGCCAGGCGCAGTGGCACACGCATGTAATCCCAGCACTTTGGGAGGCTGAGACAGGAGAATCGCGAGTTCAAAGCCAGCCTCAGCAAGGGCGAGGCACTAAGCAACTCAGTGAGACCCTGTCTCTACATAAAACACAAAATAGGGCTGGGGATGTGGCTCAGTGGTCGAGTGCCCCTGAGTTCAATCTCCAGTACCAAAAAAACCCCAAATAAACAAACAAAAACCACTTTTCCAAATGGAATGGATGATGGCCATGTTGCCCAGGCTGGTCTTGAACTCCTGGGTTCAAGCGATGCTCCTGGCAGCCTCCCAAGTAGTTAGGACTACAGGAATCTGCCATCACACCTGGCCTTTTCTTTTTCCTCCTTCACTCGCCCTCCTCCTCTTCTTTTTCTTCTCTTTTGTTTTGGTTTGTTTGTTGTTTTTTGTTTTGTTTTGTTTTGAGATGGGGTCTTGCTGTGTTTCTCAGGCTAGCTTTGAGCTCGTGGTATATTAGTCAGCTTTCTGTCTCTGCAACAAAATATCTGAGATAATTACTTACAAGGAGGAAAGATTTATTTTTGCTCACGGTTTCAGAGGTTTCAGTCCCTGGTCACTTGGCCCTGTTGCTTCAGTAGCACAGTGCATCATGGCAGAAGCACATGAGGGAGGATGTCCGTTCACCAAAGGGTGGCCAGGAAGCAAGGAGGAAGAGGAAGAGACTCCCATCCTAACATCCCCCATCAAGGACATCAACTTGCTTTGATAGGCTGTACTTCCTAAAAGGTTCCATCACTTCCCAACAGTGCCATCAGATGGGGGCCAATCCTTCAACACATGGGCCTTTGGAGGACATTCCAGGTCCAAACCACAGTACCTGGGTCCAAGTGATTCTCTAGCCTCCACCACCTGAGGATTGCAAATGTATACTACTGTGCCCAGCCTGATGGGTTGATTTTTTTTTTAATTTTTTTTTTCTAGTTGTAGATGGACATAATATCTTTATTTATTTATTTTTATGTGGTGCTGAGGATCGAACCCAGTGCCTCATGCATGCGAGGCAAGCACTGTTCCACTGAGCCACAATCCCAGCCCCTGATGGGTTGATTTTTAAAAGCTCTTTCTTTCTTTCTTTTTTATGATTTTATTTTTAGATTGAGAAAAATTGAGTGGAACGTACAGAGAATTCCAATATATCACTCTTTTATTAATATAAATATAAGCAAATAAAAATATTTTTTTCTTGTATCCTTTCTTATGCAATTAGCATACCATATGCACTGATCAGATCTTGATTTTTAAAAATTTATCCTGGGGCTCTTTCTGAAACAATACCTGGAAAGTGTCCTTGATCTTTTCTTTTAATTATTGAACAATAGGCCATCATACAGATGAACCATACGTTATTTCACCCGTCCTCTCAAGATGGTCCTTTGGTTTACTTTTTAAAAACAAAATATTGGCCAGGCTGGGCGCAGTGGTGCACACCTGTAATCTCAGCACTTTGGGAGGCTGAGACAGGAGAATCATGAGTTTAAAGCCAGCTTCAGCAACGGCAAGGCGCTAAGCAACTCAGTGAGACCCTGTCTCTACATAAAACACAAAATGGGGCTGGGGATGTGGCTCAGTGGTCAAGTGCCCCTGAGTTCAATCCCTAGTACAAAAAAAAAAAAAAAAAAAAGATTGGCCAGGCATGGTGCTGCATGCCTGTAATCAAAGGCAGCCTCAGCAATTGAGCTGAGGCCCTAAACAATTTAGTTTGACCCTGTCTCTAAATAAAAAGTAAAAAGGGCTGCGGATGTGGCTCAGTGGTTAGGTGCCTCTGGGTTCAATTTCTCGTACCAAAAATAAAATAAAAAATAAAAAGATTGTCAACAATGTAGTGATAAAGAACATTGTACGTCTGTTATTATGTACACATATTGACTTATCACAGGGTGGATCCCCAGAAGTGGGATTACTGGACTATAAGGGGAGAGATGTTTGTGGTTTGGATAGACAAGGCCAGATTGCCTCTCAGAGGCCTGGACCATTGTGCATACCACCAGCCACATGTGACAACTGAAGCCCCTTTTAGTTCTAACAGTTCTGATTCTATCGCTTGTCCCAGTCTCAGCCCAGTGGAGACCTTCGTGGGAAGCTTTTCTAAGATGTGGGCTCCTAGAACGGCCACAGCTGTGCCACATGCAGGACAGCCCACACTAGATACCAGTCGCTTTCTGGCAGAACTTCTAGGTTATTCTTCACAGATGGTCTCTGAATTGTAGGAAATCATAAAGCTTCCAAAGAATCACATTTTCCTGGAAACATACTCTCCTGCTGGGATGACTGAGCCCCAAAAGCTGTGTTTGCCTGGCATCTGAAAGCAAAGCTCAGATTGGCTCTGTGGTCCAGTGTGGCCACCACTTGCCTATTTACATCTCAAACAACTGAGGTCAGGGGTGTAGCTCAGTGGTAGAGCGCTTGCCTAACCTGCCCCAGAACTGGGCTCAATCCCCAGCACCACCAAAAAATACATATTTTTTCAAACAATTAAAATAGAATAATATTTAAAATTCATTTCCTCAGACCCACTAACCACATTTCAAGTGCTCAATAGCCACAGGTCATTAGTGGATACCATCTTGGACAGGGCAGATAGGAAACATTTTTGCAGAACATTCTACTGGATTATGCTGCTCCAGAATAGTGACCCTTTGTATGGGGCTATTAAAAATGAAAAGAGGGTTGGGGTTTAGCTCAGTGGTAGAGCATGTGCTCAGCATATGCAAAACCTTAGATTCAACCCCCACCACAAAAAAAAAAAAAAAAAAAAAAAAGGACAGAAGAATCAACTAAATGCCATCAGTGATCTTGGGCTGGATCCCAGTCAGAGAAAGGACATGAATGGCTCAACTGACAATATTTGAATAAAGTCTGATATTAGCAAATAGCATTGCACTGTGTTAATTTCCTGGTTTAAAAAATTATACTGTAGTTATGTAAGATGTTAATTTGGGGGAAGCTGACTAAAGGGTATTTGGAAATTCTGCATACTATTTCTGCAACTTTTTTGTAAGTCTGAAATGATTTCAAAATTAAAAGTTTGCAAACATAAAAATTATACCATAAGAGGGGGAGATGAGAGTGCATCCCTCCTGGAACTATCCAAATGTACAAATAAATTTGTAACTACAGATAGCTGTGGAACAAGTGTGGCATTCTTAAAAACCAGTGAACAAACCAGGCATAGTGACGCACACCTGTAATCCTAGCTGCTGAGGCTGAGGCAGGAGGATCACAAGTTTGGGGCCAGCCTCAGCAATTTAGTGAGATCTTGTCTCAAAATTAAAAAAAAAAAAACTGTTGGGGATGTAGCTCAGTGGTAGAGAGCCCCTGGGTTCTACCTCAGTACAGTAAAACACACACACATACACAAACAGTAAACGAGTTAAGAACAGTTCATTTTGAAAGAGATAGATGGAGCCCTTTCCCCGGGTTGGGTGGGAGGCACGCTGGGTTTGACACCAGATGCCATCACGTGATTAGTGGTGTGACCTGGGTAAGCAACTACTCCTCCCTGGGCCTCAGTGTCCTATCTGTAAAGATGTCTCTTGAACCTCAGGGAAGAGGCTGTGAGAGTCCAAAATAATAGAGGTGAAAATGAGCAAAGAGCTGCCAAGGCCTGGGACGGGATCACCTGCAAAACCTAGAACAGGCCTCGGGACCAGTCCTCCTGAAAAGGATTATAAGCATTTGCCTGCTGGTCTCTGCTCCACTCAGCATTTCAATAGAAGCAGCTGGGCATCTGTTAACAGTGGCTGTTGGAAAAGCCCTTAAAGGTTGGGCATCTTCTGTTCAGGTGGCCCCTGCTTACATGGCTGTGCACCTCCTGGGGGCCTTCGGCTCAGCATTTGCTTTCTTCCTGATACTTTCTGCAAAACACAAGACTCATTGCCTCAGCTCTAACCTCCAGGGCTGGTTTTATGTTTTAATTTCCTGCCAGACTTGGTGCTAAGAAAAGGTGAAACAACTTTATATGAGAATATTTTGGAAAAAGAAAAAAGCCATCCCTAATTCCTCCACCCTGAAATAATTCTCTGCTTTCCTTGTTGCCTCCTGACTAATGTGGACTCCATGACTATCCACTGATGCCTAATACCCCAGCTACAGTTGTCCCATGGTGCCTGATGTCAATAGACATTATGGTGTTTAAGACTTTTTTGTCATGAGCTGATTTTGTTTTTAATGAGGGATTAGTACCAGACTTTTTTATCCTGCTGGCCCAAATGTCCCACGGGACTCTCTGAGTCCCAAATCAGGATTTGGGGATTGGCATGCTTATTAAGTAGGTTATGATGGCCTCAGAAGTTTTATTTACCAGATCTGACTGGTTCAATTCATATTAAGCCAGTTGGGTTCACAAGTCTTATTTGTGAAAAAGAAGTCTGAAGGCTGTTCCAGACTTATTCCAAACTAGGGGGAAAAGCAAAGCATGGAGGGTTGGCAAGGGAGAAATTATATGGGGCTGTGAAAATCAGAGGGTTTGTTTAGGCCGCCACCCTCACTACAGTGATGGGGAAACCAGGGCCACGGGGCACTGCAATTTACCCAAGGCTCCTCCTGGGTTGAGGAGGAGGGAGGGCTAGGACTAGGAATCTGGAAGATTCCGTCAGCATCACAGCTTTCTGGTCTGAGCAGCCCTTAGGGCTGGGCCACATTCCAGCTAGGGGCACACAGCTCCTGAGCAGGAGCCTGACTCTTACCAGCCAGATCCCTTCTGCCAATGGCCACCAGGCCCTCAAACAGCGCTTTGCTGGGATTCTCACCAGCCGTGACCACACCATGCAGCCAGATGAGCAGCATCCTGTGGCCATGCTCCTGGTAGCTCCTGGTGCCTGAGGATGACGAGGAAAGAGAGAGGATTCAGGGGCTGGGATTGTAGCTCAGCGGTAGAGCGCTTGCCTCCCATGTGTGAGGCCCTGGGTTCGATCCTCAGCACCACATACAAAGCAATAAAATAAAGATATTTAAAAAAAAAAAAGAGAGAGAGAGGATTCAACCATGTCTATGTGGCCCTCTGCAGCCTCCTCAGCACGCCCAGCTGTAACGAAGGCCAAGGACCTCCCCAGGCCTCTCCAGCAGGCTCAGCCCAGAGGTGGCCAGGGGGTGGGGAGGAGCATCTCAGATGGAGTGGGGTAAGAGTTTATGTCTTGGGGACCTAGAACATCCCTAGTCCCAGGCTTTCTCCTGTGCATCCACTATACAACCTGTCAGTGTCACTCTGAAGAAAGGAAGAAACAGCATTTGTCCCTGTGGTACCAGGAAGCACACGATTATGTGCATCATCTCTTTGGCTGGTCACAATCTGTGCCTTGCATGCTAGTCGCCCTGTTTTCCAGATAAGAGAGCTTACTGAGAGGCAGAGCCAGCCATGTGTTTTTCCCTGCACCAGTGGTTCTCAGCCTTAGCTGCTTGTTGGAAAGATCTGGGAAGCATTGGAAAATACTGGCACTGGGGGCTCACCTCACCCCAATTCAGATGTGCCTGGGTCTGGGTGTGGCTCAGGCCTTGAGTAGTTTCAAAGCTTCTGAGGTAATCCCAGTATATAACCATGTTTGGGAAATAACTGCCCACGTTGTCCAGTGTCCAGTGTTGGGAGTTAACATGTTTTAAACTCTGTTACTAAGTCAGCTCTTCCTGCCTGGGATGCTGACAGATGCTTGGCTACAACCATCAGATCCAGATTAATTGGTTCACTGTCTCCTCTGACATTCTGTGTCCTTCTCTGGGCCCTCAGCAGGTACTTCCTCATGGTGCTTGCCCTTGATATGACTGGTGGGGAAACTCGCTGGTCAACCCAGTTATCTCAACACTGTTAAATGGTATTTGCCCCGACTCCCATGATTACAAGTCCCCTTTATCATATATGAGAATTGCTATCTGTAATAGAGTTTACATTCAGACTCTCCACTTGGGTTGATTCTGAAGAAGTCCTTAGATCACTGGGAGGAAGAGAACATATACCCTGTGCAAGGGGCCAGAGGTGGGAAGGGGCATGTGGGGAGCTGGAAGCAGTGTGGGGTTAGGCCGTGGGTTGCACAGGCTCTTTCCCCAGGAACACAGAAGAACTCAAGTGCCCCTCACCCCTCTGCACTGGTTGCTCTGGGTGGGGCAGGCTGGTACCTGTCCATTGTTGCTCAATGGCATAGATGTGTGCCTCGGTGAACTCCCAGGAACATGCCAGCTTCTTCCACTCCTGGGGCCGCAGATACCTGGAGGCCAGTCGCCACAGCACAGAGCGGAACTGCTGTGTTTCTTGCCGATGGTCCTGCTTAAAGGACAAGCTCTTCCCAGAGTTGTCACTGGGGTCTCTGCATGAAAGGTGGTCCTGTGGGGTAGATCTCAAAAGTAAAGAAGAGCCGGGCACGGTGGCTCAAGCCTGTAATCCCAGCACTTAGGGAGGCTGAGACAGGAGAATCGCGAGTTCAAAGCCAGCCTCAGCAACGGCGAGGCACTAAGCAACTCAGTGAGACCCTGTCTCTACATAAAACACAAAATAGGGCTGGGGATGTGGCTCAGTGGTTGAGTGCCCCTGAGGTCAATCCCCAGTACCAAAAAAAAAAAAGTAAAGAAGCCAGGGGGTTGGGTTTCTGTGTCAAGCTCCCTCTTGTGCTCTTGAAGAGAAGTAATAGGGCTGCAGCCTCAATTACCCTCTGGCTGCTTCTTCCGAGGAGCCTGGAACTGGAGTCAGTGGGGCCTGAGGCTCAATGTCCACCACTGGGGTTTTTGACTCCATGCCAAGCCTTGAAACTCAAGGTGCTCACACTGTTCTTCTACCCAGAATTCTGTTTCTCGCCTCCCTGACCCTCAACCCCACTGCACTAGTCACAAGACCACTCCTGTGCCACTTCCTCCAGGAGGCCTTCCCAAATTCCTCTGGTCAGAAGTCTTTCTCTCTTAGTACTTTTTGTTTGATATGTTTTTTGATGTGTTTTTGTTTTGCAGTACTGGAGACAGAACCCAGGGCCCTGTGCATGCTGAACAAGTCTACTACTAAATCGCAGCCCAGCTCCTCTCAGAATTTTTACAGCATAGTTGTCAGCAGAATGACTCAGAAGCTGTGGCCAAAACCAGGCGGGCCAAGCATCAGGCTTGCTGAATTCCAGCAAGTCGTGAAGCTGGGGTCACAGGGTTCTTTCTAGGCAAAGCAGATGATAACATTAGGGGTTATAAAAGAATTCAGAAATAGCATAAATTAAACCCACAAAAACCTAAGCCCCTCTAAAGGGAATGGATATTAAGTTCTGGTTGTCTCAAAGTTCAAGGTGAAAAAAAATCACCTGGCATCTGCAGCTCCAGATCTTACATCCTAGTCAACTGTTTGTGGTCAGTCACCTGGGAGGTGATGACCTGGGAGGTGATGACCCGGGAGCCTGGTTCTCACCAGGGTGCTAAAAAATGTTTCTTAGGGCCAGGCATGGTGGCCCAGAGACTTGGGAGGCTGAGGCAGGAGGGTCACAAGCTCAAAGCCAGCTTGGACAACTTAGTGAGACTCTGTCTCAAAATGACATAAAAAGGACTGATAGTGTGCTCCGTGGTAAAGCATTTGTTTAGCAAACATTTCCCCTGGATTCAATCTCCAGTACTTTAAAAAAAATTAATATTAATTTTGAAAACTAAAGCAAATGCAAAAGTTTTCTACGTACGAAAACATCCCCAAGGACACCCAAAAAACTCCCCATTCCCTATTTCTATTTGCTGATTGGAACAGCCCATCATGACCTTATATTCTGCTCCTCTGCTTTCCCCAGTCTACAATAGACATCACCAATCATTTCCAGCACACTTTCCCTCTGGGTTCAGAAAGTTGCCTAAACACAATACGCTAAGTGGCAATTTCAATCTCCCAGAGATGTCAGTGAGATGGAACCAACTTGCCATCTCTTTATTCACCCACGTATTCAGTCCTGCATTCATTCGCCAAAAGCTACAGCAGTGTCCAGCAGCAAGAGCACAGGCATGGACCTCAGTCAGCCTTGCTTCAATGTGCCTGGGTGCAAAGCAGGGATTAGCACCCACTTGGAGACAGGGACCCCAGAACTGCTCAGGACTGAAACTCGAACCCAGAGCAGAAGCTGTTCTTTCCAACATCAGAGACCAATGGAGCATGGGGCCTCCATACCTTCTCCCACCTGTAGAAACGCTCTGCTTTTATGATCATGTCCACCAGGTTGACGTGGTTGCTGCGGGCAGCCACTGCAAGGGCGGTTTTTCCTTGCTGCAAGTAAGAGGCAGAAGGGAAGCCAGAGTTTCCACAGGAGGGGTGCAGTGTGGCCTCTGCCACCGAATACAGATCCTCCTGTGAGCTGATGTTACCCCAGCCCCATTTTTCAGATGAAGAAATCAGAGCCCCAAGGAGAGGGTGTGGGCTCATTCTTTCATGTTTGTCCACCGTCCTGCTGGTGCCAGGTCCTATACCCCAGGCCTTCCAGTCACCTCCAGGGACCCGCAGTGAGATGGAAAGCTGCTCTTCACATCTGGCCAGCTTCCCTGGGGCCCAGCTCAAACCAAGGAGCCCTTTCCCAGGTCCAGCCTGATCCTGGTGCCCAACCCTGACCCCACCACCCAGGATGGCCGTGCCAAGTGACGTGTGCAAGTGCCTTCCCCTCATGCACCTGTGATCTCCAGCCTCATCTCAAGCTTTCAGCTCTTCAGAGACCTCCAATCACTGGAAGAAGTAGCCACCCACAGGCACAATGTACCAGGAAGTGTCCCCAAACCCTGGTGCACATGCAGGGGGTGCTGGGCAGTGATACAATATTCCTGCTACTCCTCACAACCCCACCAAGTGATTCAGGGAGTTCATGGTCTCATGGGGGATGAGAGACAGAGAAACCATAGATGGTGCCTAGCCCAGGAGAAGGGTTGGGCGGAGGCTGAGGGACCTCAGAGGAGGGAGGGCAGGGAGTGGGAAGGCAGGAAGGCTTCCTCAAGGAGGCTGCTTTTGAGCAGGGTGGGGGAGGTCTGGAGGAAGGAGACATCTGCAGCAGGGTCTCGGGCATGGAGGGAGCCCTGACGGCTTGAGAGGGAGGCTGGCTCAGAGCAGAGGTACCTTATCTCTCAGGGTTAGGTCAACCCCAGCCACGAGGAGCATCTCTGCTATGTCCTGCCAGGCGTGCTCAGCAGCCAGGTGGAGGGGCGTCTGCTGCCTCTGGAGAAGTCAAAGGGACAGATGAACAGAAGAGCAAGTATGGTGGCCTGCTACACAATGTCAGGGCAGGACCAGGGTGGGACACTCCCAACTGGGCCATAACAAAGTTATGATGTGGGGCTGAGGTTATGGCGCAGTGGTAGCGTGCTTGCCTAGCATGCGTGAGGCACTGGGTTCGATCCTCAGCACCACATAAAAAAATAAAATATATTCTTTCCACCTACAACTAAAAAATAAATGTTTAAAAAAAAAAGTTATGTGGGACAGGGGGGTGAGCTAGGTTTAATCATAAACATAATACTCCATAATGGTCCTAGTGAATTTCTGGTCCTTTTATATATTTGAGATTATCCTGTATATACATTTTCAATCTTATTTTTCCACCTATCATAATATTTGCCATGTATTATAAACTCTGATAAACACCATTTTTACTGAACTCTGTAATGGCCTATTTATATCTGTACCATAATTTATCTAACCACTTCTCTAATATTAAATATTTGGGTCATTTTTAAATTGAGAGCTAACAGTGAACATTGTTTTAGGTTGATTTTTTTTCAGAGGAAGAGGTGCGGAGATCGAGCCCAGGGCCTTCCTTGCACATGCTGAGGTACATCCCTAGCCCTACAATGAGTCTCTGTGCATGAGCTTTTTTTTTTTTTTTTTTTTTTTAATATTTTTTTAGTTGTAGATGGACACAATATCTTTATTTTTTTATTGCTTTGTATGTGGTGCTGAGGATCGAACCCAGGGCCCCATGCATGCGAGGCAAGCGCTCTACCGCTGAGCTACAATCCCAGCCCCGTGCGTGAGCTTTTAATATATTTCTTGAGGCTCAGTTCCCTGAAGGGCAAATGCAGATCTTTTCAAAGGTATATGACATATTCTGCCAAACTACTTCCTATTCCCCAGTGGTTGTGTGGGCTGGCACTAAATGTGATATGGTTGGGAGGGTGGTTGTGGGGACAGGGATTTAAAAAGGCTCTTTACAGATCAAAACTTCAGGACTCAGGACTCTTATTACATAAGAATGCCCCAGTCATCTGTCCTCTGAGAATTATCTCTAGGGGAAAAAAAAAATCAGTGAAAAAGTTGAATATGAGATGTAGCATTATGTGTAATATTATGCATATTATGTAATACATAATATTATATGTACTACATATATAACATATACATACTATATATATGTGTGTATATATAGAGAGATATAAATATAGATAAAATCTATCTCATGGTAATAACTTGGAAATATCCAAAATGTTCAAAATAGAAAAATGGTTAATAAAATGATATACTTTCAACAGATATTCAAAAAACCTTTTTAAAAAATTTTTGCTACTGGGGCTTTAGCCCAGGGACATTTTACCACTGAGCTATATTCCCTTTTTGATTTTCTTATTTTGAGACAGGATCTTGCTAAGTTGCTTAGGGCCTCTCTAAGTTGTTGAGGCTGGCCTCAAACTTGTAATCCTCCTGCCTGAGCCTCCCAAGTTGCTGGGATTACAGGCATGTGCCACCACAACCCAGCATCAAACAACTTTTTAAAAGCTAAAAAGAGTAACAACTAAGGTTATCATTATGTATAATTATAATGTACCAATAAAAATTATGGGAAAATCAAATAAAGTAGAAATAAAAGCTAAAAGGGGTATTTCTTAAGTTTGGGACACTCTGGAGACCATGGCCAAGCTCTGCCAGCCTTGGAGAGTACTCGGAGGCTCCCTGGGGCCTGGATGGTTTCTGCAAACACTTACATTGTCAATGGCATCCAGGTCACTGTGGGCCTTGATGAGGAGCTGGACCAGGGCAGGGAAATTGTGCCTCACAGCCAGGTGCACAGGAGAAGTACCCTGCTGTGGGAGGAGACACACAGATCAACGGATATGTCCCTTCCAGGGCTGCCCAGCTGCATGGGGCTGGGAGTCAGGAGCAAGGAGGGGTCTAGGGCTTCTGGGTTGGGCCCTTTTGGCATCTCAGACTACATGGGTGGTCTGAGGCATTCACAGACCACTTGAATTCCTAAAGCCATTTGTAAAACTGGTCCTCAAGGTGAGTGAGGGTCTGCGCATCCAAGATTGAGACTACTCAGACTACTATGCCATCTTGGATATGTGCTCACTGTGTGACTTTTGGCAAGCCATTTCCCTTCCTCTGCTATCTTCATCTGGCAAATGATCCATGCTAAGGCCTCTTCTGGCAGCACCACCTTCAGATGCTCTATCTCATTAATCCACATGTCTCGGAAGCCCACAGGGATGGTACGCATTCTCAGTAGTTTCTTCATCTTCAAATGGAAACACTGAGATGCACTTAAAACACTTAAGCAACTTTTCCAAAAACACACAGCTAACAGGCACCGCCATGGCTTGCTAGACTTTCTACCCCCAGCATGTAGGCGAGTGCCTGGTGACTGTTTATGTATGAAATGAATGAATAAAAGAACCAGACAGGGACAGAAAAGAGACTTTATTCCAAGCCCAGTGCTCATCCAAGTCCTCTTTCAAGGCTTGGGACCACCATCCCCAGTGGGCCTTTTAGTCCCCTGACTAAATGACAAAGTGGAGACACTACCCCAGCATCCCCCTCTCTAGGCAACGGAATGACGCACAGACTGTGGAACAGTACAAAGCCCGTGAAGTTGATGGTACAGATCTATAGTTATTGTGGAAATTTATGCTCATTTGTTGAGCATAAAAGGGTTATAGAATATTATATATTCTATATATAATACAATAATAAGTGTGTGTGTGTGTATATATATATATATATATATATATATTTTTTTTTTTTTTTTTTTTTTTTTTTTTTTTTTTTAAACAGGACTACCCACTATTGTCATTACCAGTTTAGGCCAAGGCAGGGGGAAGGTTTTCCAGTATTGGAAAAGAAGATTTTCACAATACCATCATTTGTAGGCAAGGTGATTGTCTACCTAGACAGGTTAAGATAGTTGCCCCCACTCTGCCCTAGTAGAATTAATTGTTGAAAGTCATATAGAAGCCAGGAGCCAGGGTACACATCTGTAATCTCAGTGGCTCAGGAGGCTGAGGCAGGAGGATCATGAGTTCAAAGCCAGCCTTAGCAACTTAATGGGGCCTTAAGCAATTCAGTGAGACCCTATCTCTAAATAAAATACAGAAAAACACTGGGGATGTGGCTCAGTGGTTAAGTGACCCTGGGTTCCGTCCCCAGTCCCCTTCCCCCCAAAAATTCATATAGAACAGAAAAATATCCAAGTTAATAGTATTTCTATATTGAATGCCTACAAGAAATTATGCAAATTTAGATAATATTCTGTTCACCATGATGGGCAAACAATATAAAGAATATATGAAGGATCCCAGCACTTAGGGAGGCTGAGACAGGAGAAATCGCCAGTTCAAAGCCAGCCTCAGCAACGGGGAGGCGCTAAGCAACTCAGTGAGACCCTGTCTCTACATAAAACACAAAATAGGACTGGGGATGTGGCTCAGTGGCCGAGTGCCCCTGTACCCCCCTCAAAAAAACAAAAAGAATCTATGAAGGAGCCGGGCATGGTGGCACACGCCTGTAATCCCAGCGCTCGGGAGGTGGAGGCAGGAAGATCGCAAGTTCAAAGCCAGCCTCAGCAACAGCGAGGTGCTAAGCAACTCAGTGAGACTTTCTCCAAATGAAATACAAAATTGGGCTGGGGATGTGGCTCAGTGGTCGAGTGCCCCTGAGTACAATCTCCAGTACCAAAAAAAAATCTATGAAGGGTATTACTGGAAATGGATAAGACTCATGTAAACCAGAAGTTACATAAAATCACTGAAGGATGTGAAGGACAAAGAAATGGCAAGACATCATGTTCCATGTGAAAAAGTAAAATATAAAGATGACCACTGTGTCATTATTTTCAGGTTTAATGTAATCCCAAGCCAATATATCAATAAATGCCATGAAAAGCAAGTTTTAAAACCCAGGTAAAACTACTATAAAACTTCAACAGTGTCCTGTAATCATTTGCCAGATGAATGTAATACCAAAGTCAGGCCAAAAGAAGGCCTGTGAGAGCAGACAACCCAGACCGGACAGGGGCCCCAGGGCAGGACTCAGACAAGCCCTGAAACTTGGAGCCATCACGGTGGCTTCCCAGGAGGTGGCAGGCTAGAGATACAAAAACAAAACATGCTGGATATGCCTTGGTCCTCCAGGAAACAGGTCTGAGCAATGTGGTGGGGAAGGAGAATGGTAAGAAAATAAGTATGGCTTTTCATTATTTTACATTTTGTCTATAAAATTCAAAAGAACGAAAACAGACAAAAGGTCTTCCCATTCCACCACCCTCCACCCCATTCTCCACCCTCAACCCCACTGATGATCAGTTATTGCTTTTTTTTTTTTTTTTCTTGGTGGGGCCGGGGGCAGCTACTGGGGATGGAACCCAGGGGCACTTAACCTCTGAGGCACATCCCCAGCCCTTTTTATTTTTCATTTTCAGACAGAGTCTCACTGAGTTGCTGAGGCTGGCTTTGAACTGGTGACCCTCCTGCCTCAGCCTTCCAAATCACTGGGATTATAGGCGTGCACCCCATGCCCAGCTCCAGGTACTGTTTTTATCTGAACACTTCCAGAGATTTTTTTAAGTATATATACAAGAAAAACCTTCTCTAATTTAAATTTAAATTTTGAAATCATCTCGGATTCATATGCAGTTAGGAAACAATACAGAGTACCTGGTGTCCTGTAGTCAATTTCCCCAATGCTATTGTAAATATCCCAAGGAGGGTATTGATGAGATCAGAATATCCACTGATATTTAGACTGCTCCAGTTTCACCTGCACTTGTTGTGTGTTTACTTCCATGCAATTTTATCACCTGTGTAGGTTTCTATATCTACCACACAGTCAAGACACAGAACAGTTCATCACAAAGAGCCCTTATGTTTTCCTTTTATGACAACACCCTTCTCCCTCCTCTGTCTCACCCCTATCTCTAACCCCTGGCAACAAAATCTGTTTATTTCTATTTTTTTTTCTATTTCAAGAATGTTAAATACGTGGGCCAGGCATGATGACGCAAACCTGTAGCCCCAGCAAATCAGGAGGCTGAGGCAGGAGAATCAGAAGTTCAAGGCCAGCTTCAGCAACTTAGTGAGACCCTAAGCAACTTTGTGAGAACCTGTCTCAAAATAAAATTTTTAAAAAATGGGAGGGGGTACTGGGGATGTATCCCAATGTTAGAATGTCCCTGGGTTCAATCCCCAGTAACACACACACACACACAAAAGTGCAATCATATAAACATAAACTTTGAGAATGGTTTTTTCACTCAACATAATTCCCTTGAGATTCATCCAAGTTGTTGCACATGTCAATAGTTTCTTCCTTTGCATTACTGAGCTGTGTTCCTTACATGCTATGGTTTGAATGTGGCCCCCAAAGTTCAAGTGTTGGAAACCTAATCCCCAGTGCAACAGTGTCAGGGGTGGGACCTTCAAAAGGGCAAGAAGGCTCTGCCCTCCTGAATGGAAAGTGCCATTATCTTAGGCCAGGTACAGTGGTACATGCCTGTAATCCCAGCGACTGGGGAGGTTGAGGCAGGAGGATTCCAAGTTCAAAGCCAGCCTCAGCAACTTAGTGAGTCCCTATGCAACTCAGTGAGACCCTGTCTCTAAATAATATATTTTAAAAGGGCTGGGGATAAGGCTCAGTGGTTAAGCACCCCGGGGTTCAATCCCTGGTACCAAATGAAAAAAGAAAGAACATGTCATTATCTCGGGAGTTGGTTTCAAAATTAAAAATAAAAAGTGCTGGGGATACAGCTCAGGGGTAGAGCACCCCTGAGTTCTACCCCCAATACCAAGGGGAAAGAAAGAGCAGAAAAGAGGAGCCAATAATTCAGATGAGACAAAGTACAAGCTTGATTTCAGTCCTGTTCCAGAGAGAACATTATTTGACTCTCCTAAGTGCTATCAGCTCCCCTGGTCGCAGCCCCCACCCCAACCCCAATGGCTTAATGTCCCTTTCTCCCTGATGTGCTTCATCAGTGTGGTCATGGGAGACTTTGAAATGGGGACCCCTTCAGTTCAGACTCCCACACTTACATAATCAGCCACATTGGTGCAGCCTCCTGCATGAATGAGGGCCTGGCACATGTCCTCAGAGCCACCAAGAGCTGCGTAGTGGAGGCAGCTCAGCTTTTTCTAGGGGGAAAGAGGCATCAACACAATGTCACAGGTTCCTCCCAGTGTGGGATTGACAGGATCCATTTGCATCTCACAACCCTGCTAGGGCTGAGGGCAGACATCAGGGGGCCTGGCTACCTGGGTTAGGGCGTTCACATTGCTCCCTGCCCTGAGGAGGAGATGCACGCAGTCGGGGTGCACCCCTTCAGCAGCCGCGTGCAGAGCCGTCAGACCTTCCTGTAACACACAAGAGGTGGGTGAGCATGATGGGGAAGCTGAGGCCAGACCCCAAGGTGACAACCCTGTGCCATGGCTCGTAGGCCCCATGGGTGCTCCACCGCCCACTACTGAAGACAAGGGTCTTGGTTACTAGTGGATTCTGAGCCTGTCCCTGATATTCTCACCGTGGGAAGCATGTATAAGGAAGCTTAGTTCTCGGCTCCACATCTCTCTTCATGTTCTCCTTGCCCTTCAAGCCATAGCAGCCCCAGCTTCATCTATTTCCTCCTACTGCAGCCGGGGAATCCTCCCTAACCATCCTAGCCATGGCAACTTCCCCCTTTGTGGAACACACCCGAGTATGAAGTCATGATAGTCCCTCATGCCTTGCTCCCACCCAGCCCAGGTCCTGGCTTCTGCTTTTCTCTTTTTTTTTTTTTGGTACTGGGGATTGAACTCAAGGGCACTCGACCACTGAGCCACATCCCCAGCTCTATTTTGTGTTTTATGTAGAGACAGGGTCTCACTGAGTCGCTTAGCATCTCGCTGTTGCTGAGGCTGGCTTTGAACTCATGATTCTCCTGTCTCAGCCTCCCTAAGTGCTGGGATTACAGGCTTGCGCCACCGCTCCAGCTTGCTTTTCTCTTCTTAAAAGGTGTCATGCTGAGAACAGACACTCAGCTTCCAGGCCTCAGGGCCTCAACCAGGGGGAAATTAGCCTGCTCCACAGGCTGGGGGTTCCTCAAAGGTAGGAAGCCACTGAGTGTCCCACATCTCTGCATCCCCCAGGTGGTGACTTACCACATTCTGCTCCTCCAGGTCCAGTCCAATGTCCACAAGGCGCTGCAACACAACCACATGGCCCTGGCTAGCAGCCAGGTGAAGGGCTGTGTTCCCCTCCTGCAGGGAGAAGAGCACCTGAGGGGCCAGCAGACATGGAGCCCTGGAACCACAGACTCTCAGGACCCCAGTAGCACTGTAGCTCTTTTTATAGACATGTAAGCTGAGGCCCAGAAGTGACATGTCCAGGGTCACAGAGCAAGTATGTGACAAGGAACAGCCTATACTCTGGGCCAATGCCACACTGTTCCCAAGAACTGTGCCAAAAACTATAACCAGGGACACTTTCAAGGGCAAGTCCTGGTCTTTCTTTTCTTATACTTCAAGGCAGACACATTACTTTAAAAATAAGCTGAGCACAGCGGTGCACACCAATAAATCCCAGCTACTTGGGAGGCTGAGGCAGGAGGATGGCAAGTTCAGCCTCAGCAACTCAGCAAGGCCCAAAGCAACTTGGTGAGATTCTGCTTCAAAATAAAACATAAAAAAAGGGCTGGGGATTTGGCTTAGTGGCACTCCTAGATTCAATCCCTGGTACCAAAAATAAAATTAAATAAAAATTAAAAGGGCTGGGGATATAGTTCAATGGTAGAGCATCCCTGGACTCAATCCCTAGTACCACGAAATGAATGAATGAATGAATGAATGAATTAAAGCCCTACTTCAGCCATACCCACCTAAAGCCAGTCTCTCCAGGGGTACCCCAGGTCCATCCCTTCTCACTGCTCCTATAAGGCTCCCCTGGGCTCAGCGGCTACTTGGCTCAGCTGAAGCCCCCTTTAGGCCTTTGCTAGGGAGAGGTCAATTTCTTGCAAAACGATGTGACCTTCCTGACACACGCTTCCCCCTGTAGCTCCACCTCTGTCCTCCTGCAGCTCTGCTTGTCTCTTCTCTCCACCACAGCACTAATCACCTTCCAACAATCTCTGTCATTGATGTCTGCTGTGCTTATCTTTTATAATCTGATTTTTTTTTGGTACCAGGGATTGAACCCAGGGGTGCTCAACCACTGAGCCACATCCCCAGCCCTTTTTATTTTTTATTTTGAGACAGGGTCTTACTAAGTTGCTTAGGGCCTTGCTAAGTTGCTGAGGCTGGCTTTGAACTCATGATCCTCTTGCCTCAACCTCCCAAACTAATGGGATTACAGGCATGTGCCACTGCGCCTGGCCATAATTTGATTCTTTTTTTTTTTTAAGTTTTTTAGTTGTAGATGGACATAATACCTTTATTTTATGTATCTATTTTTATGTGGTGCTGAGTATCAAACCCTGTGCTTCACATGTGCAAGGCGAGCTCTCTACCACTAAGCCACTACCCCAGCCTCATAATCTGATTCTTGATGCTAGAACAGAAGCAGCGCAAGGGCAGGGAGCTCTGTCCATCTGGTTCTCAGAAGTTTGCCCATGTACCTAGAGTAAGGCCTGGGGCACAGAGTCAGTAGCACAATAGGGTCTTCAGAGGACCGAGGAGAGCTTGAGAACCATGGGATAGGTATTTGCCCTGCATTTGAGAAGTCTAAAGGTGATAGTAATAGAGCCGAGAGAGGTGGCTCCACTGGGCAGGGCAAAGGACACAATATCTTTGTATTAGAAGTGGATACTCCAAGGTCAGCCTGCTAGGGGCAGCCTTTAAAGAGGTCTTACTGCAGAGTAGGGTTGAAGGGGCCCTATCAGCTGGAAGGGGCCTATCAGAGAACAGATATGTCCCTAAAAGAAGAAGCATAGATAGAGGACCAGAGCAAGGTCCCTGAGAAAACTACAAAGGCATCCAGAAGGGAAGACTCAGCACTGGCTACTCATCAGGCCTAGAAGCTCCCTGGGCCATGACTTAGCTGGACCAGGCACGAGGACTCCTAGCTCAAGCTGTGTTCTCTAGCTTGGCCCATCTTGATGCCTTCCTGATGGAGGAAGGGAGTGAGGGAGGGAGGGAGAAAGACATTCACATTTAGCACAGATACTTAGAGTCCAGTAAAGATGGGAACATGCACCAAAACCAAAGCAATCCTTAAAATAGTTAAAAACAGAGCCAGGCGTGGCGGCACATGCCTGTAATCCCAGTGGCACAAGAGGCTGAGGCAGGAGGATTGTGATTTCAAAACCAGCCTAAGCAAAAGTGAGGCACTAAGCAACTCAGTGAGACCCTATCTCTAAATAAAATACAAAAAAAGGTTGGGGATGTGGCTCAGTGGTTGAGTGCCCCTGAGTTCAATCCTCAGTACCAAAAAACAAACAAACAAAAAGTTAAAAATGGGAGCTAGGGGGGCTGGGATTGTGGCTCAGTGGTAGAGCGTTTGCCTTGCATGCGTGAGGAACTGGGTTCAATCCTCAGCACCACATAAAATAAATAAATAAATAAAATAAAGATTAAATTAAAAAATATTAAAAAAAAAAAAAAGGAGCTAGGAGCCGGGTGCAGTGGCTCGCGCCTGTAATCCCAGCACTTTGGGAGGCTGAGACAGGAGAATCGCGAGTTCAAAGCCAGCCTCAGCAACGGCGAGGTGCTAAGCAACTCAGTGAGACCCTGTCTCTACATAAAACACAAAATAGGGCTGGGGATGTGGCTCAATGGTCGAATGCCCCTGAGTTCAATCTCCAGTACCAAAAAAAAAAAAAAAAGGGAGCCAGGGATGTAACTTATGATGCATGGTAACAGAAGCCTGGGGTTTGATCCCCAGTACAGGGGGAAAAAAACACTCCCCCAAATGACCAATTCACACATACATAAAATAGCTATAGCTATTTTATGGGACCAAAGATGAAACATTTAAATTTCCCTTAAGATCATCATAATATTGTATTAATAAATTTAAAATCTCTCCCCAGCGGCTTTGTTCCACTCCTCCCCACCGTCTCCATGGACACAGTGGCTTATTTTGTGCTGCTATGAGCAAGCATCAGCATGGGAAATGCAGCCCTGGTGTCAAGCCTGTGTTCAGAGACACACAGGAAGCAGGTGAACCATGAGGAACCCACGTACACACCCAATTAGCAGGGTCAGAGATGACTGTGGGGCTTTCTTCTTCCTTTGGGATTATAAACACCCATGTTCTGCTCTTCAAAGCTACAAGTGCATGCAGGGACTGCCTCACAGGGAGTTTTTACACTTTTCTGGGGCAAGGCAGGGGACTGGGGTAGGAGAGCAGGCAGAAGGTGGCCTTAGCCTTGGGCCTGATGCCCTCTTCCCCCACCTAAGGGATGCCCAACCTCTTAGCCTCTGTGAGGCCTCATCAGCAACACCCAGCCACTCCAAATGGCCTGCAGCACCTCTAGGCCCTTACTTCAGCAGATGTAGCTGACCTGTGTTGTCTCTGACTCTGAGATCTTGAAAAGCTGACTGCACCCCTCCCCAAACAAGATTCAAAATGAAAACACTTCTAATCTGAAAACCTGAAACAACAGGGGTACACAATTTCAGAAGCTGCTTTCTAGAATTTCTGATTCTGGATGTATTCATCATAGCTTGATTTTTCTCCTTCTCTGAGTTTGATGCTTGTACTTTCCTGGGGCCCTGAGGCCAGATCAGTTTTGCCTCCTGGGTGAGCCTGTCCTGCGGGAGGCTGTCCTTTCCTTTCTCCCTGGTACTCCCAGTTCCTGCCACAGAGCAGGACCTGCTCAACCTGTCTTTTCAGAATAAAGGAAATCAGTGTAATCTGAGTCTCAAGCCCTGACACAGTCTTTTTATCCTTAAAGAATGAATGTGAACAGGTCCAGTGCAAACTCCAAAGGTTTGATGCCTTAGGAGGCAGCCTGGTAAGGGTGATACACCAAGATGCTTTTTCAAAGCCCACGCTACCTTTATCTTGCTGTATAACCTTGGCTAAGGCATCTTAGCCATCTGTGGGCCTCAGGTTCCACAACTGCAAAAGCAAGCAGGCTGCACTGACCCTTAATGAAGACACCCTCCAATACTCAGATCCTGCGGTGCATTTATCTGTGAGCTCTCTGTCACTACCTTACAAACAGAACTCCCTTAAATCCTGGCCAAGCACATCAATCAGAATACCCATGTATTATTAATCAGAAGATTAATAATAGAGTTCTTCCCTTTGTTGAAAGCATTGTTTAGAATTTTGCCCAATGACTCACTATGGTCCACCAATAATGAGTCATTTTCAGGGTAGTGTCTCCTCAGCTTGGTGAAACCCTGTTTGTAAGCTCTGCAGCCTGAATGAACTGCTCCCATTCTACCCCAAACATGGCAGAGCACAGATGCAGATGTGTGGCTACCACCCCAATCTCCTCCACACACCCCAACAGCTGACGCCCCACCCCAGTGGAATAACGATTCTGCTCAAGCCCCTCCAGACAGCACAATCAACCAATCAGATTTGCCACTCTGGTTTCCCCCATGAATCACAGCTGCTTCCTACAGCAATGGTGTGGATTTCCTCCATTAAGAAGCTGCCTACGACCATGGTATGGATTTCCTCCAGTAATAAGCTGCGTCTTGGGCATCTCTGTGCGCCAGCCCATAGCACAGGGCGGGCCCACAGTGTGTGCACTAAAATCCCTGCTGGGTGAACGTCAGACACACTCGGATCTGTCTCTGGGCACCGCCCCCCCAGCACAGCTGGAGTCAGAAGTTGGCACAAGTGAGGTGCCAGTACCAGGAAGGTGGCAGGAGGTTCTGCATTCTGGTCAGAAGCCCAGAACTTCACAGTCACAGTACCTTGTCTTTGACACTGTGGTCACAGCCAGAGCCCACGAGGAAGTCCAGAGCATCCAGCTGCCCGTGCTCAGCAGCCCTGTGAAATGCCGTCCTTCCCAGCTGGCCAGGAAGAGAGAGAGTGACCTTCCTTACCCTGTCAGCAGACATGCCCACACTGCCCACCTGGCCTCTGCTTCCCCACCTTTCTGGGCTTGTAGTGGCCTCTCCTGTCCAGATACTGTCCCCTTACTGTCCCTTGCTCCACACACCTGCATGGAAAGGCCTAGACCTCACTTTCCAACAATGGCCACTTGGGGAGGTCTCCCCTCCCACTGCAATCCTCTGGTGGTTCCCTGCTGCCTACTAAATGAAGAGCAGATTCCTGAGGCTGAGGTGGAGATCTTCACAGGGATTCCTCGTCCCTCCCCACCCCACTCCAACCCGCCTTCCTTCCCAAAATTCCAGTCCATCTGAACTCTGGTGCTCCTCACCCTCTTCCAATCTTACCCCAAATCCAACTCCTTCACCAAATGCCATCTGCTCCACGAAACAGCTGCAGGGCTCCCTTCTCTGACCTGTTTAGTCCTTGATCAGGGCCTCTCTAAGGCAGCTGCCCGTAGACCAGTACTCCAGGTGGGACATGGTCACCCACAGATGAAAGGATGCACTCCAGGAGTGCAGAAAGCAGCCCCAGCCCACGGAAGGGAGGAGTGGCCTTGCCATTCTCACCTTGTCCGTGCGGTCCAGGGCCACGTCCTCCAGGTCCTCCATTATGAACGCCAGCACAGGCACATGGCCTTTTAGGGCTGCGCAGTGCAGTAAGGTCAGGCCGTCCTGGAAACAAGCCTAGGGTGGGCCCTGCAGTCTGTGAAGGGAGTCACTTGCCATACCCTGCCTGTCTCCCTGCCTGTCTCCCTGAACACAGCTTTCCCATGGAAGCCACACGGTAAATCATGAATGGTGCCCTGGGCTGACCCACTGGGACAGCCACTCAGCCTCAGAGGGGCTAATAGGAATAAGGATGCCAGAGGTCAAACCCCAGCATCACACCCATCAGCTCTGTGGTCTTGGGCCAGTTGCCTCTTCCTCTCTGAGCCTCCATTTGTGCACAAGTCAAATTAGGATGATAGGGTTAGAGGACTACTTGGTGTTGCCTACAAAAAAAGGATTTTATAACTGAAAAATTATTTTAAAATGTAAGGTGAGGTCATACAGCACTCAGTTCCCAAAACATCCCCTCAGAATAGTTGAGACTGTTCTAGGCATCTCTCTTCATATGGTTACAAAGAAGCAAGTGACTAAGGGCTCCCTGTACTCAGGTCACTAGGAGTGGACCTGGTTTGCAGGAACTAGAGAAAGTGGTCTGGTTAGGGGGAAGGAAGAGACAGGAAGGTCTCCTGAGCTCAAAAGCAATATTTAAATGAGGGAGATTGCAAATTTTATGTTTATGATCCAGAGCTTCTACTCTTGCCTGTACCAAGGTCAGATTATTTGGAGCATTGTTTATCAAATAGTGGAATGCAACCCATCAATGGGTCATAAAAATCAACACAACAATCATCGACATCTTGATGGCATCAAATCTCAGTGAGTATAATTTTTTTATTTGTGTATTTCATTGTATATAAAGAAACTGAACCCTAATGATATGCATGCTGCTGTATTTAGAGGGAAATGCGTTGATGTCTGCAATTTACTTTGAAATGTATCCAAAACACATAAAGAACTCTAAACATTCACCAGTGAGGAATTAAACAACCCAATTAAAAACAATCTGGCTGTGGAAGTGCTTGAGCCCTTGGGTCCCCGCACTCAGGAGGGGAGGTGGGAGGACTGCTTGAGCCTGGAGTTCAACACCAGCCTAGGCAATGTAGAAATCTCCTCTCTCTCTCATACATACACACACAACACTCAAATACTTGTGGCATACACCTGTAATCCATCTATGTGAGCAGCTATGGCAGGAAGTTCACAGATTCAAGGCCAGCCTGGGCAATTTGGGGAGATCCTGTCTCAAAATCAAATTAAAAACAGGGTGAGTGTAGTGGCACTCTCCTATAATCCGTGCCTGGTGCCTTGGGATGCCATGATAGGAGGATCACGAGTTCAAAGCCAGCCTCAGCAATTTAGTGAGGCCCTAAGCAACTCAGTGAGACCCTGTCTAAAAATGAAAAATAAAAAGGGTGGATGGGGCTGGGGTTGTAGCTCAGTGGTAGAGCGCTTGCCTAGCACATGTGAGGCACTGAGTTCAATCCTCAGCACCACATAAAAATAAAAAGTAATAAAATAAAAGTATTGTGTCCATCTACAACTGAAAAAATTTTTTTTGAAAAAGGGAGCTGGGGATGTGGTTAAATGTCCCTGGGTTCAATCCCTAGTACCAAAAAATAAAGGATGTCGAGTGGGCTAGGGGCATAGGTCAGTGTTAGAGCGTTTGCCTAGTTCGAAAGAGGCCCTGGGTTTGATCTCCAGTACTACAAAAAAAAAAAAAAAAAAGGTAAAATAAAGAATAATTTAGAAGAAGCTGGATCAGCTTTTAAAATAATGACATGGGGGGGCTGACGATACAGGGATAGCAAATTTACATTTGAAAATTTATCTGACATTATTAGTCATTATTGAAATGCAAATGAACCACAAAAAGATTCTAACAATAGAGCATGAAAAGGGAAAATGCTGACTTTAGAGGAGAGAAACCTGCTAGACACCACCTTAACCAGGTGATCAAGGTCAACATCACTAGTGATAGGTAATGTTGGTATCACGAAGTCCCTGATAAGACGGGACGAGAAGGGCACTTTCTCTGGTCTTCAGCCCAAATTTATAAGTGCAGACTGATGATGAAAAAAAATTACATAAACCCAAATCGAAAGACAGTCTACAAAACACTTGACTGCTACAATTATGTCAAGGTCATGGAAAGCAAGGAAAAGCTGAGAAGTTGCCACAAAATTGGAAGACTAAACAGATAAGATGACTAAATGCTTTATAGAATGTTAATTTTTTTAAAAAGGTGAAGCGTTAAAATATCCTAAACTACATTAAAATATAGAACTGTGCTACCCTTCTCATCAAGAGGGGGAATCCAATTCAGTGCTCTCCTTCCCTTGGATCTAAGCTGGTCTTGACGGGCTCTGACCTAGACAGTGGTTGAAGAGATGCCATGTGGCTTTCCAGCCTTGGTCTCCAAAGACCTCCCCACTTCTGCTCTTGCTCTTTTTCTGCCCCAAGGCAGCCACATAGGAAGTCCAGGCTGGCCAAGGTGAGGATCAGTGACAACCTGGAGAAACTGGGAAACTACCCTAGACATCCCAACTCTCCCTACAGAGGCCAGACATGTGGGTGAGATCCTCCAAAGCCAGCCAGCCTCTGCCACCTGCAACCTCATGGGTGACCCTAGGCAAAGCCAGAACTTCCCAGCCAGCCTCAGAATAAGTCACTGTTACTTTAAGACATTATGTTTTACTGGAAATCCATATGCAGTAAAATGAAACTAAACCTCTATCTTTCACCATGCACAAAACTCAACTCAAAGTGGATCAAAGACCTAGGAATTAGACCAGAGACTCTGCGGCTAATTGAGGAGAAAGTAGGTCCAAATCTTCATCACGTGGGATTAGGCCCTGAATTCCCTAACAAGACACCTATAGCACAAGAAATAAAAGCAAGAATTAATAAATGGGATGGACTTAAACTAAAAAGCTTCTTCTCAGCAAGAGAAACTATCAATGAGGTGAACAGAGAGCCTACATTCTG
>CM053401.1:97632316-97739826 GCA_028644305.1 Xerus rutilus | reverse complement strand
AAAGTGCATATAAAGGTGTTTAATATGAAGAATTTAATCTGCTTATAATTTTGTGCGAAGTTAGAAAAATTATGATTGTAACAATTTTTTCTATTTGCCTCAACAAATGTTTTCAGTGAACAGTGTGTACAGCTTCTGAAAATTTGTTTTTTTCTGTTATGTTTGATAACATGTATTAAAATGCAATTTTTGAGAAAAATAAATAAATAAATAAACAAATGCAAAATAAAAAAAAAAGACATTATGTTTTAGATTGATTTGTTGCCAAAACCAGAACATAAAGGGGAATCTGCTTGACTAGAAGAGCCCATTACTCAGAATCCCATCCTCCATATATACCAAGACATCCCTCATTCTAGAACACTGAGGCTCATTCACAACTATATAGCATATCTATCAGGACAGCTACTGGACTCCCCAGGGCCACTGATCCCCTCTGAGGCCATGCCAGGCCAGGCAGGCAGGACTAGACAGCAAGAGCTTGAACCTGGGTGTCTTCTCAGGGTGCTTTGCTGAGGCCCCTCACTCCCACACTCCAGTTCAGATCCTGTGACCTATAACAGGGACATCCTTCTCAGAAGTTGTCAGTCATTCCCACCACCATCCGCAAGATCCCGACAATGGCATGAACCAGAATTCATAGGTGCCATGGCCCTTTTTGGCATCTGGTGAAGCCAATGGATTTTCTTAGCATAGTGTTTACTTAAATACATAAATCATATGGGAAAAAAGTTTAATCAAATACAATGATGTAGCAGTTTCCTGTTGCTGCTATAACAAATTACTATAAACTTAGTGGATTAAAATGGCACAAGTTTATTCTCTTATAGTTCTGAGGTCAGAAGTCTAAAATTGGTTAGCTGGGTTACATTTCCTCTGGAAGTTCTGGGGAGAATTTGTTTCCGGGCCTCTTCCAGCTCCTTCAGGCTACCTAAATTCCTTGGGTCATGACCTGCATCACCCCAACCTCAGCTCACACTGTCCCCTGACAATACTGTTTCCTCCCTCCTTCACCTACAAGGACCCCTGTGAGTGCATTAGACCCATGTGGATAATCCAAGATAATCTCTCTAACTCAAGGTCTTTAATTTAATCGTATTTGCAAAATTCATTTTGTCGTGTTAGGCTCTGGGGTTCACAGGTTTTGGGGATTAAGATATGGACATCTTTGTAGGGGGGCATTATTCTGCCTGCCATAAGAGAAAATCAATTTCATTGAAATATAGTAACCAAAATATTAAGAATCAATTTTCAATCTAGTAACATTTATGCTTCTTTATTGATACATTAAACAACACCATCTACTGAAGAGTCTAATTACCACAATTTTAAAGTAATGATGAGTGTAAGTGGTATTCTAAGATAAGTGCAAAGACGTCAATTAATATGAAAACAAGTACATTTTCTATCATTGAAAGAGATTCTAGATTTTCAAGTAGACGTTAATGAAAATAAATATGCACTTTTTTTGGATTCAGGTTCACAGATCCCCTGAATTCTCTCCAAGGACCCATGTTTGAGAATCCCTGGCCAAAGGCATTTGGCCTGGAGATGTTTGCATTTTCTGAAGCATCAGTGACACTTTAAAAGGTGAGAGTCTGGGGGAGGGCTCCCCACACTCTGACCTGCTGGGGCCCGCCTCCCTGAAACCACACAAACACACGCCAGTGAGCCATGAGGACTGCCAAGTTCCTTAAGGTGCCAGCACTCAGTCTCCTATGTCATATGCAGCACTGTGCCTGCTTCTCCCAGCCCTCCAAGGTGGGTAAAAGCATCCGCATTGCCTAACAGGAAAGCTGAGGCTCAGGCTGATAAAGTAACTCACCTAAAGTCCCAGGGTTGGTAAATGGGGCCCTTCCATCCCACCACTGAGCACAAAGCGGTGGGGTGTGGCAGAAGGGCAGAGGTAACCCACCTCCCTCTCAGTTCATCCTCCTAAACTACCCTCTGGGGTGTTGGTTGATTTCTCTCCTATAAATAAGGAGGCCAGCCAGAGGACTGGGGACCATCCCAACAGCACAGAGTAGAAAAGGGTGTGGGAACCAGAAGAAAGAGGCTGTCACTTTCACTGCTGCTGCTGCTGCTGCTGAAAACACTGAAAGCTCCTCAGGGCCCTTCTCCCCAACCCCAGGGGAAGCAGCCAGCTCGGAAGCTTCCCAGGGTTGAGCTCAATACACCTTCTCAGGGGTTCTCAGAGAGCAGGGCAAGTTGGGAGCTTCAGAGGCAGGAAGGGACAGAGTCGGGAGCAGATCTGTTTGTCTGGGGGCAGCAGCTGCTACTCCCAGAGGGCAGGGGCTGCTGGCTGGGTCTTACCTTGTTCTCACAGTGGATCTTGGCCCCAGAGTTGACCAGGATCTGGAGGATTCGTAAGTGGCCAAACCAGGCAGACAGGAGAAGCGCGTTCATCCCAAACTGGGGAAAAGGACAGAGAGGTAAGGAGAATGAGGAGGTGTGGCTGTGCCACCTGGGCCCTGTGTCTATATGGTCAAACCATACAATCATAGGGACCATAATTGCCACTCAGTCCAGACAGCACCAACCTTTAGGAACTTAAAGACCAGGAAGTTTTGGGGGATTTTTTGCTAGATAAAATCTAAAGATGAAACAGCTGTCATCCACTCTCATCATTGTTTTATAAGGAAGAACCATTTTAAAACAACAATAACAAAAAAAAAATGTGAAAGGAGCCAACCTCAGAATCTATTCATTGTAATCCAGCGTCATGAAAAGCATACGACTTGGTCCTTACTCTCTGGCCTGCTGGCTGGTGAAGACCTCACCCTGGACTGAGTCTGAGAATCACTGTTGAAATCTCCCTAGAACATCCCCCAGGCCATGGCTTTGTGTGCAGCCCTATCTGCCTCACAAGACAGCCACACATGGTCAGGCTTCTGACCATGTGGACACTCCTACCCACGACCTGCAGTTGGCACCCCAGGCACTTTCACCCCGTGGTCCCTCTGCTGCAGCTGGAAATAAGTTGATCACCTGCTGTGAGGACGGTCCACCTCTTTTTGAGGGCTGCTCTAACTCCACTTCTGAGGATTGCTCCAGGGTCATCTCCAGGGACCTCAGCCATGTTGGGGCCCTGCATGGTGGGGGCAGTCTTGACCTCACCACTTCTGGGTCTTCTCTTGGAGATAGGGCCAGGGTTGTAGGTGTTGCTGCCACATCCCAACCCCAACTAGTAATCAAGTCCCCCTCATGGTGGGGCCTGGGAATAGAGAGAGGCCAGAACGAAGAGAAGTATTTCCAGATGCCCAACTACCTGTGAGGCTGAGACAGGGGGATTGCAAGTTCAAGGCCAGCCTCAGAAAGTTAGCAAGAACCTGTCTCAAAATAAAAATATGAAGGGCTGAGGACGTAGCTCAGTGGTATAGTGCGTGCTTCACATGCACAAAGCCCTAGGTTTGATATCTAGTGCTGAAAAAACAAAAACAAAAAACAATGTTTCCATGGACAACTAAATCTCTGCAGGCAAATTTATGATCTTTTTAGAAAATTTAAATTTATATTCATTCTCTCTCCTTGCCCTCCCCCCCAGTACTAGAGATTGAACCCAGGGCCTCGCACAGTGCACTACCACTAACACCTCCAGCCCTAAATTTAGGTTCTTAAATGAATTCTTAGGAAATGTCATTATCAGATTCAGCTGGATCCTCAAACCTGTAAGAGCTAATTTTGCAGACGTTAGTCTTCAGTGCTTTCTTTTCTCAGCAACGTGCTTCCTGTTAATTTGTTCAATAAGACCATTAGTCTCGGGCTGGGGTTATGGCTCAGTGGTAGCGTGCTCGCCTAGCACGTGTGAGTCACTGGGTTCGATCCTCGGACTCACATAAAAATAAAATAAAGATATTCTGTCCACCTACAACTAAAAAAAAAAAAAAAGACCATTCGTCTCTATGCGAATCATTGGTTAAAGTGTTAGCCAGGGCAGAGACCTTCTTCCTGGTGACTTTATTAACCAGGCCTTTATCAATCCGCCCAATTATCCGTTTTATATCCCTGTTCTCATGGTATCAGGAGCCACTGAAAAGGCTCTTGACAATGGACAGCTCTTTATCACTGCGCAAGGCAAAAATAGAATCGGTGTGGTTTCACTGGGCCCTGAAGCTGACTCCCCACCTGAGCACCTGCATATCAGTGACGATCTCAGTAACCACAACTGGCTTACAGACCCAGAGAGATCTTGGACGCCTCTGTCCTACCCTGAAACAGACAAGCACACACAGATGCGCCTCTGAGAGGGGCCCCTACCGCATCCTCATCGTCCACAGCAGCCTCATGCTCCAGGAGCAGCCGCACAGCCTGCCCGTGCCCTGCACCCGCAGCCCAGTGCAGGGCCACCCTGCCCACCTGCAGGAGGGAGAGGAAACTTATCACAGTCGCCCTCACCAACACATGCCTGCCTCACCATGAAAACTGTTCTACAGGCTGGAAGGGCCTTTTGATGGCTCTGGTGACCAGCTGGCTGAGGACCCAGCCACACTTTAGCCCTGCTCTCCCTGACATAGCAGAAGCCAAGATAAACACAGTAAGACACAATGACTGAGTGCACCTGTCCCTCTCCTAAAACTCTTCGTGGCTTCTCACGACTCCCAGGGCCTACAAGGTTCTGCATGGCCTGGCCCTGGACACTACTACTTCTCAAAAATGCCAGCTTCCCACCCCTAGACCTTTGTTCCTGCTAGCAGCCTCATGTGAACTTGGATTTTCCCCCAAATCCCCAAGGCCCTCCATCCTGAGTGCCTGGGGTCTTCCTTCAGAATGGAGCTTCAAGGGCCTAACTGCCCACCTCATTCTCAGGCTACCCTGGAGGTTCATCATGGTCTGTGGCCCCCAGCACATCTGAGCTGGCTGAGGGTGGCCAGTTTCCCACCCAGAATCTGCTCCTGCCTCTGCAGTTTTCAGCTCATGAGGGGACAAAGAAAGGAAGCACTAATTTTCTGTCTGTGGTCTCAGGCAAGTCACATCTCCTCCCCGGGGTCAGGTCGTTTCTTCCTTCCTTCTTCCCATGTTCTTCCCTCTGCCTGGACACTGTCCTTCTTCACCTGGCTTCCTGGAAGCTTGCCCTGACCCCTCTGGATGGGCAAACCCTCTCTGACCCTTCTTCATGTGCTCTTAGGACAGCTTATCACAGTGGGAATGGACTATGAGATGCTCTGCTTAGTGTCTGTCCTCCCCACCAGCCCATCAGCTCCACCAAGGCAGGAATGACATCTGTCATGGGTTCTACTCTGTCTCTAGCATCTAGTACAGGGATGGACACAGAGTGTGCCTTAATAAATAACTTAGTGAATGAATGAATGAGCCAATGAGTGTGCAAGAGAATGAATGAGTTGGTGAATGTGGTGCTGGCACCCTATCATCCTACAAGGTTGTGCTTCCTTGCATGTTGAGACCAACAACATGCTGTGTGACCTAAAGTGGCCTATGGCCCCGCTGCACTTGCTTGGAACTATACACAAGGCTAGTACTTCCTGTCCTCCTTATCACTCAAGTGGTGGTGGTGGAGGGCGGTGTGCATTGCAGGTGAAGACTCCTGGGAAAAGTGGACAGTGCTCTGAAAACCAAAATGTAATAGACACATCCCAGAATTCCTGTTATCATTACTGTGCCCCAGACAGGCTCCCAGGACCTGGGATGCACCTGTCATGTTACCCCATAATGCAACCTCAGCAGCAATCAGGAATCCTGCTTCTACCCTTCCTAGCCAGGACCTGGCATCTTCTCCAAGAAGTTCCCGGAAGCCAGAATTCCCAAGGCAGGGAGGGGTCTGTCCCTCGTGTCCCCCACAGAAGGTCTCTCCCTCTGTCCCCTTCACCAGTAGAGCCGTGTCTCCCCAACTCCTGCAGCATCCCCTTGGGCCTGGTCAGTGCACTGGAGCTGCCTCTCTGCCTGGCCTTTGAGGGCCCAGGACAGGAATGCAATGGGAACAGCAGGTGCGTGGAGAGCTGCGCTGAATCCCTACTTGACATGCTCAGTCCCCAGATTCTGGTCTCTTTTGGCCCCAAACTCCTGGACTTGTGACCCCAAGGTACTACTCCAACTTTGTCCCTCCCAGAACCTGCCCTTTGCTGCTCATCTGCCAGCTCCTGACTGCTGACCTTCAGCCCCCTACCTTTCATGGCTCTAGCCTTTGTCTCTTAGGCGTGCCTTTCAGATGGGTAACTGGAGTCAGGGCTCTGGAATTGCCTAACAGCATCCTAACCTTAATCCCAACCACTCCAAGTCTCAGAGACCTTGAAACAACACAGACTTGAGGACAGAGCCCGTACCTCCCTCCAAGTTAGCACATGCAAAGCGCCTGTCTCCAGCTCAATGTACTGTCCCCCAGTGTGGCAGTGTCACCTTGTGGGAGCCCATTACTTACGTGGTTTCTGGCCCTGACGTTAACCCTCCTCTCTATCAGCTCCTTCATCCTCCCAATGTGGTTCCTTCGGGCAGCCTCATGGAGCTGCCTCTCCAGGGGAAGCACTGTGGGGAGAAACTGATGTGGGTTGAGGGGAAGGGTCTCCCATATTCTTTAAGGGCTGCTCTTGATCAGGCGCAGTGGCACACTCCTGTAATCCCAATGACTCAGGAGGTTGAGGCAGAAGGATCACAAGTTCAAAGCCAGCCCCAGCAACTTAGTGAGGCCCTAAGCAACTTAGTGAGACCCTGTCTCAAAATGAAAAATAAAAAGGGCTAGGGATGTGGTTTAGTGGTAAAGCGCTTCTTGGTTCTCCCAGTCCCAAGAGACAAAAAAAAGCTGCTCTTGGGAAAGGAGAATGGAATTCATTCCCACTGGAGCCAGTGACTCCTTTCTGCACAGCTTCATCTGGCACAGAAGGCAGCCAGGACTCCTTGTGTCAGCCTCAGGTGAGGCTGGAGGCTCATGGCTCCACTCCTACAGCTTTCATCTCCTGGTTCTTGCCCTTGTCCCCAGATCCCAGCCCTTTCACCTCTGCACTCTGAGGCCCACCCGCTTTGCCTCCCCCGTGGTCTGATTTCTCCATTCTCATCCTGCTAGCTGCACCCTTATCTCAGAGTCTCAGACTACTGGGAACTCAGAGCTGCCCCTGCCAACCTGTCACAAGCAGCAGTAGGCTCAGGGTCACACTGCAAGCTAGCATCTGAGTTAGGAGGACATTAGGCTCATGACGTGGTCTGGGGCTCATCCCACCAGACCCCTAGTGCTGTGGTCATCCTGACTGCTCTCAATTGTGAGGCTCTCTGATCTCCTTGGCTAGACCAGAAGCTTTTGGGAACCCCAACCACATCTGCTCATCCTGATCCACACACAGTTAGCAAACCCAAAGCTGGACACAGGAGAAATCCACAAAGCTCTGCCTCTGAGTGTCACTACCAATCCCCAAACTAAATGAGCGCCTGACTCTATTCCAGAAGGGCTCAGGCCCACTGTAACAGAGGACAAATATTTTCTGGCCCTTTGCACAGTCACTACAGGGCAAGTAATCTTGTGTTTATGTTGTTGTCAAACCCACATCCCGCATGTTTGGTCCAGTGTGAATGTTTGGATCCAGCCCTGGTGTATCCAGGGACAGGTGGTCATTGTCTTGGCAGGGAAGGCTAGGAAAAATTGAAGTGACAGGGCCACCAAGCAGTTTGCTTTTCCAGATAAATTCCACACAGCCTTCCAGATGTTGAAGAAGGTTTCAAGCTCTCTAGGTCCTCATGGAGACAACTTGTGGACCTCGTAGTTTTTGCCTCAGGACCATCACTGGCAGAACCATTTCAAGCTGTTGTGACTTAATTACCGGGTGCCTCAGTTTCCTCATTTGCAAAATGGGGATGTGAACTTCCCTGCAAAGTTTTTTTGTTTTGTTTTGTTTTGGTACTGGGGATTGAACTCGGGGGTACTCGACCACTGAGCCACATCCCCAGCCCCGTTTTGTGTTTTATGTAGAGACAGGGTCTCACTGAGTTGCTTAGCGCCTCACCGTTGCCGAGGCTGGCTTTGAACTTGCGCTTCTCCTGTCTCAGCCTCCCTAAGTGCAGGGATTACAGGCTTGCACCACTGTGCCCAGCTCCCCACAAAGTTTTTATAATGATTAAAAATCTACGTTTATCACTATGTGCCCAAACCAGCACCCATCATCATTACCACTATTCCTCCAAGGCAAAGTGTCAGGGAACACTTTCCGTTGGCCAAAGACCTGGAGATGTTGAGGCCTCCTTCATTTAAGGGCCCCTGAGCTAGTGAAGCCCAACCAAGGAAAACACTCCCTACTCACCATCTGGCATTAGTTTGTTTTGTTATGTTTTTTCCATATGCTATATTACATATTTATATTGTCTATTTGTTCCTTTTGTGTGTGTGTGTGTGTGCATGCACGCTGGGGATTGAACCCTGGCCACTTTACCACTGAACTATATCTCTATCTCTTTTTTACTTATTTTTTTTTAAATTTATATTTTTAGCCGGGCACAGTGGTGCACACCTGTAATCCCAGCACTTAGGGAGGCTGAGACAGGAGAATCGCGAATTCAAAGCCAGCCTCAGCAATGGCGAGGCACTAAGCAACTCAGTGAGACCCTGTCTCTACATAAAACACAAAATAAGGCTGGGGATGTGGCTCAGTGGTCAAGAACCCCTAAGTTCAATTCCCAGTATCAAAAAAATATTATATTTTTAGTTGTAGATGGACACAATACCTTTATTTTATCTATTTTTATGTGGCTCTGGGCAAGTGCTCTACCACTGAGCTACAACCCCAGCCCTCTTTTTAATTCTTTTTATTTTAAGACAGGGTCTCACTAAGTTGCCAGGCCAGCTTACTCCTTTTAACATAAGCCCATGACGAAAGAGAGATTTTTGTCTGATTTGTTGATGGCTATAGTTCCCAATTTGTGACCAGGCACAAATTTATTAAATAAATGAGTGAGACACAACTCATTCAGTCTCCTGGGGGTGGAGGGTTGGCCTTTAGACTATAAGATGCTGCCCTAATTGAAATTCACTAGTCCCCTAGAAAAGTGAAATATAAGCTCAGGTTAATGGCAGGAAAGAGGCTCCGAGGGAAATGCAGCTTCACGTCAGGGGAGGTGGGTATTTGAGAGAAATGCCACCTTCCAAGTGTGGTCTCCACTGATGGCTCCACCTTACTCTGTCCCAAAGGGTCTATCTTCCCTGTAGGTGAGTAGGCCTTCTCAACATAGCATAACAGATTTTAGAATAACCTCAGATCCTAAGGATCTCCAGCACATATTGTCCTGCACTTACTTTTTTTTCTTTTTTCTTTTTTTGTACTGGAGATGGAACCCAGAGGCACTCTATCACTAAGTCACATCCCCAGCCCTTTTTATCTTTTTTTATTCTGAGACAGGGTCTCACTAAGTTGCTTAGGGCCTCACTAAATTGCTAAGCCTGGCTTTGAACTCGAGATCCTCCTGCTTCAGCCTCCTGAGCCACTGGGATTACAGATGTGCATCACTGTGCCTGACTGCACTTTTCTTTTCTCAACTTTTTGCCTGAAAACCACCATGACTCAAGTTCAGAAGAGCTGGTACTTCAGGTGTAAGCCAGCTGAGGGTGGGTCCCGGTGCCTTTCCAGCAGCACAATCCTAGGCTAATCAAGTCCCCTTACAGATCTCAGTTTCCTTATAAAATTGGGGGACGGTGAAGAAAGGAATCTATTCAGGTTCTTTCCAGTTTTTTGTTTGTTTGTTTGTTTGGTACTGGAGATTGAACTCAGGGGCACTCGACCACTGAGCCACATCCCCAGCCCTATTTTGTGTTTTATGTAGAGACAGGGTCTCACTGAGTTGCTTAGCGCCTCGCCCTTGCTGAGGCTGGCTTTGAACTTGCGATTCTCCTGTCTCAGCCTCCCTAAGTGCTGGGATTACAGGCTTGCGCCACTGCGCCCGCCTTCTTTCCAGTTTTTTTTTTTTTAAATATTTTTTTTAGTTGTAAATGGATGCAATATCTTTATTTTATTTATTTATTTTTATGTGGTGCTGAGGATCAAACCCAGTGACTCATGTATGCGAGGCAAGTGCTCTACCACTGAGCTACAGCCCCAGCCCTTCTTTCCAGTTTTTACACCCATTATCCTAGCTGAAGCTTAGAGGAGTGGCCTGGTTTGTATTGACAACCAAAAGTTCCAATGGGGAGCAAGCAGACACTACATAGTGTGACCAGAGAAGCTCAATTTAGAATGAAAGCAAGTCCAGTCTCATTTCTTCCATTCACCTTGCCTCATGCACCCTTCTGATAGCCACAGCAAATGACCACTGACCTTTAACCATGTTCTGTCCTGGGTCCAGAATCCCTACCACATGCTCCATTGCTACCCATGCTTTGAATGTGAGGCTCACTTGAGTTGAGTCCAGCTCCAGTGAGCCTCTGCCCCAAGCAGAACCTCCTTTGAAATAATTAACACCTTGAAGTAGCCCACCACTCCCAATACCACCCCTCAGCTGAGTGGACAGCTTGTTCCATCACATTGGACACTGGTGAGCTGTACTTAGGGGATTTAGCAGAGAGCCCATGAGTGTAAAGGTCAGGGCTCAGCCAAGGGCTGCAGGATTGAGGCCTCACAGTGTGGACCTTGGGCAATCCTCTCTCTTCTCCCAGGCAGTGCAGCCAACACCCCCCCCCCCTTAGCTGATGTCCCAGGAATATCACTGCCCCAGTGATATTATAACTAGGGGTCCTGGCACTGGGCACACTTCTGGATGAAGGCTCTGGGGTGCCCTCATCCAGTTTGGAGCTGGCCTCAGCTCCTCTCCTCTACGCTTCAGCTTCCCTGTTTGATATGGTCTCCATTCCCCATCCAACCCCAACATTCTGGGAAAGCTAAGATAGCCAGCATTTCTACAAATTAATGGCCCTGTGACCTTGCACAACTTACTTAACCACCCTGTGCCTCAGCTATCTCATCTGCAAAATGGCCATAACAACAGGTCCTACCAATGCCCTGCAGTGAAGATTAAACGTCATGCCTGACCTGCCTCAAGGCCCAGCACACAAAGCCAGTATTCAATGAGGATCGCTATTACCTTTATTCTGTCTAGCTAATGTCTCCTCAGCCGCAGCTTCTAATTGGCTGGACCGGGGGCGTCCCCAAGTCCCAGACGTGCGGCCAATGCCCCCTTGGCCCGCTGTCCGTTCTGCTTGAAGCCATAAAGAATCCCAAGACCAAGGTGGCCAGGCGGACCGCGCCAACCTCACCCTTGACAGCCCTTGATGCGCGGGGCCTATCGGCCTCGCCGGGCTGGAGCCACCCCGCCCGCGGCGCAGCGGACTCACAGCCGTGGGTCTCCCACGCCAGCTCCTCCTCCATCTCGCCGCCCCGCAGCCTGTGCGCGGGTGCCCGGACCCGAGGCGCGCGTCCGCCGGCGCGGAGCCTGGGAGCACCGGGGAGGGATGCAGAGCCCGGGGAGCGAGTGTCTCCCCCGACCCCTCGCCCCTGCTACTGCTGCTTGCTGCTACCAGCGGCTGCCGTAGCTGGTTCCTCCCCCTCCTGCTTCCTCAACCTGCCCACCGCCCAGCGCCCTTTCCACCCGAATCAGGTGGGACAGGGCACACTGGGCTCCTCAACAGTCCACCTGGGCGAGTCTGCCCCGAGAGTTCCGGTCGCAAGGCCTCTGGCAGGCATCTCCCACCCTAGACTCCAGCGCCTTTGCCTGGTCTCCCCCAGGATTGGAAAGTCAGACCCCAAAGGACTGAAGCAGGCATTTAAGGAACAGAAACCACAACAAAGCCTACGAGTCTGCGAAAACATGATCAGATTTATTCTTGATCAGAAAAATATAGGTTAAAATGACAATGAGATATTACACCAATGGAATGGTCAATGAGAAAAAGCTGGGTGATGTCAAATGTCAGTGGGAATGTGGAGCCTTCCCAGCTGGTGCACTGCTGGTGGGAATAGCCTGAGGCTGTCTTTCTGGAAACGAGTTGGCAGTAATGAGGGAAATTCACCACAGTGAACTATAACTATGACCCTAAAATCTAATTCTTGCACATAAAGCCCCCAAATTCTCTTTCAGGCCCATAAAGGGACATGTGGAAGGATGTTAATTGCTAGATCGCCAGGAAGCAGTTGTTCAATACTGGGAGAGTGGATGGGTAAAATGTGGCACTATGCAGCCTTAGAAGCAAGGGGCCAGGGCACACCTGTAATCTCAGTAACTCAGGAGACTGAGGCAGGGGATATCAAGTTCCAGGCCAGCCTTGGTAACTTAGGAAGACCTGTGCCAAAATTTAAAAAATGAAAAGGGCTGGGGATGTAGCTCAGTGGGATTGTACCCCTGGATTCATTCCCTAGTATCTCTGTCCTAGGAAAGCAGCAAGGGACCAGGTGTGTTCATGGTAACATGGATGTAAACACCTAGTGCTGGATGGAAAAATACCTATAACACAATAGCAATAAAAATATTAAAAATCCTAGCGGGGCGTGGTAGCACACACCTGTAATCCCATTGACTTGGGAGGCTGAGACAGGAGGATCACAAATTTGAGGCCAGCCTCAACAATTTAGTTAGGCTCTAAATAACTTAGTGAGACCCTATCTCAAAATAAAAAATTAAAAGGTCTGGGGATGTGACTCAGGGGAAAAGCACTCCTGGGTTCAATCCCCAGTACCAAAAAATATATATTAAAAAATTTAAAAAGGATGTACAAAACCAGGCACAGTGGTACATGCCTGGAATCCCACCTACTCAGGAGGCTGAGGCAGGAAGATCACATGTTTGAGGCCAGCCTCACCAATTTAGTGGGACCCTCAGCAATTTAGGGAGACCCTGTCTCAAAATAAAAAACAAAAGGGCTGAGAATGTAGTTCAGTGGTAGAGTGCCCCTGGGTTCAATCCCTAGTACCAAAAAAAAAAAAAAAGTAAATACGCTACAAAACATAAATTTGCAAAGACACATACATACAAAAAGATACCCATTAAACACATCAGAAGAGATTGTATTTCAGATCAGTGGGGCTGCTGACTGCCATCCTTTATGTCTGTGCCCCTGCATCTCCAGAGCAAAGTGGCTGTAGCTTTATCACCCTCCCGCAACCACTGCTACCTGGGTACCGTGATACTCCTCCTGCTTTCCCTGTGGAACCTGGAGCTGAGACGCAAGAGAATATAAATCTTCATTGGAAAGACCTACAGGGAATGGAGCCTCTCACCAGGCACAGGCCTGCCCATTCTCCCACAGCAGCTGCCCTGGCCCAGGCTGAACCACACACACCTAGTGCTTCCAGATCAACCTAGAAGGCCCCAAAGGTTTTCTCTAGTAGCCTTCCCCAGCTCTCAGGGACCCCGCTCTGTAGCTTGGTAATGATGTATGTCATTTCAGAGGTGTGAGGAGCGGGGGCACTAGGGATTGAACCCAGGTCCTCACCTGCTTGGCAAGTACTCTACCACTGAGCTACATCCCCAGCACTTTTTATTTTTTTAATTCTGAGACAGGATCTCACTAAGTTGCCCAGGTTGGCCTCAAACTTGGAATCATCTTGCCTCAGCCTCCCAAGTGGCTGGGATTACAGGCTTGCATTTACACACCAAATGCTACAAGCACAATGCTATTCATTGTAACTTTACTGAAGTAGCAACAGACCAGAAACAGGGCAAATGTCCATCTGCAAAGAGAGAGGTTGACTAAGCCACACAGTGGAGAGTTCTGAGGCTATAAAAAGGATGAAGGGTGATCCTGACTGACTGCTGCGGGAGATCTCTGTGGTGGTTTACTATATGAATAAAGCTAGGAGAATATCCAGAACAGGCAAATCTATATATAAAGTAGATGAACAGTTGCCTAGTGTGGTGGGGGCGGGGGTGGAATGGGAAGACTACGTTGGGGGATGGCTAATAGTTACACAAGTCTGTGTGATACTAAAAATCATTGAGTTGTACACTCACAGGGGTGAGTTGTATGACATGTGAATTATGTCAATAAAGCTACTACCAAAAAAAGTCACCAAACAAGAAGATTGTGTGGTGTGCTATTATAGGAAAGGCAGAATGTAGGATTGGTTTAAACAGTATAAATGCAAACCACAAAAAGTTTTATGTCAATCAGGAGAGCAAAATCATTTTGAGGTTATGGGTTTGGGGGTTTGTCCTAGTAATTGTGACTGAAGCTGGGAAGAGAGTGACTAAAAGGAATTGGGGATCAGAGGAGTCACTAGCCAGACCTTCTGAGAAACCAAGTATGTACAGATGCTGAAATGGACCACAGGGGAAGCTCAGAGGGAGGTCTATGGGATTGTTTCCACCACACGAAGGCCTCTGGGTCAGTCAGCATCTGCAGTGGCCTGGGGCCATTGTTGGTGGGTAGGCTCTTCAACTGGGAAGAAAAACTGACAAAGAATGAGAGCAAGATGGAAGCCACTAGTCATCTCGATCCATCACCGCAGCTGATGATGACAGCCTTTGGAGACTCCACTTTGAAACGCGTAGATAAGCTGTCATGTAAAACAAAAATAACATTTAAAAGCATCTGAAAAGTAAAACAAAACATATAAACAATGTATGTTGAGTTGGTAGCATAACACAGTGAACTGACTTTGGAACAATAATGTGACTTTATGCCCCTAGTAGGATGTAACAAAATGATAAGAAAAACTGGTTTTTTATTTTGCAGTGCTAGGGGTTGAATCCAAGGCCTCACACATGCTGTACCACCAAGCTACATTCTCAGCCCCAAGAAAAACTTAAAAAAAACTTCAAATGTTTTCAGGAATCACCTTGTTGATTATTATGTTAGAATTGTTGTTCTGAGGCTGTTGTGAGCATGAATGAGGATTCTGTTGAAGTCGCTGGGAAGTGAATTTCTAACATGAGAAAAAGAAAACATAGATGGCATTTGATGATATTCAATCAAATCCTATTGTCTTGTCTTGAATTTGAGTTGATACTTATGATGTGTGTTATGGTCTGGATATTAGGTGTCCCCTCCCCAAAGCTCATATGTAAGATAATGCAAGAAAGGTGAAATGATTGGGTTATAAGAATATTAATCTGATTGGTGCATTAACTCCCTGGTGGGATTAACTGGGTGGTGACTATAGCAGGTAGGGCGTGGCTGGAGGAGGTGAGGCATTGGGGACAGATCTTTGGGGTATATATTTTGTCCCTGGGCTGCAGAGTCTCTCTCTGTTTCCTGCTGGCCATGTCCTGAGCTGCTTTCCTCCTCCACATGCTTCTGCCATGATGTTCAGCCTCACCTTGGGCACAGAGCAATGGAGTCAGCCATCTGTGACAGACTGAGACCTCTGAAACCATGACCCCCAAATAAACTTTTCCTCCTTATACATTGTTCTTGTCAGGTTTTTTGGTCACGACAGCAGAATAAACTGACTAAAACAAGTTCTATCAGAAAACAGAAAATGGACAAACATTTCCTAGCTTGATCTGATGAATGGTCCTAGAAATAAGAACAAACCAACAGCAATGATCAATCCAGCAATGCCTGGATTGTGAGCTCTAAATACCATTTCCATTAAAAGGACCCAGGACTCCTTGGAAACATGACTGCTTCTAGGGCTGGTGCCAGGAACTTCCCAGATTAAGCTGGAGAGTTTTGGCATGTCAAACTCAGGGAGTCTATCGAAGACTACTGTAGTTGAAGCAAAAGGCTCAGATCCAACCTGGCCAAAGGTGACACAATCTGAGCATTAATAAGGAAAATAACATTGGTGGATAAAACGCATTGAATATAGTCAAATCCTACTTTATCATGATAAATAAAAGAAAATTCCACACTGATCACTTGATAAATAAGTAAAAGGAAAAACCACAAAAGGAAGGAATTCTTTCCAACAGGAACTGTACCATAGAGTAATCAAATAGTTGATGGAGGAGAGTTTCACTTTTTATAAGTATGCCAGTCAATAAATAGAGAAAGAGCAACAGAAATAGAACACCATCAATTTTCAAAACCTGGCTTAATAAATGTATAGAGGAAATCATTAATGGGCTGCTGAATATCATACAAAGGGGGACAAGATGCTATGCATATTGGATGGAAATACATTCCACTTTTAGGGAAGAAGTCTTGCCAAGATACTCTCTCTTTTTTTTTTTTTTTTTTTGGTACTGAGGATTGAACTCAGGGGTATTCGACCACTGAGCCACATCCTCAGCCCTATTTTGTGTTTTATGTAGAGACAGGGTCTCACTGAGTTGCTTAGCGCCTCGCCATTGCTGAGGCTGGCTTTGAACTCGCGATTCTCCTATCTCAGCCTCCCTAAGTGCTGGGATTACAGGCTTGAGCCACCGCGCCCGGCTAATATACTCTATTTTTATCAGTCTACAATTTATAAAAAATATGGGAGTCAGCTGGGTGTGGTGGTGCATGCCTGTAATCGCAGTGGCTCAAGAGGCTGAGACAGGAGGATCACAAGTTCAAAGCCAGCCTCAGCAAAAAGCGAGGTGCTAAGCTACTCAGCGAGACCCTGTCTCTAAATAAAATACAAAATAGGACTGGGGATGTAGCTCAGTGGCTGAGTGCCCCTGAGTTTAATCCTTGGTACCAAAAAAACCCCAAACAACAAAAAACCGGGAGTCAAAAAAACAATAGATGATGCCATGGAAAGGGACTGGCAAAGCCTTGATTTCAAGAATCTCTACAGGACAAATGGCCCAATATCTTCAACAAATGAATTATGTGTGTATGAGAGAGAGAAAGAGAGGAAATTTATAGCTTAAAAAGAGAATCAAGAGACAAATTAGAGGACATAAATGAAATTAGCCAAGCACAGAACCACAAATACTGCATGTTCTTACTTACATGTGGAAGCTAAAAAGCTGATCTCAAAAAAATAGAGGATGAACTGGGCACAGTGGTACACACCTGCACTCCCAGCTACTCCAGAGGCTGAGGTAGCAGAATCGCAAGTTTGAAGCCAGCTTCAGTAACTTAAGAAGACCTTTAGCAACTCAGCTCAAAATAAAAAGGACTTGAGATGTAGCTCAGTGGTAAAGCACCCCTGGGTTCAACCTCCAATACCAAAAAGAAGAGGGAGGAGGAGGTGGAGGAGGAGAACTAGAGAATAGAATAGTTTAAGAGGCTGGGAAGCTATAAGGGAGAGAGAGATGGAAAGAGGGTGGCTAACACGTACAGGGGTGCAGTTGGATAGGAGGAATAACTATAGTTGACAACAACTGGTTGGATATTTCAAAATAGCTACCAGAGAGGATTTGAATGTTTTGAACACAAAAAATAAATGCCTGAGGTGATGCATATGTAGGTCAATGACCCTGATCTGATTATTATATTGTATTATATTGTATTCATGTGTTGAAATGTTACATTGTTCCTCAAAAATACATACACTTACAATGTGTCAATTAAATTTCCATGTAATTTTGCTAGCTATTGCCAAATTCCCCTCCATAAAATCCATTCTATTTTGCATTCCCATCACCAGTGCATAAGAGTGCCTGTTTTCCCCCAGCCTTTCTAACAGAACAAACTACAGTCATGCTCAGATTACTGCTAATCTGATAGGTCACTCATAATTTTAATTTGCATTTCTACCATTACAAGCAGTTGTTCATCTTTTTGTATGTTTAAAAGCCACTTTCATTTTTTTCTGAAAACAGCGTCCTTATCTTTAGTTCATTTTCTTTATGATTATTGATCTACCACTGAGCTACATCCTGAGCCCCTTTTTATTTTGTGAGGGTCTTGCTAAATTTCCCAGGCTGGCCTTGAACTTTCAATCTTCCTGCCTTAGCCTCTCAAGTAGCTGGGAGTAAAGGCCTGCACCCCTGTGCTTGGCTGTACTTACTAGTCCTTTTTGAACAAAAGAACACACACATACACAAACACACACACATACACAAGAAATATTGGCTAGTCTTGAGCCAACACTTGGGAGCCAGAGATTGCACTGATCTCTTGGCTTAGAGACATCTGCAGTGTAAAGTGAGGCCTGGAGTGCTTGGGAAGGAAGGGTGGCAGAAGGTCCTGACTGAGACATTGGGAGTGGCCAGTGGGAAAAGCAGCTGAGTTGAGCAGTCCATGTGATTGTGGTGGGAGGGAGCATGCTCCTGTGGTGACTGACTTCTTTCCACCTCGGCTCTTACTTCTACGTTGGGTGAGTAGGAGCACAGAACTAGGAGATCGGAGCTCCAGTCCAGTTTTGCACTGCCCAGAGGGGTGATCCTGGACAATTCTGTCCTCTCTCGTAAGAAAATAAGATCCCAAGTTCAAGGCTAGCCCCAGCAACCTAGCCAGACCCTATCTCAGAATAAAAAATAAAAAGGGTTGGGGATGTAGCTCAGTGGTAAAACGCTCTGGGTTCAATCCCAGTACTTGTGGGGGTTGGGAGAGAGGTTGTATGTGATAAATAATGTCAAAGGAACAAAGTATTAATTAAAGATGATCCAAAGAGAGGTAGGGCCAAATATTTTTCTGGCCCTTGGGCACTTCCTTGACTCAAATACCTCTGACCTTGGACCTATCCACATCTTCCGTGGCTCGTGTATCATGTCTTCTTAAGTCCAGTTCAAGCTCTGCTGTTCTCTACCTATGTGATCCTCAATTTCATCAGTGAATGATACTCTTCCCCCATCCCCTCCTCCGTGGTGGGGGATATGGAACCCAGGGCCTCCAGCATGCTAGGCAAATGAGCTATACCTCCAGCCTGGATGATACCTTTTGTTTACTTGTTTGTACCAGGGATTGAACCCAGGGGTGCTTAACCACTGAGTCATATCCCTTTTTATTTCATTATTTTAATTTAGAGACAAGGTCTCACTAGTTGCTTATGGCCTTGCTAAATTGCTGGGGCTGGCTTTGAATTTGCGGTTCTCCTGCCTCAGGCTCCCAAGCCACTGGGATTACAGGCGTGGGCCACCACGCCCGGCTCCAGATGATACTTTTTTTTTTTTACTATATTTGCAGATGGACACAATACCTTTATTTATTTACTTTTATGTGGTGCTGAGGCTCGAACCCAGTGCCTCACACATGCGAGGCAAGCGCTCTGCCACTGAGCCACAACCCCAGCCCCAGATGATACTTTTTAACAGGGTTGTTTTAAGCCTAGAGCAGTCCCCAGAACATAGTGGTTGCCCCAGCCTAGTGGTGGTGACTGTTTTTTTGCTTTCCATCTGCCATCTATGCTATCCCATTTCATCATCTTGACAACCCTGTAGAGCAAATGCTACTGTATCAAAGCTCCTTTTTACAGAGGAAGCAAGTGAGGCTCAAAGAGGTTAATAGCTTGCTTAGGGACAAGCAGTGGAGAGTTGAGAGTGAACTCTTTCCAAAGGTGAACTCAGTCCATCCCGCGGCGTTGCACTCAGTGCTCAGGTGCTGAGACGGAGTGAAGACGCAGGTCCGCTGGGGCACCCCACCTCTAGGAGACGACTGTCGCCAAAAAGGAAAGAGATCTGGGGGAAACCCTCAGAAAACCCGACGCAGAGGACCCAGACCACGGAGGCTTCGAGCACAAGCGCCCAGCTTCTCTACACTGAGCCTCTGCCGCGGAACTCCGCCGAGGCGGGGCGGAGGCGCGGGACCCCGCTGCAATTCCTGTTGTTAACAAGAGGGGGAGCCAGAACCAGGGAAGAGCTGCCGTCTGTCAATACCGTAATTCCCACAGGTGTGCGCACACATGATCTGTCCCTAGGACTAGCAGGACAGTAACTCTGGCCACAGCCGCGCAAAAAGAACCTAGTAGGATACAGGATGTTGTCTATCCTGAGCCACATGGGCTGGATCCTCCGGTGAAAGGCTTCTCATGGAGTCCACTCCCCCAATAGGCTTCTCCCCGACATGCTTCTTGCTGTGCTGTTTTCTGAGGTTTTCCCAAAAATTGCCCGTGAGCGAACCCGAACGCCAGGTAAAGGACTCAGACCTTGGGGACAGGATGAGGTAGAGGCCTGGCGGTGAGATTTAAGTAAATGTAGAATTAACTGCCCATCTGATTCCAACTGCCCTTTCTTCCACCTTCTCCAAGGATCTTTCCAGGGAGCCTCAGGCCTTTCTTTCTAGGGATAAGACAGAAAAACTTCATTCATACAGAAAATTTGGAAATTGCTATGGGTTCCTGTTAAAGGAGAGTGCATTTTAAAAAGCTTCAGGAAAGGAGAAACGCTGAACTCAGATGAACTTCTAAAGGTCTAATTTCTGAAACAAACAGTTGGGAGAGAGGTGGATTACAAGTTTGAAACTAACCTGAGGAATTTAGTAAGACCTTGTCTCAAAAAATAGAAGGATCTGAGGATGTAGCTCAGTGGTAAAGCACCACTGAGTTCAGTCAATCCCTAGTACCACACACACACACACACACACACACACACACACAATGGGTACTGCCATATGCAGTGTCCTTAGGTAGTGCCCAAGACTAAGAGGTCTGCCTGAGAGACAGGAGATTGGTCATAGGGAAGATGATGGGGAAGCAAGGCAAGGAGAAAGGAAAAGGGGAGCTAAGAGCTGAGAGGCTGAGCCAGCCAAGGTGTGGGACACCTGTAATCCTAGTTACTATGGAGATTAAATCACAAGTTTGAGGCCAGCCTGGGCAATTTAGATGAGACTCTGTCTCAAAATAAATTTTAAAAGAAAGGTCTTGGAACTTTGCAGTGACTGTATCATAATCAATGAGGTTTATCCGAAACATGATTATTGCTAATTAAAAACTTTTCCCAGGCTGGGGCTGTAGCTCAGTGGTAGAGCGCTTGCCTAGCATGTGTGAGGCACTGGGTTCGATCCTCGGCACCACATATAAATAATAAATCAATAAAATAAAGATCCATCAACAACTAAAAAACTATTTAAAAAACAAACAAACTTTTCCCTAGCTGGGCGCTGTGGCACACGCCTGTAATCCCAGCACTTTGGGAGGCTGAGACAGGAGAATCGTGAGTTCAAAGCCAGCCTCAGCAAAGGCGAGGCGCTAAGCAACTCAGTGAGACCCTGTCTCTACATAAAACACAAAATAGGGCTGGGGATGTGGCTCAGTGGTCGAGTATCCCTAAGTTCAATCCCTGGTACAAAAAAAAAAAATTTCCCCAATGCTCCATCATAACAATTTGCAATATAGTCAGTATTGGCAATTTTTGACAGTCTCTATGGAGACAGAAAAAAAAAATCTTGGGATGTAGCTCAGTGATAGAGTGCTTATCTAGCATGTGCAAGGAGGCCCTGCATTCAATCTCCAGGAGGGAAAAGAAACAAACAAAAAGCTCAGAGGCTGGAGTTGGGCAAGACCTTCACCCTGCAGGCCTCACTTTGCTTGTCTGGAATGCAAAGCTATTACCTAATGCAAAAGGCTACCTTGAGAATTCAACATATTGGTGTTCCAGAAAGTGCTTTGTAACCAGTACAAAGCTTAGGCAGGAAACATGGGTGGAAGCTCCCTGGTTGCTCCAAACCCCAGATGCAGCTCTCCCCTGGGTGCTCCCAGTCTTTGGTGCCTGGCCTGCTGGAGTGAACTCTTTTGCAGCCTTCTTTCCTGCCCATCCCCCACCCCCCTAGCACCTACCCACAATGACATCCTTGCCAGACTGTGACCTTCTCAAGGTGGAGATAGGTGGCTGATTCATCCCTGCATTCATTCAAAAAATACCCCCTGATAAGACTTGGCAAAATGATACTAAAGTTCATCTAAGAAAAAATAAGCCTGTAAAAACAGACAGCAAAGTTATGAAAACAAACAGCAGTGGAAGGCAAGATGGGAACAGATGCTGAAACAATTGGACAGCCAGCTATCAGAATTTTTTTTAAATGTACATCCCCTTTATGCTGACAACTCCATCTCTAAGAATCTGTGCTACAGAAAGATAGCAATATTGTACAAAGATAAATGTGCAAGGATGTCTGCTGCAGTATTTTTTTTTTTTTTTTTGTAACTGTAGCAAAGAACTGGAAACAACCCAATGACCCATCAATAGGGGATGGTGAAATAAATTGTCGTACAGCTGTATAAAGCAATGCTGAGAAGTTGTTAAAAACAAAGGAGTGGTCTGTGAGTGCTGAGGTAGAAAGAATCACTAAGAGATAGCAAAAGTCAGAACAGGAAGTACAGCAGGAGTCCATGTCTTTAAAAATGTTCTCTTACTGCTGCCTTGGAGCCTTCATTTATCAAACCTCCCTTTCCAGTCCCAGGATGACAATCTAGTAGATACTTTTGTTTTACTTCATTTTTTGCCATCCTGAGGATTGGATCCAGGGCCTTGCACATGCTAGGCAAGTGCTCTACCACTGAGCTACATCCCAGCCCTTTTTAAATTTTATTTTTAGACAAGCTTTCACTAAATTACAAAGGCTGGCCTTGAACTTGAGATCCTCCTGCCTCAGCCTCCCAAGTAGATGGGATTACAGACCTGTGCCACCACTCTCAGCCAGTCTATGCTCTTAACCACTCCATGTCACCTTAGGCTCATAGGCCCTTGAGTGGGACTCTTCCTTGTCTTGAGATTTCAGCAGGCATGCTACATGTTATTAACTAGATATATTGAATTAATGTAATGATTGCCCTACTGACAAACACGTGGATTATTTCCAGTTTTGTGCTGTTGTGTGTGAGCAGAGCTGTGTTGCACTTTTTTGGCATCAAAGTTTTTGTGCAATCGTGCAAATATTTCAATAGGTTAGATTTGTAGAAATCTCAATTCTTTAGGGTAACTTTAGATTTGGATAGCTATTCCAAAAACTGTTACTTTCACTTTGACTAAAGAATTGGTGCCAGAGCCAGGTGCAGTGGCACACACTTGTAATCCCTGCACTTTGGGAGGCTGAGACAGGAGAATCGCCAGTTCAAAGCCAGCCTCAGCAACGGCGAGGTGCTAAGCAACTCAGTGAGACCCTATCTCTACATAAAACACAAAATAGGGCCGGGGATGTGGCTCAGTGGTCGAGGAGTATCCCTGAGTTCAATCCTCAGTATCAAAAAAAAAAAAGAATTGGTGCCGGTCTGGCAGTTGAAATGGTATTTCTTTGTTCTTTTGTTATATTGTCTTTTTTAGGCACTAGGGACTGAATCCAGGGCCTTATGCATGCTAATCAAGCACTCTACCATGGACCTACATCCTCAGCACTTGTTTTGTTTCTTTAATGATGAGTGAAAGTGAGCATCTTTTTTTTTTTTAATTTTTTTGTAGATGGACACCATGTCTTTATTTTATTGCTTTGTATGTGGTGCTGAGGATCGAACCCAGGGCCTCACGCATGGGCGGCAAGCGCTCTACCGCTGAGCTACAATCCCAGCCCCGTGAGCATCTTTTCATGTATTTACTGTTTTAATTTTTTCTTTTCCTATGAATCTTCTGTTTATATTCATGATGGCCTATATTTGAATTTGGTTGCCCTTTTTTCAAATATTGACTTAAAGATTACCCCTTTATCTGATAATGATTGCAAATAGTTTTTTGTAGTGGTGTGTGTGTGTGTTTTATTTATTTAGGGGATTTAGGGATAAGTACTGGGGATTGAACCTAGAGGTGTTCTAACACTGAGCTACATACCCAGCCCTTTAAATTTTTTTTTTTTTAAAAACAAGTTCTCACTAAGTTGCCCAGACTGGCCTCAAACTTTCAAACCTCCTGCCTCAGCCTCCCAAGTTGCTGGGATTACAGGCAAACATCACTACGCCCAGTTCTGACTTTATTTTTTGACAATCTTCTTGATTCACATTTTTCATTTTTACATGTTCAAATTATCAGTCTTGTACTCTATGGCTTCTGTATTTTGGGAGCTATATCCCTTTCCTTTTTCAGAATTTTTATACTAGTCTCAAATGTTCATTTTTCCAGATGAAGATTCATCTTTTCCAAGGCTCCTTCCCCAAATCCTATCTGTGTTTGGATCAGAATCACTTTCAGTTTATAGATCTACTAGAGAAAATGCCCAGCCTTACAACTGAAGGGTTTGTTGGGAATCTTTTCTCCCAGAGGACATAGAGGCTTATGAGGGTTGGCTGGGCCCTCTGAGGGAGGTCCCAGTGTCCCAGCACCTAAGAATGCACCCCTGGCAGCACCGTGCCTGGGAGACCAGAGGCCGGGCCAAGGAGCCTAGAACACAACCCCAAGCTCCTGGGCCTCCCACTGCAGGACTCCTTCAGGCAAGCAGTCTTCAGAGGCCCAGGAGAGGGGCCAGATGTGCCCTCAAAGAGCTGATTCATGAGGTAGGAGATTTCATAGAGCCACACCTTGTTGGAGAGACCAAGCACAGTGACGCCTTTGAGGAAAATCCTACTGGGCTCAAAGTCACAGTCTTGGGGAGAGGCTGGGACCTGCTGCAGGAACCACAGGAACAGGAGGCTGCTGTGGGCAGAGCTCTGCAGGCCTGCCTGCCTGCCCAGCCCACAGGAGCTCTGCTGGCTTCTTTCTAATCCTGGAGCCTCAAACTGCAGCACTGGCCCCTGCTTCCCCAGGCAGGGGCTCATGTGGGTCTTGAAGGCTTCCTCAAGAAACCAGGAAGACGGAGTGGGCATTCATTCATTGATTCATTCATTGATCCAGCGATTATTTATTGAGTGTTTACTTTCTGGTAGTCAGTGTTCTAAGCACAAGGGATACAGCAGAGAATTAAAGAGAACAGATTCCTGCCCTCCTGGAGCTTATTGACATAAGCTGTAAAAATGATCATGAAAATATGTAGAGATATGAGGAGACGAGTACTATGGGGAAAAATAGAGCAAGGAGGGAGGACTTGGGAGTTGGGGTAGGGAGTGGTCTCATGCCCCAAGGTAACCAAGCTGGAGGACTTCACTTGCCCTCAGACTCCTAGGGAGGGCTGACCTGAAGGCTAGTTTCCTGGCTCTGGCTGGGTTCAGCCAAAGGGAGGGCTGAGCCAGGGATGGGGTTCATCCGGGTCCCCTCCCTGCAGAGTCATGGCTCCTGACAGGTGGTCCTCTCTCACTATTTTCTCCTTCCCAGTTGCAGCGGCTACATCCTGCCAGGTTTGGGAATAGCAAAGGCTACCATAGCTCAGGGTTTGGGCACTGCACTATCCCTTGGGGCTTCCTTACCCACCATCCACATCTTTATAAGTCATCCTTGAATAAACCTAATTTAAGTGCTGTACTCTCTTGAATGCTGAGAAGTACAGTGACATTTGAGCAGGCTGCAAGACAGTAGGGTCATAGTTATGGGAAGAATGTTCTAGGCAGAGGGAATTGCCAGCACAGAGGCTGGAGGCGGGAGGTATGCCTGACTGGTTTGAAGAAAAACAAGAAAGCTAAAAGAAGGCGGGTACAATGACGCACGCTTGTAATCCCAGTGGCTTGGGAGGCTGAGGCAGGAGGATCACAAGTTCAAAGTCAGCCTCAGCAATTTAACAAGACCCTGTCTCAAAATCAAAAAAAATAAAAATGGGCTAGGGATGTGGTTCAGTGGTTAAGTGCTCCTGGGTTCAGTCCCTGGTACAAAGGACTGGGGATGTGGCTTGGTGGCAGAGCTCTTGCCCAGCATGTGTAAGGCCCCAGGTTCAATCCCCAGCCTCCCCACCCGCTACATACACACACAAAGAAAGCTGAGCTGGTGCAGACTGAAACAGTGGGATGTGAGTAGGAAATAGCAGCAAAAGGAGTGTGTTTGGAGGTGAGGACTCAGCTTTTGCCAGAGTGAGGGGGACTAGAGAGCTTTGAACTGAGGAATGACATGAACTTTAACACTGTCACTCTGGCTGCTGGGTTGAGAACAGACCATAGAGACAAGGGTAAAAACAGGGAGGCTGGTAAAGGGGTGCTGCATCATCCCAGGAGAAATGGAAGAGGCTCAGATGCTGTGGGAAGGATGAGAAGAGGCCGGCACAGAGGTGGAAACAGCAGGATTTGCTATGGAGTATAGGAGGGAGGTGACAAGGACGTCTTCATTGTTTATGGTCTGTTGTGTTTAGCAAGGCTACTAGGTTTTGGGTGGAATCTCTGTATCCACCCAGCCTGACCCTTATTCCCTGTACCTAGGTGTTTGTGTGGGGGGGTGCGCATGTGCAGTCCCTAAGGCTGTACACTGCAGACCCATCTCCTCTGGCAGAACTAGGGGTCTGCCAGCCTCTGCCAGAAGGGGTCCTCATATAAGTCACAGATCCCTTTGCCTGCAGCTGGCTGCCTTCTTGTCCCTAGTCTGGATGGGAGAGGGGACTCAACCCCAGGGGCACTGGGAAGGGAAGTGATACCGGATCCCCAGAGGTAGCCTAGCACGCTGACTCTTCCTGTATCAGTGCCCTGCTTTCAGGGGCACTCCCAGACCCCTGCCCTTCAGCTGGAGCTGTGGGTCAGCCAGCCCTGAAGGTGACAGGCTTCCTCTTCCACCACTTGCGAGGCTGGTTTCCCCGCAGGCTCCAGGCCTGTGTAGGGACGGATGAGGCCTTAGTAAAGAGCCTCCTCAGAGGTGGCCCAGTCCCTTTCCCCTCCCGTTGGACATGGTCATACAGAATCCTGGGTTGGGAGGCCTCCTCCCAGGGCATCCTGTGTGGGGCCCACTGCCTGAGACCCTGAATTCAGGCCACGAGGCTTCCAGGCTGGCTAGGCCTGGCCTCCATTGATATCAGTGCTCTGCAGAGCCCTTTCCCATACAGAGGTCTGTATTAAAAGTTGGCTCTGGGTGTAAGCTCTGCCAGTCACCTGCATGTGATGGTAGCTAGTCACCTCACTTCTCTAGGCTGAACATCCTCGTCTGACCTTGTGGTGTAGCATGTTGGAGGTCTAAGTACTTTCTGAATAAATACCTAAGGAATAAGCTTTATTCGGTGCCTGCCCTGGAGTACATGCTCAGCTACTTAACTCATCCCCATCTACAGATGAAGAAAGCGAGACTCAGAGAGCAATACCACTTGTCCCAGGCCACAGAGTTGGGAAATGGTAGGGCCTGGTTGCCCTGTGCCCTGACCTAGCCATCCACCCTGCGCCATTCTTCCTGGCCCTTTCCACCCTCACAGGTGGCATCAGCCAGGAAGGGTAAATGGAGCTTACACTCTGAGAATCCCTGAGGGAGCAGGGCCTCCTGTCACCACGAGAGACACGGTGAATTAAACATGAACTCCTCCCTCAAAGGGCTGCCAATCTGGAGCTAGGAGCCACAGCACACGGATAGGCACCCCTCCTACATAGACGACCCAGGAAGCCTCCAGGGAGGGCTGGCATCTGGGTTTACAACTGGCCCTTTGAATAGAAATGTCACAAGAAATGGTAACCTTAATCAAGTTTCAAACATTCTGTTCCAGCAGGGCGCGGTGGCTCAAGCCTGTAATCCCAGCACTTAGGGAGGCTGAGACAGGAGAATCGCGAGTTCAAAGCCAGCCTCAGCAACAGCGAGGTGCTAAGCAACTCAGTGAGACCCTGTCTCTACATAAAACACAAAATAGGGCTGGGGATGTGGCTCAGTGGTCAGGTGCCCCTGAGATCAATCCCCAGCACAAAAAAAAAAAAAAAAGACATTCTGTTCCTTTGTTTAAGAGAGTATCAGTGGGGCTGGGGTGTGGCTCAGTGGTAGAGCGCTTGCCTCATATGTGCGAGGCACTGAGTTCGATTCTCAGCACCACATATATATAAATTAAATAAACAAATAAATAAAGGTATTGTGTCCATCTACAACTAAAAATATATTTTTAAAAAAGAGTATCAATGCCCCCAAGGAATCCAACATTATGACACCTAAATGAGCTCAGGTCACAAAAACTCACATTCCTCCACATGTCCCACGTGTAACTTGGGGAAATAGGGTCCCACAGATGCCAGCAATCCCCATCCTTGTAGGTGTATGCATGTCTACACAGACAGACACTTGAGCCACCAAGGCAGAGTGTCACCGTCTCTCAGGCCCGAGAGAGCTAGGCAGCCTGAGCAAGTGTGCCCTCCTTCCCTTTCCAAAACCCCCGAGCTGGGCTCTACAAGGGCTGGAGGGGCCTGAGAATCCTCTTAGAAACAGAGCTGTCTCACACGCCTCTCGTCAGCGTGAAGGGCAAACTGGTCTAGGCGACACCAAGGTTGCAGCAGGGTGCTTGTGATCAGGCTGCTGCCCTCGGGTGCCAAGACCCTGCCTGCAGTCTTGCCGCAGTCTGCCTTCCACAGCAGCCCTGCCTCCACTTTTGGTTTCGGTTTCTGTGTGCAGAAATGATCGCACCCTTTCCCTCCGCTCTGTACCTGCCCTCCTTGCTAGCCTCCTTCCTTCCTTCACTCTCTCACCCCTTGTCCCTGGCTCTGTAGGACAGAAGGAGAAGAAAGGGGATAGAGAAGTGGACAGAGTCACCACAGCCCTCACTCTTATTTCAGGGCTGGGCAGCCACTAGCAGTTGTGTATATTGTGCACAGCACAACTCTATGGGGCACCAGTCCCTTCCACATCACCGAAATCACCAAAATTGGCATGCTTATTAGCGTGCTTTTCAGGCAGATGGAGTAAAACATCCTGAGAAGGAGCATTTTTTCCTAAGTAGAATGAAGCACTTTGAGCTAGATGAAAGGTGTGAGTTTCAGCTCTGATCTCCTAGAAATCACAAGCTAGTCCCTGTCCCACAGACTACTCATCTCCCAATCCTTGTACGCCAACCCACAAGGTTAAAGCCCCACTGAGAGACTGTCTCAAAAGAGGCTGATCAATCCCTTCTAGCATGATTTGTAAGTCCCCAAGCAAATTTCTTCTTCTCAGTCCTCAGTTTCCCCATCTGTAACATATAGAGTAGATGAGATGATCTCTGTCTGAAGATCTCTGCACTGGCGTGCCTAGGAGGCAGGCCTCGGGTCCCCTTTACCTGGAAGAAAGGAGGTTATTGGTTGCCATCCCCAATAACCAACAGAAGCAGGACTCAGAGATGATTCTTTTGTTGAAGGATATTGATAAGGACCTCACAAGGTGCCCCATAGGGCCTGTGTGACCTGGGGGCAGGTCCTCTACACCTCAGTTTCATCCCTATGAAGTGGGGTAAGAATATTCACCTTGCAGGGGCTGTGAGGATTCCAAAAAAGGACAGATTGCAAAGGTACTGGCATAGAGGAGGCCCTCCAAGAAGGTGGAGAAGAAGGCGCAGTGGCACACACCTGTAATCCCAGCAGCATGGGAGGCTGAGGCAGGAGGATTGGGAGTTCAAAGTCAGCCTCAGCAACGGCGAGGTGCTAAGCAACTCAGTGAGACCCTGTCTCTACATAAAACACAAAATAGGGCTGGGGATGTGGCTCAGTGGTTGAGTGCCCCTGAGTTCAATTCCTCGTGCCAAAAAAAAAAAAAAAAAGGTGGGACAGGACCCTAATGGACTGGGCAGGGGGTGGGCTAGTGCTCACCTAGGCTATGCCTGCAGAGCAGAGCACAGCAGCCAGCTCAGCTGAGGCTCAGGCTCCGGGGTAGGAAAACTACCTGGTTTCCTTTGGGCTTGAGAGATCACCTTTCTACCTCTCTTCCCCATCCTTCCTGCCCCATGGGCCGCCTTCCTCTCTGCATGACTGGAGGATGGCCAGCTTGCACAGCTCCAGAGGCACACTCCCCTTGGCCTGGCGTGGCAGGCCTCCCAACCCCAGCCCAGCCTGCTCCTCCCTGGCCACACCCCACACAAGCCAGTTACTGCCACAACTCCATGCCCTTGCCCCTACCAAAGCCTTCTGTGCCACATGCCCTTCCTTTTGTCCGCTCCTCAAGAGAGCCAAATGGTGTGCATTGTTTAGGGCCTGGCTCTGACATCATCTTCTCTGGGAGGGCTGCCCCGGTCCTTCCAGTGAAGAAAAGAATCACTCTCCCTGTTGGCTTCTCAGCCCAGGGCTCATGATCATGAGGAGTCCCACGTCATGTCTGCTCTCCTCACAGAGCCCCAGCACCTTGTCAATAACCTAGAGACAAACCATCTCTGCCTTGCAGGGTGGGAGGTAGACAATTTCAATACAAAGAGACATGTAAAGCCTCCAAACATGAGCACCTCAAAATTCCAGCCAGCCAATCCTGTGCAGAGTGGGGAGGTTGTCAGGCAGCATTTCTGTCCTGTCCAGGTCTCTCAGAGGGCCAGCTCGCCACTTACTAGAAGATCAACCATAATAAACAAGTTTTGGAGCCCAAGGACAGATCTGGTCCTTCCTGGAGCAGACCGTCCACCCCTTCCTCAGGCAGAGGCCAGGAGCCACTTTGAGGGGTAGGCCTGATTTCTACCCACGGCCTCGTGGCAGCAGCAGCCCGCTGATGACTCAGGTCGGCTCCCCACCCTTCCCCTCCAGGAAGAGGCCCTGTCACAATCGCAGTTGTTCTACATAAAAATAGCTTTGGTTCACAGATACATGAGCACAGCCCTTCCCACTGAGGGAAGAGGAAGGCTGTTTCCTTGCCTGTCTCCCCTTAGCCCCTCAGCCCCTCTTCAAAATCTGATCTTCTGGGGTGGGTCCTAACACTTCTGAGGCATGACTTCCCCCCTGGTGTTGGCACCGAAAACTTTTTGCTGCTTTGCAATCTGCTTCACACATTTTATTTGTCCTTTGCATCAGAGATGTGAAGCAGCAGCTGAGGTTATTGAATCCATTTTACAGATGGAGAAACCCAGGCCAAGAGAGAAGGGGCAACTTGCCTAAGGTCACAGCAAGCTCGTATTGGAGCTGAGCTGCAGGCCCCTCGCTCCTCCGGCAGTGTTCCTTCTGTATCAACAAACGCCTCCTCCTTGGAAAATGTCATGGCCACAGTTTGGGCACAAAGAAAAGGGAGAGGAGAGGAAGGCTGGGCAGAACCTAGACGGGAGGGGCAAGATCCTCACACAGTGAACATGCATCAGGCTCCTCGGGTGTGCCAAGCACCATGCAAGGCACTGAGGATACACGGAGTATAAAATCTCTTCCTATGTGTGGGGGATTCTCTCTTGAGGAAGAACCCAGCTTCCACTACTTAGACTACATATGCCAGATGCGCCCTCTCCCTGCCGTCCTTGCAGCTAAGGCTGGGCATTGACCAGGCGTGGCCAATCACCCCACCACTCCACACTTCATGTCGGAGCTGTGACCATACATACAGGTCACAGTTGGTAGAGGCAGGAACAACACAGACACATGTGACTTCCAGAGGCAGCAGGGTCCCTCATTCACTGCTGGTGCAGCCTGCATCTGTGCTCACCGGTGGCAGCCTGTGCTGTCCCTCTAGTTCTGCAGAGATGTTGAGCATTGTTCCTTAGCAAGTGGAGAAAGGATCAAGTCCTGCCTTGGCTGCAAGTGGGAGAGGGAGTTGCCAGATTCTACGAATGGCAGGGAATCTGGGCTGGGGCTGAGACTTCTCTGGGTGTTCCAAACTAAGCCCAATGGCCTAGGGTGGGGTAGAGTGGGCACTGGTAGTCTCAGAGGCCCTGCCTACTGGCTGCATAAGCATCCCTACCTGAAACCTGAATCCCTCACGGGCCCTGCCTACTCTCTGCCATCTCTTTTCCCCTCTCTCCTCCCCTGCCTACAATTGCAGGCCTGCTTCTAGCCCCATGGCCTGCACCCAGACACATGGACACCTGTGACAGACCTTCCTTGAATCTACTTACTGCTCTACTTCATCCTGGAGTCAAAATAGTCTCTAGGATTCAAAACTGATGGAGTCACATCCCTCCTTTAGCACCTTCCAGGACACCCTGGCACCTAAGGCCCTGCCAACCCCTCTGGCCTGCACACCATTCTCCGTAGACCATCCAGAGCTCTGGTTAGTCACCCACTGTTCTGTCCACACCTCGCCTGCTCTCCCCTCACACCATCTAGTGCTGCCTTTGCTCATGCTGTTCTCCCATCTTCCCTGTTTCTGATACTCTTTCCTCTCTAGTAAATCTCAATCATTCTATGTGTGTATGGTACTGGGGATTGAACTCAGGGGCGTTCTACCACTGAGCAACATTCCCAGCCCTTTTTATTTTTTATTTTGAGACCAGTTGCCCAAGTTGCTGAGACTGGCCTCAAACTTGCGATCCTCCTCTGGAGGATCTGGAATTGCTGAGATTACGGGCATACTTCATTCACTCTTTTTTTTTTTTTTTTTTTGGTACTGGGGATTGAACTCAGGGGTACTCGACCACCGATCCACATCCCCAGCCCTATTTTGTATTTTATTTAGAGACAGAGTCTCACTGAGTTGCTTAGTGCCTTGCTGTTGCTGAGGCTGGCTTTGAACTCATGATCCTCCTGTCTCAGCCTCCCAAAGTGCTGGGATTACAAGTGTGCGCCACCGCGTCCGGCTCTCATTCACTCTTTTTTTAAATTTTTTTAGTTGTTGATTGACCTTTATTTGTTCATTTATTTATATGTGGTGCTGAGGATCGAACCCAGTGCGTCCCACATGCGAGGCAAGTGCTTTACCACTGAGCCACAATCCCAGCCCTCTCATTCACTCTTAAAGCAGCTTCAAATGCCAACTCATCCATGAAGCTTCCCTCACTCCCACTGAGGCTCCCAGGAATTCTGCTTCCTATATTTTGCCTGTAAGAGAGGTCCTGTGGCATCTTATGGGTGTGTGAGGTACTGCTGCTCACATCATCTACTTTGGCATGAAGAAAGATGTGCCTGTAGGACAGGGCCCAGGCCTCCAGGTCAAATAGACTTCAGCTCAAAATCAGGCTTGGCCATTTGCATGGTGTGGGCAGATCAGCAAATCCCTCCAAGGTCCCTTTCTTCAGCTGCCAAGTGGGATGTTGGTCTCACTTGCCACCCTATCATGAGGATAGAATGAAGTGCCTATAGGGAGGAACCCAGCACAGTGCTTGGTATGGAGTGGTGTACAAGTGTCAATTTTCCTTCTGTGCCACCCTGAGTGGCCCTCTCCAGGCCCCAATGACAAAAGGGTGACTTCCCTGTCAGTCTGCCCTGCTTGAACATGAGCAGCCCTTCCAGGCCCAGGACTGATATGCCTTGGCCAGCCTGGGCTCTGGGGGCTTTTGATGCCTAATTGAACCCCTGGGGCATGGCCATCCAAGAGACACCTGTCTGGTCTTCTGGTCTCCCCTTCAAATTCACCCTCAACTAAGAAATGTCAGGCAAGTCAGAAGACACAGGTGGGGGCTGCTCACAGGGCATCTCCTGGCCCAGGGAGAGCGCAGGTGCGTTCCCACTCATGTGCATGAGTACTTGGGAGTAAGAGCAGGTGACTGTGTGTGTGCGTGTGGCTGTGCACAAACTTGATATGTGTGTGCTGGGCTGCTGTGGCTGTCAACTCAGAATGAAAAAGCCCACACTTCCTGCTAAGAATCAATTAGAGCATTTTTTAATATTAGTCCCAGATCTCCCAGCACCATGGGGCTGGAAGGAAGGGGACACAGAACAGGGAAGATGTCTCTCCTGAGCAGCAATGGGAACAGAAGTCGAGACTTCAAGTTCTTTCCCTCTGGGATACTAAGTCACTGCATAGCATAAACAAGTCACCATTCCTCTCTGGGACTCCGTTTCCCTTTTTGCAAAAGCAAGAGGGGAGATTAGAGTAGATTCTGTCTCTGTCTCTCTCTCTCTCTCTGTCTCTCTCTCTGTCTGTCTGTCTGTCTCTCTCTCTCTCTCTCTCTCTCTCTCACACACACACACACACACATTAGTATCCAGAGTGCACTCTCCAGCAGGAGACAACAGATGAATCACCCCTCCAGACCATCTTTGGAAACACCTAGCCCCTTCCTCACAATCATGTGGAGGAGGGGATATGGAGGGAGTTTCCAGTGGAGAAGGGCAAAGTGCCAGCCAGCTTCCACCCTCATCAGCAACTTCCTCTCCACCCCTATCCCTTCTTTCCAGTTCCCACATCCTCAACCAGAAGAGAAACAGAAATTAGTTGCTCAATAGGAAAAGGCAAGAGCCCCTCCCTCTCCCCTCCATCTCAGCTGTAGTGGGGGAGAAGAAGGGACAGACGGCCTGGTGTGGTGGCACACACCTGTAATCCCAGCTACTAGGGAGGCTGAGGCATGAGGATTGCAAGTTTAATATCAACCTCCGCAACTTAGTGAGACCCTCTCTCAAAAAATAAAAAGGGCTGGAGATGTAGCTCAGTGGTAGAACATCCCTGGGCTCAATCTCCAGTACCATGGGGCGGGGGGAACGTAGGGAGAGGGCTGAGTTCATGAAACTGGTCCCTTCATTTTATAGGTGAAAAAAAACCCTGCCCAGGGAAGGGCAGTGACTTGTTGGAGGACACCCAGTGAGACAGGCCAGTGCCAGGATTAAACCCAGCTTCCAATAAGGAGGATCTCTAGTCAATTCCATGTCCACTGAGGATACAACACAAGAATGGAGCTGGAATTGCAGTGAGGCGCCTTAGGGTGAACACCAGGATGCACTTTCTCTTGCGATCTGTAGGCCCCAGGACAGGTAGCCAAGGAGTGCTTCTCGCCCCGGGCATGCCTCTTGAGTAGTGCACTGTGGAACGAGGTAGCTCCCTGTAGTCAGGAAAAGGGCTAGAGGGAGCCGACTTCCAGCCCAAGTTATTCTGCAGGGATGGGGGACAGGGTTCAGGAGCAAGAGGAAGCCTCCACGGCCAGGATGCACGCTCAGCATCACTCCATTCCCACACAGCTATAGGAGAGAGGATCCCGTTTTATAGGTGAGGAACTGGAAGCCCAGAGAGGTTAAGTGACAGCCCCAAGGTCACACAACTAAAAAATAGAGGAACCTATGTGATATGACCCCAAAAATCTTTGTTCTCTCCACTAGTTTCCCAAAACATGGACCACAAGATGAATTTTAAAACGTGGTCCAGCCAGGTGTGGTGGTGCACGCCTGTAATTTCAGCAACTCTGGAAGCTAAAGCAGGAGAGTCAAGTTCAAGGCCAGCTTCAGCAACTTAATGAGACCCTGTCTCAAATTTAAAAATTAAAAAAAAGGAGCCTGGTGCAGTGGTGCACGCCTGTAATCCCAGCACTTTGGGAGGCTGAGACAGGAGAATCGCAAGTTCAAAGGCAGCCTCAGCAATGGCAAGGTGCTAAGCAACTCAGTGAGACCCTGTCTCTACATAAAACACAAAATAGGGCTGGGATGTGGCTCAGTGGTCTAGTGTCCCTGAGTTCAATCCCTGTTACCAAAAAAAATAAAAAATAAAACGTCTATAGGTGTAGCTCATTGGTAGAAAGCCCCTGGGTTGAATCCCTAGTACTGAAAAAATAAATAGAAATAAATAAATAAAAACATGGTCCACAAGGTGTGTTTATAGGTGAATAATACATCGATCCAAATGTAAATCAAGAAAAATCAATCAGCTCATCAAACTCATGATTTTACAGATTACATAGCTCAGAACTAGGCTAAGTTTTAAAGGGAACTGATGTAAAGGAAAATATTAAATGGATAATCGTTTAGGAAGCAAAAATCCAGAAAGTGCCACATGAGTGGCTAAAGCTTCCAAAATGGTGTTTGAAACTCCCCTATTCAGAGGCAGTACATATGGGCCTCTGTTTGGCCACCATGGCTGGCAAACATGGGTCAGTCCTAACATGGCCTCTCCTGTCTAGTCCTTCTGGCTGTGTATGGAGGGGGCAGTTCATCCCTGGTAACTTCAGCCTTGGGAGATGGGAGGAAGAGAGCCAAGGCCCAGCTGCTGGGTTTTGGGGTGGAAGGGAGCAGAAGGATGAAGGGTGAGCCTGTGGGGGCTCAGAAGTGTGAAACACTGTCCCCAGACACCTGGAGTCAGCTCTTAAGGGAGCAGAAGTGTCCACTTGGCCTGGCCTGCGTGGGTGCCCTTCCTCTCTCAGTTTTAGCTCCTTGTTTCAAGTCCCAGTTCCTATTCCCTGTCAGGTCAGTTTCAGCCTTGCTCACTGAGGAGCCACTGGCAGGAAAGAGGCTCTGGGCCTCCCTGAGGAAATGACTCACTATTGGATGGGCCTCTATCTCTCCCTCATGGGCCTCCAGGCCTGATGAAAGGAGCAGGTTCCAAGCAGCCTGGACGCCATGGAGCCTGGATGATGGCTGTCTCTAGGCCCAAGGGACTGAGAGAGCATGCAGAGCCCAGCTAGGGCCTGGCCAGCTGATCATGCAGCCTGGGTCAGCCCCAGAGGGACAGACGATTAGGAGGTCAAGCACTCTCACTCCAAGGCTTGATGATGGGCAAGCCTCCAAGGCAGCAGCATCTTCCCTGTCAGAAGGAAACCCTGTGGTGAAAGGCCACCTTCCTTCAGCCCTCTTACCACACTAGCCCTTGGGGCTGCCCAGCCTGCCGTAATTACTCTTGGCCTATTCAATCAGTAAGATTTAAGTCCTAAAAGATCACAATCATATCTATCAATAAGCACTTGAGACATTTTCCACAAAGTTCTGAGTCAAATGCTCTTTGTGTAGAATTTCATTTCATCTTCACAACACTTGGGATAGGTTCTGTTATTCCCTCTTAACAGATGATAAACTCAGTCTTAAAGAAGGGAACCATCTTGCCTGAGGCCAGATACAGGCACAGAAGACCCAGGACCTGCTCCCGTACTGTCTGGCTGAACTGTGCTATTTCTCCCATCCCCAAGAAGCGAGAGGTCACCATTGGAAAAGAAGGTCGGTCCTTCAACCAAGACTTGAACTTGAATGGAACACAAAGCCCAAGGACAAGCTTTGTCAGTTGCCCATGCGTTAGTGTGAGTGAGTTAACAATCATTGGGACCTCAAACAGTGAATGCGTCCACATTCAACACATCATTTAGTCCACACCAACGAGAGCACAAATCATTGTCCCCATCTTATAGCTGAGGAGACTGAGACTGAGCAAGCGCCACCAGCTACTCCAGCCCCCTACGAGCCCCTCTCTCACCATTCTCCCAGAGCACACCTTGAAGGCAGGGACGGAGACCCAGGGCTGGGGGGAGAAGCAGCTGCCGGAGAGAACAGACCATGGATATTCCCTGGGTGTCCTGATGTCCATCGTCATGTCTTTGTGGGGTCCCTGGAGCTGCACGCAGGAATGTAAGGGCTGCTGTGAAGCAACACAGCTGCCCTGTGTCCTCTCCCCGATAACCCTCCACTGTCAGCCTCTTTTCTGCTGAAAAGATGTCAGTTTGTTTTAACTGTTCTTCTTAGCACATTGTCTAATTATGGTGATTATACATGTGTACGAAGAAAAACATGCAGAGGACTTGAGGTGGTTTTTAAGTGAAGTTAAGCAATGTCAGTGCCTGCGGGAGTGGAAGTTCTATAATAGACTGTTACCTTTGACTGTGGAGTTGGGTGTTGCTCACCGTGCAGTGATGTTGCAAAGTAGGATTTCTCCTAATTAGTGACCTAACCAGATCGGCATTGGACTTTCTGATGTGACTAGAAAATGGCCTTTAAAAAATAGGATCCATTTTTTGTACGTATCTCCCAGAATTTTACAAGGAAGGCCTAGGTTTTTTTATTTTGGGGGGTGGGGATGGGAATTGAACTCAAGGGCACTCAACTACTGAGCCACATCCCCAGCCTTTTTTTGTATTTTATTTAGAGACAGGGTCTCACTGAGTTGCTTAGCGCCTCCCTGTTGCTGAGGCTGGCTTTGAACTCAAGATCCTCCTGCCTTAGCCTCCCAAGCCATTGGAATTACAAAGGTGCACCACTGTGCCTGGCATCAGGTCAATAGTTCTTAACCTTCCTGTGTCCCTGGGCCTCTCTGTCATCTAGTGAAATCTGTGGATCCCTTCTCAGAAAAATGTTCTGAAGTGCACAAAAAAAAAGTAAAATAAATGTCTCATTCTATTTTTTCTTTTTTTTTCTGCTAAAACAGAATTCCATAGGCTAAGAAAATTATTTGGCTCACAGTTCTGAAGGTTGGGAAATCCAAGATGGACAGGCAACAACTGGTAAGGACCATAACATGGCAGAAACATCACATGGTGAAAGAACAAGAGAGAGATTTAGAGAGAGACAGAGAAAGGGGGCTGTTCTCCCCCTCTCATAACTAACCCACTCCTATGATAAAGGCCTTGATCCATTCATGAGGGAGGTGCCTCAGGACTTTATCTTACCTTTTAAAGATCCCATCTCCTAATACAGTCACAGTGGCAATTAAATTTCAATGTTAGTTTTCTGGGAGACATTCAAATCATAGCCACAGGCTTACAAAGAAAATCAATTAGGGGCTGGGGCTGTGGCTCAGTGGTTGAGCGCTTGCTTAGCATGCGTGAGGCACTGGGTTTGATCCTCAGCAGCACATATAAATAATAAAATTGAGGGGCTGGGATTGTAGCTCAGCGGTAGAGCGCTTGCCTCGCATGCGTAAGGACCTGGGTTCGATCCTCAGCACCACATACAAGGCAATAAAGACATTGTGTCCATCTACAATTAAAAAATATATATATAAAAAATAAATAAATAAATAAATAATAAAAATGAATAAAATAAAGATCCATCAATAACTAAAATATATATATATTTAAAAAAAGAAAATCGAATATATCAAAATAGTCATCAAACAATTCTTTTTTTGTACCGGAGATTAACCCAGAGGCTCTCTTCCACTGAACCACATCCTTATCCCTTTTTGTTTTTTACTTTTTACTTTATTTTTTACTTTTTCCACAGGGTCTTGCTAAGTTGCTAAGGGTCTCACCAAGTTGCCCAGACTGGCCTTGAACTTGTGACCCTCATGCCTCAGCCTCTGGAGTCTCTGGAAGCACAGGTGTTCTCCACCACACTCAGCCAAACGATTTTTAAAAACAAAAATTTTTGATGTAAACCAGGTGTGGTGGCACACGCCTATAATCCCAGCAATTTAGGATTGCAAGTTTGAGGCTAGCCTGGGCACGCTTGCCAGACCTTGGCTTAAAAGAAAAATAAAAAGAAAGGTGGTAATGTAGCTTAGTGATAGAGTGCTTGCCTAGTATGCATGAGGTCCTGCATTCAATCCCCAGTACCCCAAAGAATAAAAAAAATAAAAAGAACTAGGGATGTGGCTCAGTGGTAAAGCTCCCTGGGTTCAATCTCCAGTGGAAAAAAAATAATAATAATAATCATTATTATTATTTGTGTAGAAATAGGTAATAATTTATAATACATGAAACATCAAGATCAAACAAAAGGTTTAATAACTGCTGTAATTTTGAAATAGTGATGAATATAAACCATATTTTGAAATATCTGAAAAAGCTGTAACACAAATTTAAAATGTTTATGATTCTTTTATGACACCATCTCAGGTCCTTGCTGCTATGATTAATTGCCTATACTCATTATCAAAGAAAATGATCAAATTCAGGTAGAACTTAGTGAAAATAAATATGCATTTTTTTCTCTTCCAAATTTTTAGGCTTCTCAAGTTCTACCCTTGGATCTTTGGGGATCCCATAAGCCCCAGATTAATAACTCCTGGTCTAGTTCTATCTTTTATTTTATAGCATATGTATATAATTGTACCATAAGTAGATTTCAAAATCTGATTAAGTATATAAATAAATAAAGTGTCCGGAGCAAGTACTGGGTCTCAGGAAATGGGGGCCGGTGTGCCCAAGGCCTGGGTTCCTGCCATGGTTATGCTGTTTGGCACTGGGCCATGCCCTTCCCCACCACCAATGGTCTCTATGCTCGTCTCACACTGAAGCCACTCAGCAGGAGAAAAATAGCATTAGGTCTGAGGTTATTTTGACTGGTTCATGAGAACATATACAAGATGGAATGTTGTTAAAAATGAGTGCCACCTTCTGATGGATTCACAGCTGAGTCCTGTGGAAGCCCAGCCTCCAGAACACCCCAAGGCCTTTGTCCCCCAAGGCCTTAAACCGCCTGCGTCCTGGGAATGCCCCCAGGAAGCCCCTGGCGCCTGCTTCCCCTCTTGACTCATCCAAGGTCACATGGGAAGCACAGTTGTTAACCCTCGTGACTAAGGTCAGGGCTGACAGACTCACAAGAGACCCTGAACACCAGAGGCAGCAGAGCTGAGAGGTTCTCAAAGCCTAGAGGGCTGACGGAGCTTAGAAGAGAAGTCCCTCCAGCTCCTCCAGCTCTGACTTCAGCTTCTGAACAGACCCACCCAGAACTCAGGCTTGGACTCCTCAGAGCTCAGGCTACCCTTCCCCGCTGCAGAGACCTTCAAGGTTCTGGGGACTCATGCTCCCCTTTGGTCAAGTTCTGCCAGATGACCCAACTCCTCTGCTCCAGAACCTGTTCCCTCACCACTTTCACTTTCTTACCAAACCCTTTAGTTTTATGTCCCTTCGACCTCTGCTCCCCAAGGCAACCCCCAGTTATCAGAGGTGGCTGGAATCAGGAGCAGAAAGACCTATATTCAAAGGTGGACTCTGATTAGATATGGAAGGCCACTCCACCTCTGTGAACCTCTCTGAGGAATGACCTCATCTATTCCATGGACATGCTGAAATTGCAGCCCTATCTTTCATAGCTGTTTAGAGGATAAAAAAATATTTTTAACCACAATGAGATATCCTCTCACCCCAGGTAGAATGGCTACCATCAAAAAGAGAAAAAAACAACAACAAATGTTGGCAGGGCTGTGGTGAAAGGGGAACTCTCATATGCCTGTGGGTGGGAATGGAAATCAGAACAGTCACTACGGAAAAGAGCATGAAGGTTCCTCAAAGAACTAAAGATAGAAATATCATATGATCCAGCAGTCCCACTACTGGGTATACATCCAAAGGAAAGGCAATCAGTCTGTCCAAGACACACCTGCACTCCCATGTTTACTGCAGCACTGTTCACAACAGCCAAGATGTGGAACCAACCTGTGTCTCCTGACAGATGAGTGGATAAAGAATTGAGAACATATACAAGATGGGATGTTGTTAAAAATGAATGCAATCCTAGCCGGGCGCGGTGGCTCAAGCCTGTAATCCCAGTACTTAGGGAGGCTGAGACAGGAGAATCGCAAGTTCAAAGCCAGCCTCAGCAATGGCGAGGTGCTAAGCAACTCAGTGAGACCCTGTCTCTACATAAAACACAAAATAGGGCTGGGGATGTGGCTCAGTGGTCGAGTGCCCCTGAGTTCAATCCCAGTACCAAAAAAAAAAAAAAAAAATGAGTGCAATCCTGTCATTTGTGGCTACACGGATGGAACTGGAGGACATCATGTAAAGGGAAACAAGCCAGATGCAGAAAGAAGGATATCGCATGTTCTCACCCACATGAGGAAGCAAAAAGAGTTGATTTCATTGTGGAGTAGTGGTTTCCAGAGTCTAGAAGGAGGAGAAGGTGGAGAAAAGTTGGTTAACAGATACAAAAATACAGTTAAATAGGATTCAATTCTAATGTTCCATAATAGCACAGTAGGGTGACTAAATTTAATAATTTATTATATATTCAAAATATCTAGAAGAGAGGATTTTGAATGTTTCGCTTACAGTGTTATTCCGGAACTCACCTTATGACAGGGCCGGAAGCCCAAGAAGATCTGTTCTCCTGGTGAGGCTGCAATCCAGTGTCTACACCTGTGTTGCTTTTCACATATTCCACTTAGTTTTCCCAAGGTGCCTAGGCTGGCCTCAAACTTATGATCCTTCAGCCTCTGCCTCCTGAATCACTAGGCATGCACCACAAAGTTTGATTGATAATCAAATTTTCTGGCTCTATTTGTTGAACATTCTGAAGTCAATTTTTTCCTTTTTCTTTTTAATCTTCTGGAGCCAATCTTAACTGGATCTTTAAGGTAGGGAGGGAGGGCCCAACTGAAGTTGAACTGTCACATAATTCTCTCGAAACCTGACCAAGGACTTCCTGAGAAGAGTCAAAGGGAAAGAGGATAGAAACAAAAGCAAACTCTGCCTGTGTCCCAGGTCATCATTGACTTTTGTTTTGTTTTTGGTACTGGAGATTGAACTCAGGGGCACTTGACCACTGAGCCACATCCCCAGCCCTATTTTGTGTTTTATGTAGAGACAGGGTCTCACTGAGTTGCTTAGCGCCTCACCATTGCTGAGGCTGGATTAGAACTCACGATTCTCCTGTCTCAGCCTCCCAAAGTGGTGGGATTACAGGCTTGCACCACTGTGCCCGGCTATCATGGACTTTTTTTTTTTAATATTTTTTAGTTATACATGGACACAGTGTCTTTATTTTGTTTTGTTTATTTTTTATGTGGTGCTGAGGATTGAACCCAGTGCCTCACACGTGTGAGGCAAGCGCTCTGCCACTGAGCCACAACCTCAGCTCATATCATTGACTTTTTTATTAATACACCTAACACCAGAGGCTGTTAACAGACCTAACACCTGAGCTCAGCCTGGGCAACATAGAAAGATCTCATCTCAAAAGAAAAAATAGCATAACCACTCAGTGAATGATTTTCAGCTCTGACAGCAAATAATAAACTCATGCCTCTATTTCATCAATTATCATTTGATTTATCATTTCTAGAACAACTCTAATTATTCTCTGCTGGAAAAAGTTGTGTTCCTTATATCCATCTCTCCTCTCTTGTCACCCTAGTCCCAATATTAGATCTTTTTAAATTAATGCCGAATGTACTGCCAAATCCTGAAGCTGCTGCCACAGCTGTATTTCAGGAAGCCAGCACTGCAAGGTTGCCCCCCAACCCCAGCAAGAGGACGTCAGATAGGACACTTCCATCAGGCCATTTCCTGATTCCAGACATCAACGCTGAGCTGGGCAAAAGGAAAACAGCCTTTTGGTGTCTGGAGCTCTTCCCAACAACAGTGCAAACGACAGGACTGGGCCTGTTTCCTGAAGAGGAAGAGGGTGGGGAGGAAAACGTTGCCAGTGGATTCAGGGTCCCTGTGTGGCCTCTGTCCCTTCCCTTGTCTTTCCATCTGTAAGATACAAGGACTTCCTACCTTAGACTTTCTTTCTGTTTTTTCTTTTTTCTTTTCTTTTGGTACTAGAGAATGAACCCAGGGGTACTCTACCACCAAGCTACATTTCCAGTCCTTTGTATTTTTTATTTGAGATTTGAGATTGATTTTTATGTTGAGAGTTGCTGAGGTTGGCCGCGAATTAGTGTGCCACTGCGTCTGGCCCTACCTTGGACTTTCTATGGTAAGAGTCATGGAGAGGGCTCAGGGAGGACTTCCTGAAAAGGGAGACAGCTATCCTGAGAGAGAATGCAATACTGTAACAGTAATGAGGGTAGCTGCTGCTCCCTGAGGGCATTTTGTGGGCACCACAGAATCCTAGTTCGTCTTCAAAACCCTCAGGTGGGTATTATTTTCCACGCATAACAGGAGGAAACAGGATTAGAAAGATTAGGCAAGTTGTCAAAACTCAGAGACAGAAGGCCTGTGCCATCAAGCCAACCCAATCTGCCCTGTGGAAGCACTTGAATATCTGGAAATTCTGAAAAACTCAAAGATCTTTCTGGGGCTTCAGAAACAGATGGGAAGCCAGGAGCTTAACCCTTCCTGAGCTCATAGAGACGCTGCCTCCTAGGGCCTGAGAAGAGTTAGCCTCAGGGCCTTCCTGCCTGTCTTGCTTGCTTGCTTGCTTCCTTCCTTCCTTCCTCCTTCCTATCTCCCCCCTCCCTTCCTTCCTTTATTCCTTCTTTCCTGTACTGGGGACTGAATCTAGTACACTAGACACTTAATTGCTAAGCCACATCCCCAGCCCTTTTTATTTTTAATTTTGAGAAAAGGTCTCAGCTAAGTTGCTCAGGGTCTTGCTAAATTGCTAAGGCTGGTCTTGAACTTGCGATACGTTGCCTCAGCCTCCAGATGGCTGGGATTACAGGTATGTGCCACTGTGACCAGCTTAGGGGATTTCTCATAACTTGAGGAGAGTACGGGGGACTCTTTGTCATGGGAAGACCTTTGCTTCCCTGCAGCAGAAACCCAGATAATGCAGAATAGCTTGGGGGCGTTCCTCTTCCCTCACCTTCCTGGAGACAAGCTGTGCACATACAACCCATCCCACAGACCAGAATTCTCTAGGATACACCATACCCTGGAGATATTGGGAACCCAGTGACTTCAGCCTCAGCTTGGCCTGGCAGTGGCCACAGCAGGGCAGACCTGCTTCCCTTCAGACCCAAGGCCAAAGGCCTGGGAAGGAAACTAAGTGAGGCGGGATGAAGTGGAAGGCCTAGAATGCTGACGTTGCTGGAAGGGAGCCTGGAGGGAGGGAACCAGGAAGGGCTAGCCCAGCTCTTTGAATGAAGCCCGCTAGGTTGCTCTGGCATCTCTGTGCATTCAGGGCCACAAGCACCTTACCTTGACCAACCAGCCCAGGCTTGCAGCCAGGAGGTCAGGTGGCAGGTGTGTGTGTAGGGGGGTGGTCCTAATTGGGTCACATTGTGAGGGATGAACCTGAACCTGGCCCTGACCCAGACTATAGGATGTTTTTCCTCGTGAGCAGTCATGAGGATAGCTGGCAAGCAAAGAAATGTCTATATTTTAACTAAGCTTCTTTCTTGTGGCTCCAGCCTGGGATTCTGCCCTTCAGAGCCCAATATCAAGAAGAGATTTAAACAAAGAGACACAAATAAGGAAAAAACCAAAGCCTCTTTGCTTTTATATGAGGGCAGGAGCCTGGCTCCAAGCCGGGGCAAATCTGACAAACCCAGAGCTGCTGTGCTCTCCTGGCTAGGGGCCTGCCAGGGACAGTGATGACTCCACTCACTCTACAGCCTGTCCCAGCTCTGGCAAACAGACCACAAATTGTCCATCTTGGTCAGGGGGTCTCAACAGCAGCACTTCCAACATTTTGGGCCAGATGTCGTGTAGGGCTGTCTTGTGCAACATCTCTGGCCTCCATCCCCTGAATGACAGTAGCAATACTCTCAGTTGTGACAAACTAAAATATCTCCAGACATTGATAAATGTCTTCCATGGGGCAATATCACCCTGGTTGAAAACCACTGCTCTAGATCCATTCTTTCCTTCTTGAATAATAAGATTGTTGCTTTTCAGGTGGTACAAAATCAGGAAAAAAAGATCAAGAAGCTGTGAGACTACCCTTGCAGCTAGGTGTGGCCATGACTAAGAACTGGTCCATAAGATGCATGAAATGTGGGCCAAAATGCACTTCCAGAAAGCATCTTTAGTGGGAAAGTGGCCCCACTCCCTCTCACTGATTAGAATACAAGGGTAGTATCTGGAGCTGGCTTGCCTGGAAGTCCACTGATAAGATGGCTGAACAGCAAGAGAGAAGGAGGCCAGGTCCCGGATGACCACTAAATTCACACACAAAAGAAATGAACTTGTGTCAGAGCTATCTTGACCTAACTTCCCCAGAGCCCAGGGTTAGTCTCTGATGAATTCTCCTGACACCATGGCCTCTTGCCAGTCACAATCAAATCTAATCCTAAGTAGCATATAACTTGGCCATGCTAGAGGTGTCAATCACCCACTGTCTAAAAACTAGGGACCATCAGAGTGGCCCAATCCAGTTCTGGTACCACTGGACCTCTCCACATGGTCATCATCCTCTCCCTGTCCTGGTCCTTCCCTAGGGCTCCCTGTCTCAGGAAAGGCACCCTCATACCTTCAGAACCGAGTCACTGATGTCCCTCCCACTCCATCCCTCTCACACCCACGAGCCCTCAGTTCCCCATTCTGCCTCCTATAGAATCTAGCCCTCCACACCACCCCCAATGCCTCACACCCTCTCACCTTGTCTCCTGTGAAACTGGTCTCCTTGCCTCCAGGCTCCACCTCATGGCCTGTGCAGCCCCTCTTTGAAACCCTCCCAGGCCTCTCCTTGGTCTCTGGGGCAGAGTCCAAGCTTTCTGCGTGAACATCAAGACGTCTTGCCTTCTCCCACCAGTCCCTTCGTACCTCTCCCTACAGGATGCTTCAGGAAGGATTCGCCACCGGTCTGGGAACACACTGTGATTCTCAGTTCCCTCTGTCTCAGGTGTCTTCCCCAACTCCTCTGTTTGGTAAATTCCTACTCTTCTATCAAGGCCCAGGTAAAAGTCACCTGCTCCATGAGGCCATGCCTGATTCCCCCAGTAAAAGCAGCCCATTAATTTCATCTCTGTGCTGCTGTAGAACTAACAGAGCTTGTCCCGCTGTGTGTGCTGAGTTGAGGTATCTGTTTCCCACAATAGGAGCAAGCAAAGTGGGAGGATCCCGTTTTTTGTTTTTGTTTTTGTTTTGCACCAGGGATTGAACTCAGGGGTACTCAACCACTGAGCCACATCCTTTGCCCTATCTTGTGTTTTATGGAGAGACAATAAATGCTTAGCGCCTTGCTGTTGCTGAGGCTGGCTTTGAACTCGTGATTCTCCTGTCTCAGCCGCTGGGATTACAGGCATGCGCCACCGCGTCCAGCTGGCCTAGGGTTTGATCCTCAACACCACAAACATAAAACAATTTATCTTATTTTGTTTTCAAAATTTCCTTTCCAAGAGTAATTATCTTTCCTGAGAGATGAGAATGAGCAGCCATTTCAGGTCACACAGCTTATGCACACACTGTCAGAGACCAGTTCTCTCTGCCACATCTGGCTCTCCCTCAGGATCTGAGCCCACCTCACTGCCAACCCCAGCCATGGTTTCTAAGGAAGCATTGATCCCCAGAACTAGTCAGACTGTGGGAAAAGTTCTTTGTCCTTTTATTCAGCTAACAATTTGGGATTTCTTTCTTCTTCCCTTTTTTGGTTCCCGGGAATTGAACTCAGGGGCACTTAACCACTGAGCCACATCCCCAGCCCTTTTTATGTTTTACTTAGAGACAGGGTCTCGCTGAGGGCCTCACTAAATTGCTGAGGCTGGCTTTGAACTCATGATCCTCCTGCCTCAGCCTCCTGAGCTGCTGGGATTACAGGTGAACCACTGCACCAAGCAAAATGGAATTTTTAATAGGAAAACAAGGAAAAACCAAACACTTTTTTTTTTAAACAAAACAGATGAGCATGTTCAGATCCTCCCACTGAGCTGTCACTTCCTCCTCTTCAAAATCAGCAGGTGAGAATAGATGGTGTCAAAGATTCTTATCAGTCCAGTATCCTGTGATTCCATGATTAAGTTTTGCAGAAGGACAGTGGGCTGGTGAATTCTGGTGGGGAAGGCAGTACCCTAGGGACAGGAGCTACGGAGAGGAGGAGGATAGGGTGATGCTGCAAACTGACCAGCACCCACCCCCTCCCCTTTATGAATTGACTTTGGAGGTCAAGTCAGTCTGAACACTGGCCAGCCTAGAGCTGGGGGTTCAGACCTGTGGGCTTTCTGCTTCAAGAAGTGTTCTGTCCCCTCTCTCTGCCTCAGTTTATACACCTTCCTTTCTGTTGGCCACCCCTTTGGCTTCTCAGCCTGAACCCTCTTCCCCACTCCTGCCAGTGGGGCTTTCTGGAAAGCCCCGGCACTGTGCTGCTGACACAGGAAGGGGACAGGGAGGCCCTGTGGGCGAGTTCCTGCGGAGGCTCAAGCTCTCAGCTGTAGCCCTGGGAGCCTCAGTCATTTCCCTTCCCCCGCCCTCCCAGCTGGGAGGCCAGAAGTTTCATCACAGCTAGGTTGTTGTCCTTATAAGGAAGGCCTCTTGAGCCGCTCCCCAGGGCCAGGCTGGCTGGTGGGGAGCCAGGCTGAGCCTCAGGGCGTCTCTAGATGCAGGGAAGTGGGGATGCCTCAAGCCCATGTCCCTGGGCTGAGCCTCCACCTGAAGTCACATATTCTCCAGAGTAATGACAGGAAGCATTCTGTTGTGGCTGTAGGCCAGGACTGCAGAGGGTCAGAATCCCAGGTCCTAACACTAACTTGGGTCTCCTAGGAAAGTTGCTTAAGCCTGTTTCCTAAGCTGTCAAATGGAGGGAACATTACATTTTCCTCATGAGACTTCTGTGGTGACAGGGAGAGATCAACAGCCCATGAGGCTGGAGTTTATTATTAAGCTTTCAGTATGGGGCTGGGCCATGGGCTAAGTGTTCTACAGCAACCTTGTGGAGAGAGAATCCATCCATTTTACAGATAGGAAAACAGGCACAGTTAGTCTGAAGTAACTCCTGAGTTTTTTGTTTATTTTTCCTAGTCCCCGGGAATGAACCCAGGGCCTTGCACATGCTAGGCAAGTGCTCTACCACTGAGCTACCTCCAGTCCCACTCTTGGGTTTTGAATTTAGGTGTGTCTGTCTTCTAATCTTAAAGTATGTTTTTGCTACTTACACCCAGCTGTTACAGGCAGAAATATTATTTCTTTAATAAGATTAGTGGCTATAGGGAGGAGTTTCTGCCATTACCTCTCTGCCCTTCTTGTCCCCTGACATAGCCTCCTATCACAGAAACCTCCACTTGAGTGAGTTCATGTGGTCTTTTCTGAAAGCTCCATTTGTCTGGGACATGAGAGGAAGATTAAGAGAGGCAGGAAAATGAGATTTGGAGGAGGCACAAAATACAGTGGCTCCAGAGACACAGGCTCAGGTGGAGGTAAGAAGAGGAGGCAAAAAGGATGGACCTCCTCCAAGCCTCCCCCAATTCCGGGGCCCTGTCTGAAGTCAGCCACTTTGTGGTTTGCAAAATCCTGCCCTGTAACTACCCACAGGACTTCAGGCCAGAGGTATTGCAGCCTGTTCAAAAAGAAGGCTCCCCTTCTCTTCAGTCCTCAAGACCAGAGGGCAAGTTCTTGTCCCAACCTTCCTTAGCCCTGTGGCTAGCCATTAACACTATGCCAGCAGCTGTTCCCTTCAAGGTGGCCCTCCAGAAGGGACCTAATTCTTGGGTCAGGGTTGAAGGGACACTCTCACCAATCCAGACTCCTTTCAGAGGAAGGGACCTGAAAGTGGTTCTTCTGAGGTTCCCCAGCTTCTGCAGGACACACGTGGTATGGCTGTCACACATCAGATCAGTTCACAAGGGACACAAGGGTCACAGCCACAGTTGATAGGTCCTGGGTCAGGTGCTTCCTGTTGTGTTGATCACAGGGACTGTGCAGTGGCTCTCACAGAGAAGGAAAGGAGCCAGCCTTTGGCAAGCACAGCAGTGCTTTCCCACATAGAGGATTGGGAGTATTTTAATCCCCTTTTGTGACTGAGGAAAATGAGGGCCCCTAAGACTGAGACTTACCCAAAGTCCCTGGGTGGGGTCTGAAAATCAGTAGCCTGACTGTAGAGTTCTATAAATGGGCCCAGGGCTTCCCTGAGCACACTTGAGGTGCTGAGATGTTTCAGGGGTCCACAGGCATAAAGCAGAGCCCAGGCTCACCCCTAATCAGGAGCAGGCTCAGAAGGTAAAATAGCTGGAGCCACCAGTTTGAAACCTTTATAGGAAACACCTTTTCATAAGAATCAAATCAAAATTGGGGGAAATTGTGTTGGGGAGCCACATTTAGGCATGGTCTTAATATACCTTGCACAGATTGCTTATTACTTGCAAAAGAATAAACATGAACCAGACAGTAGAAAAGCAGATACTTTGCTCAGGTGATAAAAACAAAGAGCATCAATGAGGATCAGATAGATGTCATGCTGCCAGATATGATACCCTGAAAAGGACCCACTACCATCCCTGCAGGTTTCTGGCCAAGAATCCATAGTCTCAACCTCAGACAAACCCCAAAGGAGGAATGGTCTATTAAAAGGGTTAGGAGGAAAGACTATTCTTCCAAAATGTCAGTGTCGTGAAAGACAAAGACAGACTGCAAATGTTTCAGATTAAAGGAGATTAAAGAGAGTTGATAAGTGTATGTAATAACTGACCATGACAGGAGGAAAAATATGATAGATATGTCAAATGATAAAAATTGGAATATGAAAATAAACTATTTACGTTGATATTGTTTACTGACACTGATAACTATAGCATGGTTACATGAGAGAATATACTTACTTTTAGCAAACATATATTGAATATTTAGGAATAAAGGGCTGTGATGACCAACTTTCCAATGATTCAGAAAAAAAATAATAATGTGTACATGTGGAAGAGAGAAAGGGCTGAGAAGATAAAATGATAGGTCAATCTGGGCAGAATATGAGAGTGTTCTTTGTACTAGTCTTATTCTTGCAACTTTTCTGTTTATTTCAAAATAATGTTTTTTAAAATGGGAAAGCACTGTTCCTCACATTTAGACCCTGGCCCAGAGAAGCACCAAGGGGAGGGAGAATTGGGTAGGGCCTGGCTAAAGTAAGCAGGGACCCAGCACTGGTAGAGACAATGCCTCCAGCCCAGCCTATAGGAGGAGGGCCCTGAAACTGTGTTTGGGGAACTGTGATGCCAACTGCCACCTACCCTCTGCCCCCTTAAGGCCAGCCCTGGAGCTGGCTGCCACACCAACAAACAGGCTTAGGACAGATAAGTTTCATATAAAGGGATTTATTGCCAAACTTCAAAAAAGGCGCTTCATAAGCAGAGGATACAGAATACCTCCTCCCTAGGGAGAGGCAGAAAGGTGGCCAAAGCAAGGGAACCAGTGGCATTTGGTCACTGAGATGGTCCCAGAGCTACTTGCCCTGCCACTCAACAGAAGAAACTGAGGCCCAATTCCTGGCAGCAGATGACCTGGCCAAAGCCCCAGCCAGTCCTGGCTGCTGGTAGGGGAGGCTGTTCCCTGAGGGAAGATGGCAGGGGGTCATGTGAAGGTGGGCACCTGGTAACATTCTTGCTCTTATACAGAAGAGATGGTAGGAAAGGCAGACTGTGGCATAGGACCCTAAGGACTGTGGTTTGCAGAGGATGATAAGGGCTCATGAACCGTGGCATTGCTGCTCACCTCTGCCCCTACCGGGTACAGGTCAGAGAGGAGACCTGCATCTTCTGATCTCTGCCCAATGCCCTCAAAAGCAAAGTGACAGTACAGTAATGAAGACATCAACCTGCACTGGCAGGTCTCAGTGGGCAGGGCTGGTGGCTAAAGGTGAGTGGGGGCAGTGGGCAGAAAGGCCAGGGCATGCTGCTGTGGCCCTCTCTTCTCCTCTGTAAACAAAAGTGCACGTGGAGAAACCTCCAGGGCAGGTCCTACAGAAGCTGCCCCCAGCCCCACTGCCCAGGTCCCCAGGCTCCACCCTCAGTGTAGCTGCTGCAGCAGGATGAGACTGGATATGCTCCCAGAGCAGGCACAATGCAGGAGGGGACTTGGGAGGGGACCAGGAATGGACCAGGAAGGGAGAGAGGAGAAACTCCTCCTTCCACTATAAAGTTAGGAGGGGCAGCCCACCAGGGGCCTGAGCTGGAGAAGACTAGAGGGGAGAGGGAAGGGATGTCAGACTCCAGCAGGCCCCATCAGTGTGTGAGGAGATGATGGAGACACTGGACCTGTTTGACTTGAGGAGGAACCACAGAGACCCAGATAAATCCCATCTGGGGAGGCACAGAAGTTGGAGGGGGCATTTTGAGGGCTGATTTATGATAATCACATACAGGTTTTTCTAATGTTGACACTGGGCCACTCAGGGATTCACCCCTTTGAGAGTGTGGCAGGCTGGACACAAGCTAGTCCAGAAGCAAAAACCAAGCTAGGAGACTAGTTCCTAGCTGAGTTCCTCTTCTTCCCTGAAATCCTCCAGACCTGTGCCTTCAATTGCAGCTCATCAAAGAGGAGGAGGCTGCAGGAAATACCCTTGCTTTGCGGAAAAATTTATAGGCCCAGAGAGGGGCCACACAGTAAATGCCTTCCTCATGCAGACAGAAAGCATCTGCCTCAAGAGGCCCCAGCTGAGTCCCAGTTTTCACCCAGCTGAGGGATGATCCTACAGTCTACACCCAAGGCCTGTGAAGCTATCCAGAATAGGTGGGAAGGAGGCTGACTCGGAGGCTGTCTGGGAACATCTGGAGATGGGAGGAGGGGCTACAGTGGGGCTCAGCTGTGTTCTGTTCAGAAGTCAGGAATGTAAACTATTGGGGGTGGGGAGCAGAGATGATGCCACCCCTAGAAACCCCAAGAACTGTGCCAAAGCCCTGGGGGAAGTTTGGAACAACCACTCAGCACACAGGGCCTGAGTGTGTGCTCTTAGCCCAGAGCCCCAGGTAAGGCCAAGCCAGAGAGACAGACAGTGGTGCTGGCTGGTACCTCACACCACTGGCCAGGGCAGAGTGGGAAGGACACCAGGAGTCTTTTCAGGTCCTGACCAAACCCTGACATGCCCAATGGCCCTCTATAGCCAAGCTGCACAAGCACATGTCTCAGCCAGGCTGGCTATGATGAGGGCGGCCAAGAAGACCTGTGTCTCTAGTCCAGCAGGCCTATGGTGCACTTCTCCTGTAGAGTGTCACCAGTTCCTTTCGCTTCTCCCTTAGCCCAGGGGCTTCCTGGCTCTGGTCTCCCAAATCCTTCATTTCCTGCAGGACTTGCGTGGCCTGCCTCAGCTGCTCCACAGCCTGGCTGAGCAACGCCTCAGCACTCACTGGGGGCGGATCGCTGCCCAGCACCTTGCTCAACAGTTTCTGTGTCTGTTCTGAGGCCATCTTCACCTCCAGTTGGGCCCGATGCAGCTGTTCTCTGGGCAGCCGTGGATGCCGGGAGCCTTCCGCAAGCAGGTCACCAAGGGAGGAGCAGCGGGGATGGAACTGAGGTGGCAAGTCCCAGGAGGACAGTGCTGTGGATGAAGCTGCATCCTCTGGGGCAGTTTCTGGAGTGCCTGCACCCTGGGATGGCTTGGGCTCAGGACCATCATCCACACCATTCACTGAGAACTGTGCTGAGCCTGGGACAGAGGACTCAGGGGTCCCAGAACTCTGGGTTGGCTCAGAAGCCTCCATCCCACTCAAGCAGGCTTTCATTTTCTCCGATAAGATCTTGGGTGGGGGTGTAGGGGGCTTTCCACCTGCCCTTGGGGAGGCCTCTGCAGTCTCAGAACAGGGTACCTTGGACAGTTCAGCATTCTCCAGAACAGGGAGCTCCTTGGGGCTGGGGGTCTCCCAGCTCACTTTCAGTTTGTCAGGCAAGATGCTATTGGGGGGCTGCTTAGAGCCACTGTCCTCTCCCACCAGGATCTCCGAGTCCTCTTGGCTCTCAGGTTGGGCTTCAGAGCTGCCTGAGACTGGAGTTGGGGCTCTCTCCCCTGAAGAGGGCTCCACCTTATCACTAAGGCTGGTCGTCTCGAGTGCTGCAGAAGCCTTGGTAGGAGGCATAAGGGGCCGAGGTGTCTCCTGGGGCTGGACTGCACTGACATCATTGCTGGGGGCAAACACTGGTGGCCCACTGTCTGGAACATCGAGATCCAGGCGCAAAAGCCCATCAGAAGCTGCGTTGGCTACCTGGTCAGGGGGGATGGTATCTGAGTGTCAAACTGGCTGAATGGCCACTGAGTCAAATGTTGGTTCCCTGAAGTCTCAAGCACATTCACTCCTGCTGCCCCTCCTAGAGACCTGTGTCCCATCTGCCAGCTCCTCTCCAGCACTTGCCTAACCAGCTAAACACCAGGGGAGAACCACTGTACCAAATGGACTTGCCTACCCGCCTGACTCTGGGGACCCATAGGGACACTCAGCAGCCCAAGTCATGGGGATCTTTTTTTTAAAATTTTTTTTTTTTTTTATAACTTTATTTTATTTATTTTTACGTGGTGCCGAGGATCGAACCCAGTGCCTCACGCATGCGAGGCAAGCGCTCTACCACTGAGCCACAATCCCAGCCCCCATGGGGATCTTCATAGGGAGCTTCAGAGGCCTTGGAGCAGAGCTGGCAAGAGGCTTCTCATAAGGTTCCTCAGATTCTAGGGGTGCTGGCAGGGACCCTCACTCCCTTTTATATGCCCCATGTGATCTGGCCAACGCCTGCTGTGAGTCATGTGGGACCCCCACAGAAATATTCCTCCCACACACACAGTTTCCCTGAGTTCCTCTCCGAGGGCCACCTCCAAACCTTCCCCATAGGTGCTCCTCTTCTCTCAAGGACTCAGCTCCCCCTCTGCAGCTCCTCTCCTCCAGCTGACAGACAAGAATAGGCTGCCTCATCTCGACAACTAACCTTCCAATGACCCTGGGTCCATCCCTCTCGTGGTCCCTGCCTTCGGGGGCATCCACATCTCCACACTGACTCGTTCTCTTAGAAAATGTGCTGCAAACATTCCCACCTGCCTTTTCCTCATCACTGCCCTTGTCAACTGTGGACGCCACAGTTGGTAGACACCACATGGCTGCTGTTCCCCAGGTCTGGGCCTCTGGCTCTTGAGATGCTCTTCCAGGGCATTCTACCACTGATCTGCATCCCCGGCCCTTTCTGTTTTATTTTGGGAAAGGGTCTCACTAAGTTTGAGACTGGCCTTGGACTTGTGATCTTCCTGCCACAGAGAATACAACTGTACACCACTGCACCCCGTTTGGTCTCTCTTGCTTCCTCTTCCTTGGCTGCTGCCTACTGCCCTCTCCAGCCCCCAAATGTCACATTTGCTGAGGTTCTTTCATGGCCTCCAAAATTTAACCTCCTCATCAGCTGCACTGGTCTAAAAGGGATGCCCCCTTACCCCTCACCCTTGCTCATATATTCTCGCCAATTCCCTGTGCCCAGCACCTCCCTTTGCTCAGTCTTTAGGCCTTTGACATCACTAACCACCTTCTTGCTCTGTCTAATGCCAGCATTCAAGCAAGCCCAGGTGGCTCTTGCTTCCCAGTGTCTCCCATGGGCCCTTCCCTTCTCATCCCCACCTGGAGCCGAAGTGGCCACCTCCCCTACTTCTTTCTCTCCCTCAATCCAACCCACCTAGAGGGCCTTAAACTAACCTCTGGATTGTGCCTTCCCATTTTGTCCCCAACTCTTGTACTCAAGGTCTCCACAAATTCCTCCCTAACCCCATCTTCCCAGACCAACCACCCAAGCCAACAGAGCCACTTGCACACCTTGAACTGTTCTGCCCCGTGCCTCAGCAGTCACCACTCCCTCTGCCAGGAATCCCATCATTCCAAGTCTGCCAACTGAAACCCCTGCTGTCCTTCAAGGGTTAAATCAAATGCCAGTGGCTCCTCCATGGTCCCTCCTGCCCACAGCCTCACATAATTCTCCTCTGTACAAAATTAGACACAGCTCTTGGAGGTGTCTGCTTGGAGGAGTCTGTGGGCAGGTCTATCTTCCAACTGGAAGCTGAGTTCTGAGGGGCAAGGACTGGTCTCATGCACCTCAGTTTCCCTCTGGCCAACTCTGGCTAATGCCATTGTGTAGCCCATAAATGAAAAAGACTATGGGCTCAGGGACATCTATACCCTGAGCATATATAGCACAGGTGCCTCATTTCCCTTCTGTACATCACTCGGCAAGCCCAACTGAGTGTCCTCAGGAAAGAGACTACCTCTGGAGCCCCAGGCCCAACTGACCTCCCACCACCCAAACTGCAGGCACAGCCTTACCTCCTTCAGGTGGAGTCTTGTTGGTGGCCGGCGCCGTTGGCCCCCCCGCACCCGGTCCCGTGTTACATGCTCCAGGACACAGGTCTTGTCCACCTTTACCTGGGAAGGGGAAGGAAGTAGGTCAGCCCCCATCAGGCCTTGGTGAGATTAGGAAACACCCACTGCCCTGACTTAGGAGCAGTCTGCACCCTGCATCCTCACTTGACGGGGCTAGCACCCCACCCCTGCCCTGAGGTATCTTCTGCTTCTGGACCTCTGCTTCTCTCTAAGTCTACACTGCCACTAGCAGTCCCTTTGTCAAGCCTGAGGCTCTCCTGTTCTCTGCAGCTACCCTCTTTGCCTCAGTCTTCCTGCCCAAATATGAGCTCACAGTGCTTACCCTTAGTCTATTATAAATATCTAAGCAACCCTGAGGCTGTTGCAGGGCTTACCTGGGGAGTGGGAAGTGGAGAGAAGCCAGACCACATCCCCTGGTATTTGCCTTCCAGCAAAGGCTTTCCCTGACCCTTGCCTTTCTCCCAGGCTCATGGGGACAGCCCAGGAAAGAGCAGGGTCTCTGTCTCTTGGGCCTGAATGTCTAGAGGGCAGCATCTCTTTTCTGAGGGTCAGGAAAGGGAGTCAAGAGTAGCTGGAAAGCCAGATTCACATAGGAAATCTGGACTTTGAACCCTGGAATAGCCTGTCCCTGTGATGGAGTGGGGGCTTAAACCTGCCTGGAGTGCTAACAGTCTCTGTCCTCAGTGGAGGAGCAAGCAGACCATGCTCTGACAAGATTGTGGGTGACAGTGGGTGCGGTGGCACTGCCTGTAATCCCAGTACTCCTGGAGACTGAGACCGGAGAATCCTAAGTTCAAAGCCAGCCTCAGCAACGGCGAGGAGCTAAGCAACTCAATGAGACCCTGTCTCTACATAAAACACAAAATAAGGCTGGGGATGTGGCTCAGTGGTCGAGTGCCCCTGAGTTCAATCCCGGTACCAAAAAAAAGATTGTGGGTGAGTCCCAGGAATGGCTCCTATATCCTCCCCCAGCACCACAGTGTGACCCATCAAAACTCTCTCTGCAAATAGGAACACTTTCCCTAAGCAGTGAAGAACTAAGCATGACAAAGTGACACAGGAGAGAATGTAGGAGCCACAGCTGGGAGTCAGAAGATCTGGATGTTAAGAGGGTCTTGCTTGGGAAGGTTTGTTCCCCTCAGGTCTCATCCTCTGCAATCCAAGGTGTCACACAAGGTGGGCCTCAAGGTCATTTTAGCACAAATAGCTAAGGAACTATGAGGTCAAAGACAAAGACAAATCCTCCCCAGGAGATCCTGGCCTCATGGGATATACTGCCCTCCCTGAGCTTGATCAAACCACAATTGCCATAGTCACCACTAAAGCACAGGTGGTTGAGGTCACTGCAGACAGATAGGGAGACTCAAGGCTGCAAACCAGGCTGTAAACCTTGCCCAACTTCATGGGCAAACTGAAAGGGGGCTTCCAAACTGAGCTCACCCCCAGCTTTCTCTTGCCTTGGCCTCCTGCTGTTTCTACCATACTGGGCTGGAGATATAGCTCAGTTGATAGAGTGCTTGCCTCGTATACACAAGGCTCTGAGTTTGATCCCCAGCACCACACACACAGACACACACACACACAGACACACACACACACACACACACACAAACACAAATATACCATACCATTTACATTTTTTTTAAACTGGGGATTAAACCCAGGCCACTTTACCACTTCATCAGGCCACATCCTCAGCCTTTTTTTCCTGCCCCCAGCCCTTTTTATTTTGAAACAGTCTACCTAAGTTGCTTAGGGCCTCACTAAATTGCTGAGGCTGGCCTCAAATTTGTGATCCTCCTGCCTCAGCCTCCCAAGTCAAAAGGATTACAGGTGTGAGCTACCATGCCTGGCAACATACTTCTTAATTTAAAATAAGTTACTCAGGCTGGGGCTGTAGCTCAGTGGTAGAGCACTTGCCTTGCAAGTGTGAGGCACTGGGCTCGATCCTCAGCACCACATAAAAATAAATAAAGCTATTGTATCCATTTACCATTAAAAAATATTTTAAAAAAATAATGTTACTTAATTATGCCTCAGTTGCATCTATAAAATGGACACCACCATGCATTTTGATGGACTGTTGTGAGAGTTAAATGAAGTGTACCCCAGGTGTCCTGGTGTTTATAGCAGTAACATAAGTGAGGGATAGTCTGGGCCGAGGTGGGCAGGGTCCTCTCCCAGAACCTGGCCACATGACTGTATCGCACCTCATCAAAAGCCTTGTTCTTGCCTCGGCTGATCCCTTCATTGAGGGCTTTGATCCAGGATTCTTTCTCTTCCCCACTGGGTGCCTGGAATTTGATGTCACTGACCTGCAAGGGATGGATGGTAGATATTTTATAGAGCTCACATTTAGGGTCACATTTTCATGCCCGATCCCAAAGTCAAACCAAAAGGACCCCACACCAGGTCTAACATCGGGACTTGAAGGTTAGAGTGGGGAAAGACCAACAGAGAAGGTGCCCTCCCCTAGCCCATAGCTGCTGAAGGCTTGAACTGGTATCAGTTTTATCCCGTGGAAAGAGGTTGAATCTGGACTCCCCCCTGCCAGCTGCCTAATCTGGGCTTCAGTTCACTTTTTGTTTGTTTGTTTTTGTCTTTTTTTGTTTTTTGGTACTGGAAATGGAACGCAGGGAACTCTATCACTGAAGTACATCCCCAGTCCTTTTAATTTTTTATTTTGAAACAGGGTCTTGTTAAGTTGCTTAGGGATGGCCTCAAATGTGTGATCCTCCTGCCTCATCTTCCCAAGTCACTGAAATTGTAGGCATGATTACCACCATGCCCAGCTTCAGTTCTCTCTGTAAAGTAGAAATGGTCCCAGTCTACACCCATGCCAGCCTGAGTATAATGACAGAGGGGACAGGCATGAGGGGTGCCCATAACGAAGTCTCACTGGAACCACAGCAAGTCTCCAGCTCTGCAGAGAGTCCTACACCCAACCCTGGCCCCACTGAAAAATATGCCCCAACTCCTGAAGCCCCTGGGTCTCCTTTCTGGCCTTGAATCAGACCATAATCAGGTCATTGGGGTATCAACTCCAACCCCCGTCATACAGATGAAGAAACTGAAGCTCCAATTACAGATGGGATGGCACTTGACTAAAGTGGTCTAAAGTAATCCCTCCTGACTCTTAGCTTCCCACCCACATCAACCCCAATCCCTCCCCACTGCAGGCAGGAGCTCTGGAGAGGCAGCTTGGAGCCCTATCCCTACCAAACCTAATGGCCAAAGATGAGAGGAAGGTATGAGGTGACATCATGCAGTAGAGAGAGGAACAGAGCTTCCCAGCTGGGTCTTCACCACTTACAGCTACCTAAACTTAGGGCTCATTTTCCTCATCTATAGAAGAGAATACTACCATAATCTGCCTCAGGAGCTAAAAACATCTTTAAAAATGATGTATGTAGGAAAATGCAAATTAAAACTACACTGAGATTTAATTTATCTGCAGTTCAGAATGGCAGCCTTCAGCCGGGTGCGGTGGCTCAAGCCTGTAATCCCAGCACTTAGGGAGGCTGAGACAGGAGATTGCGAGTTCAAAGCCAGCCTCAGCAATGGCGAGGCGCTAAGCAACTCAGTGAGACCCTGTCTCTACATAAAACACAAAATAGGGCTGGGGATGTGGCTCAGGGGATCGTGTGCCCCTGAGTTCAATCCCCAGTACCAAAAAAAAAAAAAAAAAAAGAATGGCAGCCTTCAAGAATACAAATAAATTGGGCTACAGATATAGCTCAGTTGGTAGAATGCTTGCCTCACATGCATAAGGCTCTGGATTCAATTCTCAGCATCACACACACAAAAAAAAGTAATAATAATGCTGAAGAGAATATGGAGAAAGGCAAACATTTTTACACTGTTGGTGAGATTGTAAATTAGTACAACCACTATGGAAATCAGTATGGAGTTTCCTTAAAAGACTAGGCATGGAACTACCATATGACTTAGCTATACCACTCCCCAGCATTTATCCTAAGGAATTACAGTCATCATACTACACTGACACATGCACACACATGTTTATGGCAACATAATTTACAAAAGCCAAACTATGGAACCAGCCTAGGTGTCCAGCAGTGGATGAATGGATAAAGAAAATGTGGCATATATACACAATGGAATTCTATTCAGCCATAAAGAATGAAGTTATGTCATTTTCAGGAAAATGGATGGAACTTGAGAACATTATGTTAAATGAAATAAGCCAAACTTAGAAAGTCAAAGGTCATATGTTTTCTCTCATATGTGGAAGCTAGAGAGAAAAAAAGGGGAAAAAAGCAGGGCAGGGGGAATCTCATAAAATTAGAGAGGAGACCTTTAGAGTAGAGAAAGAGGACCAGGAAGAAGGGGAAGGGGAGGGAAAGGGGAAGTACTGGAAATAAAATTGACCAAATTGCCAGTTGCTGTTTTGCACGCCTGTAATCCCAGCTACTGAAGAGGCTGAGGCAAGAGGACTAAAAGTTCAGGACCAGCCTTAGCAATTTAGCAAAAACCTGTCTTAAAACAAAAAAATAAGCCAGGTGTAGTGGCACACCCCTGTAATCCCAGCAACTTGGGAAGCTGAGATAGGAGGATCACAAGTTTAAAGACAGCCTCAGCAACTTAGTGAGGTCCTAAGCAATTTAGTGAGAACTTGTCTCTAAGTAAAACAAGGGCCAAGGATGTGGCTCAGTAGTTAAGCACCTCTGGATTCAATCCCTGGTACTAAAAATCATCATTATTATCAAAGTAAAAAATAAAAAAATTGAAAGGACCAGAGATGTCGTTTAGTGATAAAGCATCCCCAGGTTTTATCTCTAGCACTGAAAAAAAAAAGAAAAGAAAAATTAAGTAAATTGTTATGTGCATGTACAAATATGTTACAAGGTGGCTCATTGGCTCAATGTTTTAGCATGTGTGAAGCCCTGGGTTCAATCCTCAACAGCATAAAAAACAAATAAATAAAAGATGTATCTAATTTATATACCCACGTTCACAGCAGCATTATTCACAATAGCTAAAATGTGGCAACCATCCAAATGTCCATCAGTGGATGGATGGAGAAGCAAAATGTAGTGAGTACACACAATGGAGTATTATTATTCAGCCTTAAACAGGAAGGAAATTCTGACACATGCTACAAGATAGATGAACCTGGAAAACATTATACTAAGTAAAATAAGCTAACACAAAAAGCCAAAGACTGTATGATTCCACCTATACAAAGTATAAAAGTAGTCAAAAATCATAAAGAAAATAGAATAGTGTTTGCCAAGAGCTGGGAGAAGAGGGAACAGGGAGCTTAGTGGTTTTTGTTTTTATTTTGAGACAGGGCCTTGCTAAGTTGCTGAGACTGGCTTCAAACTTGTGATTCTCCTGCCTCAGCCTTCCAAATTGCTGGGGTTACAGGCATGTGCCATTGAGTCTGGCTTCAGCTTCAGTTTTACAAGATGAAAAAGAGTTCTGGAGATGGATGGTAATGATGGCTATAGTATATTGTGAATGTATTTAATGACACTGAACTAACTATACTTTAAATGGATAAAACAGTAAATTTTATGTTATGTTTTTTTTTAAGATGTTGATGGACCTTTATTTTATTTATTTATATGTGGTGCTGGGAATTGAACCCAGCGCTTCACACATGCCAGGGAGGCGCTCTACCACTGAGCCACAACCCCAGCCCCTGTTATGTGTTTTGACCACAATTTTTTTAGAAGTTTTTTTTTAAAGTTAAAAAAAAAGACATATCTGAAGTACTTAATCTGGAGTTTTGCAGAGTGAAGTAATTCCCCAGTAGGAGGAATTAATGTGTTGCCATTCCTCTGGATAAACAGTCCCAATTTTGTTGTCTGGAAAATGGGATAACACGTTCTACTACAAAGCAATGCTGAGGGAATTAAACATGGTTTAATTGCTATGTGCCAAGCCAGAGCCTGGCACATAGTAGGTATTCAGAAAATAATTACTGAATGAATGAGCCAATAAATGCATTGGCCCAAGGTTCCTTCCTTTGCCCTGTTTTTGGGCCGCTGCCTACTCTGACCTCAAGATGCCCTAGTTCTTTGTTGGCAGTGGCCAGCCTGCCCATCCCCCATCCTGGTGTTAGATAGCGCCTTCCCTCCTGCCGCTCTCCCAGTTATGTAACACGACAGTTCAGTCAGCCTGGCCCCCTCAGCATCCTCATTATATAACTTCCTCCTGGACACACAGCCTCCTCCTCATGCGGGGCCTAGGTGCCCCCCCACACACCAGGCATAGCCAAATGCTCATTTGCATGACCAGGGTAAATTCAATCCTGGCAGCAGATCTGCAGTTAAGTCAAAAACCCCAGGATACCTTGGCAACTGCCTCTCAGTCCAGCCATGAGAGATGCTGAGGCTCAGGGAGGGACTGCGCTTCATTCAAAGCACAGTGGCCTTCCTACAAAGGCCACCTAACCCTGTGATGGGAAAGGGAGTCTGGGGCCATCACCTCTGACCTCAGCTTCTGCTCTTATACAGGGGCTCCAAGCTGGTGACGCCCTTCCCTGGTGCAGGCCTTAGCATCCCTAAGAGGTTGAAAAGAATATAATGCAAGTCAGTAGCCAAGAAACGAGAATGGGGCAGGAAAGAGTCAGATGGCTGTCTTTACTACTCTGGGCCTCACAGGGACAAGAACAGAACTACTGGCTCCAACTCACCCTGTAGCCCCTTCCCCATTGGCCCAGTCCACCAGATACAGGCTGGTGGGAAGGGTTTTGCTCCCCTGGGAGAGGAACTGCAAGCTCTACCCTAAGACACCCTGTAATACTGGCTCAAAGAGCCAGGCATTCCACAAGGATGACTGGAATAGGGATGATTAGCACAAACACCAAGAAATTATGTCCTGAAAGGCCACAGGCTACACAGGTCCCTGCCACAAGCCCTTTCAGGAAGTCCCAGGAACACTGGCCCTGCTAGGAGCTCAGATGCTCAGTCTGTGGCTCAGACTGGCCACAGAATAAGCCCACAAGGCCTGGGGGGAGGGGGGAGGGCAGAATGGCAAGAGAAAAAATGGGGGAGGGGGAAAAGGAGGTGGGAAAGAGGAAAGAGCCAAGCTGGCCAAGACCAGCAGGGCAGCAGGGCCCAGCAGTGGCCACCCTGCTTCCTGGCAGTGGCTGCTTGTGACCTCATGGGCAGGGGTGTGGAGATGGAGAAGCAGGGGGAGAGGGGCATGTGAGACACTGGAGTCTTTGTTTATTTGATTAGAAGGGAAAAAAGCGGCCTCAGGACCAGACAGCCAGGGTCACATGACCTCCTGGCCGGCTAGAGGCTGCAATGAGGACCTCAGGAACACCCAGGGCGATGGGAAAAGCAGGAGGGTGGGAGGGTAAGAGGACACAGGTGGTATCTTGGGCCAGGTCCACTACCTGACCTCTGGGGAGCCCCTGCTCAATATGAGCTGGGGAGGTGAGGGTCAGGGGCCTTGAGCTAGAGCCAGGCCATACCTTCCCTCGGGCAGTCATCACCACTTGCTCCACAGCCCCATCTTCCAACTGACTGCCCTGTTCCCAGAGTCACCCAGAGTCAACTTGAACTCTCAGCAGAGTTAGAAAAAGGGAGGAGGGTGCTGGACGAAGAAGATGAAAGTGCAGCTGCGCAAACAGGCCTTTCTGAAGGTGATATCCCAACTAGAGCTGGGCCCCACCCTCCCAGCCCACTAGCAACTGGTTCTAAGAACTGGAGAAAAGAGATGGGCCACAAAACAGTATGGGCAGAGGACAGAGGCAAGCCCCAATGCACATCCACATACTAGGAGGCACTCACAAAGACCCCAGCAGAACCAAAGCCAGGGAGACACTCAAGTACACATAAGGAGGTGCACACAAATGTGCCAGACACACAGGCACAGACCTTCACATACATCGTACTCTGATCTCAAACATATACACACATACTGCGCTCAGTCGGAGAGATAGTGGGTCTCCAGGATAGGGCAGGGGCTGAAAGATCTAGAGCCTGAAAGATCAAAATGTGACCTTCTTTTCCTCAAAGAGCCCTAAGCAGCAGATGTTAGGTGAACCTGGGCCCAGCCACAGGAATCCTCAGGACACTATAAACCTGCCCCCGCCCTGGGGCACATTCTCCAACTCCCTGGAGTCAGAGCTCTACAGCACTCTCCAGTGCAGGCTGGCTTGCTTCTTTGCCCAACCCCCTGTAAAATAGGACAAAGGGTTAATAAGTAGAGCATCATGGTCTCCTCCTCTTCCAGGGATTACAGAGGACAGAGTTTTTGGCCCCTAAAACTGGAAGAGAAACAGAATGGCCTCCAGCAGGCCCAGATAATACCTACTCCCCAGCAGCCAGCCTCTGTGACTCAGCTCCACTCTGCAAGGCCCCACATGACATGCAGAGGTTAGGGTGAGGTGTGGCGAGAGCTGATGAGAGCTAGCAAGAGGTGCTGCATGTGCCAGCCTCAAACCTGAATTCCCTCCTAACACCTGTGAACCTGCACCAGGTGTCAACACCCACCAGACTCCCAGCCAGAGTGGTGCAAACAGCAGACTTCATCTGTGCACAGACCAGGTCCCAGGCAAGAATCCCTCAGGCAAGAGACTTTCCCCAGCTATAGCCAAGAAAGTAAAGGGTAAGGGAGGAAAGCTGGGGACTGTGGGCCTCTTAGCTCTGGGCCCTGGAGCAGGCCTGAAGGGACTCAACAGGAAGGCCTGGGATGAAGAGGAGGCCACATCCTTAGTCCTACCTAACTGTCAGGGTGTTGCAGACCTCGTATGGTAGAGGCCTCACGGACAATTCTCCTGCCTCTTGGCCTCCTGTGAGTCCAAGGTGCAGAAGAGGGCCAAGGGCCCGTCTCCCAGTGACTACTTCCAATCACAGCCTAGAATGGAGGCCTCAGGGTCTAAAAGAAGAAAAGGAGAGGAGGGCTCTCAGTCAAGCCCTAAGTGCATCTCCCATCAACCAGGGGCTGGGGAGCCTCCAAGACAAAATGAGTAGAAGGTCTAACCTGTGGCAGTTGCTGGATTTGGGCCTCAGCCAACTCAGTAGGAAACCTGCAGGCTGCTTCTCAAAGCCCAGACTGGTTCAGCCACCCAAGGGTGATCTTCCCAAGCAGAATCTTGCCTGGAGGAAGGTAGGCAGAAGTGGGCATATTCCTACCTTGTTCCCTGGGGATCTCAGCAGGATAAAGCGGTGTTTCCGCTTGAGGAGGGCACGGAGGTCCTGGCACTTCTCATAGCTACCCAGCTCTACTGTCTCCACACACTTCTGCTCATCCTGGGGAGAAAGACAAAAGGGACATAAGCTGATGAGAGCCAAACCCACCAAAGCCCTCAAAACCCAGGCCATGCCCAGACCCTGATCCCACTCAGGAAGGATATCACATCCCCAAATTGTGGTATTCAGACTCTGGCAAGTAGACAATGTGCTGACAGGAGGGAAGCCCTCAAAGCTTACCATCCAGGTAAGAAATGGGGCCCCAGCCTAGGGGTGGGTATTTGCCTAAGGGCTGAATCCAGTGGCCTAAAGCCAGAGGAGAAAAAAGGATGGCTGGAAAGACTTGGAAAAGTATACCAGGGGCCTGTGCAGGCCCAGAGGCCAGACAGAGATTCATGGAATCTTGGAAAAGGGATGCAGGATGTCACAAAATTGGGAGAAAGACTTTCCAATTCAGCACAATGATCCTGTGTTGGCTCCCCTACTTGGCATCTTCCTCTACTGATCCCTGGTTGGGGAGAGTGGCATCTCATCCCAGGTTGCAGGCCACACACAAAAGAGAGGGCAAGAGCTCATTCAAAAGCATCCTACCCTATCCCCCTGCATGCCACTCTGAGGCCTCACTGCTGGGCAGGCCAATGGCCAGGACAGTGCCCAGCCTGGAGCCTACCAGCCCTGACCCTTAAGGGTTTTCTCCTTGGGCTCTACCCATCAGGTGCCTCTCCAGCAAGCTGCCTGGGACAAGCTCCTCCTTCAGCGGTGGTCAACTGGTTTATCTTCCAGGGAAGACCCAGCTAAAACAACATCCTGGGAAACAGAAGCAGATCCTTTGGGGAAAAGGAGTACACTGCCTTGGAGACTAGCTGACAAGTTAAGGAAACTTGCTGATGTCCAACACATAGTGAGCACTTTTGCCTCCCTGATTCTCCAGAGCCACCCAAGAACCCTTAAAGACTAGAGCTGCTGGGCACAGTGGCACACACCTGTAAACCCGGCTTGGGAGATTGAGACAGGAGGATCACAACCAGCAACTCAGTTTGAGGCCAGCCCCAACTCCTCAGTGAGGCTCTAAGCAACTTAGTAAGACCCTATCTCAAAATTTAAAATAAAAAGGGCTGGGGACATGGCTCCGTGGTTAAGCGCCCATGGGTTCAATCCCCGGTACCTCAATACCTGCATTATTTGACAGGTGAAGAGAATGAGGCCTGGAGATGAAGTAATTTGCCCTAGGGACACAGACTCAGACCCATATCCCAATCCCAGGCTAGGATCTTTCTAGCACACTACATTCCTCCCAACCACAGTCAGTGGCTAGATCAGTTCCTTAATAGGTTGCTCTATACTGGTGGTCCTTCTCATGTGGTACCCGGGGCTGCAGCGTTGGCACCACCCAAGAACTTGCTAGAAATGCAAATTCTTGTAAGCCGGGCATGGTGGTGCAAGCCTGTAATCCCAGCACTTTGGGAGGCTGAGACAGGAGAATCGTGAGTTCAAAGCCAGCCTCAGCAAGGGCGAGGCACTAAGCAAATCAGTGAGACCCTGTCTCTACATAAAACACAAAATAGGGCTGGGGATGTGACTCAGTGGTAGAGTGCCCCTGAGTTCAATCTCTAGTACCAAAAAAAAAAAAAAAAAAAGAAATGCAAATTCTTGGACCCCATCTCTTCTGAAGCATAAATTTAGGGGCACAGGCTTAGCAATCTGAATGTTAACTAGCCCTCCAGGAGATCTTAATGTATAAGAAAGTTTGAGAACCACTGATCTATACCAGAGGTTCTCAATTTTGGTGGCCTGCAAGCTATTAAGAACCCCAACACCCAGGCAACACTCCAGACCAATGATACCAGGATCTCATGGGTTGAGGCCCAGATCTCAGTACTTTTGAAAGCAGATGATTGTACAGTTCAGGTGGATAACCACTGTTTTGCTCTCTTCTGCCTCTCAGGGAAAGGAAAATAGAAGCCAGCATCACCTGATCTTTCCATCCAGATTCAATCAGGTATCTTTTCCCATTTTCGCTTCCATATACCTCTTTCCAACCCCTAAACTCCAATCCTTTCCGGGTTCCTCCAGGAAACAAAAGGGCCAGAAAAATCCTCTGAGAAGCTCCTGTGCTGTCCTCCACAACCTCCTAAGCATTGGTGTTCTCCCTCCTTTGAAGTCTTTCATCACTTACTTCTTGGGGCAGGTAAATATCTACAAAGCACCTACCAGGTATAGTTACCCTACTAGGTACTAAAGGCACTGAGCCCCACCATAGAGAAGCACAGGCCAATCTCCCTCCTCAGCCAGCTTGCTCTACCCTATTCTGTGTGTCTACCTTCTTAGGGACATACATAGGACCAGTGTGCTACAATGAGTGCCTGGTTCCTAATGAAACCTCACGAAGTCTTCTCCTCCCTGGGAATCCAGGAGGGAAGCTCCAGTGAGTGTAGCTCATGTGCTTCATGTCCACAGGCCTCCCCAACTCAGCAACCACTGGCCCAAACACACCCTCCTCTGCCTGAGAAGAAAGAGTCAGTCCACCTCTTCCACCCAACTCCCCATAGCTGCCTGTCCTGGGTCTCCTCTCACACCAAAATGCTGAATCATCTGATCCTTCTGCAGTTTAGAAAAAAAAAAAGAAGAAGAAAGCAGCAGGCACTCGGCAAGGGCAGCATCTTTGAAACATCAGCCTCTGACAGCAAATCGTCAAGAGCCATCCACACTCAGTTGGTTTCTTACATCAGAAAGAGAAATTGAGCTAATAAGCATTTTACAATTCCTACTCCGGGGACAAGCTCCCCCACCCCTGAGTGCTAAGTCTGGAAAGTACATTTAAGTTTTTAATAGTGATTTTTTGTTTTTTTTATAAAAGGGTATCATTTGGATTTTTCATGTTTGGGGGCCATGAAATCCTTCCAGCTTCCCAGGCATGGCCAGATGTAGACAGAGAGTCCAGGACAAGTCTGGCAGTGCCTGACGGGCTGACAGCTGAGAGACTGTCACTCAACTCTTGCAGCAGCTGGCACTGGGGGAAGCTGCAACAACCCTCTTTATTTATAAAAATATCCTTCTGCTGCCACATTCTCAGCCGTGGCACATCCTAATTTGGTGAGAGCTGCAATGTAGAACATCTGGGGAACTGTCTGCATACAAACATCTCCTTGCTCTCTTCTCATTGCTTCTCTGATATCCCAACTCCAGGAGCCCAGGGACTTAGGACAGGCAAGGTGATTCTCAAAGACAGCTCTTTATTAAAAAAAGGCAACTCCTTTAAATGCTTAGATCCAGGTTGCTCAGTATTTACAGCCCTGCAACAATAATGAATTTGCCAGGATACCCTAAGGGAGGTTGAGAAAGACTGACAAGGAAGAGGGGCAGGGTCCTTCTTCTGCCCTCATGTATTCCAGCTATCATACAGTGGGTAGGCCCTCTGATAGCCTCAACCCAGAACCCAAACAGCATCTACAAGGAAAAGCCACCTTTCTTCCTGAGTCTTCACCTACAGCTTTATTGACTCTTCTTTTTTTTTAGTACCAGGGATTGAACTCAGGCTTGACCACTGAACCATATCCCCAGCCATTTTGTATTTTATTTTGAGACAGGGTCTCATTGAGTTGCTTAGTGCCTCACCATTGCTGAGGCTGGCTTTGAACTCACAATTCTCCTATCTCAGCCTCCCGAGCTGCTGAGATTATAGGTGTGTGTCACCGCACCTGGCGCTTTATTAACTCTTTTTTTAAAAAAAATATTTTTTAGTTGTAGATGGATACAATAGCTTTATTTATTTATTTTTATGTGGTGCTGAGGATCGAACCCAGTGCCTCACATTTGCAAGGCGAGTGCTCTACCACTGAGCTACAGCCCTGGCCCCAATATCTTTATTTTGTTTATTTATTTTTATGTGGTGCTGAGGATCGAACCCAGTGCCTCACATGTGCAAGGCAAATGCTCTGCCACTGAGCCACAACTCCAGCCCCTTGCTTTATTAACTCTAAAAACACAATTTTAGTATCTTTAGTTGTCTGAATCCCAAGCCTGCTAAAACAATGAAGGGCACAAGATTCTGAAGTGGGAAGATGTGAGGACTGTGCGAGGCACAAGCAGAAGTGGCAGGCAGCAGCTTAAAGTTAAATTAGGAGAAAGAAAAGCTAAAAGTAGAGTCTGATGGTATAAAACAGACTGATGGGGTTCACTTGCTGGTGTCTCTTGGTGAAAAGGGCACTGAATTTAATTCTAGACTTGACTCCTTCATTCACTGTAATATGCTAAATTCACTGTCACTTGCCACTCTGAACCTCAACATTAAATTCTGTAAAATATAAATGATGACCACTCTTATTCCCACTGTGAAGAGAAGTATGTAAGAGTTTCAAACAAGGGCTGGGATTGTAGCTCAGTGGTAGAGTGCGTGAGGCACTGGGTTTGATCCTCAGCACCACATAAAAATAAACAAATAAAATAAAGATATTGTGTCCATCTACAACTAAAAAAATATTTTAAAAGAGTTCCAAACAAGTATGAAGTATTAATTATTATTTCTATAACCATCACTGAATGGTTTTCTGGAACATTCAATTATATGGAACTTTGCCCAGAGACAGGAAGTTCCAGTACATAGGCATATAGTTGAGGAGACTCATACTAGTTGCACATATAGTTCAGAGTTCTCATCCAGGAACCCCAGGGCATCATCCTCATATTACACAAGGAGACCCAGAGGATATTAGGCACTCATCCAGGGCAGCACAGCAAGTCAAAAGTGGAGGAGGAGCCAGGCACAGTGGCACACGCCTGTAATCCCAGCACTTTGGGAGGCTGAGACAGAAGAATTGCAAGTTCAAAGCCAGCCTCAGCAATGGCGAGGCACTAAGCAACTCTGTGAGACCCTGTCTCTACATAAAACACAAAATAGGGCTGGGATGTGGCTCAGTGGTCGAGTGCCCCTGAGTTCAATCTCCAGTACCAAAAAAAAAAAAAACAGTGGAGGAAGTCTTCTAGCCCCAGGCCCAGGGTCGTCCTGCTGGGCTGGACCGCCCTTACTTTGCCTCCTGCCCCAGAATCCACAATGTCAGGGCCAAAAAGGGCCTCACCTCATTCTCGTAGACCAACAGCTGGGCCTGGCAGAGGAGCAGGTATCGGTCTTTCCAGAGCCCCAGGAGGCCTCCACTGCTCTTCTTGATCCAGCCAGCCTTGTCCGCTGTCTGAGCTCCCCGAGGTTTCTCACTCCCCTCCTTCAAGCCCTGTAACACAGCACCACAACATGTCATGAGGGCTGCTAACACATGGTCCATAAGCCACACGAGATATGTGTCTGTGTTGGGCACCTAATGACGTCATCCTCTGTGAGGTTCCCCACAAACTCCAAGGCAGATATTCTTAACCAATATCAGAAATAATAACAGGAATAATAGCAATTACCACCTTTCCTTGAATCACTGTATCACATTTCACACACACCATCTCATTTCCCTTTTATAACTACCCTCCAAGGTGGTAGTACCATTATCCACATGTTACAGCAAACTGAAGCTTAGAAAAAAGAGAAAACTTGCTAGAGTCCCACAGCCAGAGGCACAGAGCCAGAATTTTTTTTATAATATCTTTTTTTTTTTTTTTTTTTTTGGTACTGGAGATTGAACTCAGGGGCACTCGACCACTGAGCCACATCCCCAGCCCTATTTTGTGTTTTATGTAGAGACAGGGTCTCACTGAATTGCTTAGTGCCTCGTCGTTGCTGAGGCTGGTTTTGAACTCGCGATCCTCCTGTCTCAGCCTCCCTAAGTGCTGGGATTACAGGCTTGAGCCACCGCGCCCGGCTTATTTTATTTATTTTTATGTGGTACTGAGGATCGAACCCAGTGCCTCATGCATGTGAGGCAAGCACTCTACCACTAAGCCACAACTCCAGCCCAAGAGCCAGAATTTAAAGTATAATTCCAGGCTCAGTGGTACATGCCTGTAATCTCAGTGGCTCAGGAGACTGAGGCAGGAAGATCCCAAGTTCAAACCTAGCCTCAGCAACTTAGTGAGACCCTGTTTCAAAATAAACAAATAAAAGGGGATGGGGAAGTGGCTCAGTGGTTAAGCCCCTGGGCTCAATCCCTGGTATCAAAAAAATAGAAAAATAAAAATAAAGGAGGTCTCTATGACCCATGTTTTACCCATCCCACCCTTCTATCTCCATGTGTTCATTCAACCAGTCAATAAATGCTACACTGAGCAATCACGTCATGGAAGAAAAGTAACACGGTCTCTGTTCTCACAGGGTTCACAGCAGGATGAAGGAAGAGCTGAACAAATAAACATCCAGACACAAACACATTAACCAGTGTGAAATGGTATAAAGGACACAAACAGGGGCCAATGAGAGGACAGTGGGGACCTGGTCCATGTTGACGTGGCCCATAAAGGCCTCCCAGAAGAGAAAAAGTTTAACCAGAGATTGGAAGAGTAGCAACCTGCCTCTCCAACCCACTCTGCAGCCCTAGCTTCCTGTCCCAAAGTAGGAAGATTCCTCTGCCTTCATCCTCATCCCAGGCCAGGACCATAGGGTAACCATCCCACCTGGTTCCAAGAACTCTTTTTTTGTACTGGAACTCTTCTTTCAACCACAGTTTGTACAAGAGTTAATTTCAAGCCCTTCCCCTCGATAGGATAGCCACATTGTAATGAACCCTTGGGCCAGTCACTGACATCTTGTACCCTGTCCATTATTTGTTTGGGTGGCTGGGTGCCAGGAATATGCCTACCACATAGGGTTAGATTCATTTCTGGGTCTCCTGCATCCTTTTTCTTTCACACATACTGGGGGCTCAAGAAATACCTGTGAAGGGGCTGGGATTGTAGCTCAGCAGTAGAGCGTTTGCCTCGCATGCATAAGGCCTCAGGTTCAATCCTCAGCACCACATACAAAGCAATAAAATAAAGATATTGTGTCCATCTATAACTAAAAAAAAATTTAAAAAAAAAAAAACACACCTCTACCCTGTGTGTGAATGTGGGTGCAGTTGTATACACACCTGGGCCTGAGCTATTTGTCTTAAGTCTCAGGTCAGGCTAATATGGAATTTAAAAAAAAAAAAAAGAAATATCTGTGAAGCCAGGTGTGGTGGCACATGCCTGTAACCTCAGCGGCTTAGGAGGCTGAGGCAGGAGGATCACGAGTTCAAAGCCAGACTCAGCAACTTAGCAAAGCCCTAAGCAACTTAGCAAGACCTGTCTCAAAATAAAAAGGGCTAAAGGATGTGGCTCAGAGGTTAAGTGCCCCTGGGTTCAACCCCAGGTACAAAAAAAAAAAAAGCAGAAGTTGTTAAGAAATAAGACCCCAAGAGGGTAGGGATTTCTGTTTTGTGTACTGCTGTCCTCAATGCCTAGACAATGCCTGCCACAAAGTAAGTGCTCAAGAAATGTCTGTTGCTGAATGAAGATAAGGCATATAATGCAGTTCCTAGGATACCCTAAATTTGTAAATGACAGCTGTCATTCATGTTACTATTGTTACTATTGCTATCTCCTCTATCTGTTAAGGACCTTCTCCCTGGTTCTGGTTTCCAATTCTGGACAAGGCCTTTCTGGACTAAAGGTGCTGGCCTTAGATCTCTAGAAGCTCCAGGAATGTAGGGAGCCCCCTCAGGGTCTCTCCCTAAATTAACAGATGGGAAGAAAAATTGGGCAAGTGGGATGGTTCCTAGGTGCAGGAATGAGGAAGTAGGAAGCTGGCCAGTAACAAGCCACTCTGTCCAGGTTAAGAGAAAACTTTATGGCCCTTTGACAAGAAGCGAGAGGCTCACAGGCTATGGTGGCACACACGTGAAATCCCAGCAACTCAGGAGGTTGAGGCAGGAGGATCACAAGTTCAAGGCCATCCTCAGCACTAAACAAAACCTTAAGCAACTTAGAAAAACCTGTCTCAAAATAAAAAGGGCTGGGGATGTAGTTGACTGGTAAAACCACTCCCAGGTTCAATTCCCAGTACCAAAAATATTTAAAAATAGAAGGGGGAGGCTCTACCATACTACCATGTACCCAAACTTCCCCTCTCACAATACAACTGATACATGTTCAGTTCCCATGGACTATAGAACACCCCAGGGGCTAAGCCCCTCAGTGACCCTGGCACTGTCATAGGGCCCAAGGCTGGAAGGGAAGAACTGGGAAATGAGAACCCCCAGCCCTACATTTCACACACTCATAACACTCCTGTCGACAACTGTAGCACTGCTGGCCAGCTCCTGGACCCTCCATGCACTGGACGGGCATTCTTAGTATGGGTGTGTGTATGGGTCTTTCTCTTTCTCTCTTTCCCTTTTGTGGGCCTCTACCACTGAGCTACATCCTCATCTCTTATTTTGAGACAGAGTTTCACTAAGTTGCCTACGCTGGCCTTAAGTTTATAATCCTCTTGCCTTAACCTTTTCAGGGGGCTCACCCACCACCCCATGAGATCTCACATCCCTTTCTAAACTCACTTCACTTATAACATCCCCTGCCTGCCGTACCCACTGCCTGACACATGAAAACTCCCTACCAGCTAGAAGTTCTGGGGACCAAGATTGGAACCTTGTTTCTTGATCATTGTCACTTCTGTCATGGGTATAGCACACCAGTGCCCACGAATATCATGATTAGGTTAGCTAGAGAAGTTAAGTCCAAGCTGGGCACAGTGGCACAAGCCTGTAATCCCAGTGGCTTGGGAGGCTGAGGCAGTTTGGGTGCACGATAGTATGGTAGAGCCTCCCCCTTCTATCTATTTTTAAATATTTTTGGTACTGGGAATTGAACCCAGGAGTGGTTTTACCAGTCAACTACATCCCCAGCCCTTTTTATTTTGAGACAGATCTCAAAATTGTGAGTTCAAAGCCAGCCCCAGCAAAAGTGAGGCACTAAGCAACTCAGTGAGACCCTGTTTCCAAATATAATACAAAATAGGGCTGGGGCTGGGGCTCAGTGGTCAAGTGCCCAAGATCAATCCCCAGTATCCAAAAAAAAAAAAAAAGTCAGTCCAAGGACTGGAAGGATGGGTGGAACCAGGATAAGAACTGGGCAGGAGGGCTCTTTGGGACAGGAGAGGAGACAATAGAGGGGCTGCAGATGGTGTGAATCAAAGCCCAGTCATCCTACAGGAGGCCTGGCTGGAGGCCATGTTCCTACTTGCCTCCACCCTCCATCCAGCCCCTCAGACTGCCTCCCCCTAGAGGGCCTGGCTATGACCCAGTAAGTTTTAACAAGGGGCCCCTCCCCTTGGCAGGGTTCACAGGGGAGGTTTTGTCCAGCTCAGCCCAGTTTCTCAGCCTCCTCCCCTCTTATTGACCAGCTGACCACTGTTCCCATTTTGCCCTCTCCCCTCCCATCCATCCTCACTCTGGCCCAATGTGAGTAGCTCCTGAGGCACCCTGGACATCAGCCTGGCTTCCCTGTATCTGATATGAAAAGATGTCTGGGTCATTCATTAAAAAGAAAAAGGGAAGGAAAAAAAAAAGCAGCCAGGTCACCCTGACCCTGTGCACAGAAGAGGACAGATGGAAAGCCATAGCAAAGTTATGACAGAGACAGAGACCAGAAGAAACCTTGCTGGCACCTCACATCACAGGCAGCTTATGACAACCTTTGCCCTCAGACTAAACCCAGTGATGCTCTCACCAAACTGTACTAACAGTCCACCATGTCAGAACCCTGTGATGGAGCAATCAGAGAGTAAGCACAATCTGTTGGGCACAAAGCAAACTCTGAATAAAGGAAGTCTTCAGTTTGGGGGCTAGGTGGTTATACCCTGCTTGAGGAGTTCCTGTCTGCTGGGAGAGATATCACATTTATCCTGAGGGATCCCCCAGTGGAGTAAGGCCTTGGGTCAGTCTGGGTAGTGCTTGCAGAAGGTAGGAGGTGGGTAGGGTGCTAAGCCAGGTACACCCTGGCCTAGAGAAAGAAAGGCAAAAAGGGCACTGAAGACCCTAAACTCAACCCCTGCACTACCACAGAGTGAAAGTACAGCCCAGAAAGGGCAAGAGAGTGGGCCAATGTTACAAAACCAGTGCTGGAACAGGACACTGCCCCACCTATCTCAAGATGGGAGAGACAAGTGGGCAGCCTGGAGCCAGGGAAAGGCTTGACTGTGGGAAGGCAGTGGGACAGAGTCTGAGGACAGACACAGGAAAACCTAGATCCAAGGTTTCCAATCTTACTCCAGGGATAGCAACAACACTTTCAATGATATTTGCAGTTTTCAATGCTTTTGCACATACATCAGCACTTTTATGGATCACACACCCCTCTTATTTTACAGATGGAGAAACTGAGGGCCAGAGAACACAGGTGAGCAATTACTCATTGCCTAGACTAGCACTTCTTCACCAAGCCTCAGCCTGACAGGGACTACCAGCCCACTGAACAGAGGATGTCACTGAGCTGAGGGGGCTTGGCCCTAGAGTAGCTAGGGCATAGCAAGAAAGCTCAAAGCTAACTGAGAGCTAAAAGCAGCCATGTGGAACTAAGGTGATGAGATGGCCTGGGGTCTTGGGGCAGAGCAGGTTACCATGATCTAAGAGGAGTTTTAGAGAAACAAAGATGGATAACGAGGCCTAGAGAAACAAGGGGAAGCTACTGGAAGAAGTGGGAAGAAAGGAGAGTTAGAGATGCCAATGAGAGGCAGGCAATAGGGAGCTCTTGCCTGTGTGGGTGAGGTTTTGAGGTCGGGGAGGAAGTAAAGCAGGCAAGACTTTAGATGGCCCAGATACTCAAAAGAACTTTTGGTATCTGGAAGGCAGAAAGTATCAATGTCAGAGATTAAGAATCAGCACAAGGCTGGGCTCAGCCCAGGAGGCCCCAGGAGAACTTCCTGTAATTGGGGGCCAGAGCATATCAGGAGATGGAGTAATCCTGACCCACATCCTCTGGGAGCAGGGGAGGGGCCTCCGCCAGAGAGCCCAGTCTTCGAGCAGGAGTCCAGGGCAGTCAGCAGCCCCACCCTCAGAAAAAAACCACAGCAAATCACAGTGGCCTGACTTTGCCCCTTACCTCAACCCACCCAAAGAGAAGGGGCCACGATCATAGTGCCAGACGTGGGGGAGGAGGCTAGGCCCTATATTTTATAGAAGAGGAAATGCTGGCTGAGAGGGGAAGTGACTTATCTATCATCCCACAGAAATGGAGGGCTTGGCCTGGAGGGAACAGACAGCCTCATTGCTCCCGAAAAGTGGCCTCAGGAAGTAGGGAGGTGGTCACTAGCAGGGACACAAGCAGCCTGGCCCACTCAGGGCTCCCCAACAGGCCAGTTACCACAAGAAGGTAAGCTTCATCTTTCCTCTCCACCCACCCAGGCAAAAACACATCACCTTCCCTTGGGCTGGGAGGAGCAGAAGCTGGGAAAACTCAAAGGGTAAGAACTAAAGTCATCTTCTTTTTCATTCTACAGGCACACATTAAGTACCTGGTGTGTACTGAACCCTTGGATGACCAGGCTGCTGAGAGAAATGAGTTTGCATGCACCGAGCAGAGGTCACAAGATTACCTGACCCCACCCCAGACCAAGAGTGTCCCAGGGTGGAGGGAGGCTCAAGGGGTATTGCTGGTCCAGCCTTCAGCTCTTCCAGGAATTAGCCCTTCCAGGGATGTGGAGACCTGACTCCTCAGCTGGTGTGTCCTCAGACTGATATAAAGCAGGGGAAGAGGAGTGGGGAAAGGGGATTCACAGGGATTTACACAAGGGGGGAAAAAACCAATCTCTTCAGGCTTCCTGCCACCGGACACGGTTGCGGCCTCAGATTCCTTGAAACAGGGACCCAAGAATCTACAGGACCTCCCTTCCCCTATCACACACACATACAGGTCTGTACCCTCAGGATCCAACCTGACCGGCACGCGAAGACAACGGTAACGGGGTTCGAAGACAGCAACCCAGGCCACTTTTAAGAGGTCATTCAACTCACCGAAGCCTCAGTCCCCCGGTCAATTCAATGGGAACAATAACAACTAGGATTTCCCCACAATTGGTGAGCAAAGCCAAAGATATAACCAAGGAGGATGAGGTCCAAGAAGTGAGAGATGGGGACCACTGCCCCCGCCTTTGCCTAGGCTCTGCCTGGGAGTAGGAAAGGGAAAGGGGGCCCCGAGACCAGGGGGAGTGGGGCGGGCAAGAACGAGGGCCTGAGCCCGGGACCCCAACCCCGTAAAGGGCTCGAAGACCCCAGCCCAGACCCCGGCTGGCCCAGCCCTCACCTCCTCCTCCATGGCGAGTCCGCTGAGTCCAGCCACTCCGCCGCTCACTCCCCGCTCCTCGCGGGCTCCGCCAGCTCCATCTACTCGGGGCCGGGCGGCGGCTTTCTACATTCTATCCCGCCCGCCGCCGGGGGCCCAAGAAACTTCGGGGGGCGGGGCCGGGGGCGGGGAGAGGCTTCCGGGGGCCGGGGGCGGGGCCCGGGAGGGAAGGGGGCGGGGACAGGGCGGGGCCTGGGTGGGGCCGGGCGGGGGCTTGGGGACTGGGCCGAGCAGCACGGGCGGAGCTGGAGCCTGAGGAAGAGGGCGTGACTAGGCAGAGAGAGGTTTCCCCCACAGAAGGAGGGATAGGGCCTACGAGCGGGTATAGATTGCGGGGGATGAGGCGAGGGCAGAGGGAGGGGACTTCCGGCCCAGGGGCGGAGGCGAAGGATGCGGGCGGGGCGGGGCTGGGGTGGACCGAGAGCGCCCACAGTGTTGGCGGGCGGTTGTCTTTGAGGTCTCCTGACCGAGTGGGCTGGGGTTGCGGGACTGGACCCAGAAATGAGTGAACAAAGACGCACCTCCTCTTTCTTCCCTGACGTCGGGGCAGTGGTGATGACCTAGTCCTCTTGCAGAAATCTCTGGGCGGGGCGGGGCCGGGCCGCGGTCTTTATTCAAAGGGTCATGCAACAGGAAGACCTGGAACCAATCCTTATGAGTGGTTCTGCCTTTGGCTCAGGGGACCCCAAACGCAGTGCTCCCCTGCTCTTCATGAACATCGTTCATCCCCTCTCTGGTTCTCATCTCGGAGGATCGACTCCCACACCCTCACTCCATCCAACGATGATCTTGCAGCCCTGACATTTACTGGAGAGTGGAACATAGATAGGGACCAGTAGAGAATGGTTTTAGTTAAACCATGCGTTCTTATTTTACGTCGGGAAACAGGCTGAAAGAGAGAAAGTGACTGCTTCCCAGCTTCCAGCACGGTCTCAGTTTTTCTGGTCAGCCCTGCCTCAAGCCACAGCACAGAGAATTAAGTGCATGTGGGATCAATGGTGACCTCCTTTGGCTCTGGCTGCTATAACAGCAGCTATGCCAGTTGACCAAGTTCCCCTTTCACTCCCTTTTGTTGGCCCTCAGGCTTCCAGGCCATTTCCAGCCCAGGGTGGAAAAGGGCAGCCTGGGATGCTAGGGACAAGGGAAAGGAGGTGGGGGCACATTTTTCCCTCATGTCTGGGCCTGGATGCCTTTATCTAGAGGGTGAAGAAAATAGTCTGAGAATCTGAGAAAGTCAGTATATGTAGCAACTTCTTGTAGCCACAACATGGTTTTTCTTTCCTCACTCTTAAGAGCTGTGCAGTGTTGTACCCTGTCACATTGTTCCTGAAGACTCAGAAGATCTTGTCTCTAGAGACTCAGGTTCTACCTGCAGGAGTCAAAGCCCCTGGGAAAATTCATGTTGTTACACAGAAGAAAACCATTTGAGAGTATGTGAGTGGGAAAAGTGTGTTGGCAGTGAGGTCAGGTAAATTTGGTACCCAACCAACTCTGTTGCTTTTGGGAGTGAGCCACTGAAAACTACTCTGGCCTCAGTTTCCCCACCCAGCCCATGCTGGTCCTCTGGTTGTTGCTTCCATACCACGTGCATTTATTCAACACAATTATTTTATTTACTTTGATTGTCCAACAGGCCCTATACTACTGGAAAATATGGCAGGGCTCAGGGTCCCTAGGCTTCCCCCACCCGCTGTGGTACTGGAGATTGAACTCAGGGGTGCTTTACCACTAAGCTATAACTCCAGCTCATTTTTTTGCAGGGGGTGGCTACTGGGGATGGAACTCAGGGGCACTCGACCACTGAGCCACATCCCCAGCCCTATTTTGTGTTTTATGTAGAGACAGGGTCTCACTGAGTTGCTTAGCACCTCGCCATTGCTGAGGCTGGGTTTGAACTCACAATTCTCCTGTCTCAGCCTCCCTAAGTGCTGGATTACAGGCTTGCACCACTGCACCCGGCTTCCAGCTCATTTTTTAAATTTTTTTATTTTTTTTTATTTTTATTTTTATTTTTTATTTTTTTTAGTTGTAGATGGACACAATGTTTTTATTTTATTGGTTTGTATGTGGTGCTGAGGATCGAACCCAGGGCCTCACGCATGCGAGGCAAGCGCTCTACTACTGAGCTACAATCCCAGCTCCTATTTTTATTTTTAATTTTGAGATAGGGTCTCACTAAATTGCTGGCCTTGAACTTGTGATCCTCCTGACTCAGCCTCCAAGTTGCTGGGATTACAGGCATGTGCTACCATGCTAGGCTCCCTAGGCTTTATGGAGAGAGAAAAGCATGTAAACAGATAAGAATAGCATGTGCTAAATGAGAAGGTCAATGTACAGAATAGAAGCACCAAAACCAGGACATTCTAGGCCGAGGGGAAAAGAAAGCAATGGCAGGGAGGCATAAAATAACATAGCTTGAGTATGTGTATACAGGGAAGCCAGGCTGAAGCAAACAGTTCAGTGTAGAAAATGCCATGTAGGTTGCATTGAGACCACATCTTAACCTCAAGACAATGGGAAGTCATTGAAGGTTTTTGGCTGTGGAAGTGAAGGAGCCTGTTTTGCATGTGCACCATTTAATCAATCAACAGAAGTTATGGTGTGCCTCTTAAGTGGGAGTGCTTTACAATGCAAAAAAAAAAAAAAAAAGTATAGGTAACTTCATGAAATAGGTAAAACTGAAGTAGATTTATCATCATTTTACAGATCAAGAATACAAAACTTGGGCTGGAAGAATAGCTCAATGGCATGCTTGCCTAGCATGTACAAGGTCCTAGGTTTGATCCACAACCCTGTAAAAAAAATAATTCCAAAGCCGTGAAGAGCTTAAGGTCACTTGACTGGGTTCAAATTCTGCCTGACTCCAGAGTCTGTGCTCCCTACTAAATGACTCTTTTTTGTTTTGCTTTTGGTACTAGGGATTTAACCCAGGGGTACTTTATCACTGTGACACATCCCCAGCCCTTTTTATTTTTTTTATTTAGAGACAAGTTCTCACTAAGTTGCTTTGCTAAGTTGCTAAGGCTGTCTTTGAACTTGTGATCCTTCTGCCTCAGCCTCCCAAGTTGCTGAGATTATAGGGGTATACCACCATGTTTGGCTAAATGACTGTTTTGACAGTTTTGTGTGGCCAAGTCACACAAGATCACAGAGAGTTGATGAACCATGGAAGGATAGACAAGTCCTAAGAAAGGGGTTGATAAAGGAGTACACTGTGTGGTAAGAGCTGGTTCCCAGAGGACTGAATTGTATTCTAGCAGTGTTAGCTATGTAGGGAGGGAGATGGGGAGTTCAGGAAGAAGGAACATTTCACAAAAGGGAGAACGTATAGGACATGACTTGTTGAGGGAACTGTAGCCACTTTTGTGTGGTCATAAGCATGGCAGGAAGGAGGGGCAAGTTCTTAAGAGACAGCAGGGTCCAGAGCACAAAGGGCCTTGAGTGTTGACCTCTTGCAAATAGCAGAAGGCCACTGAAGCTTGAAGCAGAGTGTGACACAATCTCATTTTCATTTTACAAGCTCATTTTCATAACTGCTGTGTGGGGAACGGAGTGACTAGGACAAGTAAGAAAAGGAAGTCCATTGGGCAGACGATTATTCTAGAAATCCAGTCTGGAAATGACAGGGCCTGAACTAGGGCAGTTACTATTAGGATGGTAGGAATAGATTTAAGAGACAGTAAAGAGTCAGGCAGTGGCAGAATCACACAACTTTAATCCCAGTGATTGGGAAGCTGAGGCAGGAGGATCACAAGTTTAAGGCCAGTCTCAGCCACTTGCTGAGACCTTGTCTGAAAATAAAAAATAAAAAGGGCTAAAGCCGGGCGCGGTGGCTCAAGCCTGTAATCCCAGCATTTAGGGAGGCTGAGACAGGAGAATCGCGAGTTCAAAGCCAGCCTCAGCAATGGCGAGGTGGTAAGCAACTCAGTGAGACCCTGTCTCACAAAATGGGGCTGGGGGTGTGGCTCAGTGGTCGAGTGCCCCTGAGTTCAATCCCCAGTACCAAAAAAAAAGGGCTAGAGATGTAGCTCAGTGGTAAAGTACCCATGGTTCGATCCTAGTACAAAAAAAACAAACAAACAAAAAAAAAAAAAACAACTTTCTTAATATTTCAGCTGAGATTTGAAAAATGAGAAAAATTGCCACACAAAAAGATAGAATGGGAGAAGACAACTCAAGAAGAGGATAGAGAAAGTGGAAAGACCTGAGGAGCCTGGTGCTGAAGTTCACACCTATAATCTCAGAGATTCAGGCTTTATTTTTATTTATTTATCTATTTATCTATTTATCTATTTATCTATTTATTTATTTATTTATTTATTTATTTATTTATTTATTTATTTAAACAAACCAGGGATTGCATCCAAGGGCACTTAACCCACTGAGCCTCATCTCCAGACCTTTTTATTTTTTATTTTGAGACAGTGTCTCCCTAGGTCCGTTACAGTCTAACTAAATTGCTGAGACTGGCTTTGAACCTGCACCTGCAATACTCCCCATGCGCCACCACGCCCAGCTTTTGTTTGTTTTTGAGACAAGCAAATCCCAGGCTGATTCTTCAAAATGTATTGTGAAGCCCAGGTAGTGGCACAGGCCTGTAATCCCAGCTACTCCCGGAGGCTGAGGCAGAAAGATCACGAGTTCTAGGCCAGCCTGAGCAGCTTGGTAAGATCCTGTGTCAAAATTTTTAAAAAGGGCTGGGAGCCGGGCGCGGTGACGCATGCCTGTAATCCCAGCACTTTGGGAAGCTGAGACAAGAGAATAGCGAGTTCAAAGCCAGCCTCAGCAATGGCGATGTGCTAAGCAACTCAGTGAGACCCTGTCTCTACATAAAACACAAAATAGGGCTGGGGATGTGGCCCAGTGGTCGAGTATCCCTGAGTTCAATCCCCGGTGCCCACAAAAAGGGGGGCTGGGGATGTAGTGCAGCGGGAGAGCACCCCTGGGTTCAATCCCCAATGTGAGGGAGGAGGAATGAATAGGTTTTTGTGGTGGGTGGAATGTGGTGGGTGAAGAAGGATCAAAGATGAGTAGGTTTTTACTTTGAGCCCCAAATGGTGGTGCCATTTACTGAGATGAAGACGGGAGAAAAACGTATTTATTGCATTGAGGAAGGGGAGTATAAAATGTTCTGTTCTGGAGAAAGTGAGTTTGACATACCTGTTGGCATCCACGTAGAGATATCAAAAAGACAAGTGAAGATAACGTCTGAAGTTCCAGGAAAAAAGGAAGGCTGGATATAAAATATTGCATCATTTCGTAGTTGATAATTAAGTTATGGATTTGGAAGAGAGAGAGGAAGAGAAAACGGAATTAGATCCTTTAAGGAGGGAGTTATCACTTCTGTGAGAGATTCAACAAGAGGACTGTCCGCCGCCCGGTGAGGAAGGAGTGCTAGGTACAGTTGTGCTCGAAGCTGGAAGACCGTGAAACAAATACTTTTTTTCTTTTCAGCTCCTCTTCATGACTGTTCTTGTAAGCTTCAGGCTGCAAAAAGCAGGAGGGCAAAAGCTTGGAGAGAAAGGATCCTAAAGTGGAGGGAGGAGCTCTTTGAGTATCCTACGATCCCGTCCAGTGCTAATATCATTGTAGTTGTTACTACTGAGCCAGGAATTGGATTGAGACCTCCCGGGGAGATACAGCAAATAAAACTTCTGAAAAAGCATTCCGGAGCAGGAAAATTCATAATGAAGAAAATGCCCTGACAGTTTATCTAAAAATCATGCTTTGGACTTAAGCGAGAGCAAGGAGAGAGGAGAGAGGTGTGACATCTTCTTTGGAACTGGTAGCGGCAGGAGCAAAAAGGTAACCCGGCAGACAGACAGAAATGCCCAAGGCCTAAAGCCCGGAAGCTCGGCTAGAGACAGGAAGACTCCCTCTGGCTCCGCCTCTCTCCTCCGGCCTATGAGAACCCAGATGACTGGAGGCGGTGCTTGGGCGGAGAGGAGGGCGGAGCCCCAGGATCATTAATCCTCCCGCCAGGTGGCGCCTACTTAAAGGCTTAAATCCCTCAAAGATTAGCGGTTGCTGCTATTTGCAAAACCTAGGTGGGTGTACGGCCGCTTTGGAAAAAGGTCTGGCAGATTCAAATAAAACTGAATATTACACCTACTCTGCGACCCAGAATTTCTTATCTATATGTTTATTCAAAAAGAAATTAAAGCCTAAACGGGTGATGCATGCCTGTAACGCCAGCAACAAGGGAGGCCGAGGCAAGAGATGAAAAGTTAGAGGCCAGGCTCAGATACTGACGGGACCTTATCTCAAAATTAAAAATAGAAAGGATTGGAGATATAGCTCTGGTAATGCGGCCCTGGATTTAATCCTCAATACAAAAGAAAAAAAAAGTTTAAAAAAGCCAAAAGAAAAATTGTAGTGAAACTCTCAGAGTCTTCTATAGAGGCTGGATGGGGTACTACACCGAGAAGAGGAAACACTTGACTGCACGCACATGTGGTAAGCCCGTGTGAGCAGAAGGCAGTGAAGATAGTCTTTGGAAACAGACTTGGTTCCAAAAACCTCTCACTTTCTGTGTTATTGTATTTGTTTCTTACCTCTATTGCTTCTTTAAAGAATTATTATATAAGCCGGGCGCGGTGGCTCAAGCCTGTAATCCCAGCACTTAGGGAGACTGAGACAGGAGAATCGCGAGTTCAAAGCCAGCCTCAGCAATGGCAAGGCGTAAGCAACTCAGTGAGACCCTGTCTCTACATAAAACACAAAATAGGGCTGGGGATGTGGCTCAGTGGTCGAGTGCCCCTGAGTTCAATCTCCAGTACCAAAAAAAAAAAAAAAAGGATTACCATATAGCCGGGTGCGGTGGTACACACCTGTAAATCCCAGAAGCTCAGGAGGTTAGGGCAGGAGGATCGCAAGTTCAAAGCCAGCCTCAGCCATTTAGCGAGACCCTATCTTTGAGACTCTGTCTCAAAATAAAATATAAATAGCCGGGTGCGGTGGCGCACACCTGTAATCCCAGCACTTTAGGAGGCTGAGACAGGAGAATCACAAGTACAAAGCCAGCCTCAGCAACGGCTAGGTGCTAAGCAACTCAATGAGACCCTGTCTCTACATAAAAACACAAAATAGGGCTGGGGATGTGGCTTAATGGTCAAGTGCCCCTGAGTTCAATCTCTGGTACCAAAATAATAATAATAATAACAACAACAACAATAATAATAATAAATATGGGTTGGGGATGTGGCTCAGTAGTTAAGTAACTCTGGGTTCAATCTCTGGTAAATCCCCTCAAAAAAAAAAAAAAAAGGGTGAGGCGCCAAGCAACTCAGTGAGACCCTGGCTCTACATAAAACACAAAACAGGGCTGGGGATGTGGCTCAGTGGTCGAGTGCCCCTGAGTTCAATCTCCAGTACCAAAAAAAAAAAAAAAGGAATAAGCCGGGCATAGTGGCACACACCTGTAATCTCAGCACTTTGGGAGGCTGAGACAGAATTGTGAGTTCAAAGCCAACCTCAGCAATCGCGAGGTGCTAAGGAAGTCAGTGAGACCCTGTCTCTACATAAAACACAAAATAGGGCTGGGTATGTGGCTCAGTGGTCAAGTGCCCCTGAGTTCAATCCCTGGTACCAAAAAAAAAATTACTATATATATGGTTTTTAAAATATTTTTTTAGATGTTGATGGACCTTTATTTTATTCATTTATTTATATGTGGTTCTGAGAATCGAACCCAGTGCCTCACGCATGCTAGGCAAGCGCTCTACCACTGAGCCACAACCCCAGCCCACTATGTATATTTTTTTAATTTTTTAAATTGTAGATAGACACAATATCTTTATTTTATTTATTTGTTTTTATGTGGTGCTGAGGATCAAACCCAGTGCCTCACACATGCAGGCCAAGCACTCTACTACTGAGCTACACCCCAGCCCTCACTGTATATGTTTTTTAAACTGGGGATTGAACCCAAGAATACTTTACTATTGGACTACAACCACAGTCCTTTTTATTTTTTTTATTTTTGAGACAGGGACTCATTAAATTGCTGAGGGCCTTGCTTAATTGCTGAGGCTGGCCTCAAACTTATGATTCTCCTGCGTTAGCCTCTGGAGCCGCTAGGATTATAGGCCTGTGGCACTACAGGGCTATTTCCTCTATTTTCAAAGCCAGCAGTAACAGTGACACATCTCTGTCTTCCTCCCTCCCTCCCTCCTTGGTCTTCCTCCTTTGTCATATCTCTGATTATCCAGTCTTCCTCTCCCCTTTATTAGGATTCTGATTACATTGGTCCTACCCAGATAATTCAGGATAATCTCTATATCTCAATTTTATTTTATTTTACTTTATTTTTTTACTTTCTGGTGCTGGGGATTTGACCCAGGGCCCTGGTCATGCTAGACAGACACTCTACCACTGAACTACATCCCCAGCTCTTTTAATTTTATTTATTTATTTGTTTGTTTGTTTGTTTGTTTATTTTGGTACCAGGGATTGAACTCAGGGGTACTCAACCACTGAGCCACATCCCCAGCCCTATTTTGTGTTTTATGTAGAGACAGGGTCTCACTGAGTTGCACAGCGCCTCACCATTGCTGAGGCTGGCTTTGAACTTGCAATTCTCCTGTCTCAACCTCCTATTCTGCTGGGATTACAGGTGTGTGCCACTGTGCCCGGCAATTTTATTTATTTATTATTTGTTTATTTTTATTTTTTTAGTTGTAAATGAACACAATATCTTTATTTTATTCATTTATTTATATGTGGTGCTGAGAATCTAACCCAGTGCCTCACGCGTGCTAGGCAAGCGCTCCACCACTGAGCTACTACCCCAGCCACCCTTTTAATTTTATTTTGAGACAAGGTCCCACCTAGTTCCCCAGGCTGGCTGGGAAATTGCAATCCTCCTGTGACCACCTCTGAAGTAGGAAGAAATACAGACATGGGCTACCATGCTGGGCTCAAAATTATTAGCCACATCTGTAGTCCCTTTTGTACTTATTTACTTACACATAAAACCTGTGTCACAGGTACTTAATATGTCAAGACAACACTAATGAGGAAAATTTTCTAAAAGTTTTATTGAGCTAGGTGTGATGGCCTTTGCCTGTAATCCTAGCAATTTGGGAGACTGAGGCAAGAAGATTGCAAATTCAAAGCCAGCTTCAGGAATTTAGTAAGGCCCTAGGCAATTTATGGAGACCCTTTCTCAAAATTAAAAGGGGTGAGGGGCATTGGGAATGTAGCTCAGTAGTAAAGCACTACTAGTTTTAATCTCTAGTACCAAAAGTAGAAATTTTTTTTTTAATTTAAGTTTTTATTGAGAGCCAGGCACAGGCATGGTAATGTGCACCTATAGTCCCAGCTACTGCGGAGGCTAAGGGCAGGAGAATGAGTTGAGCTCAGGAGCTTGAGGCCAGTCTGGGCAACATAGCAAGACCCTGTATCAAAAAGAAAAAAGAAGGTGGGCACGGTGGCACACGCCTGTAATCCCAGCAGCTTGGGAGGCTGAGTCAGGAGGATCACAAGTTGAAAGCCAGCCTCAGCAAAAGCAAGGCACTAAGCAACTCAGTTAGACCCTGTCTCTACATAAAATACAAAATAGGGCTGGGGATGTGGCTTAGTGGTTGAGTGCCCATGAGTTCAATCCCCAGTACCACCGCCACCACCGGAGTGCGGGAGGAGGGTAGGATTCCCTAAAGACACTCTCTCCCTTTTCTTGTACCCTTTGGACACCTGATACAGGTTTCAGAGTTCCTTTCTCATAGGCTTCAGCAGAATGGGAAAGACAAATGACAAAAAATGATTGTTAGGGCTGGAGTTGTGGCTCAGTGGTACAGAGCTTGCCTGGCATGTGTGAGGCACTGGGTTCTATTCTCAGTACGATGTAAATAAATACATAAAGGTCCATCAACAACTGACAGAAATATTTTTTAAAAAATTATTCTTAGGGGCTGGGGTTATGGCACAGTGATAGCGTGCTCGCCTAGCACACGTGAGGCACTGGGTTCGATCCAGTGAGGCACCACATAAAAAAAAAATAAAGATATTCTGAGACACCACATAAAAATAAAATAAAGATATTCTGTCCACTTACAACTAAAAAATAAATATTAAAAAAATTATTCTTAGAAGGGCAGAGAAGAGTGAAGGGTGTGGTGGGGCAGGGCAGAGGACTTGGTAGGCGATGGGGTGATCTGCTCAGAAGTGAACAATGGTACTAAGTGGAAATTGGGTTAGCCACTGTGTGTGAGCTAGAGAGAAGAGGGAAAGTGTTGATAAAAATAATTCTCAAGGGCTGGGATTGTGGCTCAGTGGTAGAGCGCTTGCCTCGCATGCATGAGGCACTGGGTTCGATCCTCAGCACCACATAAAAATAAATAAAGATATTGTGTCCATCTACAACAACAAAAAAAAAAAAAATTAAAAAAAAAAAAAAATTCTCAAACCGGGCCCGGTGGCGCATGCCTGTAATCCCAGCATTTAGGGAGGCTGAGACAGGAGAATCGCGAGTTCAAAGCCAGCCTCAGTCATGGGGAGGGACTAAGCAACTCAGTAAGACCCTGTCTGTACATAAAACACCAAAAAAATAGGGCTGGGGATGTGGTTCAGCGGTCGAGTATCCGAGTGCAATCCTCGGTACAAAAAATAATAATTATTATTATTTCATCTTCAGAGTCCCATTGTGAGGCTACGCTACCGTCCCATCAGCCGAGGTTTAGGCCTCCTTACACCACGCCCAGCTCGTAGACCCGGCGAGGTGGACTGGAGGGGAAAACAGACGAAAGCCCCGCCCCATGGTCATGCCCCCGCCTTTGATTGGCTGAAGGATTTAAAGATCCGGCCGGTCATAGGTTGATTTTTCTATCTCTAGCATTTGAAAGTTTTCCTGGTTTCTCAGCTTCGCCCCTCTGCCAGTTTACTCATCCGACTACCAGCACAAGTGAGTGCCTGCTCGAGCCCTGAAATGGGAGGCAGACAATCTGGTTCTTCTAGGGATCCCTGTCGGGAGGGCATACACGAATGGGTCAGACGGAGAGAGCACGGTTTCCCCGGCTCCGGGGTTTATCAGTGAATACCTTTGCCAAATGTTCTCCCCCGACCCTCACCTTGGAGGTGGGAAACACCAGGCATCAGGATCACACTGACCCTGATACCTACTAGCAGTGTGGCTTATCAAGGGCAAGTGAGTCTGCCTCTCCCAGTCTGTTTTCACTTCTGAAATAGTGAGACCTGCCTGGCTACCCATAAACCTAACTTGGAAGACAGAAGGCCGGTATTTCATGTAAGCCCCCTTTCCCATCGCCCCACTTGCGATTCCCCTGCTTTCTGCAGAGAGGACCATGACGGTTACCGTGCTGGTTCTGGGTCTCAAAGCAGGTCTTTTTGTCTGATTCTCCCCCTCTGCTCCCGTAATGCGGGGTCCTTGCAGGACAACCGAGGTTTCTCAATTCTGGTACGTTTCACGCTGCCCATTCATCGCTGCGGGAATCGTGTAACAGTAAATGTCTGGAGTGGGCTTTCGATTAGCACCTTTTACCGTCTGGTGGCTTCTTTGTGTTATCGTGAGACCGTCCGTGACCCTCTGTGGCGGTGACAGGCTTTCCGGTCACGGACTCCACACCACCTATTATATCCCGAATCTCTGTGACTAGAGGTCTAGGTGACTGTTCCGGTCTCTTCGCAGACCTGCAGAGGCGGTGGCTATGCTCTCCAGCACCCAGGCGGCGGTGGCGGCGGCTGCGGAATGTGACGACGCGGACCTGCGGTGCCGTGTGGTGGTGGAGGAGCTGAGCCCGGGAGGGCAGCCACGGAAACGCCAGACCTTACGCACCGCGGAGCTGAGCCTGGGTCGAAACGAGCGCCGCGAGTTGATGCTGCGGCTGCAGGCTCCGGGACCACCCGGGCAGCCGCGCTGCTTCACCCTGCGCGCCGCGCGTCTCTTCACGCGCTTTGCCGCGGCGGGGCGCAGCACCTTGAGGCTCTCCGCAGATGCCGCTCGCCGGGCAGGTGCCGTGCAGCTGCTGCTCTCAGACTGCCCCCCTGACCGCCTGCGACGTTTCCTGCGCACACTGCGCCTGAAGTTGGCTGCGGACCCGGGTCCCGGGCCTGCCTCCGCCCGCGCTCAGTTGCTCAACCCGCGACCCCGCGACTTCGTCACTATCAGCCCAGTGCAGCCGGAGGAGCTGCAGCGTGTGGCAGCCACGCGGGTTCTAGACACCACGCTAGCCAAGCGGACTGTGGAACCCGGGACTGGGGCCAAGCCTAGCATGGTGAGGAGAGGAGAGTGGGCACGTCTTTGGGATTGGGTGTGCTTAATCATTAAGAAGGAAGAGACCAAGGAGGCCCAAGGTTGGGAGACTACACTGTGGCTATCTTCAGGGAACTGCTGTGAGCTCAGAGATGCTATAGGACATCTGAGTATGACAGGGTTGTAAGACTCTTCTGTGCTTCTAATGTATAAGCCCTGAACCTGAATAAGCAAGAACAGGTAATGAGAGTCCAGGCCATAATAGAAGAGAAGGCCAGGAAAGGAGACTTAAGAAGGCCAAGTAGGCCAGGCGCAGTGGCACACACCTATAATCTCAGTGGCTCGGGAGGCTGAGGCAGGAGGATCACGAGTTCAAAGCCAGCCCCAGCAATTTAGCAAGGTACAAAGCAACTTAGCAAGACCCTGTCTCAAAATAAAATACATAAAAAAGGGAGGAAAGCCTGAGAATATGGCTCGTGGCTCAGTGGCTCAGCACTCCTGGGTTCAATGTCTGGTACAAAAAAAAAAAGGAAAAATAGTAATGTATTAATGTATTTGGGGAGAAATGGAGTGGTCAGCTGTGTTGGGACAGTCAACATTCTCATCAGGTGAGGGGAACATGTCTAGTGATCTGACATCCCTTTTTGCACTGGGGCAGATTGATTGCTGACCACAGGGTTTTGAGACTAAGTTAGTGAGAAGCTGGAGATGGAACAAGAAGAGGCCTTGGTTGAGTAGGGTTTTGCTTGGATGTTTTCAGGTGAGAGTTTTGTGACAGGAGAAGTGAAAAAAAAAGTTAGGTGAGAGAACCAGAAACGTTAAGGAACTCAGGGGAGGAAGCTGAGGGAGGATCCCGACCCATACACTGGGGGTCTTCAGAGCACAAGAAGAGACCTGGACACCAGTAGCTGCTGGCAAGATCTCCAAGTGAACCAGGGCTGTCCCAGAGTTCCAAAGAGTGAAGCCAACAGAGAGAGAAAGGGCTATTGCACACAGATCAAGAAGAATGGGAGCAGCCAGGCGCGGTGGCGCAAGCCTGTAATCCCAGCACTTAGGGAGGCTGAGACAGGAGAATCGGGAGTTCAAAGCCAGCCTCACCAACGGCGAGGTGCTAAGCAACTCAGTGAGACTCTGTCTCTACATAAAACACAAAATAGGGCTGGGGATGTGGCTCAATGGTTGAGTTCAATCCTCAGTACCAAAAAAAAAAGGGTGGGGGTAATGCCTGGGGGAGGGGGGTGGGAGAAGGCTCTGAGACAGCCCTGTCCCCACCAGGAAGCCCCAAAGTGGCCCCTGCCTGTGAAGAGGCTGAACTTGCTTCCCACCAAGCCACAGCTTTCTAAGGAACAGGCTGCTGTGCTACAGGTTGTCCTGAAAGGCCAGAGCATTTTCTTCACTGGGAGTGCAGGTAGCAGGGGCAGAGTGAGGGTGGAGGGGACAGTGGTGGGATAGGTTGGAAGAACAGGCAGCCCTGACTTTGCCTCCTGTGCAGGGACTGGGAAGTCATATCTTCTGAAGCGGATCCTGGGCTCACTGCCCCCCACAGGCACTGTGGCCACTGCCAGCACTGGGGTGGCTGCCTGCCACATTGGGGGCACTACCCTCCATGCTTTTGCAGGTAAGTGGGAGCCCCTGGAGCTTGAGATAAGAGCAAATCAGGCCCCTGGGGAGGAGAGAAAGGAGGTCAGCATTGACAGGGCTGGAGTCTCAGTCCAGGCTGAGTTTCATTTCATTTCAGGCATCGGCTCAGGTAAGGCTCCCCTGGCTCAGTGTGTGGCTCTGGCCCAGCGGCCGGGCGTGCGGCAGGGCTGGCTGAACTGCCAGAGGTTGATCATTGACGAGATCTCCATGGTGGAGGCCGATTTGTTTGACAAGCTGGAGGCTGTGGCCAGGTTAGTATAAACAATGAGAGTAGTAACTGAGGCCAGAATCTGGTTATTTTCCAAGTGGAACCTGTCCACCTAGCTTCTAAAGCACTCCCTGCTTCCCTCCAGAGCTGTCCGCCAGCAGAACAAGCCATTTGGAGGGATCCAACTCATCATCTGTGGGGACTTCCTGCAGCTGCCACCAGTGACCAAGGGCTCCCAACCCCCTCGGTTCTGCTTCCAGGTACCACACAACCCTGACCCTACTCCACCCCGGGGGGGGGGTCAGCTGTATTCCTTGACCCACCCCCACCTTGACCCCAACAGGCCAAGAGCTGGAGGAGGTGTGTGCCAGTGACCTTGGAGCTGACTGAGGTGTGGAGGCAGGCGGACCAGACCTTCATCTCTCTGTTGCAGGCTGTGAGGTTGGGCAGGTAGGCCCTGGAAGATAGAGAAGGGGCTGTGAGTTGAGGAACCAAGGACAGGGACCCAGGGTAGGGTGAGAGATGCCTGTTCTCAGGAGTAAACCGTCTACTGAAAGAGGAGTCTTAGGCAGGACACTGATCAACTGAGATGGTAGTCAATGACTCCAAAAACATGGTCCCTGAAAGTGGTGGGACCCAGCCTCCCTCAGGTTTTAATTCCTATCACCCAGCACAAAGACTGGCATAAAGTAGGTAACAGGGAAGCTGGGTGCTGTGGCTCACGCCTGTAATCCCAGCACTTAGGGAGGCTGAGACAGGAGAATCGCGAGTTCAAAGCCAGCCTCAGCAACGGTGAGGCACTAAGCAACTCAGTGAGACCCTGTCTCTACATAAAACACAAAATAGGGCTGGGGATGTGGCTCAGTGGTTGAGTGCCCCTGAGTTCAATCTCCAGTACCAAAAAAAAAGTAGGTAAGAGGGAAGAAGAAAGTATGTACAGATAGACATGCAAGGTTTTGGAGATGTCAACATCCTCATTTCAGATGCAGAAACTTGGTCAAAGAGGTGAAGTGACTCATCCAAAGTTATGTCCAGTAAGTGACTGAGCTGGGACTTGAATCCAAATCTAAGTCTAAAACGCAGGCTCCTTGGAACCTGGAGAGTCAGTTTCATTTGATAGGGAAGGGAAGGTTATGGACCTGACATCTATCTGCTGAGGTCAAAAATTGAAGTGCTGTGGCTATCTTAAGGTGGAAGTGGGAAGGACGTCAGGAAGGTGGGCAGAGCTGGACCTGGAAAGATAGGTCTGATTAGGGTGGGACACAGGTGGGGTCATAGACTCAGGTCTATGCCTGGGGAACCTTGTTGCAGATATGGGAGGCAGGTGGGGCGTGGCACAGCGCACACTGACACATGTGGGGAAGGCCAAGTGGCAGTGTAGGCAGAGACGGTTCCAAGTTATTTCCACTTGGTAGCTATTGCATCCAGGCCTCCATGTGAGAAGTGGCTTGACACTAGGGAAGATAGAAACTCAGTCTAGCTATTATCCAAGGCAGCAGGCAAGTGGCTAGAAAATTGTACCTTGGAGGGCGATCTGATGACAGGGTAGCCAGTATTATCTACATCAGTGCCTTGTCCCAGGCCTGCAAACCTCTGGCCTAGGTTCACTTCTCATATCCAACTTCCTCCTTCCACTGGGGGACAGACACAGAAAAGGGCACTCATGTGTGATCACAGCCAGCACCCCCAACCCCATGCTCATTCTCCATATCTGGGGTTCAAGTGGAAAAAGGACAAATTGGCCAGCCTGGGAGCCAGCAAATCTGGCCCTGGTACCCTTCTTCAGTCCTCAGGCCTAATTTATAGCCTGCTGCTCTAGCCATACTGCCCAAGTTCCCCACCCCTCTAATGTTAAGTGAGCTCTGCCCTGACAGCCCAGCCCCCCACAGGTGCTCTGATGAGGTGACCCGTCAGCTCAGGGCCACAGCTGCCCACAAGGTAGGGCGAGATGGAATTGTGGCCACAAGGCTCTGCACCCACCAGGATGACGTGGCCCTCACCAATGAGAGACGGCTGCAGGAGCTGCCAGGTGATTAGGGATCCAGGGCTGGGCAAGACCAGCTGGGAGGGGCCATCAGGCAGGTGTGGGCCCCGGGCAACCTGGACTCATGGAGCCATTTGGTAATTCAGGCCCTCAAACTCTGTGGCCATAAAGGCCCTTATATGGGCTGGAGTGTGGCTCAGTGGTAGAGTGATTGCCTAGCATGTGTGAGGCACTGAGTTTGATCCTCAGCACCACATATAAATAAATAATATAAATAAATAAAATAAAGTCCATTGACAACTAAAAAATATTAAAAAAAAAAAAAAAAAGGCCTTACATTTGCAGATGTAACTGTGATCTTAAGAGATTTGGTGAACTGATCCCAAAGCCCCAGCTAGGTCTGAACTGCCCATCTCCTATACCATGGTCTTATGTGTGTTTTTAGAAACTGAGCCACAAATCAATGATTCATAATCTTGTTTTTCCATCTCTTTTTCCAGGTGAGGTACATAGCTTTGAGGCTATGGACAGCAATCCTGAGTTAGCCCAGATCCTGGATGCCCAGTGTCCTATTAATCGGCAACTTCAGCTAAAGCTGGGGGCCCAGGTGAGTAGAAAACTAGAAGACCTGGGAATCTGGACTGTCTTGTATGGGCCTCCCCAATCCTTTATCCCTCTGCCCAGACCATTCTGTAGCCAGTGCACCCAGCTGTAATCTCACAAAAACTTCCATCCTACCTTTCTTTTCCACCTACCTTTCTTTCTTCAGTTTTCCATTGCCCTCCTCTTCTTACACCTGGAGCTCCTCCAAGCAATGTCACTTTGGGAGAGTCCCTTCCCTTTGCTGAAGCTCAGTTGCCTTGTTTCTAAAATGGGGAATGAAACACCTGCCCCAACTGTCTTTAGTTGTGTACCTTGTAGATGACGGAGTCCTCATCACTCCCATAACAGTGGGGTGAGCAGAATGGGAGACTTTTCTCCATGCCCAGAGGGTACCCAAGGGGAAAATGAAGGCACGGTGTGCCTGAGACCAGGGGTGGCAGGACCATCTCTCAAGGTTTGTGGCCCCATAAGAGATCTGATCCTTTCCACAGCCCTGTGATGTAGGTGACCTCACAGGGTTTACCTCTTACTTCTGAGGTAAACTGAGCAAACGTATCCCCTTTGATACAAGGGGAATCTGAGATCCTGGGAATTAAGGCTACCTGCCCCAGGGGTCAGAGTTAGCTGGTGGCAGAGCTGAGGATTGGGACTGGGTGCCCCTTGATGATAGCCCCTGCCTTTGGCCTCTGATAGTGACTGCTGGAGTTGAGCCAGTTGGAGGGATGGGCCCTTTGCCACTCTCCAGTCTTCCTTCTCCTCAGGTGATGCTGGTGAAGAATTTGGCTGTGTCCAGGGGCCTGGCGAACGGCGCCCGAGGGATAGTAGTTGGGTTTGAGACGGAAGGGAGAGGTAAGTGATGGGGAAGGACATTGTACTGTGTGGGTTTGCAGCAGGGCCTAGAGGAAGTGTGGGAGGAAAAGGCCAAAGGCCTCTCCTCTCAGCCACAGAACAGGACTAAAAGATTGGACTTCTCTGTGCCTTCCTCAGGGCTGCCTCAAGTGCGCTTCCTGTGTGGAGTCACTGAGGTCATCCATGCTGACCGCTGGACAGTTCAGGCCACCGGAGGACAACTCCTCAGTCGCCAGCAGCTGCCCCTCCAGCTGGCCTGGGCAATATCCATCCACAAGAGCCAGGTGACCGCTCAGTGCAGGGAGTGGGGTCAGAGCAGGGCAGAGTAAACAGCATATACCTGGGACATTTTGGGATGTGTGTCTTGAAGGCCTTATGGCCTATGACCTACATGGAAAGTTACAGATCAGGAGTAGAATAAACCTTTCTTTAGTGGATTTCCCAGCCCTTCACCAGGGAAGGATATAAATCACTTCCTCTTTGCCACTTGCTAAGTGACAAGATACATTAATCCCTACAAAAACAGTATGAAGCTGGCTGTGGTGGCACATGCCTGTAATCCCAGTGACTTGGGAGGCTGAGACAAGAAGATCCCAAGTTCAAGGCCAGCCTCAGCAATTTAGTGAGGACCTAAGCAATTTAGTGAGACTGTATCTCAAAATAAAAAATAAAAAGGGCTGGGGATGTGGCACAGTGGTAAAGCACCCCGGGGTTAAATCCCCAGTACAAAACAAAAGAAAACACAAAACTATATGAAGTGTAGATGTAATTACTAATCATTCCTCTTTGACAGAGAAGAACACCAAGGGACTAAGGAACTTGTCCAAGGTCACACAGCTAGGGAGTGTCAGAGCAGGATTCAGCTCCACACCTGGGTGACCTAGAGCCTGAGCTCTTTCCTTTCACTCCCCACCCCAACCTCTTACCCTGGATCCATGTCCCCTGTATTCAGACTCCATCTGCTGTCAGGTTCTCCCTCTGCTGGAACCTCTCTGGACTGGGTGAGGAGATCCAGGGTCAGTCATTGGGTTGGTGAAGGATCAGCTCTTGGGTGCACCAGACTCCAGGCTAAGCTATCCCTATCTCTGTCTCTCCATCTCCCAGGGCATGTCTCTGGATTGTGTGGAGATCTCTCTGGGACGTGTGTTTGCGAGCGGTCAAGCCTATGTGGCCCTCTCCCGGGCCCGCAGCCTACAGGGCCTGCGTGTGCTGGACTTTGACCCCATGGTGGTTCACTGTGACTCTCGTGTGCTGCACTACTATGCTACCCTGCGGCAGGGCAGGAACCTCCATCTGGTAAGAGGGAGTCAACCATAGGAGGCTGAGGCAGGAGAATGGCAAGTCTGAGGCCAACCTGGGCATCTTAGCCAGACTCTGTCTCAAATCTTTTTCTAAAGGGGTGGGAGTGTAGCTCAGTAGTGGAGCCATTGCCTAGCATACACTGGACCCTGGGTTCAATCCTCAGCACTATTATAAAAAAAGAGAGAGAGTTACCTAATGGTGAGTGACTTTGGCAGGCTGGGAGCTCCAGGAAGAGAGGGAAAGCCCAGTAGAACCCTGAGGTGGCAGAGCCCTCTACTGGTTCTTTGGGGAATGGAGGTAGGAGGAAATAAATGCTGGCCTCCAGGCTGTGGGCTTGGAGAATAGCAAAAGCTTTTTTTTTTTTTTTTTTTTTTTTTAATTAATTAATTTTATTTTTTACACAAATGGAGCACAACTTTTCATTTCTCTGTTGTACATTATGTAGAGTCACACCATTCGTGCAATCATACCCATACGTAGGGGTAAAAATGTCCATCTCCTTCTACCATCTCCCTCCCATGCTCCTCCTCCCTTTCTCTCCCTCCCCTCTGCTCAATCCAAAGTTCCTCCACTCTTCCCTTGGCCCCCCACCATTATGAATCAGCATCCATTTATCAGAGAAAACTTTTGGCCTTTGGTTTTTGGGGATCAGCTTACTTCACTTAGCATGATATTCTCCAACTCCGTCTATTTACCTGGAAATGCCATGATTTCATTCTTCTTTAAGACTGAATAATATTCCATTGTGTATATATACCACAGTTTCTTTATCCATTCATTTGCTGAAGGGCATCTAGGCTGTTGCCACAGTTAGCTACTGTGAATTGAGCTGCTACAAACATTGAGGTGGTTGCATAATGGTAGTGTGCTGATTTTAAGTCCTTAGGGTATAGACTGAGGAGAGGATAGCTGAGTCAAATGGTGGTTCCATTCCAAGTTGTCTAAGGAATCTCCATACTGCTTTCCAAAGTGGTTACACCATTTTGCAGTCCCACTAGCAATGAATCGGTGTACTTTTCTCCCCACATCCTCACCAACACTTATTGTTGTTTGTATTCTTGGATAATTGCCATTCTGAAGAGTGAGATGAAAGCTTAGTTTTGATTTGCATTTCTCTAATGGCTAGAGATGTTTGAATGAACACTTTTTCATACATTTGTTGATCGATTATGTATCTTCTGTGAAGTGTCTGCTCATTTCCTTAGCCCATTTATTGATTGGGTTATTTGTTTCTTGGTGTTAACTTTTTTGAACTTTTTATATATCCTGGAGATTAGTGCTCTATCTGATGTGCATGTGGTAAAAATTTAGCAAAAGGTTTTGACTGGGCTTTTTGGCTCTGATCCAGGAGTCCCCAAATGATGAAGATGCAGCCTCAGACCAGGAGAACATGGACCCAAACCTCTGAGCCTCGGCTGCAAAGAGAAGACAAAGAATGATCTCCCCAACCTCCAGCTCCCTAGTGGGCCAAAGCTCCAGGGAATAACTGGGGGAGGGGCCAGTGTCCCTCTGTCCCTTCTTGGGGGTTCTCAGCCTCCTGGCAGGGCTAAAGGAAGAGTGCTTCCCACCTACTTACCAGCTGTGCCACAATTTCTCCCCTTTGCTCTGGGTGAGCTACTTCCAGGATCAGAAGTAACCCTTTCTGTGCCAGTTGGGAATGGGTCCAATGGTGTCAGAAGACAAAGCTCTCATTAAGGGCTAGGCATAGAGCCACGGAGTCCTGAACGCCCCTCCCTGTAGGTTGCAGAAGGGAGAGGCAGCAAAGAGATGTTTCGGGGCAGCATCAGGCCTCTCCAGCCGGGCACTGCCTTAGTCCATGTTGTGTTGCTATAACAAAATACTTAAGAGTGAGATGCTTCATAAAGAAAAGAGGTTTGTTGATGGGCATGGTAGTGCACACCTGTAATCCCAGCGATTCAGGAGGCTGAAGCAGGAGGATCGCAATTTCAAGGCCAGCCTTAGCAACTAAGCAAGGCTCTGAGCAATTTAGTGAGACCCTGTCTCAAAACAAGAAATAAAAAAAGGGCTGAGGATGTGGCTCAGTGGTTAAGCACCCCTGGGTTCAGTCTCTAGTACCAAAAAAGAGAGAGAGGGGGGTTTGTTTAGCACACAGTTCTAGGGGCTCAAGAGCATGTAGCCAGCATCTGCTCAGCTCTGGTGGGTCCTCATGGCAGATGATATCCAATAGCAGGGGCACTCACTAGTGTGATCATATGGCATGTGAAACAAGAAGCAAGAGATGGGCCAGATGAGGTGGGCACCTGTAATCCCAGCGACTCCGGAGGCTGACCTAGAGCCTGGATTGTGTGGAGATCTCTCTGGGCCATGTGTTTGCTAGTAGTCAAGCCTATGTGGCGTTTCCCAGGCCAGCTAGAGGGAAGGCCCAGCTTCAGCAACTTAGGGAGACCCTGTCTCAAAATATAAAATAAAAAGGGCTGGGGATATGGCTCAGTGGTAAAGCACCCCTGGGTTCCCAGTACAAAAAAACAAAAAAAGATGATGAAGCAGGAAATGGGGAAGGGTCTGGCTGGCTCTTCATCATCATAACAACTGCTCTGAACAAAACTAATCCACTCCTGCCACACCTGGCCCACTCCTGTGGGACAGCGTTAATCCACTGTGAGGGCAGTGCCCCCGTGACTTAATTACCTTCTGCCGGACCTCACATCATAAAGATTACGTCACCTCAGCACTGCCACGCTGGAGACCAAACTTCCAGTATATAAACCTGAAGGGGACCTGGAGGAGCGTCACACCAGGTACAGGACCAAGACAGAGAACAGAACTTGAGTTATCCCCACAGCTGGGCTCAGCCTAGCACAGCCCAGAGCAAACACCCTTCTGAGCTAACCTGAGAACATACACTGCAAATGTGTGCCCATGTTTTATACACACACACACACAGACACACACGTGTATATTTATTTTAGTTGTAGATGGACACAATACCTTTATTTTATTTATTTTTATGTGGTGCTGAAGATCAAATCCAGTGCCTCACATGTGCCAGGTAAGTGCTCTACCACTGAGCCACAACCCCAGGCCCTTGTATGCCCATATTTTAAGCTACTTTTTTAGGGGAAAATAGTGTTCTGGGCACTGAAATGGTTGTTCCCAGGTTGTGTTTTAGGACAAATAAACGTGTGATTGTGTAAGCTCTGAGCCTCCTGTCTCCTCTCTCCCCACTGTGAACGAGCGCACAGAGGTGTTTGCTCATGTCCCAAGGGCTGTGATCACAGCACCCGTATGTGAGGTTTTGTTAGTATCATCGGTCATTTGGAAAGCTGAGTTATTTGAGGCTGGTGAAACGACAAAGTGAATCACCATTACCCCATAGTCAGACAAGGACACATGAGAGCATTTCTGTTTGGACCCTGCTGGGGCTCTGGCTTTATATCCTGAGGGGGAAGAAGTCATCAATGGACTACCTTCTGGTCAAGAAGAATCTTGATGGAAACTGCTCAGGAGTCCTTACAGGCTAGCTAGAACTGGTAAAGTTCTTGACTTGTGAATGAAAGGTATCAATTCTGGGTGGGAAATATGGGCTATAATGGAAGCATGCATCAGCAGCTACAGGTATCTTTCATTAATAAGAGAACAATAGCTACTTAAATGTAAAATCACTGCCAGGCACAGTGGCGCATACCTGTAATCCCAGTGGCTCTGGAGGCTGAGGTAGGAGGATCTCGAGTTGAAAGCCAGCCTCAGCAACAGCAAGGCGCTAAGCAACTCAGTGAGACCCTGTCTTTTTTTTTTTTTTTTTTGATCCTGGAGATTGAACTCATCCCCAGCCCTTTTCTTTTTCAATTTTTTTTTTTTTTTTTTTTTGGTACCAGGGATTGAACTCAGGGGTGCTCGACCACTGAGCGACATCCCCAGCCCTATCTTGTGTTTTTATGTAGAGACAAGGTCTCACTGAGTTGCTTAGCACCTCGCCATTGCTGAGGCTGGCTTTGAACTCGTGATTCTCCTGTCTCAGCCTCTCTAAATGCTGGGATTACAGGCTTGCGCCACCGCGCCCAGCTGAGACCCTGTCTTTACATAAAACACAAAATAGGGCTGGGGATGTGGCTCAGTGGTCAAGTGCCCCTGAGTTCAATCCCTGGTACCAGAAAAATTTTTGAAAAATAAATAAATATAAATAAATAAATAAATAAATAAATAAGGGCTGGGATGTGGCTTAGTGGTTAAGTGCCCTTGGGTTCAATCCCTGATAACAAAAAAATAAAGTATAATGACCAATGATGAGAGAAGTTGAGAAAAATAAAATTATGTTAGTTGCTGGAGGACATAAAATCTAGGTGCTCATCCCTGTCTCCCAAGAGCCAGCAGGGGTCCCAGTACACAGAAGGTATATGCTCAGGAAGTGACTGGCTAAATGGTGGAGGCCACTGACATGGGGGTACAGTGCTGTGGTGGTTCAGAGAAGTTATAGGACTCCTACCTGCCTGGAAGTTCTGTGGAAGGAGTAGGGCAAGCCCATGGAGAATGAGCAATGGTTTTAGCTCAGAAGACAGACCTGATTTTCCTTCCTGATTTTGCCATTCACCAGCTTTGTGAGTTTAGGCTGCTACACAACTGCTAGAATCCTTCCTCGCTTGTAAGGTACAGTGCTAATTGTTCTTTCATACAGTGTTGTTAGACAGGCCAGCCAGGGTTGGGGGTATAGCTCAGTGGTAGAGTGCCTGCCTACATGTGTGAGGCCTGGAGTTCAATCCCGGCACTGCCAAATAAGCTAGCCATTTGGGAGGGACTCTGTCTATAGCTATCACTAATATTTATAATTACTATTGATCATTTCTGTGAAGTTTGTAGAGCATGGTTCTGTCCCTACACAGCCTCTTACTCTTTTCTTTTCTTTTTTGTACCAGAGATTGAATGAAAGGCCATTTAAACAATGAGCCTCCCCAGCCCTCATCCCTTTTTTTTTTTTATGTTTTATTTTGAGATAGGGTCTCTCTAAATCCTTGCTAAATTTCTGAGGTTGATCTCAAACTTGCAATCCTTTTGCCTCAGACTCCCTAGCCGCTGGAATTACAGGCATGCACCATCGCACCAGGCCCCAGGAGCACTTTTATCATAGAGTTACATCCCCAGTCCTTAATTTTTTTTTTTTTTTTGGTACTGGGGATTGAACCTAGGAGCATTTCATCACTGAACTACATTCTCAGTCCTTTTTATTTTTTGATATTAGAGATTGAAGTCAGGGGCACTTGACCATGAGCCTCATCCCCAGGCCAATTTTGTGTTTTATGTAGAGACAGGGTCTCACTGAGTTGCTTAGCACCTCGTGGTTGCTGAGGCTGGCTTTGAACTCGCGATTCTCAGCCTCCCTAAGTGCTGGGATTATAGGCTTGTGCCACTGCACCCGGCTCCTTTTTACTTATTTTGAGTCAGGGTCTCGCTAAATTGCTAAGGCTGACCTCAAAATTGCAATCCTCCTGCCTCAGCCTCCCAAGTCCCTGGAATTACCCGCCTGTGCCACCACATTTGGCTACATAGCCCCCTTGGCAGAAAAGGTATAGCACTCAGAGGAATGCCAACCTAGCCGTGGGAAACCATGCCTATCTATCTCTTCTCTCCAACCTTGAAGAACTGAGTGTTTTTCTGTGGGAGAATCCCTTTACTCTGCCCTAAACAAAAGACACTGAAAAATAGAAGCTGCTGGGCATGGTGGTACACATCTGTAATCCCAGCCACTCAGGAAGCTGAGGCAAGAGGATTGAAAGTTTGAGGACAGCCTCAGCAAATTAGTGAGGCTCTAAGCAACTTAGCAAGACCCTATCTCAAAATAAAACATAACTGGGCGTGGTGGTGCACACCTGCAATCCCAGCACTTTAGGAGGCTGAGGCAAGAGAATCACAAGTTCAAAGCCAGCCTCAGCAACAGTGAGGCGCTAAGCAACTCAGTGAGACCCTGTCTCTAAATAAAACACAAAATAGAGCCGGGCACGGTGGCACAAGCCTGTAATCCTAGCACTTTGGGAGGCTGAGACAGGAGAATCATGAGTTCAAAGCCAGCCTCAGCAAGGGCAAGGCGCTAAGCAACTCAGTGAGACCCTGTCTGTACATAAAACATAAAATAGGGCTGGGGATGTGGCTCAGTGGTCAAGTGCCCCTGGGTTCAATCTCCAGTACCAAAAAAAAAACAAACACAAAATAGGGCTGGGGATGTGTGGCTCAGTAGTCAAGTACCCCTGAGTTCAATCCCTGGTACCAAAAAAATAAAATAAAATAAAAAATAAAAGGTTTGGGCTGGGCACGGTGGTACACGCTGGTAATCCCAGCACTTTGGGAGGCTAAGACAGGAGAATTGCAAGTTCAAAGCCAGCCTCAGGACGGTGAGGTGCTAAGCAACTCAGTGAGACCCTGTCTCTACATAAATCACAAAATAGGGCTGGGAACGTGGCTCAGTGGTCAAGTCTCCCTGAGTTCAATCCCCAGTACCAAAAAAGAAAAAAAAAAGGTCTGGGATATAGCTCAGTGGTTAAGTGCTCCTGGTTTCAATCCCTAGTACCTAAATAAACACAGTTGTATGATGGCACACAACTGTAATCCCAGCAGTTCAGGAGGCTGAGGCAGGAGGATCTCAAGTTCAAAGCAAGCCTCAGTAATTTAGTGAGGCACTAAGCAATTTAGTAAGATCCTGTCTCAAAATAAAAAACAAAAAGTCTAGGATGTGGTTCAGTGATTAAGTACCCCTGGGTTCAATCCTTGGAATGAATGAATGAATGAATGAATGAATGAATGAATAAATGAATAAATAAATAAACAAATAAATAAATGCTGGGAGCTGGGCATGTAGGCATGTAGTTCAGTGGTAAAGCATCCCTGAGTTCAATGCCCAATACCAAAAAAAAAAAAAAAGCAGAAGCAAAGCTCACTAGGATGACCCCCACCAACAACTGGGCAACCATAACAGTGGGTATTTATTTATTTATCTTTGCAGTACTGAGGACTAAACCCAGGGATGCTCTACCACTGAGCTACATCCCCAATTCTTTCTACTTTTTATTTATTTATTTATTTATTTATTTATTTATTTATTTATTTATTGGTACTGGGCATTGAACTCAGGAGCACTCAACCACTGAGCCACATCCCAGCCCTATTTTGTGTTTTATGTAGAGACAGGGTCTCACTGAGTTGCTTAGCGCCTCGCCATTGCTGAGGCTGGCTTTGAACTCGCTATCCTCCTGTCTCAGCCTCCCAAAGTGTTGGGATTACAGGCATGCGCCCCCATGCCTGGCTTAGGGTAGGACTTTAAATGTGATGCCATTTATGTGTCAGGATGTTCCCAATCTGCCCATACAACACAGCGTTCCTTCTAGCTTGCTTTCTTCCTTTCTTCTTTCCTTTTCTTTAGAACTGGAGAGTGCATCCAGGGGTGCTTTAACTCTGAACTACACCCTCGGTCCCTTTTATTCTTTGACATAGGATCTCACAAAATTGTTTTTTTTTTTTTTTTTTTTTTTTTTTAAATATTTTTTAGTTGTAGGTGGACACAATATCTTTATTGATTTATTGTTATGTGGTGCTGAGGATCGAACCCAGTGCCTCACACATGCGAGGCAAGCGCTCTACCACTGAGCCACAATCCCAGCCCGAGGATCTCACAAAATTGTTGAGGCTGGACTTGAACTTGTGATCCTACTACCTCCTGAGTTGCTGGGATTGCAGGTGTGTTCCACTATGCCCAACTCTGTCTCTTATTTTTCTATCAGCCCTGTACCCCTTATGGGGTCACTGGATGGAAACAGGAGAAATTGACTCAAGATAACCGAAAGCAGGAAAGGAAGACTAGCTCACAGTGATAGGAAGCCCAGAAAATTAGGCTTGGAAACACATTGGAAACAGAGAGGCTAGAACCACTAGCAGGAATACAGCTGGGAGCACCATGCCAGGAGGACTTCTGTGGCTGCCCCTGGACACTGAGCACAGTCCCAGGGGAAGGAGTTCTGCACTCTGCCACCTCCTTTCTTCACTCAGCCCAGTGCTAAGAGTCCTGCGTCCTAACCTGACATGTGGCTGGTTGACGTTGGTGCCTTGCACAGGTCCTGCAGCCACTAGTAAGAGGCACAATGTGCCACTGATGTGCAAGATGGACCAGTGCTTCTGTTGCAGATGAATCTCCCATCATCTCCCAGAGCCAGGCTGTTGGATGTCCAAGGGACCTGGTGATAGTTATTTTTTTCTGCATGCTCTCTGGGGTTCCCCATCTCAGCACCCACCCTCAACACATACTGGCTGAGGCGCCCCCACTCACTCAATCCTTTCCCTCTCCCTGGGACCAATTTCAGATTTCTCTGGTATCCTGGGCACCTACCTGGCTCAAAGATGTCCTCCATTGGCCGGGCATTGTGGCACACGCCTGTAATCCTAGCGGCTCAGAGGCTGAGGCAGGAAGATTGCAAGTTCAAAGCCAGCCTCAGCAAAAGCAAGGCACTAGTAACTCAGTGGGACCCTGTCTGTAAATCAAATACAAAAAGGGAGCTGGGGTTATGGTGCAATGGTAACGTGCTCGCCTAGCACACATGAGGCACTGGGTTCAATCCTCAGCACCACATAAAAATAAAATAAAGATATTCTGTCCACCTACAACTAAAGAATAAATATAAAAAATATACAAAATAGGGCTGGGGATGTAGCTCAGTGGTTCAGTGCCCCTGAGTTCAATCCCTCGTACCCCACCCCCAAATGATGTCCTCCATTGGGTACCCAAAGTTCCTCTTCTTAATAATCCCTTCTCTTCCCCCTCAGCATCATCCCTGAAGGAACTGACATAGGAAACCAATCTAGGAAAGACTGTGTCCTCAGGAGGCTCCTGGATTTCAAGCAAAGAAATGCAAAGTCCTGATGATCCACTCAGAATAGGGGGGCAGAAGGGAGGGATAAGTACAAGTAGAACAAAGGTGAACATATCCCCAGTAATCTGGGGTAACAAGGCAATGAACAAGGTAACAAGGTAACAATCTTGTGGTAATGTAACCAAAAGCTCCATCCCTGTCCCCAATGCCAATCAATACCGATTTAATAATGAAGACATGGTTTTGAGAAAAAGGAAAAAGAAGGTTTATTGCTTTGCTAGCAAAAGAGAAACACAGGAGACTCCTGTCCCAAAGGCTGTGAGTCTCTCCATCAGCAGGGACAGTGGGGTTTTAAAGGGTTACATTCCAGGTGTGCTCCGGTAGGGGCTTCCAGGGCGCCCTAATGGCACGTTAGGATTCACTTGTTAATCTGGCAGATATTTGCTTCCCAGATCCTCAGCAGGCATCTCCTTCCTGTAGTGAGTGTGTTCAAGGGCAGTTAACTTAAAGCAATGAGGGCTATATTCAGAAGGTGAAGGAACCACCGTTACTTTTCCCCATTGTCAATTTCTATCTTCCATTTCTATGGAAAAGTAGGCGGTGACATCTTCAAGTTATTTCCTGTTGCGAGAAGGTGGAGTTGGGGGGAAGTGACCCAAAGTCCTTGTTTTCTGTCCAGTGGGGCATGGGCAGTTAAGGGTATTCAGCATCACACCAGTCCAAAGGTCCATGGTGGCAGTTGGCAGGCGACTGGACCAGGTATACATAGGGCAAGGTATATGCTAGCACAACAATAAACAGGACAACAAAGGCATTATTTTTTTGGTAAACAATTAGTATGAAAACAATTAGTATTTCAGCCAATCTCTGAAATGCAGGACAAGCTTGTGTTTCTAGAGTCCTTTTTTTTTTGGTACTGGAGATTGAACTCAGGGGTACTCGACCACTGAGCCACATCCCCAGCCCTATTTTGTGTTTTATGTAGAGACAGGGTCTCACTGAGTTACTTAGCACCTCGCCCTTGCTGAGGCTGGCTTCGAACTAGGGATCCTCCTGTCTCAGCCTCCCTAAATGCTGGGATTACAGGCTTGCGCCACTGCACCCGGCATAGAGTCCTTTTTGATAGTTAAATATCAGGCACTCTCATAAGTACCCTTTCTTTACAGCCTCCAGCTTTACTTACTTTTGGTAGGGTTGACACAAGTGTACATCTTAAATTACATTAAAACAAACAAACAGGGCCTGGGGTTATGGCGCAGTGGTAGCGTGCTCGCCTAGCACGCGGGAGGCACTGGGTTCGATCCTCAGCACTACATAAAAATAAAATAAAGATATTCTGTCCACCTACAACTAAAAAATAAATATTTAAAACAAACAAACAAAGAAGAACAACAAAAAAAGTGTTTTCTCGGGGCTGAGGCTGTGGCTCAGTGGCAGAGCGCTTGCCTCGCATGTGTGAGGCACTGGGTTCGATCCTCAGCACCACATACAAATAAATAAACAAAAATAAAGACACTGTGTCCATGCGTACCTAAAAAATATTTAAAAAAAAAAAAAAAAAAGTGTTTTCTCTTAAATGTCCATGTAGGACAGTGCTCAGGCTATACTCTCCTGCCAGGTGTTTAAGGCCAGGATGGTCAAAACTGACCTTATTCCTATCTATTTTAAAAGTCAGCTGAAGCTGAGCGCAGTGGCCCACGCCTGTAATCCCAGCACTTAGGGAGGCTGAGACAGGAGAATTGTAAATTCAAAGCCAGCCTCAACAACAGTGAGGCGCTAAGCAACTCAGTGAGACCCTGTCTCTACATAAAACACAAAATAGGGCTGGGGATGTGGCTCAGTGGTCGAGTACCCCTGAGTTCAATCCTGGGCACCAAAAAAAAAAAAAAAGAGTCAGCTGAGATTCCTCAGAGATCACTCTTGGGGACAAGTGTGAAGCCTCCTGGCTCCTTTAGATTTCCTTTACCAGTGATGTCATGTGCCAGGATGGGTCAGGTCAGGGTCTTGATGACCACACATATGGCTTCTCTTAGAAGCTTCAGGCATTTCATTCTCCAGTGACGCTCCTCTTTGCAGAATATACATCACCAGATGGCTTTCCGTTCTCTAGGATCCCCTCGATCTTCCTGATTGGCAGCTCAGATGACTCACCGGAGTTTCAGAGCCCTTAGAGGGGTCCTCTCATTCTCTGAGTGCTGGCTGACCTTAGTGGGCAAGGGCCAAATATTGGCTACTTTTTTTTTTTTTAATTTTTTTTTTTAGTTGTAGATGGACGCAATATCTTTATTTTATTTATTTGTTTTTTTTATGTGGTGCTGAGGATCGAACCCAGTGACTCACGCATGTGAGGCAAGCGCTCTACCACTGAGCCACAACCCCAGCCCAGATATTGGCTACTTTTTTTTTTTTTGGTACTGGGGATTGAATTCAGGGGCACTCGACCACTGAGCCACATCCCCAGCCCTATTTTGTGTTTTATGTAGAGACAGGGTCTCACTGAGTCGCTTAGCACCTCACCATTGCTGAGGCTGGCTTTGAACTCGCGATTCTCCTGTCTCAGCCTCCTTAAGTGCTGGGATTACAGGCTTGAGCCACCGCGCCCGGCTTTGGCTACTTTTTAATTGGCCCTTTTACTTCCTTGTCTTTGGTCTCCAAAGTTTTTTGTTTGTTTGTTTGTTTTTGTTTTTGTTTTTAAACACCCAGCAAGCCAGTTTCGCCAGTCTTTTTTTTTTTTAATATTTTTTTAGTTGTTGATGGGTTTTTATTTTATTCATTTTTTATTTATATGTGGTGCTGAGGCTCGAACCCAGTGCCTCACACATGCTAGGCAAGTGCTCTCTACCACTGAGCTACAGCCCCAGCCCTCACCAGTCTTAAAGAGGAAGCAACAGGTTGTAACTTTAATATCTATAATTTTACCCCTTTTCATTTAGTTGGAGTTATTATTAGTACTGGAAGTCAGCATTATATACTACTTGTCCTGTAGGTGATGGCTTATTATTTCAAGTTAACTTGAGTTGTTTTTTGTTTTTTGGTTTTTTGTTTTTTTTTTTTTTTTGCTTTTAGAAGTAGTATCTCTGCAAAACACTAACAGGCAACAGTTATAAAGTCTACAAGGAAAATACAAAATGAAGTTAACAGCAAAAACATATTCAGTTTGTGTAATAGCTATGAACCAAGAAAAATAACTTTTATAATTTTGAACCTTTACTTAGTTATACATTATATCTCTGTTTTAGATCATAGTAATCTTTACAACAACAATGACAAAAAAATCAATCTTTTGAACACAACTTTAAATGAGCTAAATGGAGTCTAGCCTATTTTGGAGCCATTCTAACATGAAGAGGAGAGGCAGAGCCTTAGGTAAGGTGGGACTCTTTTTTTTTGGTACTGGAGATTGAATTCAGGGGCACTCGACCACTGAGCCACATCCCCAGCCCTATTTCGTGTTTTATGTAGAGACAGGGTCTCACTGAGTTGCTTAGCATCTCGCCCTTGCTGAGGCTGGCTTTGAACT
>CM053401.1:97515320-97631816 GCA_028644305.1 Xerus rutilus | reverse complement strand
CCCCCCCCCCCCCCCCCCCCCCCCCCCCCCCCGTAGAGGAGTGGAAAGAGCATTCTAAGAGGAGAGCATTCTAAGAGGAGGGCCTGGCATGTGTAAAGGTAGGGGAAGTGCATTGTAGAACCTCACGACTGTTTGGGGTAACTACCAGAAATTTGCTATGTTGCAGCAGTAATGAGGGCCATATTATGAAGAGCCTGATATCATGTGGTGTTAGGAAGAAATGCATTTTCTTTACACTTGGGAAGGAGAGGTGTTCGTGTTAAAAGCTTTGATACCCTTTGGAAAGCTAAAGAGGACAACAGGGAACTAAGGAGAGGAGATGAGTTTCCTTTTCAATCCTAGCCTATACCATCCCCCAGGTGGGTCTTGCTGGAGCACCAGGTGAGCTGACACACAACCTGAACCCTGCTTGGGACAGGCTTATGTCCCTGCTGCTGAATCTCGTATCCAAGCCTATCCTGTCCCAAGTGATTTTCCATGGATAGCTAGGTAGTTACTGTGTCTTCGGAGAGGGGTATATGTGGTTTTCATTTTTCAAATGGAGACCTTTTACAATACAAAGTAATATTAAGTTATTGTAATTTTTAAAAACAATGTTATTGAGGGCTGAGGGTGTGGCTAGCATGTACAGGCCCCAGGTTCATACAGACCACCAAAAAAACCCAAAAAAAACCAGGACTAGGGATGTAGCTAAGTGGTAAAGTACTTGTCTGACATGTGAGGCCTTGGGTTTGATATCCAGTACCATAAAAACAAACTTTTATTGAGGTATGATTGATATACAAAAAAAGCTACACATATTTACTATATTTACTGCATTTAACTAGGTGAATTTGGAGATTTGGTTACATTTTTTGGTGCTAGAGATTGAACTCAGGGCCCTACAAATATGCTATACCACTGAGCTATATCCCTAGCCTGTATAGTAGTTTTTAGTTGGGGGGCATCCTTGGGTAGTGGATATTTGGATTCTTGGGTTGAGGGGAAATAAGTTTCTAAGAGGTAAATTAAAAAGTTGTGTAGCAGCCTAATGGTAAGCTATAGAAAGGCAGGAGTTAATGGCAGCTAAAGGGTGTATAATTTGACTTAAGTTTGCTACCTTCTTACCCTAGCGTAACTGGATCAAGACTGCTCCTTCTGTAAGTGTTACCTAGAGTTCATCATATGTCCTCAGAAGGATGTTAGGAGATAGCCAGATTCTTGGCACCACTGAGAGGTTAGAAGTCAGTGCTCCCTGAGGTATGGGTAAATAGGAGGTTGTTAGACCTGTGGGGGTGGAAAAGGTCAGAGTTAGTTGAGATGAAGGAATTCTGGGGTCCAGTGTGTGACTGGGGTACCTTTTTTTTTCTGACATTGAAAGCATTTGAAAGAACCTGGGAGCCGGGCGTGGTGGCTCACGCTTGTAATCCCAGCACTTTGGGAGGCTGAGACAGGAGAATCGCGAGTTCAAAGCCAGCCTCAGCAATGGTGAGGCGCTAAGCAACTCAGTGAGACCCTGTCTCTACATAAAACACACACACACACACACACAAAAATAGGGCTGGGGATGTGGCTCAGTGGTTGAGTGCCCCTGAGTTCAATCCCTGGTACCAAAATGAAAGAAAGAAAGAAAAAGAACCTTCAACATCTTGGTGCTCTGCAGTCTTTTTCGAGTATCAAGAATGGAAGACTTCTATGCTTACCTGAGCACTTATCCTAGAAACGGGGCTCAGGCAGGTGGATCCAGGAGGATTCTGGTAGGAAGGCAAGTTCCCCTCCTCTATGGAGGGTGCTATTTTTTATTTATTTATTTTTTTTGGTACTGGAGATTGAACTCAGCGGCACTCGACCACTGAGCCACATCCCCAGCCCTATTTTGTGTTTTATGGAGAGACAGGGTCTTACTGAGTTGCTTAGTGCCTCGCTGTTGCTGAGGCTGGCTTTGAACTCGCGATTCTCCTGTCTCAGCCTCCCTAAATGCTGGGATTACAGGCTTGGAGGGTGTTATTTTGCCTCCCCTCTACTCAAATGACCTAATGGAGATGCTGTACTAATAATAGTAAAGCCTTTATGTAGTGTTTGCAGCAGACATGGTGCTAAACACTTTACCATTTTAACTCATTTAACCTTCACAATAGCACTGTGAAGTACTTATGCGTGTGTGTATGTGTGTGTGGTACTGGAGATTGAACTCAGGAATGCTCTAACACAGAGCTTTGTCACCCACCATCCCATCTTATTTTAAATTTTGAGACAGGGTCTCATTAAGTTGTAGAGCCTGGACTCAAACTCGCAACCCTCCTGCCTCAGCCTCCTGAGTAGCTGGGATTACAAGAGTGTGCCACTGTGCCCAGCAAAGTGCTTACATTAGTATCATCTTATATAAATGAGTTAAGGGAGGTTAAAACTTTCATGAAGCTAGTAAGTGAGGAGGTTTGGATGTGAGTTCAAAATTACCACTTAACCACATACTAGATTTTGCTTAGATTTAAGGTGTCAGAGAGGTCTCTACAACCCAAGTTTTTTTTTTTTGGTACCGAGGATTGAACTCAGGGGTACTCGACCACTGAGCCACGTCCCCAGCCCTATTTTGTGTTTTCTATAGAGACAGGGTCTCACTGAGTTGCTTAGCACCTTGCCGTTGCTGAGGCTGGCTTTGAACTTGAGATTCTCCTGTTTTAGCCTCTCAAAGTGCTGGGATTACAAGCATGAGCCACCACACCCAGCTTACAACCCAGGGTTTTGAGGGCTGAACTCTGGGTACTTCTTCAGTCCCAAGCAGAAGACCAGACACTGACTCTAGACTGTTTCTTTTTCTTTTCTTTTTTAAAATATTTTTAGTTGTAAATGGACACAATACCTTTATTTATTTATTTTTGTGTTGTGCTGAGGTTTGAACCCAGTGCCTCACATGTGCTAGGCATGTGCTCTACCACTGAGCCACAACCCCAGCCCCTCTAGGCTGTTTCTTTTGGGAAGTGGTGTGCCCAAGACTGGGTGATGATGACTGTCAGCCCCTGCTAGGAGGAGCATTCTATCACAGATATTCTTTAGAACCACCATCCTATAGGATAATAAAAACAGACCAAGTCAATTTTATTTTAAATTCTCTACAGATGTCCTACCCTTCCCTGTCTGTACATGAGACTGACTGCTTTCACACCTCACGGCCACAGGCTGCTTTGGGCTTCTTCTAAAGAAATGTTACTTGCTTTCAAGTGATTGTCATTTTGGAGGCCATACTGTTGGATCATTGTGTCTCTTCCTTTCCCACATGTGGGCAGCCTGGCTAGTCTCTTTTTCTTTTTCTTTTTTTTTTTTTGGTACTGCAGATTGAACTCAGGGGCACTCAACCACTGAGCCACATCCCCAGCCCGATTTTGTGTTTTATGTAGAGACAGGGTCTCACTGAGTTGCTTAGCGCCTCGCCATTGCTGAGGCTGACTTTGAACTTGCGATTCTCCTGTCTCAGCCTCCCTAAGTGCTGGGATTACAGGCTTGAGCCACTGCACCTGGCTTCTTTTTCTTTTTTTTTGTAGTATAGGTTGAACCCAAGGGTGCTGTACCACAACTCATTTTATGTTTTATTTTGAGACAGGGTCTCATTAGGTTGTTGAGGCCGGCCTTGAACTTGCAATCCTCCTGCCTCAGCCTCCCAAGCTGCTAGGATTACAGACATGCACTACCACACCCAGCAAGAGAACCAGCTTCTGAATCCCATTCAACATTTGGACGTGGTGGCTTCCTCTGTCCCCCTCTGTCTCACCAGCATGGGGCTGGTGAGACCCAGGAATAGGGGCAGGACATGGACTGTGATGCTGAATCTTCACTTTGCTCTCATGCCCTCAATCCATGTATCCCATTGGGCCTCAGACAGTCCTGAGAGGTAGTTGAGTCCCTCCTGCCTGCTCTGAGGGCTGAGCTCTTGGTCCAGGTTACCCACCTCTGGTCACTCAGAGCTCAGAGTGCTGGCACTGGCATGCTTGATTGCTATTCGGCTTTACTGCAGCCACTTGGGTCAGCTCCCTGTTGTCCCCTGACCTGTCTCATACAGACTGGGGCCAAGCCTGTCAGGTACACTTCAGAAACCATGCTGCCATAAGGTGGGTGGGACCTGGACAACCCTTAAGGCTTTACATGCCAGAACCCTTCCCACTGCCTTCCAGGGACCAGCACAGCCTTCTTGTTTTCTGCTGCTCCCTTCATTCCAACCTTGACTGGAACAAGTGTCACCTCTGAGATATGTTAAGACTCAGACTTCTGAGGCAGAAGAATCCACTGGTGGGTCCATCGGTGCCAGAGTCCTCTGGACTGCAGCAGTAGCGTCAGCCCATCTGCCAGGGCTAACCACTCACGGTCAACTGAGTAGAGGCTCTTTTTTTTTTTTAAACTTTATTTTAGTTGTTGATGGACCTTTTATTTTTATTTATTTACATGCGGTGCTAAGGATTGAACCCAGTGCCTCACACATGCTGGGCAAGCGCTCTACGACTGAGCCACCACCCCAGCCCCCGAATAAAGGCTCTTGACTATTCCAAGCCATCGAGGCTGCCTCAGTCCCCCAGGGAAAGGAAGCAGGGTCTGACCTGGACGAGGCCATGGTAGAAGTATCTGGAGCATTTAAGCCCTCTTTGTGGTTGGCCAACTTTTCTCCTTGCTTTAATTTGGGGGTGAGGGGAGAAGAGGAGTCAGGAGAGGATACTTACTGGAAAGGACCCTAGATGTGTGTGTGTGTGTGTGTGTGTGTGTGATTTGGTTCTGGAGATAACCCAGGGGCTCTGTACCACTGAGCTTTATCTCCAGCCCTTTTTGTTCTTTGTTTTGAGACAGTTGCCCAGGCTAGCTATAAACCTGACATCCTTCTGCCTCAGCCTCGTGAGTTGATAGGATTACAGGAATGTGCCATCACACCCAGCAACCTGAGACTATTTTTGAGAACTTTTGTTGCTGTGAAGGTTCTGTGTACCCTCCACCTTCTGCCTAGATTGTTCTGGTTTAGATGTGTAGTCATGGCTGTATCCCAGCATAGCTTGGGATGGAGGGATCCCTAATATGGTTTTTGTTTTTGGTTTTTTTTTTGGTACTGGGGATTGAACGCAGGGGTCCTCGACCACTGAGCCACATCCCCAGCCCTATTTTGTGTTTTATGTAGAGACAGGGTCTCACTGAGTTGCTTAGCACCTCGCTGTTGCTGAGGCTGGCTTTGAACTCGCGATTCTCCTGTCTCAGCCTCCCTAAGTGCTGGGATTACAGGCTTGAGCCACCGCACCCAGCTTCCTAATGTGTTTGACAGGGGACCTTTTAACTAGGTCCCAGAAGCAACTTTGGTCCCTGAGCAGAAGCTCTCTCTCAACAGGAGCACTGTGTTGGGGACCATCACTCTCGTCAGACTTTACTGGCCTTAGTGAAGTGACAGGGCAGGTGTGGTGCGCCCAGTGCTGGTGCTCACGCTGGTGTGGCATCTTATGGTTTAGGGGTTGGTCGTATTAATATTGGACCACAGTATAGAGGGCAGTGCAGGATTCCCCTAGCGCAAACTCTTGAATCTAGTTCCTTCTGTGCAGTGGTGTGTGGCAGTGGTGGTAAGTATAACTCTCACCAGGCACTCAGGCAGGTGATAGATCTGTGTTGGCTGACCTCACAGCCCAGAGAGATGGGGAGGTCTCTCTGCTGAGGACCCAGCAAGTATTGCCTCTAGGCCTGGCCTCTGGCTCTGCCTGGAGATAAATTTAAAGCAGGCCCAGTACTACCTCTGAGCAGCCTGTTGTGGCACCAAGTCTGCAAAGCTTGGTTCTTGGTGTGTGTTTGCTCTAGGTCTCTAAATGAGGTGTAGGTCAGTGCACATGACCTGCTTTGACATAGTGTGTTTTCTTTTCTTTTTTTTCTTTTTCTTTTCTTTTCTTATTTATTTATTTATTTATTTATTTATTTATTTATTTATTTTGGTACTCGGGATTGAACTCAGGAGCACTTGACCACTGAGCCACATCCCCAGCCCTATTTTGTGTTTTATGTAGAGACAGGGTCTCAGTTGCTTAGCGCCTTGCTGTTGCTGAGGCTGGCTTTGAACTCGAGATTCTCCTGTCTCAGCCTCCCAAAGAGCTGGGGTTACAGGCGTGTGTCACCATGCCTGGCTGACATAGTGTGTTTCTAAGATGTAAAGCCTACTGTTCCTGGGGCAAGTAGGCTGGAACAGGTGTTCCTGGAGCAGCTTAGATAATGAGGTATGAGGCTTCCTTATTTAGTATTGGTTGGTTGGTTGGTTGATTAATTGATTTGGGGGATGAACCCAGGGGTACTTTACCACCGAGCTGTATTTTTAGCCCTTTTAATTTTTTAAAAAATTTATTCTAATTAGGTTTACATGACAGCAGAATGCATTTTGTTTCATTGTACACAAATGGAGCACAACTTTTCATTTCTCTGGTTGTACACAATATAGAGTCACACATGTACCTAGGGCATTGATGTTTGTCTCATTCCACCATCTTTCCTGCCCCCACATCCGTTCCCTTCTCCTCCCTCCCCTTTGACCAAAGTTTCTTCATTTTTCCCATGCCCCCTTCTCCATTATGGATCAGCATCCACTTATCAGAGTGGCCTTTGTTTTTTGGGGATTGGCTTACTTCACTTAGCTTGATATTCTCCAACTCCATCCATTCACCTGCAAATGCCATAATTTTATTCTCCTTTAATGCTGAGAGTAATATTCCATTGTGTATATGTACCACAGTTTCTTTATCCATTCATCTACTGAAGGATATCTAGGTTGGTTCCACAGTTTAGCTATCATGAATTGAGCTGCTATAAACATTGAAGTGGCTGCATCACTGCAGTATGCTGTTTTAGGTCCTTTGGGTGTAGACTGAGGAGTGGGATAGCTGGGTCAAATGGTGGTTCTATTCCAGGTTTTCTAAGGAATCTTCATACTGCTTTCCAGATTGGTTGCACCAGTTGGCAGTCCCACCAGCAATGTATGAGTGTGCCTTTTCCCCCACATCCTCGCCTACACTTATTGTTTGTATTTTGTATTTTTATTTTTTGGTACCAGGGATTGAACTTGGGAGCACTTGACCACTGAGCCACATCCCCAGCCCTATTTTGTTTTATGTAGAGACAGGGTCTCACTGAGTTGCTTAGCACCTTGCTGTTGCTGAGACTGGCTTTGAACTTGCGATTCTCCTGTGTCAGCCTCCCAAAGTGCTGGGATTACAGGCGTACGCTACTGCACCGGCTTGTTTGTATTTTTGATAACTGCCATTCTGACTGGCATGAGATGAAATCTTAGAGTAGTTTTGATTTGCATTTCTCTAATTGCTGGCGATGTTGAACATTTTTTCATATATTTGTTGATCAATTGTATATCTTCTAAGAAGTGTCTGTCCAGCTCCTTAGCCCATTTATTGATTGGGCTGCTTGTATTTTTGGTGTTTTTTGAGTTCTTTATATATCTTGGAGTTTAGTGCTGTATCTGAGGTGCATGTGGCAAAAATATGCTGCCAGAATGTAAGCTTTTTGTTCACCTCATTGTTCCTTTTGCTGAGAAAATTTTTAGTTTGAATCCATCCCATTTATTGATTCTTGCTTTTATTTCTTGTGCTTTAGGAGGCTTGTTAAGGAAGTCGGGGCCTAATCCAGCGTGATGAAGGTTTGGGTCTACTTTTTCCTCTATTAGGCATAGGGTTTCTGGTCTAATTCCTAGGTCCTTGATCCAGTTTGAGTTGAGTTTTGTACATGGTGAGAGATAGGGATTTAGTTTCATTTTGCTGTATATGGATTTCCAGTTTTCCCAGCATCATTTGTTGAAGAGGCTATCTTTCCTCCAATATATGTTTTTGGCACCTTTGTCTAGTATGAGATAACTGTTTATGTGGGTTTGTCTCTGTGTCTTCTATTTTTTTTTTTTTTTGGTACCAGGGATTGAACTCAGGGGCACTTGACCACTGAGCCACATCTCCAGCCCTATTTTGTGTTTTATGTAGAGACAGGGTCTCACTGAGTTGCTTAGCGCCTTGCTGTTGCTGAGGTTGGCTTTGAACTCGCGATTCTCCTGTCTCAGCCTCCCAAAGTGCTAGGATTACAAGCATGAGCCACCGTGCCCGGCTTCTTCTATTTTTTTAAAATATTTTTTTAGTTGTTGATGGATCTTTATTTTATTCATTTCTTATTTATATGTGGTGCTGAGAATCAAACCCAGTGCTTCACGCATGCTAGGCAAGCACTCTAACACTCAGCTACGGCCCCAGCCCCTCAATGTCTTCTATTCTGTACCATTGGTCTACATGTCTATTTTGGTGCTAATACCGTGCTGTTTTTTTGTTACCATAGCTTTGTAGTATAGTTTAAGGTCTGGTATTGAGATGCCTCCTGCTTCACTCTTCTTGCTAAGGATTGCTTTGGTTGTTCTGGGTCTCTTATTTTTCCAAATGAATTTCATGATTGCTTTTCTTATTTCTATAAGAAATAACATTGGGATTTTAATTGGAATCACATTGCATCTGTATAGCACTTTGGGTAGTATAGTCATTTTGAAGATATTGATTCTGCCTATCCAAGAGCATGGGAAATCTTTATATCTTCTAGGATCTTCTTCAGAGCTGGGTGCGGTGGCGTAAGCCTGTAATCCTAGCACTTAGGGAGGCAGAGACAAGAAAATCACGAGTTCAAAGCCAGCCTCAGCAACGGTGAGGCACTAAGCAACTCAGTGAGACCCTGTCTCTACATAAAACACAAAATCGGGCTGGGGATGTGGCTCAGTGGTCGAGTGCCCCTGAGTTCAATCCCCAGTACCAAAAAAAAAAGATCTTCTTCAATTTATTTCTTTAGTGCCCTATGGTTTTCATTGGAGAGGTCTTTCACCTCTTTTGTTAAATTGATTCCCAAGTATTTTATTTTATTTTTTTTGAGGCTATTGTGAATGGAGTAGTTTTCCTAATTTCTCTTTCAGAGGATTCATCACTGATGTATAGAAATGCATTTGATTTATGTGTATTGATTTTATATCCTGCTACTTTGCTGAATTCATTTAATTCTAGAAGTTTTCTGGTGGAATTTTTTGGATCCTCTAAGTATAGAATCATGTTGTCAGCAAGTAATAATAGTTTGAGTTCTTCTTTTCCTATTTGTATCCTTTAATTTCCTTTTCTATTTGTTCTGCCTAGCCCTTTTAATGTTTGAGACAGGGTCTTGCTAAGTTACTGATGCTGGCCTCAAACTTGGATCCTTCTGACTCAGCCTTCTGAGTCACTGGGATTACAGGCGTGTACCACTGCGCTTGGTTTACATAATACTTTATATGTGACCAGTCTCTCCCTCCCCATAGAGAACTTATCACTGCAGTTTGGTTACCCCAGTCTCTGTTCCCCTCAACCCTACACATCTTGTAAGAACTCTAGGATACGTTGTAGGCTATAAGCAAAGAGCCTTAAACTTTCTAAGCAACCTGGACTTGACCCCCAGCTCTGTCACCAACTGGCCAGGCATTTAATCCCTGAGCTTTTTTTTCCATCTGTAACTAGGGCCACATACCTGTCCTACCTGTTACATCAAACAGACTATCAAGCTCATATGCTGATGATTCAGGTGAAAGAATGAAACTGTTATAAAGTGTGGCCCAGATTGGCCTTGAAGCCAAGCTCTGGTGGCATGTGATCTGGGTCTGGAATCTGCAGAGCAGGTAGAGCACTAGAACTGACCTTGAGCCTGGGAATTTCACACCAGGTTGGGTTGTGATGCTTATGGTAATCTCTGGGCAAGGTGTCATACAGGTGGGGTCTACCTGGAAGAGATCTGGAAGCAAGGAGCCTGGGCTTTGGGGGAGTGTGTCTCGGTTCACATGTACCCTCTGAGTGTGTGCTGCTTGCTGTCTCCCCTGTGCCCTTGTTCAGCACCTTATAAGTCCTGGGTTTACTGGCCATGTTGCCACATTCCATCCACCTCGCGTCAAGTGGCCCCATTCAGAGGGCTGGCTTTCCCCCTGGGAGGGGTGAGAGTAACCTGCTGTGCCAGGCCTAAACCTGGAACCCAGGCACAATCCCTGCCCCCCCCACACACACACAAAGAAAAAAAATCCTGGCTACCAAGGTCCCACCCAGTGTGTGACTACCCTGAGGTTTCTGCCTGGCAACCTTGGCGCTGGTCCAGCAGTGACCCACACACGTTACTTCAGGCCCGACCTGGCCAGGGGTCCAGGCCCTGGCTTCTGCCTTCTCGTTTTCGCCCAGTTTCATTCTCTGGTCCCTCCTTCACCACACCCTTTGCTTGCTTGTGGGCAGCAGGAAGCACTGAGTCTCTAAGCAGATGAGGACACTGTCTGAGTCTTGTCCTGAGACCTAATCACTTCCTCCTGCTTCCCTTAAAATTCTGATATCTTAGCACATAATTGGGTCTCTTTCTTCCCTGGGGGAGCCAGATCAGATCTGGGCGTGATGATGATGGCTACCCATCCTAAAAGGATTTCTGGGCTGGGGCTGGGTGTGTAGCTCAGTAGTAGAGCATTTGCCTAGCATTAACAAGACCCTGGGCTTGATCCCCAGCACTACAAAAAAAGAAAAGAAATGAATTAAAATAGACATTTGGTATCTTTACATCAGGAAAACTATAAACTTCCTATATAATGTAGGCTGCAGCTTGTAAATACCTGTGGTCTGGGCTGGTGGAGGTAGCCTGGGCCCTGTTTCAGTGTCTGTCTCCCTCCCCACAGTGGGGAACAAGGCTGTTCACACTCGGCATTGGCGTTGGCAATCTTGTGAGTCTTTCCTTTGACTTTTTAATAACTGAGCTGACTTTGTTTAGGACTAACCACAGCATCATCTTCTGGGACCTGCTCCTGCTACCCCAGTTTTTTGCAATTTGCTATGAAGGCACCTGTTCCTGGGTGCCTCAGAGTTATTCCAGTGGGGTCTAAGCAGACTGGCAAGCGATCAAGGCTTGCAAAAGAGCACTGACTCAGGAGTTATGCCCTTGGAGACCCTGGGGCTGCTTCTGGTGTGCACAGTGACCATGAACAGCTCACTGGACCTCTGGGCCCTGGTTTCCATCTAAAAATAAGGTTTCTTTCAGCTCAAATATTCTGTATTTGGGTTGCTGCTGAGGACTGGGAGCAAGGGAAGGATGTGGGAAGGGCTTATGAGAGGCTTGTTTTTCCCTGTTTGGATTTCCCTCCTCTCCCCGCCCCCTTCTCTTAAGTAGTGTTTTCCATCCAGCTGACACCGGGAGAGCTCACTTCCAGCAGTGAGGAGGGGGGGCCTGGAGCAAGCCTGCTTACTCTAATGTTCGATTAAGTGGACTGTGGAGGCAGTTTTTCCTTTCCAAATAAAATTCTAACTTTTAGATATGCTAAAGGATCGGTACCAGAAATCAGTATTCAGAAATCATTTTTATCTCCTTTGTACCATGGGTTTTTTGGGTTTTTGTTTTTGTTTTTGTTTTTGTTTTTTGTTTTTGGCAGGGGGGTGGCTACCAGAGATTGAACTCAGGGGCACTTGACCACTGAACCCCAGCCCTATTTTGTATTTTATGTAGAGACAGGGTCTCACTGAGTTGCTTAGCACCTCGCTTTTGCTGAGGCTGGCTTTGAACTCACGATTCTTCTGTCTCAGCCTCTTAAGTCACTGGGATTACTGGTGTGCGCCACTGTGCCCTGCTGTATGATGTATTAATTGCTCAGAAACAATTTTCCTGGCTGGATCCTCTCTCCAAGTCCAGTTCTCATGGGGCAGGAATTTATGAGACGCTGGAGTCAGTGTTGAGGGGAGACTGTCCCTGGTGGGTTGATGGGATTTCTGTGAGTGGGGATTGGCCCTGGTGTTCTCCTGCTTCAGGATCCTTGGTGGAGAAAAGTCTATCCTCTCCATGATGGTCCCTTGAGTCCAGAGTCCAGTCTTGGTGATTCTAAGCCTGGGGGTTTGAATAAGACTATAGTTGTCCTTCACAGTTAAAGGGTAAGAGGACTTAATGGCTATGGGTGTCTTGAAAGCAGTGTTTACCCTTTCCATCACTAATAAAAACTGGCATTTATGGAGCCCATCCTCTTAGCCACAGTAACCGAGAAGCTGAGTGTTTAATGCTCAGTATGAAAGATGTCTTTTGGCATGAAAGGTTAGGGAAAGTTGGTGCCTTCTGCATAGGGTCTGTCCCTGCCTTGCAGAGGAAGACACAGGTCTGGTGAGCAAAGGGGCCTCTGCCACATCTCTGACCGAGCGTGTGTCCTTTTCACTGGGCCTAGTGTCCTGCAGCTAACCCTCCATCCTGGTCCTTCCTCTTGGGGCTTTGCTCAGCTGCGTTTGTCTGGGTAATACAACTACCCCTCCAGCTCCCTGCCAGCCCTTCCCCAGTTCCTAATGGGCTCTGTGTGCCCCTGTGAGGAGGGAGACCTGAACAGCTGCTCCTCAGGGCACCAGCCTTGCTTGGGGGCAGTGGAACGACAGCTCTTCCCTAGGGGTATCTAGGGCCAAGAGAGGTGTCTACCTGGAAGCCTGTTCCACACAAACCTGGATTTGTGCCATTAGGCTGGTTTCTTGGGGATCACTAGCACTTTGTTCCTGAAAGCTTGCTTGTTTGTTTGTTTGTTTTTAGTTTAATCTTTTCTGAAGGTCTTTTAAACAGATGTCAGTTTTTCTGAAAGAAGACCTTCACCCATACTGGGTGGGCTTGTCAGAGCCCTTTTCTTCCTACCTCTTTTCTCTCTAGAAAGTCATGCCTTGCCTCCAGGCTGCAGAGGCTGTGGAGAAGAGGGAAACCTGGATGGTGACCTGTAGCCAACACCTCCTTGAAAGAAAAGGCTAGAACGGAATTAGACAGTATGGTGAAGAAGCTCCTTTTAAGCCTGTTCTTAGAGTTGGGGGTGTAGCTTAGGGGTATAGTGCATGCGTGCATGAGTCCCTGGGTTCAATCCCCAGCATCACAATATTAGTTAGTAAACAGGCTTGTTCTTACTGAGAGGGGATTTAAGAACAGAGTTGAAGGTCAGGGGCTGATACTGCATATGCCACTCAGGTGCTGTCCTTCTCCTTTGCTCCTGGGGACCCCAGTACTGGGAGTGAAACTGAGTGGCCTCCCAGAAGAGGTGTGGAGAGGTGGGGGGGGTTGTTGGTCCAGCACTAGCTGGAGGGAATGAGCCCAGAGTGACAGGAAAGACCTGGATGACCCCAGGACGCCTGCTAAGAAGTGGTAGCCCATGGTGTGGACTTAGCAGGCAGGTGCTGGACGTCTCCCACTACCCCAGCCCCAAGCACTTTAGAGGAAAGACAGGCAGCAGGGCTTGAGTAAGAGGAGAGCCCCCTTGCAACCCCCAACCCTGGGAGCAGGGACATAGTTGTAGCAAAAGCTGGTCTTTTCTCCTCAGCAGGCCAGGAGCTGTCTGGGACCTGCAGTAAGCCTGGTCTGTTCTTGGCTGCCATGATGGGTACACAGCTGTCTATGATGTTCTGTATGGGGTACAACCCTAGCAAGGTTCCCTGTCCATGTTGAGTTTGGTGCTTCCAATAGGTTCTACCTGTAGAGTTTTTCCTCAACATGTATCATCTTTTAGTGAATTCTCAAGATTCTCCATCTTCTTCTCGGTACCCACTCCACTGACTACACACTTACCCTTCAACTCTGCTAAAGAATAGGACTGTGGGCCCAGCACTGTCTGCTCTTACTTGCTCTGAAAGTGACCATTCATTTTAGTTTTGGTACCAGGTATCGATCCCAGGGGCGCTTAAACACTGAGCCCCAGCTCTTTTTTCTATTTTTATTTTGAGACAGGGAGCCATGGGAGGAGTGGGCTCCGATACTGACTTGAGACATGAAGACTATTTGGCCAGGCCTCAAAGATGTCACTGCATGTCTCAAAGGATCCTGACTGTGCCATCATTTATGCTGTCACTATCCTGAACCTCAGTTTCCCTTCGTCTGTGTATTGATGGGGTTAAACTGGATGCTCTCCGTGATGCCCTTGACTTGGAACATTACCTCTCCAGGGAAGAGGAAAAATAAGAATCCAGTGACCACCTAAGGTTGTCATATCCACATTCCCCACTCCACACTGACCTGGACTTAATCCAGCCTCACTGGACAACCACTGAAACAAATGGTTCCATGGTGCCTGATAGGTGAGGGCCTTGTGGGGGAAATGACGACAGGAGCCCTAAATGAAATAGCACTTGGTTGAGCCCCTCATATGTGCCAGGCATAGAGTAAGAAGAGCTCTCAGGCTTAGAGGTGGGTGGCGGTGGTGTTTACAGATACAGAAACAGTTTCAGAAAGATGAAGCAGTTTCTCCAGACCAAGCATAAAGCTGGTTTGCAAACTCTGGTCTAAGTGAAGACTGCTCTCTTTCGCATTTACAGTGCCATTCTGTGGTCCTTGGCCACATCTGGTCTCTGGCTGTTTCTTCTTTGGAAGGACTTAGTGTGTAGAGACGGGGAGGTCTCAAAAGTCAAGGCCTAACGCTAGGCACTTAGGAAGATAGAAAAGTCTTGTGTCTTACTTAGCTCCTGTCTCTAGGACTTTATGCAGGCAGGATGAGTGGGTCCACTCAGACTGGTGGGAACATATGAGGCAAGGGTGCCAAGGGGCGCTGCAGGATTTGGGAAGGAAAGGGGGAACGAGGAAGTCAGGACCTGAAGCATCAGTGCCCTTTAGCTAAAGAACCAGGAAAGGGTGGGCCAGAGGACAACAACACAAGCAACTGCCATGAGATGGGACACTGTGGGTGTTTTTCAGAGGCCTGCAGTGTTGGGAAGGGTTTGGGGTCTGATGGAGTTGGAAGCAGGGGGGTGTGGTGAGTGGGCAGTGGAACCTCATCCTCTCTACATGTGGCTGATGAGATTGGTGAGCGCATGCTTACCTCGCCTCTGGTTTGCCAGTTTCTGACTTCTTCTCCCTTCATTGTTCTGGCTTTTATTGTCATCTGAAACAAGTGCCAGGAGAAGGGACTGGCTATTGAATACATGTGTGACAATTCTTTATTCAGCTGTGGGGCTAATTAGGCTGCCCAGGTTGATGGTGTCAGACAATAGTCAGGGTGCCTGGGTACACCTACCTCTGCTGCCTGGTGAACTAAGCTGCATGCCCTGGACAAGTCACCGAGCTCTGCTGGACCTTAGTTTCCCTATTTGGACAAAGGGGATAGGAGGGCAGTGTTATTGGCTGGGATTGCTAGAATTAAAAAGAACCAAGGAGTATATTCAAGTTAGACTGCAAAGGTTCTGTGACCTGGCAGACAGGGACATGTCACCTAATCCATAAGTGCCTCTTTTCTTTTTTTTTGGTACTGGAGATTGAATTCAGGTGCACTCGACCACTGAGCCTCATCCCCAGCCCTATTTTGTGTTTTATGTAGAGACAGGGTCTCACTGAGTTGCTTAGCGCCTTGCCGTTGCTGAGGCTGGCTTTGAACTCGCAATTCTCCTGTCTAAGCCTCCCTAAGTGCTGGGAATACAGGCTTGTGCCACCGCGCCCAGCCCATAAGTGCCCCTTTTCCTGAGAGATGGTCAAGGACAGATTGGGGGCTAGAGTGTAGCCTTTGGGAGTACTTTACAACCTCTTTGAGGAAAGGAGCCGAGTGGTCCAGAGCGAAGACTGGAAACAAGACTCTGAGCTAGAAATAAGGAAAAGATTCCCTGTGTTCACCCCCTCCCCAACCCTAAGCAGGAAACTTTGTGCTGAGAACTTGCTATTTAAGGGGCCTCTGGGGAGGTCTGGCCAGAAAGGAGCCATTTGAGGGAGGGTTAAAATTAGTCTGGGCAAAATGAGTAGCCTCTGGGGAGAACTGAGGCAGAGGCTTCTGTGGGGCTGCTCTGGCTCTGGGTCCTTGACCCACCCCAACACACCCTCCTCAAGAGGAGGAGAGAACTGATTAGGTCCACCCTGCAAGGCAGCTCCAGGGCATACTGTGGCATAGGGCTTAGTTCCATGTACATTTTTGCCTCTCCTTAGACCAAACAGAATCTGTCAACTGGAGTATCTTTAGGAAAAATAGATATATGTATTTGTGTGTATGTATTCCCCCCCCCCGTAACTGGGATTGAACTCAGAGGCACTCGACCCCTGAGCCACATCCCCAGCCCTATTTTGTGTTTTATGTAGAGACAGGGTCTCACTGAGTTGCTTAGCACCTTGCCATTGCTGAGGCTGGCTTTGAACTCGCGATTCTCCTGTCTCAGCCTCCCTAAGTGCAGGGATTACAGATGTGCGCCACCACGCCTGACTCTGTGTGTATTTTTGAGGGGTGAGGCACTATAGCTTTCTGCAGATTCTAGGAGGGGTGGGACCTTGATCTGCAAAGAGTTGGTACACTTTGTAAACAGCTCATTCTCTTTGCCTCTGTTAGCCACAGTCTGTGCACAGAGGTGTTCAGCAAGTGCTTGCCTGAATGATACCTGCAGGATAAATCTAGAGAAAGGAAGGTGTGTAGAAAGGGCTTTGAAAAATTCAGAGCTATGAAATCGTATCCAAAGGAGGCCCAGGAAATACTGAGTACCTCCTTAAACTCTAGAAAGATTATTGTGTCCTGCTTGAAGGAAGAGCCACCATTCCTGTCCTTCCTGTCCAGCCTGGCCCTGACCACTGTGGTCTCTGTCCTTAGGTTCGGACATTGTTTGTCAGTGGCCTCCCTGTGGACATTAAACCCAGAGAACTCTACCTGCTCTTCCGGCCATTCAAGGTGAGTCAGGACCCACCCACCCCTAAGTTAGATCCCTGGACCAGGGAGAAGCTACAGGAATGAATCTCTGAACTGGGTTGAGTACAGGAAGGTGGAGCAGCAGCTGTGGTGACAGCCCTGGTTCTGCTAATGCACTTCTCTCACTTGCTTAGCTCTTTGGAGCCTCTGTTTCCTCATCTGTAAAATGGAGGTGTAAAGAATCTTAGTAGGCTTTGCTATATAAGGAATCTTAAGATTTGGTGTAGGCTTTTCCATTTGCAGATGAGCGAGCTTAAAAGGTAAGATCAGTGCTTTCGAATTACAAGTTAGTGGAGCGCACAGCAGTTTACGCATGAAATGATGAAAGCCACCGCATGATGCCACCCCATGTGCTAGACCATGTGATTTAGAACACAAGGGCGGTGGGAACTTGACAGCGGTGGAGGTTAGAGTGGGTTGGCTGGAGAAGTGTGTGTGGGGGGAGAAGGGTGTGAGAATGATTCAAGGGTCACTGGGGAAAGGTGGGGCTGAGGGGCCAGTGCTGGGTTAGCATAACAGAGGCTTCCGACCTTCCCCAGTAATGGCCACCTCTCTCTACAGGGGTATGAAGGGTCCCTGATCAAGCTCACCTCGAGACAGGTAATTCCCCCTGCCCCCAGCTTTTTCTTCCTCCCAGCCCGTACTGACTGCTGAGCTTATAGCTGAGGTCTGGGCCTTTCCCCTTATATGGAAGCGTCTGAGAGTGGAGACACACTCTGCTATCCATTTCTGTCCTTGGCTGACAAAAGGACAGCCTTCACAGGTCCCTCCTCCCCTTTACCAGCTACTTGGGTCCAGTCAGCTCCTGGCCTTCTGTGACTGACTTTGGGGATTTGGGAACCACTGCCTGGGCCCCATGGCTGAGGGTAGTAGAGGGCCTAACTGAGCTCTGACCCCTGGTGCAGGAGGCCAGGGTCCTGAGCCTTCAGTGGCCACTTAGGTTCTGGACTGATCCTTGGCAAAATGAAGTTGGAGACGTTTTCAGTATTATCTTCATGCATTTAAACAGGCTTTTACTAAAGGGCAATTTAAAAAAAAATTTTTTTTTTAGTTGTAGATGGACGCAATATTTTTATTTTATTTATTTATGTGGTGCTGAGGATCGAACCCAGTGACTCACGCATGCAAGGCAAGCGCTCTACCACTGAGCCACAACCCCAGCCCTAAAGGGCAATTTTTAATGCAGTAGAATGAGCTTGGTTGGCATCATTTCCCATGGTGTGGTACCACGGGGGGAGACTTCACTTTGGGTACATGTGGATCTTTCAGCTGCACCTTAGAGGAGGATATAGGCAAGGAGTTGTTTTTTTTTTTTGTACCAAGGTTGAATTTAGGGATACTCGACCACTGAGCTACATCCCCAGCCCAGTGGTCTTTGTTTGTTTTAGATGGGGCAAATGGAATACTGGGAGAGATATGAGGGTGTTTTCTCTTTTTTTCTACTAGCCTGTTGGTTTTGTCATCTTTGACAGCCGAGCAGGAGCAGAAGCCGCCAAGAATGCATTGAACGTGAGTAGGCGGAGAGTAGGCCTTTCTCTGGTAGGCAGTGAATGTCCCTGTTGTGTTCTTTACAAACCTTCCCCCATTTCATGCCCAAGAAAAGGGTCCACAGGTGGACTTTATTTCCTATTCATCTCATGGCAGAGTCCTTGGTTCCCTGTTTGTGACAAATGTCATTACTCACAAGGTCTAAGCCACATTCCTCTACCATGGCCGCATGTGCCTGAGTCCTGTAGGCAAGCTCTGGGGCCCTCTGTATCCACTGTAGTTGACAGTGGGATCCTACAGAGTAAGTATTTCTCTTCCTTTCCTTCCTGTGTAGGGTATTCGCTTTGATCCTGAGAACCCGCAAACCCTGAGGCTAGAGTTTGCCAAAGCCAACACCAAGATGGCCAAGAGCAAGCTCATGGCGACACCAAATCCCACCAGCGTTCACCCTGCCCTAGGAGCACATTTCATCGCCCGGGACCCCTGTGAGTGGTACTCTGAGCTGCCTTCTTTTGCCCCTTTGCTTGGCCAGAGCTAGCAGGCCTCGCTGGAGTTGCATGAAGAGCAGACATTCAGATTCTTGTTGAGGGAATCAGTTCTGTCTTCCCCTTTCCAGGGGACTTCTTGCATCCAGAGCCACCTTTGAGACTTCTTCCTTCTTGGTGGCCTTTGCTGAACCTCAGAGGGACTGAGCACCTGAGCTGTCAGGGTTGTCCCACTTCTTGAAGCCATTTCGGATTTCTCTTATTTGAGATGGATTGAGGCCTGTTTGAGAACTTATTGCTATAATCAGGGTGCTCACCATACTGGGCCAAATTCACATGGCTTTTTTGCCTGGTCTTGGGGTCCTCAGTGGAGGCAGGGGGAAGTCTGGCCCTGGGGTGGGGATTATGGCTCAACCATAGTGCTGGGTCCCCTTCTCTGTTTGGAAGGGGGTGGTAGGAGGGAAGACCAGTGTTCTGACGATGGAGGCTGTTGTCTCCTGTTATAGATGACCTGATGGGGGCTGCTCTGATCCCTGCGTCCCCAGAGGCCTGGGCCCCTTACCCTCTGTACACCACAGAGCTGACTCCAGCCATCTCACATGCTGCGTTCACCTACCCAGCTGCCACTGCTGCTGCTGCTGCTGCCCTACATGCTCAGGTAAGCTTCTTTGGGTGGAGGAGTGGAAAGGCTCTGAGTTGGCCCTTCTAACTCAGAATTTGTACCTTCCTGGCCATTGGGCCACTCCTGCCCCTTGAGCTACAGTAGGACTGTTGTCTTTCAGGATGATTTGAAAGGCTAGGCTCTATAAGGATTGGGACCTGACAGAGGGGGAGGAGAATGTGAGTGGTGAGCTCATATAGATGCAGTAAGGCAGAATGTGGGGAGTGCTGAAAAGCCTGGCTGTGACTCACCCAGCCCTCACCATGGTGGCCCAGGAGCCCACCCTGCTCTGCCCTGCTCCCCTGTGGTGATAGGATCACAATTCCATTCCCAGTCCAAGCCTGGTCTCTGGAGCCAGACCTACCTCTGCCTGTCTTTATGAACTTCATCAAGCTTTTAAAGATTTCTCTGTCTCAAGTCTTTAATCACCTGGAAAATGAGAATAATATACTTTGCCTCAGGGTAGTTGTGACAGTTTAACACAATGAAATGCTAGAACTGTGCCTGGTTGCCCTCAGGGTTCTTGAGTGTTTGCTCCTGTTTTGTGAAGCTTGGCCATTTCCAGTCTTAGGGCAGGAAAGAGGGAGCAAGCATGTCTTGGGGGGAGTTGGGTAGGGTGAGGGCTGGGCCCAGAGGGCTGTGTGTCAAGTGCTGTGCCAGATTCCAGCCTCTGGCCACACAGGCCTTTATTCTGGTTTGACTTCGCCACAAGTACTGTTGAGGGCAGTATTAAGCCCACCTTAGCTTCTGATCAGCCAAGTCACCAAGAGCTGAGCCTCAGAGGAGCCAGCTGGTGGTGGCAGGGTAGGGGTAGGGGAGATATATTGTGCTGTCAAGGGAGCACATAAAGGTAGGTGGTTTGGACCTGGCCTAGGAGGTAGGGAGGGGACGAGAGGCAAAAGGACATGAGAAGCCAGGAAGGGAGAGTTCACGGGAAGCAGAAGCTGCAGGTGCGGGGAGCCAGATGCTCTGCTGAAAGCTGAGTGCACATCCATCTTCAGGCCCTTTGAGGGGCTTAGTGATATTGAGGTTCAACCGTTCCAAGGTGGAAAGTTCAGAATCAGGGACCACTACCTGAGCCAACTTTCCTCCAGTAGGGAATTCCCTGGCTACAGCATCTTTTGATTGTACGAAGGGCAGAATTGTGGTTAAACTTGGCACCGTTCCCAGCTGAATACCACAGACAGCGCTAGAAAATTGATCAAAGAATAGAAAGATGGCAAAGGTCTTCCCCCAGAGGAAGACCTTTGAAGGTTTGAGTGTTTGCCACAAACCAGGTTCTGTGGCAGGAATAGAGTGAGGAGCAGGAAAGCCCATCCTCTGTCTGCCCAGGGCAGACCTGCAGTGCTCCAGCAATAGTGCTACAGCTATTTTAACTGTAGGGCCCTGTGAGGCACTGCCAGTATCACAGAACTGGCCTCGCTGGGCTCCTCACCTCTGGTCCTGTGTCCTCATCTGTAAAATGAGAGGGTTGGACTGGAGGGTTGGACTGTGTCAGGTAGAGAGGTTCTGCTCCATCCTGAGATGCTAGTCCATGACAGGGAGGCAGCAAGTAGGTTTGTCAAATGAATCAGGGGAGGCACCCAGCTTGCTGGGAGCAGCATGCTGCTACCTCTCACTGAGCTCCATGCCACAGGGCTGCATGCCTGCCTTTTATCTTTTTCCAGTTTCCTCCCATCATCTGCACAAAGGATAGTGGCAGTTTTGGGGAAGAAGACAACTAATGGGGCTGAGGTTGTGGCTCAGTAGCAGAGTGCTTGCCTTACACGTGTGAGGCACTGGGTTCTATCCTCAGCACCACATAAAAATAAGTAAACCAAATAAAGACACTATGTCCATATATAACTAAAAAATATTTAAAAAAAAAAAAAAGAAGAAGAAGATGACAACTAATGTCCAGAGGTTAGACCAGGTGGTCATTAGCCAGCCATTCATTCCTCAGCAGTAAAAGGGGCTGTTAGGACCAAATACAGCAATAGGCTGAAAACATTTTCCAAATAGAGACTTTTTTTTTTTCTTTCCAAGAGCCCCTTGACAGTGTTGCCCCAAAGATGGAGGCTGAAAGCATCTAAATAAAGGAAGTGGTCACTGTTGATCCTGAGTGGATTCTTCTCAACTCAGAAGACCAATAGAAAAACTCAGGGCAAGAAGCTGACTTTGAGAGAAAACTGCAGAAAGACAAAAGGGAGTGAGGGCCAGGACTCCTTTCTCTGCCCCGTCATGCACAGCTCCACTGCAGTCAAGCCTTGGAGGTCATTCTGTCCTGCTCTGTCTTGGCACAAGGCCATCTTGCTCATCCTTGTAATCCTTATAAAAGAATCTTCCCCTTTGAAGGGGTGAGCTTTGAAAGCATGCATGGATGGCAGGGGCACAGTGGGCTTGGCACATAAAAATGGTGGCTTGAAAGCAGAGATTCTCATCTCCTTTGGCATCCCAGTGTCCTGAATGGAATTTGATTTTCCATTTCAATCTGAAGAAAGCAGGTCCTCTACCATGGCTCTATCCCCCTTAAACTGGTTCAACCGCTTACCAGTGAGTGACCTTAAGGTCACATTAACTCCCCTTGTTTCCATTTTCTGTTTGTGTGCTGATGTATCTGGAGATGATGCTGGCATCAGCTTAACAGATTTTTGTAAAGATTAAATGAAGTTTTTGTATGAAAACTACTCAGAATAGCATTTGGCACATAGTGAGTTCCTCCTAAGTATTAGCTACTACAGGTCTACATTTAGGGAAAACAGGTTTTTGGGTTTTGCCTGCCCTGCCCTCTCTTTGGCTAATATTACTCCCAGGAAAAGCCCTCGTGTTAGTCCTTATATTTGGGAATAGGTGTGCAGGTAAATTCACAGATGTGAATCTTTTATAAAAATTACTATACATAAGCCGGGCATGGTGGCTCAAGCCTGTAATCCCAGCACTTAGGGAGGTTGAGACAGGAGAATCATGAGTTCAAAGCCAGCCTCAGCAACGGCGAGGCGCTAAGCAACTCAGTGGGACCCTGTCTCTACATAAAAAAAAAAAACTCACAAAATAGGGCTGGGGATGTGGCTCAGTGGTCGAGTACCCCTGAGTTCAATCCCCAGTACCAAAAAAAAAAAAAAAATTTACTATACATAGTTATTCTTTGAGCTTGAATCTTAGGACAGTTTTCCTAGTAAGTAATTATAGACCTGCATTTGGGATGCCTGTCTAGCATGGCAGTGTGTAAATGTACCCAGTCCCTGATGGACAGTAAGTTGTTTGCACACTTGTTTTCTACTGCAGTGCCCTTGCTCACGTGTCTAGGCACCTGTCCTAGACCTATTACAAGGTCCAAGTGCAGGCTCATCACCTGGGTTAAGTGTTGTTTTAATTGACCTTCAGATGAGTGAGGTTCCTATTTTTTTTTTTTTTTGGCTATTCAGATTTCTTCTTGTGTAGATTAATTCCTTTACCCTCTTCTTGGTGTATCTTTAGCCAGTTCTAAGATATGAGAGTGAGCTGAGGGCATATCCTCCTTGTTGGAAGCAGCTTCCCATAGGCTCATCCGTAGCCTCATCCTTGTACCCTGTAGGATGGTCTCAGGAGCACCCTGGGATAGCTAGAGGCCCTGACTCTAGTTAGGTCCCTAATATGTTGGTCCTGCCCTGGGGCCTGAGGGTCTCAGGCAGGAAGAAGAGATCTAGGAAGGGTCATGCTGCTTCTGGAGAGCCACTAGCTTATTCCAGGCCCCTGAGGGAAGCAACCCCTCTAAGTGCATTTCATGCACATCAGTGACAGCTGTCCTGAGCCCACAATGGGAGCTTGCTTCTTCTTTTTCCCCAGTGAGTCACCTGGGTCACCCCAAGTTGGAGGGAAAGTTGCTGCTTAGGATGCAGGGGTTACAGCAGCTCATGGAGGAAGTACAGGATAGGATCTGCAAATGCTCTGCTGGAGGCTTGAAGCAGTGGCTCTGATTCTCCAGTGTTAAAAAGGGTGAGCTGGAGGCTTTCTAGTCCCTTCTACTCTGACCCCACTCTTTCCCTCATTTGGTCCTGCAGGGCACGCAGCTGAGTAAAGGACTCTGGACAGGGCCCACTAACGGGTTCCCTGAGCAGGACTGAGCCACAGGCTTCTCTGGTGGCGCCACTGACAGTTCTTCATGTGTTCCTCTCATGTGGAATGACCAGCTGAGAGGGCATCCCCTGGGCCACATCTAGGAAGGGACATGCTTCTAGGGGCAAGAGAAGCTTCTTCCCACACAGCTGTCAGCCTAGAAGGGAAGGATCTGCTTCCCGATGCCTAGGAGGCAGGATAGGAAATGCCATGACTTCTGAGGTGGGGCAGGCCGCTCCAAGGCAAGGGGAGGCCTTTTGTTTTTTGGGTGGTGGGTACTGGGGATTGAACTCAAGGGCACTCAACCACTGAGTCACATCCCCAGCCCTATTTTGTATTTTATTTAGCGACAGGGTCTCATTGAGTTGCTTAGGGCTCACTTTTTGCTGAGGCTGGTTTGAACTTGCGATCCTCCTGCTTCTGCCTCCTGAGTTGCTGGGATTACAGGTGTGTGCCCCCGTGTCTGGCCAAGAGGAGGCTTTTCTGTGGGCTGCAGGCTCAACTAAGGTAGTTCCCGTGACCCAGGACCATTATATTCTGGTGACAGCAGTGACACATCCTCAGAGCCCAAGGGGAATCCTAGTGTTGGTTAGGTGGCCTGGGACCCATCTAGCTATGTGCAGGCAGTAGGGTAGCCAGCCACTAACTTCCTACTGCAATCCAGGGTGGATGTGTGGCCAGAAATCTGCATTGCACAAAACGGCAGCTAGAATTGAGAGGGGCACAGAGCAAATTCTTAGGAAACTTCTCCTCAGTCCCCAGAGGGCCTGACATTGGTGGGCATCCTCTGTTTACCCAGGAATCATGGCTGCCAAGGAGGTAACTGGGACTGCCTGCTCTGCTTCAGGGTGTCTGGCTATATGCTTGGCTTCTAACTTGTTCTCTATAGTCCCTCACTCTTACGTCATCCCTTCCTTTTCTTTTCTTTTTTTTTTTTTTGGTACTGGAGATTGAACTCAGGGGCACTCGACCACTGAGTCACATCCCCAGCCCTATTTTGTGTTTTATGTAGAGACAGGGTCTCACTGAGTTGCTTAGCGCCTCGCTGCTGCTGAGGCTGGCTTTGAACTCGCGATTCTCCTGTCTCAGCCTCCCTAAGTGCTGGGATTACAGGCTTGTAATCCCACTGCGCCCGGCTATCCCTTCCTTTTCTAAGGGGACCCTGGGCTTCCCTTCTGAATTCTTATCCCTACGCCACATTCCTGTGATGTCCCTTTCCTCTCCCAGACAGCCATGGGCAGGCTGGGGCAGACATGCTCTGCCATGTGTAACAGGCAGGCGCCTTCTCTACAGCCTTGGCCTTGCAGCCACTGTAACGCTCCTTCCAGATTAACTGGCCCACGGGGACAGGATGCATGTCATTATCATTATCTCTCTTTCTCTCTCTCTCTCCTCTCTTTTTTTGGTGGTGCTGGGAATTGAACTTGGGCCCTCTCATGTACTAGGCAAGGCAAATGCTCTACCACTGAGCTTCGTCCCTAGCCCTGCATGTCATTTGCTTGACCAGGCTCTGGAAATCCAGCTTTGGGACTATTGCTCTGTGGGGGCTTCTGGCAAATGCTAGAGTTTTAGGTAGCTGCTGGGCACTGATAGGATGCTCTGAGGCTGCCATCCCTCTAGCTACTTTGAAGAATCACACAAGGACAGGAGTTTTATCTCTTAGATGACCCTGTTTTTTATTTTTTTTTTTTAAATTTGGTTTGGGTACTAGGAATTGAACTCACAGAGGGGTTTTCTCACTGAGCTACATCTCAATCCGTTTTTATTTTTTATTTTTTGGTACCAGGCATTGAACTCGGGGCCACTTGGCCACTGAGCCACATCCCCAGCCCTATTTTGCGTTTTATGTAGAGACAGGGTCTCACTGAGTTGCTTAGCACCTCGCTATTTCTGAGGCTGGCTTTGAACTTGCAATTCTCCTGTTTCAGCCTCCCAAAGTGCTGGGATTACAGGCGTGCGCCACCGTGCCCAGCTCCTTTTTATTTTTTATTTTGAGTCAGGGTCTCACTTACTTGCTGAGGCTGGCCTTGAACCAAACTTGGATTCTTCTGCCTCAGCCTCGCAAGTCTCTGGGATTGCAGGAGTACAACACCACGCCTGACATGACCCTAGTTTTTGATGTACCCTATGTCCTGTCTTACCTGATCTTCACATCCATTTCTTTTTTTTTTTTGGTACCGGAGATTGAACTCAGGGGCACTTGACCACTGAGCCACATCCTCACCCCTATTTTGTGTTTTATGTAGAGACAGGGTCTCATTGAGTTGCTTAGCACCTCGCTGTTGCTGAGGCTGACTTTGAACTTGCGATTCTCCTGTCTCACCTCCCTAAGTGCTGGGATTACAGGCTTGCACCACCATGCCCGGCTGGCATCCATTTCTGTTCTATCACTGGATGAGGATACCGAGACCCAAAGAAACACAACAGAAGCTGGGCATGGTGACGCACGCCTGTAATCCTAGCACTTTGGGAGTCTGAGACAGGAGAATCGCGAGTTCAGAGCCAGCCTCAGCAACAGCGAGGCACTAAGCAACTCAGTGAGACCCTGTCTGTACTTAAAAAATGCAAAATAGGGCTGGGGATGTGGCTCAGTGGTTGAATACCCCTGAGTTCAATCCCCAGTACCGAAAAAAAAAAAAGAAACACAACAGAAATTTACTAGGTTTGTTCTCCTAATGTTAGGAATGTCTTGCTCTCCCAGTAAGCAGGGAGAGCAGATTGTTGACTGCTGGGGTGCCCCTCTGGCAGGCATAACTGGCTTAGTGGAGTTTAAAGGCATCTGCATGACCTGCTCTCATGGAGCCTCTATCCTGCAAAGGAGGTGGGGCAGGGAGTCTTCCTGTTTCTGGATGAAGAAACTCGTGTTTAAGGTGAGTAACTGGCCCAACCTTTGCCAGCCAGTCCGTGCCACAACCAGGACTGCAGCAGGGACACTGATGGCTGAGCTTGCCAAGTTTTCTGCTAAGGGAAAGGACTGCACAGCTGGCTCCTGATGGTGGCTTCTCTTGCAGGTGCGCTGGTACCCCTCTTCTGATACCACTCAGCAAGGATGGAAGTATCGCCAGTTCTGTTAATTCATCAGTAAGTGCTGGCCCCAGAGGCCTGGGACAGAAAATGTCCTAGACTCTGGCTTCCTGCAGGGCTGTGGGTCCTCTCTCTGCTCAAGTCCCCAGAGCCTGGTCACTGGGGCATCTGGCTGGTTTACCCTTCTCCCACCTCTGTGAGCCTGCCACCCACGTGTGCAGCCTCCACAAAGGGAGGCCTGGGCCAGCTCTGCTCCCTCACCTCTGCTCATGGCTACCTCTCTTCCCTCCAGGTCTGGTCACCAGGGAGTTGGTTCTGGGACTGTGTGGTGGGGACCAGAATAGGGCCCTGAGCTTCCACCGCCCCCGCGGCCTGTGCAGAGCTGCTGCTTCTCCAGAGACTGTGAATCTTAAGCCTGACTCAGTGAACTGCTTCCTGTTCCTTTCCCTCTTCCGCAGGCTTGTTCCCCCCCACCCCAAAGCCCTACTCCAAGGCCTCCCTGGAGGATTTGAGGGCCTTCTTGCTGGGACACCCAGCCCCAGCTAGGAGGCCTCACTGTGACCCAGCAAGACCTGACCTGACCTCCCACCCAAACATGCTTTTTAAGCTCCCCCTCAAGAAAACGAGGTGTTTAATTTTGCATGTTTTCTGGCATGAATTAAGACACTTAAACTTGTGTATATGTGAGTGTACAGTTTGTTCTCACACTGTCTCCATAGCAACAGGTCCTGGCTCATGGTGCCTGGTCCCTCTCTCCACACCCCACCCCTCCACCCACCCTGCTTCAGAGAGGCCTGAGCCCTGTGGCCACTTCTTCCCTGAGGGCCCGTGCACCACACACACTTCCAGGCTCAGCAGCCACCACATGGCATCTGCCTTGTCATTTCAAATCAGTCTCTGCTTCCTTCTCAGATGGGCCGACAATTATAGGCAAGCTCTTTCCTCTGCCCGTCTTGCTGACCCCTCCACAGGGCACCCCCACCCCCGCCACTGCTCCTTGTTCTTTCCAAACCTTGAAACCAACCAAAACGTAAAAAGTATTTTTGTACCCTGTGTAACAAAATATTTATGCATCATAAAGGATTTTTCATGTGTGTACCATTAATTATTAAAGAGACCTTGTTCGCCCTGTCAGATAAGTTTAATGTTTAGTTTGAGGCATGAAGAAGAAAAGGGTTTCCGTTCTTCAGCAGTGAGCCTTTGTGTCAGGCGTTGGTTTAAGAAAAATGAAACGAAGAAAAAATTGTGCAATTTTTTTTTGTGAGCATATCAGTGCTTTACCTTTAGTCACAGCTGTGACTGTCTTGCCATTTCAGATGTGGGAGACTAGGTGGCTGTTGTAATTGCTGATCCTGTGAGAATGTGAAACTGGATAATATATGAAATGTAAAATAAAAAAAATCCAAAGTGACTGCTCTCTGACCTTTGCTTCCACCTTCCATGAGACATGGACTGCGGACTGCTGGGTGAGGGTGTGACCAGAGAGGTGCTGAGTTAAGGGGAAGGAGTGGAGTGTGCCTGCCCAGAGCTCTGGCTGGTGACTGTCAGGGTGGGAGGGCTCTGGAGCTCCTTTCCTCCCTCCCTCCGTCCCTCCCTCCTCCCTCTCTGGATAGCTCAGGAAACAAAGTCCTGGAGGGGAAGTGGTTTGCTTGCCCAGAGCCGCACAGCTGGAATCTGTATCTGACAGCCCACCCTGTGTTTAATGACCTTGGCTCCTCATTCTTAGTTTTAGGGTAGAGACCAAGGTTCCCTGCACCCAGAGGCGACACCCTGATACTTGGTCAGGACCTGAGAAGGGACTTTTGTTTTCTCAGCATACCTGTGTCTGTCTGGCTTTACCCTTCATGGCGTGGGGTGTTGGGCTTCCCCATAGAGTGTCTACCCTTTGTGTCCGTCTTGTGCTGTGCTGGAGGGAAGGAGAAGGCCCAGGAACCTTGTCAGGAAAGGTTAAACTAAGCCACCCTGTAGGCTGTGGACTGCAATTCTGATTGCTAGGAGGGGAACAGGTAGGTGTGGAAGTCCCCAGTGTTGTGTGGTGCCAAAGAGCCTGCTGGGCTGGCCTGGGTCAGAGTCAGGATGCTGTAGCCACCCTGGCTCTTCAGTGATTTGGGCTCTCAGTTTCCTCATCTGTGGAGTGGTAGTTAGAAATACTTTCTAGCTCCTACCAGAGGGCTGACCTGATGGTTTTACTTTCCCCCTTTCCATCCACACCTGCCTAGGATAGCTGCCCTGCACCCTACCTCCACCCCATAATGGAACCTGTATGTAGAATGAGAGGGCAGGGCAGGTCCCTAGAGCCTTCCTCCCCTGGGGCTCATTCCAGCCTTCCTCTGTGCAAAAGCTAGAGGGGCTGGTGTGCTGCCCTGGTCACTTTCTCTCTTGCACCTGGGGTGACCCTGGTGTCATTCCAGTTCTGCACTAGGTGGCTTGGGTCTCAGGTGTTCCCTGTTGGTGCATGTGTCAGCTGTTAAAAACTCAGGTGACAGGTTCATTCAGGTGCTCTGAGAGAGGAAGGAGAGCCTGGGCAGGCACAGGCCCTGTGGGTAACTCCGGGTGGCGAGTGGATGGTTATCTGGACCCCAGGAGGCGGCTCTGAGAAAAGGGGCGTTGGTGCCTTTCTTGTCTTGTACCCCTTAACCTCACTCGCCAAGCAAGCCAGGTCATCCCAGCCTGCAGCCCATTGCAGCGCTGGTGGGGAAGCTGCTGTGAGCCTTACAGCCCCCGCCCAGGGCCCAGCCGATGCCTGACCTACTTCAACTGTGTCAGGAACCACTGGGTCTTCCCAAGGTTGTGAATTATTTAGCTGGGGCGCCTGGGCCTTTCTGAGAGGGGCTAAGAAAGCTGCTCCATAATTTAAAGGCCCCTGTGCCTGTGGCTTCCCTGGGGGGCCTCCTTCATGCTTTACTGAGCAGGGGCTAGGCCTGGGTCTGAGAGGAAGACCAGGAAGGGGCACGAAGCCCTGCAGCCTTTCAGAGGGGCTTCTCCAGCTGGACTAGGGCTTTTCTCAGGACAGGGCATCTGCAGAAGGCCTCAATGGACAGTCATGCCTGGCCTGAGCTTGAGTTGAGGCCTGAGCCCATAGTTTAAGGGCTTCCTGGAAAGGGTGTAGTAAGGTGGGGGTCAGAAACACTGGGTTCTGACTCCCTGTCCCGTGCTCTAACCAGAAGGTACTTCTTTCTGAGGTGTATCATCCTGATCTCTGGTGGCAGGTGTAAGGCTTCTTTCTCCTTCCCGAAAGGGACCTGAGCATCTGGGAATATGAGTTCTTTGAATCGGGGTCTCTTCCCAGCAGCACTGGTCTCCCCTGAGGCAGAAGAGGCCATCTGTACACATCCCCTTTACACACTGATGAGGCCGGTGCTAAAGAGATGCCTGTGAGGCACTGTGGAGCCCTGCTGCCCCTATGCCCTGGCCAGAAAAGCAGCTCTCCATGCAACAGAGATGGTGCTCGTGGATCCAGCTGTAGCTTCCTGGGGAGCTACTGCCTGGCTGTCAAATTTTTAGTGGATACAACTTTTTTTGAGGGGTCAGGGGGTAGGGATATGACTTTTATCTCAGGACCTTACCTACAGCAGGTTTCCAGATTCCAGGCTGTGAGATCTGAATCATGCATCCTAGGAATCAGTGCAGAATAAAAGTTTAGGCTCCTTGAAGACTGGAGGGACCAGGACTCCTGTCCCCTGCTTGTGCCTTGCAGAACTCTCATTTCCTGAAGTTTTCAATAAACCATTTTGATGTTGAGTTCTCTCTCGGAATGCAAATACCCTTGAGAAACAGGGCTAGTTGGGCTTAATGTTGCACACCTGTAATGTCAACAACTGGTGAGTCTGAGGCAGGATCACAAGTTGGAGGCCAGTCTTAGCTACTTAGCAAGGCCCTAAGAAACGTAGCGAGACCTTGTCTTAAAATTTAAAAAGAGGGCTAGGAAGCTGGGTGACGTGGCGCATACCTGTAATCCCAGCAGTTCAGGAGGCCGGGGCAGGAGGATTGTGAGTTACAACCAGCCTCAGCAATTTAATGAGACCCTAAGCAACTCAGTGAGATCCTGTCTCTAAATAAAATACAAAAAAGGGCTCAGTGGTTAAGTGCCCCTGGGTTCAATCAATCCCTAGTACCAAAATAAAAGGTGGGGGTGGGGGACAACTGGAGATATGGCTCAGTGATTAAGCACCCCTGGGTTCAATTCCTCATACAAAAAGAAAACAAGCAGCCGGGCGCGGTGGCGCAAGCCTGTAATCCCAGCACTTAGGGAGGCTGAGACAGGAGAATCACGAGTTCAAAGCCAGCCTCAGCAACGGCGAGGTGCTAAGTGACTCAGTGAGACCCTGTCTCTACATAAAACACAAAATAGGGCTGGGGATGTGGCTCGGTGGTCGAGTGCCCCTGAGTCCAATCCCTGGTACCAAAAACAAACCAAAAAAAAAACAAAAACAGGGCTGGGATTGTGGCTCAGTGGTAGAGCTCTTGCCTCACATGCGTGAGGCACTGGGTTCTATCCTCAGCACCACATAAAATAAATAAAGATATTGTGTGCCCATCTACAACTAAAAAAAATTTAGGAAAAAAAAACACCCCAAAACAAAACAACCACCAAAAAAAAAAAAAAAAAAAAACCCCAGGACTAAGCCCCTCAGCCAGAAAGAGATCCTGAGGGAAAGGTGGAAAATGGGGAAGAAAGACTTCCTGTAAAGCTGAAAGGAGGAGCAGGAACCTTTCCCAGTTAATAGCCCACCCTGACTCCCATGGGACCTCCACCTGGGTGGGCCACTTCAGAAGAGCAGGACTCTCCCTGACCTGTTCCCTCAGGTAGAGCTGAGGGCCCACCCTGTGAGGGAAGAGAGAAGCTGGGCAGATCACTGTCGCGACCATGCCTCAGAGCTGACTAGAAGGGACTGAGTCTGATGCTTTCCCCTGGTGTACAGTACAGACCATTACCCAGTCCCCATACACTGGCTGGTGGCGACAACATCCATGGGCTCCCCTGCTCTCTGGTCTCTGGGTGGGGTCAGTAATGGGAGTGCCTACAACAGTTTGGAGGGAATTCAGTGAGTGAGATCAGATGTCGCTTGGTCATTATCTTCATGACTTTAGAGCAAACCCCTCAACCTGTCTTCTGAAGAATGCTTCAGATGACCCTGGAAAACCAAAATCAGAATGTTAGCACTGAGAGTATTGATCCATTTATTTCCCTGCCCCATTTTACAGATGAGCAAATTGAAACAGGACAAATGGTTTGCTCTAGTGGCATGAAGACATGTCTCCCGACTTCTACTACGGCACATGGCCATTCCAGAACCACACGCACAGGGAGGCAGCAGACCCTGCATGCCACAGGCCCACAAGCTTCCTTTTGGTTATTCCAGAAGCCAGGACTAGAGCTCAGGCCTGCTGCCTGCAGACCCCTCCCTGTTATGTATGCTGCACTATGCTTTCTGCTTGAGGTATCTTGGTCTAAATATGACCTGATCTTTCCCTAGGATACTGGGTCCTGTTAAGGGACTAAAAGAAGCATTCAGTGGCCCATCTAGCTTCAGCCCAGGCTATACAGTCTCTCTGGCTTTCTTACACAGAAGTGAGGATTGTTGAGTTTATAAAACCCATCTAGCCCCAGCTTATGCAAGAACCCAAATAGTCTATCTGCATTTCTGCCTGTAGTAGAGAAAATGCAATACAGGAGGAGGAGTCTAAAACAAGGATGACTAATCTCATCCCATAGAGCCAACCATTTCCCTCTGAATGTGAATATATTTTTCCGTGACTCCTTTTCCTTCTCTCACAAGGTTGTTAGGAGAACTAATGACTACACAAGGACATGTTCACAGTAGGTACTCATTGTGTTCCATGGTCATCTTAAAAACACATTTCTCATTTCCCTCTCTTTATGATGAAATGAGTTCATTTCCACTTATGCCCTCCTTGATTATTTCTTCAATGGATCAATAGTCATTGAAAGGTTTTTAATCTCTAGAAGAAAGGAGAAGGAAAGACAAAGGAAGGACTCAGGAATTTAGAGAGTACCTATAATAACTAGACACTTTGGCATTAGATTTAACTCTAGCCTTTTTTTTTTTTTTTTTCTTTTGTACCAGGGGTGGATTCAGGAGCACTTAACCACTGAGCCATGTCCCCAGTCCTTTTTATTTTTTATCTTGAGACAGGGTCTCACTGAGTTGCTTAGGGCCTTGCTAAGGACTGAGGCTAGCTTTGAATTTAGGATCCTCCTTCCTCAGCCTCCCAAATTGCTGGGAATACAGGCATACGCCACTATGCCTGGCTTTAACTGTAGCCTTTTTAATTAAAGCACTCAGGACTTCAGGGTATTAATACCAATAGGAGTAACATGTCCATGGACTGCTTTAGGGTTTATAAAACCTATTCACATATGCTCTGATGATCACCATAAAAGCCCTATGAGATAAGCAGAAAATGCATTTTTCTCTACTTTTTGCAGCTTTGGAAACTGAAGTTAAATAAGTCCCATAGAAAGCAAAGGCTCAATTTCCGGGTTTTCCGGTTCCCCATCCAGAGTTAAACGATTCTTTGTGATTCTAAACTCACAAAATCTGGGGCTCCAAATCCTGGGAGAACCAACCCTATTGGTGCCAGGGAAGCCTAGAATGAACAGAAGAAAAGAACTAGCAAATGTTTCTAGTTACCAGATTAAGTAATATGTTAGCCAGGCATGGTGGCGCACGCTTATAATCCCAGCAACTCAGGAGGCTAAGGCAGGAGAACCCCAAATTCTCAAGGTCACCCTGGGCGATTTTGCAAGGCCCTGTCTCAAAATTTTAAAAAGGGCATCTGGAGACGTCTGTAGCTCAGTGATAAAGCGCTTGCCCAGCATGCTTTAATCCCCAGTGCCACCAAAAAAAAAAAAAATTAAATTAAAAAATAAAGAAAAAGAAAGAAGAAATAGTCTATAAAAACAAAAAGTAAAGAATACAACCTAGAAGCCAGGCATGGTGGCGCAAGCTTGTAATCCCAGCACTTTGGGAAGCTGAGACAGGAGAATCGTGAGTTCAAAGCCAGCCTCAGCAGCAGCGAGGCGCTGAGCAACTCAGTGAGACTCTGTCTCTACATCAAACACAAAATAGGGCTGGGGATGTGACTCAGTGGTCGAGTGCCCCTGAGTTCAGTCTCCAGTACAAAAAAATACAACCTAGAGCATTTGTGGGAGGAAAATTTATTAACCTGAACAAGAGTGAGTAACATTCAAAAATATCTTGCTGGGTGCAGTGGCACACGCCTGTAATCTCAGCAGTTTGGGAGGCTGAGGCAGGAGGATCACAAGTTCAAAGCCAGCCTCAGCAATTTAGAGAAGTCCTAAGCAGCTCAGAGAGACCTTGTCTGTAAATAAAAAATAAAAAAAGGGTTGGGGATGTGGCTCAGTGAGTAAGCGCCTGTGGGTTCAAGCCCCAGTACCAAAATAAAAAATTTAAAAACTTACAAATAAGCCGGGCGCGGTAGCTCACGCTTGTAATCCCAGCACTTAGGGAGGCTGAGACAGGAGAATCATGAGCTCAAAGCCAGCCTCAGCAACGGCGAGGCGCTAAGCAACTCAGTGAGACCCTGTCTCTACATAAAACACAAAATAGGGCTGGGGATGTGGCTCAGTGGTCGAGTGCCCCTGAGTTCAATCCCCAGTACCAAAAACAAAAAACAAAAAAAAAAACTTACAAATAAAAGCTCATTGTAGACTTGTTTCGTAGTTTGGCCAAAACTGAATTATACATGTTCCATTGTCAACTACCTACATCTGAATTTATTACTTTAACATTTTTGAGCACTTGTGCGTCAGAATACTTCCTGAGTGTGAACAGCTTTATTAGTCTAGACAAATTATTTGAATTTGTGGTTTTCTTTCTTTCTTTTTTTGTTTTAGTGCTGCTGGGGATTGAACCTACCAAGGCCTTGAGCCTGCCAGGCAAGCTCTCTACCACTGAGCTACATTCCCAGCCCTGAATTATTTGTTTTCAATAACTTAAAATTATGAAGCAGGATGAGAAGGATCTAAAAGCTAAATCCATAGGCTAATGCCGCAATGCATTCCTATCTCTGATCTTCAAAGTATCCTGGGAAGGTCATCTGGGAATGATAATTTTATGGACAGAAAGTTCAAGTTCTGAGAGGTTCCAGTATCATGTTTGGCTGTGACGTGCCAGGCCGGAACACTGAGCTTTGGGATCTTGTCACCCAAGGGGAAGGGCCACACACCAATTGACCCATTTATTCTCTCATTGTCATTCTTTTTCCAAACTTTTTTTTTTTTTTTTTTTTTTTTGGTACTGGGGATTGAACTCAGGGGCACTCGACCACTGAGCCACATCCCCAGCCCTATTTTTTGTGTTTTATGTAGAGACAGGGTCTCACTGAGTTGCTTAGCGCCTCGCCGTTGCTGAGGCTGGCTTTGAACCCGCGATTCTCCTGTCTCAGCCTCCCTAAGTGCTGGGATTGCAGGCTTGAGCCACCGCGCCCGGCTCAAACTTTTTTTTTTTTTAATGTGGTACTAGGGACGAAACTTGTGATCCTCCTGCCCCAGCTGCCAAGTAGGGCTCCCAGCCCCATTAAACACACATTGAACACTTGCTCTCAACTAGAGGCCGCATTTGGTGCTGAGATGGAGGACAAGGCACAGTTTCTGTCCTCTGAGGGTCCACAGCCCGGGATCTGAGGGTCTGGGAAGTGGAGCTACTCAAGTGGGGAGTAGCCAGGAAGGCGAAGGTTAGGACTCAATGGTTCCTAATGCCTCGCTTTCCCTCTTTTTCCCCTGGATGCTGTTCTACTACCTCTCTTCCCCCGAGAGTCCAGAACCCAACTCTAGATGTGGAGTATTGTTCTGGGCTTGACTTCCAGCTACATAGGTGACTTCTAAGAGATGGGCATCAAGGAAGATGCCCCCATTCTCCATCCCAAGACAGTTCTTCAGTTTCCAGAGCAAGGTACCCCCAGGATCCATCCTCCGGTAAAAGTGGTCTTTCGGGATTCTCGGAGGTGCTTTTTTCTCTCCAGATGCAGATCCTCATTCCTGGAATCAGGAAATGTGCTTCCTGAAAGTTAGCTACGTCTAAGAGGAAAGACACTATAGACCCATAGACGGGCAAACAGGAAGAGATCAATGTCTCCACTAGGATTTCCCCAAAGACCACATTCCCAGATGTTTGTTTGCATATGCATTGCTTAATCTATGTATTTCAATCTGCTGTCCACAACTGCCTGATACGCTGTGCCAAAATACCCCTTTACTAGATTCTGAGCTTCCTCCCATGGTTCTCTAAAGCCCATTCAGGACCCACCCCAACTCTGGGTTTTGGTCACTCGTTCCCTGTGCCCTCAAGTCAAGATGGTGCACTGATTGAGCGTTGCCTTCATCCTCCAGGTAAGAGGAAGCCTCAGGGTGACACAGGTCTCATTTCCTTATGTTGCTCTAGACATGCCTGACAGCTCCCCCCCCCAAAGTACCTTTCTCTGTTTGGTCCCCTTGCAGTTCTGTGGCCACCTGCATTTACATCTCAGGCCCCTTGTCTTGGGCTTCCTGTTGACTAAGGTGAGGTTTCTGCTCACCTCCCGCTTAGCACTGTGCAGGTGGCCTTTGATGCAGCCTCCCTCCACTCAGCAGCTGGCTTGGCCATGAGGCTGGGGCACCCTCTTGTGGCTGAAAATGCTCACAAGCCTCTCACAGATCTCTTTCCCTTTTAGTTTTCCAGGACGAAATCTGCCTAGAGCTACCTGAGGATCTGTTTTTCTGTGCTGTGCGGGCGTCTCTGCTGTAACCAATGCTCTGAGGCAGAGTAGGGCAGTAAGTCACGAACATTCATGTGGCACCTTCTGGGTTTGCAAGATATACATTCTGGATGATAACAAACGGCTGCCACTGGGGACACAAAAGTGAGTATTAGGCCCAGTCAGATTTCATTCAGTGCCCTCGGTTCACCAGTGGAGAAGCTTCAGCCCTAAGATGGAAGAGGTGCACCCAAATTCATTCAGATATGCACAATTGACATAAAACCCAGAGTGTTCTGACACAGTGTCATAGAAGTTCAAGTTGGAGCTGGACGTGGTGTAATCCCATCTACTGGGGAGGCCGAGGCAGGAGGATTACAAGTATGAGGCCAGCCTCAGCAACTTAATGAGACCCTGTCTCAAAATAAAAATTAAAAAAAACCCCAAAAGAACGAAGAAGCGGGGTGTATTGGCGCACGCCTGTAATCCCCGCACTTTGGGAGGCTGAGACAAGAGAATCCCAAGTCCAAAGCCAGCCTCAGCAATGGCGAGGCGCTAAGCAACTCAATGAGACCCTGTCTCTACATAAAACACACACACAAAAATAGGACTGGGAATGTGGTTCAGTGGTTGAGTTCAATTCCCGGCACCAAGAAAAAAAAAAAGACTGGAGGTGTAGCTCAATGGTAGAGCACCCTTTGCTTAAATCCCCAGTACCACCACCACCACACACACACACACACACCAAGTCTATTTGGTTACCTCTGTGCCCTTCCACTTTCCCTGATTAAACCCCTGCATGTACACAGTAATGACACTGGGCTTGGTAACAGTTGCTATTTTCAGAGCTTACATTTCTCATGTTGGGGAGGTTTTATTCCCACTGGAGTGTTAGGAGAAGCCTCCCATACGAGCTCGGAGTTGGATGGTTCCATTTCACTGCACTGTTATTCCCACTTGGCTCTCTCAGCACTGCCAGGCAAAGATTCCCCTACAGAAGCCTGGCTGGTCCCCGCCCAGACTGGAAGCTCCTTTAGGGCACAGATCATGCCATTGTCACTCACCAGCACAGTCCAGGGCACTTGGTGGTATCTGACATGTGCCAGCTAACTGTCAACTTCACCTCTGAGACGTATTATAGGCAAGTCTGTTCCCATCTTTGGACACATCCTCATGGGAAGCCAGCTTCCATGGGAGTCCCCACCTAGTGAAAGCTGTCCAAAGGCACAATGAGCTGCCTTAAGGCAATGACATTTTTGTCCCCCAAGGTCTTCCAGCATGTATGGGATGATGCTTAATGAGGATGTTCTGGAGGCAATTTAAGCACTGAATGACTGGGTGGACCCCTGTCCTGATGTTTTTCCACCCTGTTTTTTTTTTGGTACTGGGGATTGAATCCAGGGGCACTCAACCACTAAGTCACATCCCTAGCCATTTTTTATTTTGTATTTTGAGACAGAGTTTCACTAAGTTGCCTAGGGTCTCCCTAAGTTGCTGAGGCTGGCCTCAAATTTGGGATCTTCCTGCTTCAGCCTCCCAAGTTGCTGGGATTACAGGCTTCAACCCCGTACCCTATCATGAAAATCTGGGCTTGGTCAAGAGTTACAAACCTGCAGGGGCAGGGAATAAAGAGGCTGAGGGAGGTGGCCTGGGTGACTGAGTGGCAGGAGCTCAAACCCTGCTGAGCTCATGCTGCTGTCCTCAGCCCCAGTGAATTGCTGCTTAGCAGGACGGGGGCCCCATATAGCGTAATTGTTCTGATTTTTCCAGGAAAACTGGACATTGAAATTTTAACAGGCTAAAGGATGATGTACGTATTTGTCACTTTGCAACCTCAGATCAAAGATATCTTTTAATTTTCACTTCGTGCAATGAGTTGGGGAGAGAGGAGGGATCAGCCTCCTAGGGCTTAGTTATCCCAGCCTCTATATATGTATGGCTCCAGTCTCTCCCTCCGTTGTTCTTTTCTTCTTCTATAACTAGCAAAGGGCGAGTCACGAAGACTGGGTTAGCTGAGTTTCTTCCTCTCACCCTGCTGAAAAAGATGGGTTGTGGCTGGTGAAAGAGTGGGCGTCGTCATTTCAGTTTTCGTATTCAGGGTTGGAGGGTCAGGAAGGCAGCTGGGGTCACTCCTTTAAGGTACAGCGTGACTTGCCATTCCCTGCCATTCCTGTCAGTGAGGGCCCATCGCCTCACCTCTGGGTCATGGGAGCAATTTTTTATCTGGACTTTCTGCCCTGAGCTGTCTTTCCTTTTACACTCATCTCCTCCCACCTCTGTCCACCAGTCAGCCAGCAGTTTCGGGTATCAGATTGATCTGTCTAAACCCCATCTGCTAGACCTTTTTAAATGCCTCCAAAATAGGTCACAGTGGTGGATGTGTATAATTCCAGCTACTTGGCTGGCTGAGGTAGGAGAATTGCCAAATTCAAGGCCAGCCTAGGTAATTTAGCAAGACTCTGTTTCAAAATAAAAAATGAGTAATAAATAAATAGGGCTAGGGGTGTAGCTCGGTGATAGTGTGTCCCTGGGTTCAATCTCTAGTACCACACACACACACACACACACACACACACACACACACACACACAGCCTTCAAAGGCTCCTCATTACATACAATTGGATGTGCATCCCTATTATTTGAAGGAGAGTGGGCTAGAGAAGCTTGGCTTTCATCTCAATTGTAATTGTAAGGGCGGGGATGTAGCTCAGTGGCAAAGAATTTGCCTCACATCCATGAAGCCTTGGGCTCAATCCTCAGTTCCAAAAAAGAAAAAAAAAAAAAACAAAATGAAAAGACAAAAAACAAAAAACAAAAAAAACCCCAAAAATAAATAAATAAAAACCAACGAACAAAAAATCAATTGTAACTATAAGAACAAGCCTTATCATTCCAAGTTCATTGATGAGAAGAGTCTAATTCAACCAAACAGAACTCAAATATTTTCTGAATATCTCTGCTAGATAGTGTGGAGCATATAGTGAACTCGAAGATATGGTTCCCTTCCTCTAAGAAGCTACAGCTTGTTAAGAAAACATGAAGCCGGATGCGTAGGCACACGCCTGTAATCTGAGCACTTTGGGAGGCTGAGACAGGAGAATCACGAGTTCAAAGCCAGCCTCAGCAACAGTAAAGCACTAAGCAACTCAGTGAGACCCTGTCTCTAAATAAAACACAAAAGTAGAGCTGAGGATGTGGCTCAGTGGTTGAGTGCCCCTGAGTTCAATCCTTGGTACCAAAAAAAAAAAAAGAAAGAAAGAAAACAAAAACATGATATACATTTATGAAAGGGTAACTAACTCCCAATGGCTTCTATATGGGTAGGACAGGCAATAACAATAATAGGGATATCAGAGGCTGGTGAGGACAGGCTCCACAAAGGGAATAGCAGTCCTCAAATGGAGCCCTGTGTCTCTCTCCTTTATGCATGAAAGGACTTTTAGTCTTTTTTCTTTTCTTTTCTTTTCCTTCAGCACTGAGGATTGGACGTCCGGGTGTTCTACCACTGGGCTACATCCCAGTCCTTCTTATTTTTAATTTTGAGACAAGTTCTTGCTAAGTTGTCTGGACTGTCCTCAAATTTGCGATCCTCCTGCCTCAGCCTCCTGAGGATTCATGCTGGAATTACAGGTATGCACCACTGTAGGAAGACTTTTCCAAGGATAGATGGGCAGGATTATGTTTAAGAGAATCAATTTCCGCCGTGCCAGTGACACACTCCTGTAATCCCAGCACTTTGGGAGGCTGAGACAGGAGAATCACAATTTCAAAGCCAGCCTCAGCAACGGTGAGGCACTAAGCCACTCAGTGAGACCCTGTCTTTAAGTAAAAAAACACAAAATAGGGTTGGGGATGTGGCTCAGTGGTTGAGTACCCCTGAATTCTATCCCTGGTACCAGAAGAGAGAGAGACAGACACAGAGAGATAGAATCAATTTTCAGAAAGTCATCTTAAATAGTTACAGCAACTCAGGAAGTTGAAACAGGAGGATCATAAGTTTGAGGCCAGCCTCAGCAGCTTGGTCACACTATCTCAAAAGAAAAAAAAACTAAAGGAATAGAGGTATAACTCAGTGGTAGAGTGCCCTGGGTTCAATCCCCAGTACTGAAAAATATATATTAAAAAAATCAAAATAAACTTTATCAAGAACTACACAATTTCTCTTTCTTTTCTTTCTCTTTCTTTCCCCTCCCTCCCTCCCTCCTTCCTTCCTTCCTTCCTTCTTCCCTCCCTCCTTTCTTTCCTTCCTTTCCCTCTTTCTTTCTCTCTCTCTTTCTGTACTAGGGATTGAACTCAGGGGCACTCAACCACTGAGCCACATCCTCAGCCCTATTTTGTGTCTTATGTAGAGACAGGGTCTTACTGAGTTGCTTAGCGCCTCGCCGTTGCTGAGGCTGGCTTCAAACTCGCGATTCTCCTGTCTCAGCCTCCCTAAGTGCTGGGATTACAGGCATGCACCACTGCACCTGGCAAGGACTACATAATTTAAAAAACGTGTTTAGGACTGGCCACAGTGGCACATGCCTGTAATCCCAGCACTCTGGGAGGATGAGACAGGAGAATCGTGAGTTCAAAGCCAACCTCAGCAACGGCGAGGCACTAAGCAACTCAGTGAGACCCTGTCTCTACATAAGACACAAAATTGGCCTGGGGATGTGGCTCAGTGGTCGAGTGCCCCTGAGTTCAATCCCCAGTATCCCCTAAAAAACAAAACAAAAACACACCATGCCACTGGAAAGTGGAGGGGAGGAGAAGGGACAGAAAAGGTGGTGAAAGGACACCAAACCCCATCTGTGCTTGCTTAGAGATGTGCCTGGCTAGGTGGAAGTATGCTCTAGAAACAGGTGGCTCTCTTGGTCTTTTTGTGTCCTCATTGTTGATCAAGACAAGAGCATAGGGCTGGGGTTGTGGCTCAGTGGCAGAGCGCTCGCCTTGCACATCTAAGGCACTGGGTTCAATCCTCAGCACCACATAAAAATAAATAAATAAAATAAAGGTAATGTGTCTATCTATAACTAAAAAAAATTTTAAAAAAAAGACAAGAGCACAGAAAACTATGGAATAATCATGCCAGTGTGAGGAGGAACAGCAACAGATACTCAGCCTCTCGTGGACTGTGGCAAAATCAACTGCCCAAGCTCTTTCTTTTTTTCTTTCTTTTTGGCACCAGAGATTGAACTAGGGACACTGGACCACTGAGCCACATCCCCAGCCCTATTTTGTGTTTTATGTAGAGACAGGGTCTCACTGAGTTGCTTAGTGCCTCGCCGTTGCTGAGGCTGGCTTTGAACTCGCGATTCTCCTGTCTCAGCCTCTCAAAGTGCAGGGATTACAGTGCCCAAGCTCTTTCTAATGGAGACAGCCATTATTGAGTCCAGTCGGCTATTGCTCTAGGGTAATATGTATCAATATTCTGTATCTTCTGATTTTTCAAAAGACTATAGAAATTGGGATTTTTAGTGAATTTAGTGATCTCTTAATATTGCCTAAAAAAAGGATTTTTTTTTCAGTATTGGGGATTGAATCCATGAGCACTCTACCACTGAGCTACTTCTGTGTCCCCACCCCCTTTTTTTCTTTTTTCTTTTGAGATAGGGTCTCAGTTGCCCAGGCTGACCTTAAACCTGTCCTCCTCCTGCTTCGGCCTCCTCAGTAGCTGTATCAAAATTTCTTAAATAGTATGTTGGCCAAACAAAGCATATATCTATAGGCTCTACATGGTCTTTGCTCTGCTAGTTTCTGATCTCTGTTTTAGAGCTTATTTTCTGCCGTCATGTGTTTGGCTCTGAGCTCTAAGTGGCTGTGAAGGATTCTCAGCTTAAGTAGATGCAGTGGGAATGGCTGACTTCATCCCCCACATCTGGCTTCCACTTCTCTCCAATATCTAGCAAGTCCTAGAGCTCTGTTAGGAAGCCTGGAGCTTAGCAAAAGGTTCCAGAAGCATCGTATAAGTCCAGGGAAGTCAGTTAATCTAGATTCACTAGAAGCCAAGACACCCTCCAAGGAATTGGTCCTAAGGCCTCCAGTGTCTTTCTCTCAGGCATTTGGGCGTGTTCTTATGCCTCTCCCAGGACAGAGCCCAGTGGGAACGCAGAGTGGTAACTAGTTCTCAAAGGGCTTTGTCTTGTGACTAACGCCAAGCAAAAGCAGTCAAACACAAATGAAAGCATACACATACGCGCATGCACACACACACACACACACACACACACACACGCACACACGCACTGTACACTCCCAAGACCTTTTCCCACGCAGTCTCAGGGCAGCCGGAAGGGCAGCCAGTCATGGGAATGAACCCAGGGCCCCCTCCGCCAGTGGAAGCTCCACCCTGCTTCATTTACTCCTGGCCATGAATCCCTGGCCTCCTTCACCCCCTTACTACTTCCAGAGGAGGAAATAGCTGAACAATGTGGCAGATCAGAGAATGGGCACAGAGCCTGGAGCCAAGGCCCAGGAGTGGTCCTCACAGGCCATGGTCTCTGACCCTTGGCTGCCTTGCTCCCTGTCAGATGGCTTCCCCAAATGTGGCCTTCCTCAGACCTCTCCATCCCTAGAAGACTTCACACAGCCTGACAACTCCTTTTCCCCTTCCTTGGTTTGCCTCTTTCCTTTTTCATCCACATTGCCACACTCCACGGAGCTCCAAGCCTGAGGGGCTAAAGGCAGAATTTGATGAGAATTTTGGCCAGTGGGGGCGGATGGGAAGAGAGGGTCATTTTTCTCTCACATTTGTCTCAGGGGCTAGGGAATGCAAGTCCTGAGAATGAGATATTGTTGGAATCAAAGCACCGGAGTCCTGAGGTCTCATTCTGTCTTCTGGACAGAGCTGTCCCATCTTGGCAGGAGGAATGGAAGTGCTCACAGGCCCTGGGGCCATTCTCAGAGCAATAGAAGGGAATCGCCAGGCATTTCCAGTTTCCTGGGGCTGAGAAGTTGGTGGGAACTACTACTTGTGTTTTTCCTGTTGGTCTAAAATAATGATCTTCCTGGGACCGGAACCTTACGCCCCAGGCAGGACTCCCGTTGCTTCCTCCCAGTTCTAGTACTTTCAACTGCCTCACCTCTGCCAGGCACTTCCTGACCTGTGAGCCAAGGGGCAGGGTTCCTCACAATCGTTTGCTACCTCAAAAACTCGGCATTCTGCTCCCTTCCCCATGGATCCTGGCTCAGGGGTTGGTAGTGGGATCCAAGGTATACCCTGTGAGGTGGACCCTGGATAGGTGTCACAACAGGCTAACCTCACACCCTTCTGTCACACCCAGTGGTTCCAGGACACAGTGGAGATAAGTCCTGAATCTCTCTTTCCCCTGATGTTTGGTTTCACCCTTTATATGATTCTACCCCTTCTTAGCTTGACCACACACATGTGGTCACTTGGAAATCTAAAAGGTTTTTTGTGTATCTGATACTGTGGATCACACCCAGGGCCTCATGTAAGCTAGGCAGGCGCTCTACCACCGGGCTATACTCCCAGCCCCTAAAAGGTGTTAGAGTGGGAATGACCTTTTATGAGTCTATTCCTATCCTTAAATTTTAGATGAGAAACTGGCACTAAGAGCACATGTGGCTGGGCACAGTGGCGCACACCTGTAATCCCAGCACTTTGGGAGGCTGAGACAGAAGAATCGTGAGTTCAAAGCCAGCCTCAGCAATGGCGAGGTGCTGAGCAACTCAGTGAGACCCTGTCTCTACATAAAACACAAAATAGGGCTGGGGATGTGGCTCAGTGGTCGAGTGCCCCTGAGTTCAATCCCTGGTACCAAAAAAAGAAAAAAAAGCACACATGTCCATGACTTGAGATTAATAACCAGAAGACGGAGGAGAATTGGGACTCTTTTTTTTTTTTTTTTGCAGTACTGGGGATGGAATCCAAGGCCTCACATATGCTAGGCATCTCTTCTACCACTGAGCTACATTCCCAACCCTTTTTATTCTTTTGAGACAGAGTCTCACTGAGTTGCCAAAGGTGTCCTCAAACTTGCCATCCTCCTGCCTCAGCCTCCCAAGTAGCTATAATTACAGTTGTTTACCACCTTTGTATCATAACTATTACTTGATATTCTCTCTTTTTCCCTCTCATTCTCTCCTTGACTCTCTTTTTCTACACACACACACACACACACACACACACACACATATTTTTTTGCAGTTCAGGGGCACGCTACCAACTGAGCTACATCCCTCATCCTTTTTAATTTTTGTTTTGAGATAGGGCTTCACCATGTTGCCCAGGCTGGCCTCAAACTTGTGATCCTCCTGCCTCAGCTGCCTTAGTCCCTGCAATTACAGGAGTGCACCATCACACCTTATTTATATCTCTTTTTTTTTCAATATTTTATTTTATTTTTTTTAGTTGTAGGTGGACAGAATATCTTTATTTTATTTTTATGTGGTGCTGAGGATCGAACCCAGTGCCTCACGCATGCTAGGCAAGCACGCTACCACTGCGCCATAACCCCAGCCCCTATATCTCTTAAGTCTATATTAAGCTACATGTTTTCCCTCCCCTTCCTCACTTTTTTTTTCTTCTTTTTTTGGTGCTGGGGATTGAACTCAGGGGCACTTGACCACTGACCCACATCCCCAGCCCTATTTTATGTTTTATGTAGAGACAGGGTCTCACTGAGTTGCTTAGCCTTCTCCATTGCTGAGGCTGGTTTTGAACTCGCGATTCTTCTGTTTCAGCCTCCCTAAGTGCTGGGATTACGGGCATGTGCCACCGCGCCAGAGCTGATTGCATTCTTGAGGCGACATTTAACAGTTCTTTTGTATCTTTTTATTTTCTTTATTTTTTGGTACTGGGGATTGAACTCAGGGGCACTCGACCACTGAGCCACATCCCCAGCCCAATTTTGTATTTTATCTGGAGACAGGGTCTCACTGAGTTGCTTAGCACCTCCCTGTTGCTGAGGCTGGCTTTGAACTTGCGATCCTCCTGCCTCAGCCTCCTGAGCCGCTGGGATTATAGGTGTGCACTACTGCGTCCGGCTCTTTTTATTTTCTGTAAATGGTAGTTAGATATAAAAGTTTGCTCTAAGCCAGGCGCGGTGGTTCAAGCCTGTAATCCTAGCATTTAGGGAGGCTGAGACAGGAGAATCGCGAGTTCGAAGCCAGCCTCAGCAATGGCAAGGCGCTAAGCAACTCAGTGAGACCCTGTCTCTCTACATAAAACACAAAATAGGGCTGGGGATGTGGCTCAGTGGTCGAGTGCCCCTGAGTTCAATCTCCAGTACCAAAAAAAAAACCAAACAACAAAAAAAAGTTTGCTCTGATTCAGGTTCAAGGTTTTGGCAAGAATACATCATAGGTTGTTGATGTGGTTAGGCATAACCTTCACATATCTCTCTAACTTTAACAGCTACCAACAATCATTGTGTAGATCCATGATCTCCTTAAGAGTTTGCAAAATGGTACCATTAGGGCTGGGGGTGTAACTCAGTGGTAGAGCTCTTTCCCGCTTTTCTAGCACGCTGGCAGCCCTGGGTTTGATTCCCAGCATCACAAAATATTAAAAAAAAATGTTCCTTCTTCATTTATTGCCTAATTGGTCACCTAGAGACACATTCCTAGAGAAAAATCAGGTTGAATGCTCATTACTCACTCTTTACAGTTTTGAAAATCACCTCACATCAACTGTTTTGTTACCTTGTAGTACAGTTCATATAAGAAAAGCACATTAAATGCTTGAAAGGTGGCTAATGATATTCCTTTTTTATTTCGCTTCCTTTCTTCCTTCCTCTGTATCTTGCATCAGTAAACATTCATGAATTCTATTGTTATAAATTAACTTTCATTAGATCTTTTCTGGAGAACAGATTTTTATACAGATAGAAGTGGGACTAAATTTATGTTTATGGAACATCTTCTAGACATTGGATTCAGTGTTGACACTATTTTATGTAATCCCCACAGCAATTTTGGAAGGTAGTGCTATGGTCATGCTTTTCACAGAGGACAAGATAGGCACATAGTAGCCTTGACTAGTCCAAAGTCACAGAGCCAGCAAATGATCAAGTTCAGATTTGTCTTACTCATTTTTTTTTTCTTTTTGTGGTGCTAGGGGTCAAACCCAGGGTTTTGCCCACAATAGGCAAGTACTCTCCAACTGAGCTATATCCCCAGCCTGATTAAATCTGTCTTATTTGTGTTGCACCACATAGTTTCTGTGTGTGTGTGCCAGAGCCTCATGCATGCTAGGCAAGTGCTCTCTTACTAAGCTACACTCCCAACCTCTATTTCATTTTAGTTAATTTAAATAGAAGGGAGATGCCATAAAGGATTATACCTCTTAGAGGAAGAGGACTCCCATCTTTTTTTTTTTTTTGTTACTGGGGATTGAACTCAGGGGCACTCAACCACTGAGCCACATCCCCAGCCCTATTTTGTATTTTATTCAGAGTCAGTGTCTCACTGAGTTGCTTAGCTCTCGCTTTTTTTGCTGACCTCGGCTTTGAACTCGCGATCCTCCTGTCTCAGCCTCCTGAGCCGCTGGGATTACAGGCATGCACCACCGCACCCCACAATGGCTCCCATCTTTGTGAACTTTACTGGCTGGCCTGGTTTCCCTAAGGATGGTCACACAAACAGCCAGCGGGTAGCACAGAGCTTCTGAGTCCTCCACCAAATGAATCTAGGCAAAGCACAGGATCAGGCAACTCTGGGGCCAAATTCTAACTTCACCACTTAATAGAAGTAGAGCAATCCCCCGTACCAAAAAAAATTATCTGACAGAATAAAATTCCCTAAGGTTTTATTCTCTTCATTTATACAATAATAATGAGGAATTATAAAAATTAGTACTATAGCATAATGCTTAATAAATAGTTGCTATTCTTTTTTTTTTTTTTTTTGTACTAGAGATTGAACTCAGGGGCACTCGACCTCTGAGCCACATCTCCAGCCCTATTTTGTGTTTTATGTAGAGACAGGGTCTCACTGAGTTGCTTAGCGCTCGCCATTGCTGAGGCTGGCTTTGAACTCGCGATTCTCCTGTCTCAGCCTCCCTAAGTGCTGAGATTACAGGCTTGCGCCACTGCACCCAGCTTCTTTTTAAAAAATATTTTCTTAGTTGTAGATAGACACAATATCTTTATTTTTTATATAGTGCTGAGGATCGAACCCAGTGACTCACGCATGCGAGGCAAGTGCTCTACCACTGAGCTACAATCCCAGCCCCTTTTTTCTTTTTTTGATAGTGGGGATTGAACTTAGGGAGACTCGACCACTGAGCTACATCCCCACCCTTATTTTGTGTTGCATGTAGAGACGGGATCTCACTGAGTTGCTTAGTGCCTTGCCATTGCTGAGGCTGGCTTTGAACTCGTAATTCTCTTGTTTTAGCCTCCCAAAATGCGAGGATTACAGGCGTGCACCACTGCACCCGGCTTGGTTGCTATTCATAGTGTATTCTTAGTATTTGCCAAATGATTGACCAGAAACTCCTTCAGACCAAAGGGTTACTTATCCATGGACTGGCAGAAATTAGCCATTCCAGCTCCTTTTGAGAGCCAGGAGGATTGCCCAGGTGGATTAGGGCTGGGTTTAATTGTCTGATTTTGTTATACATGTAAGAGCATACCTGGCATGAACTTGAAAGACTAGATAGGGATAGCTGAAGTGATAAGGTAGGGGATCTTAAAGTGAGCCAGAGATGACATCAGTCCTGCCCAAGTATCAAATGATAATCTGGGCAGTTCTGGTATCATTTGCCACTTTACTTTTTGTGAAAAAGCTTTAGTCTGGCAGGTCCAACCTTTCTTTTTTCCTTACATTCCCATTATCTAAAAACCAAAAGCATGTTTGTGAATAATTGTGTCCTAAGATGGCTCTGATGTATGACATTTGTGATTTGGGGCTATTGTGAACTAGAGGTCATAGTGACCTCTGGTCTGGAGTACCACCCTTTCTGGGAAGCCATCCTTCTTCCCTAGTTACTTTCTCTGTGGCTTCCTTCATACTGAGCACTCACCTCGTATTGTGATGGGCTCTCTGTGTCTCTCACTCAGAGCAGATTGTGACATCCAAGGCAGGAAGCTTGTCTAGTTGATCATTGAGTATTCCTGGACTCTAACCTATGCTTGAGGCACATAGTAAGTAGCTGCTCAATAATTATTGTTGAATAAATGAATGTATGTGATTTGAAGTGACAGTGACCCACTATGAGCTGAGAGTACACTATCTCTTGATTGCAATCTGGGTTGACTATGAAGAGTTAAAACCTGATTGTTTTGAAGTGCCTGTGATTGTGACCTGCGATGACTATGATTTGAGGTGTCTATACACCAGTGACTGTGACTTTTTGGCACTTGTCTGTGATAAGGACCAGCAGGGATAGTGAATAGAGATGGCTGTGCATTAGTAACCTTGCATGATTGATTGGAGTTGTCGACATTGATTGTGAAAAGACTGTGAACAAGTTAGTGATGGTGGCTTCCATGATTGCTGTGATGTGACTGTGATCATGACCTACAGAGATTTAGCTTCCAATAGCCACGTGACTGGCTAGTGATTGGGGCATTGACCATTGACCTGAGATATGTCTCCAAGATGGATAGTTGATCTCAGCTTGCAGTTGAGGTTATTGACCTGCATTATGAGCTGAGGTAACTGAGATCTACAGGCTTGGACTCAGACCGAGAATGGTGCTAAGGTGTGTGTAGTACTCTTTAGATTTCAAATTTGATTTTAATAAAATATCCTCTAGAGGCCTACTAACGGCACTGCCCCTGCCCCCCTTTTTTTGGTACCTGGGATTGAACTCAGGGGTACTCGGCCACTGAGCCACATCCCCAGCACTATTTTGTGTTTTATGTAGCGACAAGGTCTGGGTTGTTCAGCACCTTGCTTTTGCTGAGGCTGGCTTTGAACTCGCGATCCTCCTGTCTCAGCCTCCCAAAGTGCTGGGATTACAGGCGTTCGCCACCAGGCTCGGCTGGCACTGCCCCTCTTGGTCCCACCAAACAAGAAATAGGAACTAGGACTAGGTTTGGGCAGTCTTCAGAAAACGACTTGAAATTCAATGCATCTTTCGGGCAGCCGCGCACAGCCACGCCACCAACTGGGCTATGGCTTCTCCCTACAAGAGGCATTCATCCAGGCGCGGTGGCTCAAGCCTGTAATCCCTGCACTTAGGGAGGCTGAGACAGGAGAATCGCGAGTTCAAAGCCAGCCTCAGCAATGGCGAGGCGCTAAGCAACTCAGTGAGACCCTGTCTCTACGTAAAACACAAAACAGGGCTGGGGATGTGGCTCAGCGGTCAAGTGCCCCTGAGTTCAATCTCCAGTACCAAAAAAAAAAAAAAAAGACATTCATCTGGAAGCCCCTTTACCACCGTCCACATCCTCCGCTATCCGCCCAAGGAGCGCCTGCGCGGAGGCGGGGCGGTGCTTTGCCCTTTGTTGTGGGCCCCAGTTTCCCAGGACACCGTGCGGCTCCGGGGTGGGGCTATGCAGATGAGCCACTTGGGGGCGGGGCGGTTGCGGCGTCGGCGGCGGCCGGGGAGGGTCAGTTGGAGGCAAGCGCTCGCTGAGGCAGGAGGAGGCCTCTCGGCCCGCGGCCTGACAGGGACTTAGCCCGCCGAGATCGGCCTGCGCGCGCGACCCCACACCCACCCACTCATCCACCTACCCACTCCTTGCGCCGCCTCCTCCCACCCTGAGCAGAGCCGCCGAGGATGATAAACACCCAGGACAGGTAACGGCCCGGCCCAGGCTCCCCGCCCCCATCCTCTCCTCTTCGGCTCCAGAGGGCCTCCTCCCCCACCAACCAGCCGGTCTCCGCCCCCGCACAGTAGGTCGCCGACAGGGCTCCATCCGCGTCCACCCTATCCCTTCCCCACTTCAGCCACCCCAGTCTGAGTTCCAGACCCGAAACGGGGCCTCTTTCCGTCTTTTAGCCCCCTCTCTCCAGCCCGGCCCATCCCCCTCATCCGGGCCTCCTTCTCTAAAGCCCCCACAAACCCGGACCCAGTCTTTCAGTCAGGTCCCCAGTGTCCTCCTTAAAGGTGTTCCTTTACCCGCACTGGACTTTCTCCCTCCAATAAATTCTCCAGGTATCTTAGTCCCCCCCTCATGTCCTCCCCATATATTTCGTACTCCCCCTGTAAGTCACTGACCCTGCTTTGAATCTGCTTTCTAGTAAAAACTGCACCCCAGTCAACCAAACTCCTCTTTTGTCACTGCTTCCCTCCCAGCAGTCAGGTTCCATCCTTAAGTTTTCAACTTGATCCCTTACCCCTCACCCCTACCCCTGGTCTAATGGTCTTTACAAGGATGCCCAGCCCTCCCTTTGGCCCTTCAGCTTCATCTTTTCTGTCTTTTCCTCCTTCCACACTCCTCTCTAGGGGCTCATTTCCCTTGTCTCCCAATGTCATTCCTTTTATTTCCTCAAATACTTTGGACTGGATTCTTGTCCTTTTTTCCCTAAGGGTGTCCCCCCACCACTCTAAATAGTGCTACCTTTTAAACACTTTCCATCAACTGATCTCATCTATACTCTTAACTTTTCTCACCTTAACTAAGCCACATTTTTTTTTTCCTGGCAGTGCTGGGCATTGAACCCAGGGCTTCATGAATGCTAGGCAAGCGCTTTACCACTGAGCATATCCCTAGTCCACTGAACCACATTTTAAAGATTATGAGATTACAGAATTTAGCCCCATACTTCTTCCAGTAAGACTTTTAAGGAATACCTCCTTCCCTTGAACTTCCAATACCTTCATTACTGTACTCTGGACACTGGGCCTTGCAAGTTTTCTCCCCCTAAATCCAATTCCAGTTTCTCCCCATTAAATGGAGAGAAAGGTGCACATCTTTCTGCAGCTGAGATACTGGATATCTAAATACTGGATATACTAAATAGATACTGGATATCTAAACTTGAATTCTTTTATCCTTCCTCCTGCCTAAACTAAGCAGAATTCATTATTCAAATTTTTTTTCTCTTTTCTCTTTCCAGGCAGTTTCTTCTCACTTATCACCCTCAAATATATTCCACAATTCTGCCCCTGACATTATTCTCTGAAATGGTTCCGTAATTTCCTTATTCTTAGTTTTTAACCCTGGTTGTTCCTTGTGCATCAGAGTGATTGCCATTTGCAATTTAGACCTAATTCCCTTCCTCATTTTTTCTCTAGACTTGCTGTTGTCCCCTCTGAAATGTGTGTGAAGCTCATTAGTTCCCCAGGTCAGACCCATTGTCTTCAGATTTGCTCTTATGGCTTCTCTACATCTGTAGGGCCTGTTATTTTGCAAGCAGATCCATTCCCTGTAAATCCTCCTTAAAACCATGCTATGGTCCTCCCTAGACTAGACTCTACTTCCTCTTATAAATATTGCCTTACTGCTTTTCTTCACACAGGGCTCTAATTGCCACTCATGGTTCTCTTCTTACTAAATAGTCTCCAACTTAACATTTCCCATTTATGAGCACCATCCTTATATATTCCAACTGGGTTTTCAGTTTTTTTGCATCTTAGTATTTTTTTGTGGTGCTGGTGATTGAACCCAGGGCCTTCTGCATGTGAGGCAAGCACTCTACCAACTGAGTTATATCCCCAGCTGCATGTTAGTTAGTATTTCTTAACCCTAACTGCACATTTGACAAAGTCACGTAGGCCCCACCTTCACCAATTGGTCTAATTGGCCTAGGGTAGGGCTTGGTTATTAGCATATATTTTTAAAGCTCCCCAGGTAATTCTTTCCAGTATGTTCTCAGAAGTTGAAAAACACTGCCCCTCTTATCTCAAAAGACTTTTGCTTTTCTCATTATATTCATTTTGTGAGTATCAGCTTTTCTTCACTGAAAAGGGCCTAGTCTTCCTTAGGGATTTCTTAGTCTTTCTCAGGCACTATCCAGAAGAACCCAAGATACATGCAACAGCTTCTTAAATACTTTCAGTTACCCAGTGCTCAGCCACTAGCTATTTCTTCCCTCAGTTCTTAAACTCTTACCTAGTTTTCCCATCTTCATTTCTTCTCTGCATACAGAAAGAAAATTCACTCCATATTTCCTGGTTTGTTCCTGTTTGACTCATCTCTGCCTCCTAAACCCTCTTTACAATCCCATTCTGCTTTTATGTTTTCCTTTTCTGAGACTATCCACACCCAACCTCCATTGCATTCCCCTTTCATTCCATCTTCTCTAATCCAGTCCTTCTGGAGCTGAGGAGGTGGAGGTGGATAGATACTTGAATGGTGCAGAAGGTGTTAACTGTGGTATGGAGGGCCTTGCGTAGAGGATGAATGGCTGGTAGGAGAGAAAACAGGCTGAAGTGCAGGGGTGGAGGGAAGCAGAGGAACCTATAGCAAAACTTGCTCAAGGGGTATGTGAGATGAATTTTCTCTGCTGTTCTTATGTTTGTGTCTCTGGAAGGTGGGGTGTCTCAGTAGTCATTCTCTGGAGTCCTCTGGACTGATCTGGTCCAGATGCCAAGTCCTTTGCAGGCTGAGCCCAGAGTTGAGCACTTGGGACCAACATATAAGGGTCTTTACCAAATGAGTGTGAGAAACCTGAGTTCTAGTTCTGCCTTAGCCAGTGTGCTTACATGTAGAAAGAGGGGATTAGGTTAGCTTAGCTTGAAGATTCTTTCCAGCTTTTTAAGTGGCAAAATGGGCTTGCTTGTCTCCAGGGCCCTTGGTATGTTGGTAATTTGAGGGGCTTGGCTATATGAGAGGCAGGTGGAGGGAGGAGCCAGCTGCCCTGCCAGGGCCTGGGCAGGAGCTGGGCCTTGGATGAGGCTCCTCCACTTTGGCCTGGGGGTGGGGTGGGGTGTGCAGGGTGTCTGGTTTCTTTGAGTTACTGCAATCCTGTTTCCATAGCATGTTTCCCAGCCTCCTCTGGTCTGTCTCTAACTTTTTTTTTGCCTCTAACTTTCTAAAAGAAAATCCTGTTAGAGTCCTAACTAGGGATTCCAGATAAGAGCCGGAAGCTCTTCTCAGTGTTGTTGGTGTTTTGTATCTGCGGAGGGAGTTGGCTGGGAGTTTAGCGCCCATTGGGTGGGGGATGGGATTTCCAGCTTCCCTGGCTCCAGTGAAAAATGCAGGAGGTGGAGGCTTTAGTTTCCTGGAAGAAATAGTTGAAGAGCTTGCAGTTTGTTTTGAAAACAAGGCTCTTCCTTTCCAGTGTTGTTCTGATTGGTAATTCCAAAATGTCAAAATTCTTGATGGTGGGGGAGGGAAGACGACACAAATACAAGTCCTTTTATTGTTTTTTGAACATAAGGTTTAAATCCAAGAGGAAATCAAGCTTCCTGGCCTTTCTCTGCCTGGACTTGTGGGGGCAGGGAGACAGTATCTGTCGAGGGCTTGCTTCACATCTTTTGACAGTACAGTATTTGGAGAAGAGCTAGCCCTGGCTTGATAGCCATGTTATAATCATTCTGTGTGCTGATGGACTTTGGGGAGAAGCATTGGGTTCTACAGGTGGTTTTTTTGAGGGGTAGGGGGTGAGTAGGACACAAAAGCATCTGAGAACTACCTTGAGTATCTTTACTGAATGGTTTTGTGGGTAATGGGATTTCTTTTTCCAAAGAATTTGATTTTAGTTATTCCTTGTTTTTTGGTGTTATGGCTTTTTTTTAAAAATATTTTTTTCATTTGTAGATGGACACAATATCTTTATTTTATTTATTTTTATGTGGTGCTGAAGATTGAACCCAGTGCCTCAAGATGTGAGGCAAGCAGTCTACCACTGAGCCACAATCCCATCCCCTGGTGTTAAGGCTTTTTGAGTGTAGGGTGGAAGAACCAGATTTCCTAAGATGTGCCTTCAAGGACACCCTACAGAGGGAAAGAAACTCCTGTATAGTCAGGAATTCCTCCAGATTGGATGCTTCAGAAAAAGCAGTATGGACTAAAAATAGCCATTTCTCATTCTGCCAGGAAATCCAAATTTAGCACCAGAGCTGCTCAGGGGGAAAAAAAGGTGGTGGGTACTGAGGAGTGGGATAGAAGGATTTTTTTTTTTTTTTGGTACTGGAGATTGAACCCAGGGGCACTTGACCACTGAGCCACATCCCCAGCCATGTTTTGTGTTTTATGTAGAGACAGGGTCTCACTGAGTTGCTTAGCACCTTGCCGTTGCTGAGGCTGGCTTTGAACTCGCGATTCTCCTGTCTCAGCCTCCCTAAGTGCTGGGATTACAGGCTTGAGCCACTGCGCCCGGCTAGAAGGATATTACAAGTGTTCATTTTTAGGAAAAAAATGTCATCCCTTTTTGAAACAATACACAGTGCTGAGTTAAATTGATGCTATGGTTTGGAAGGCTGATTGAAAACTATAGATCAGAAATGGCCATAGATTAGCAAGAATTTTGTTACTTTGAACGAACAGACAGGTAGTTTTCCTGTTAGCAGTGGCAGAATATGCCTTGGATAAGCCTTCAGAAAATTTCCTAGGCCTTTGATACAATATGAAAAATAAAGTAATTTTATCCGGAGAGAGACTGTGTGATGAGCTTACTAGATTGCACTGCCTAAAAGGTAAAATTAAGGTTTTTTTTTTAAAGCATGATTACTTAGCCATGCAGCTGCCTTGATAGTAGATGTGATTTTATTTACTTTTGGTAGAAGATGTACCACAGTATCAGCTATGTTATAAGCAAACCTCAGGGGCACAGATGTTCTGGCTGCTACCATACATGTGTTTCTTGTGGAGAATAAACCAAAACCCAATTTTGCTTTCAGCCTGTGATTCAGAGTGGTGATGTCATTTTCTTATAATTATGCATAGCAAGTAGACTCCCTTTGGAATGCATAACAGCCGTAGTGAAATGACTTTCGCCTGGCATCTGCCCAAGGTCCCTTTCTCAGATGGAAGGGAGAACTGGCAGCTGGAAATCAGCCTCTATGGTCACACTAGACTGAAGGTGGCCATCACCTCCTACCTTTCTTCCTATTTCTTTTTTGTTAAGTGTAGTGGTAGCCCTGAATTGGTCTCCCTTTACGTAAGGATTAGTCATCAGAGATATTCCTAGTCTTAGAGTAAAAGCATCCTCTGTGAGGGAAATAAGGGCACTCTGGGTATTTTTTTAAAATATATTTTTAGCTGTAGATGGACAGAATATTTATTTATTTTTATGTGGTGTTGAGGATCGAACCCAGTACCTCACACATGTGAGGCAAGTGCTCTACCACTGAGTCACAACCCCAGCCCGCACTCTGGGTTTAAGAAGCAGGGCCCGAGACATGAAAATGGGTCAGAAGTGGTTAAGAGGGAAATCAATGTATAATACTGGCAATGTGATTTTTGTATCTTTTTATTTGATTTCAAAGGTAGGTAATACCAACGCCATCTGATTGAAATTGAAACGAGAGAAAGTGCAGACTTTGAATAGGTTGAGGAGGCCACTGATTGAAGAGAAACCAGATCAAAGCTTATCAGAGGATTTGAATTCAACTGTTTGTTAGATTCTGTGGCTACAGAATTACTTTTATATTAAATCTCAGTTCTGTATAGCAGGATGTACCCTGCTTTGAGCAAACCAAATATAAAATTCAAAACTGAGCTGGGTGCAGTGGTGCACGCCTGTAGTCCCAGCACTTTGGGAAGCTGAGACAGGAGAATTGTGAGTTCAAAGACAGTCTCAGCAACGTGAGGTGCTAAGCAACTCAGTGAGACCCTGTCTCTACATAAAACACAAAATAGGGCTGGGGATGTGGCTCAGTGGTCAAGTATCTCTGAGTTCAATCCCCACTACCAAAAAAAAAAAAAAATCAAAACTGATAAAATCAACTGGAAGTGATTCTATAACAGAAATCCTTTATCAAGAGATTTAAGGTTAATTCTTTTAAAAAGTAAATACTTTAGATATTTAAAAATAGGATTTAAATTGTAAAAATTTGATTTAGCATCAGTTTCCAGGAATACATGCTGCATATACCGCCTGTTGGTAGTTAGTGTATGAAATTATGACTTGTCAAGGACATTTCAGACAAGAGTTTCACAGATGCTTTAAATTAGAAGCAGCAGGATATGATATGTCGGCAGCACTCATTTGTATCTTGAGGACTGTTTCCAAGTGCATGTCCTGTAACACCTGAGAAGATAAAAGGCACCAACAGCCTCCAATCTTCCATCATCTCCTGACTTGCCTTGGATGCTGGATACCTGATACCCTGTGTCCTTCCCAGTCTTTTTTTTTTTTTTTTTGGTACTGGGGAATGAACCCAGGGACGTTTAACCACTCAGCCACATCTCCAACCCAGCCCTTTTTCTAATTTTTTATTTTGAGACAGAGTCTCGCTGAGTTGCCTAGGCCCTCGCTAAGTTGCTGAGATTGACCTCAAACTTGTGATCCTCCTGCCTCAGCCTCCAGAGCCACTGGGATTACAGGTGTGCACCACCATGCCCAGCACATGCCCCTTAATTTCTTGAACTACTGCATATGTACCCATCCCCCTTTCCTTTTCATTTAGGAAATGGCAACCAGGTTTTCTGAAAGAGAAGCAATTTGCCATTCATTGCAAGTAACTAATAACAGATGCTTTATAATGGATGAAGAAGATAATTATTGTCATCTACTGTCTAACAAGCTTATCCCAAACCCCAGCTGTTTCTCTTAGAGAACTGGAACTGGATCCCAGTGTGGAGTCCTGACACACTCCACCCCACTCACACATGCTTCTTTCTGCACTTTATGGGGGAGGAGCAAAGCCTCTCCAGAATCCTTATGTGTGAGAATAGGGAATTAAATTACTTGTTACCATAGTACAGACATCTCGCATTTATTTGGAAAGATCAGGATACCAGAAATTTCACAAGTTTATTGTAGGTTCATGCTGGACACAGGGCAAGTTCCAGGGATTACTTCTAGAAAAAATGAGGAATTCTGTATGTAAAACAAACAAAATCGCTACAGTATTCTGATCTTTTCAGGGTATTTCCCCATTGTTCTGCTTTTTTTGCTGGGGGGTGGGTGAGAGGGGAAGCTCTATCACTGAGCTGTACTACATCCTGAAGGGCCTCACTAAGTTGCTGGGATTACAGGCGTGTGCCGCTGTGCCTGGCTTGTTTCTATTGTTTGAAAGTTAAAATTAGCTAAGAATGGAGATATTGGTTGGAATGCAGGGCAGAGGTTCAGTGTAAATCACTCATGTAAAAACAGTTTTGAGAAATATTTCCTCTGGGAAATGGGAATCTGGCACTAGAATTTTAGAATTGCAAGGGCTTTGGTGATACAGTTGTATTGTGAATCCAAGCAATTCTTGTGGTATACAAGGTGATTATCCATTCCAGAGGGGATTTGCCCAGTTCTTGGTAGCTCTGCTGATCAATGCAAGCAAGCCAGCCTTCTCCAGTGGCCCAGACTTCTGGTGCTTCTAAAAGATCCTCAAAAGGGCCACTAGGGAATGAGAAGGGAATCTTATGTGGGTGCACCATTGTGTAGGGAAACCTCTCACACTTGTTTTATTCTTTCTGGCCTGGACACTATTCTGCCCCTTAATACTTTGGAAGGGGAAATATAGTAGTTTATTGTCTCCAGCAGAAAGTAACTCCCTCAGGCAAACCTCAGAGGCACAGAGATTTGAAAAGGAGTAGAGCAGTTGTAGCTGCCCTTTTGGTTAAAGACTAACTGTAAAGATGAAGATGCCCCAAAGTTTTCCAGAAGAGGCAAGAGGTAGGGCATGGAGTTATAATCCCTAGATGTCAGTGCTGCTTCAGGCTCACAGATATTTCCCGGGAACTCCATTTCCCAAGGAAATTTTCAGTTATGCTTTTAGGCCTCCAGTCAAAATCCCTAGAAAGAACAGACCATAGAAGCTGAGCAGTGATGGGTTTAGACTTCCAGTCTCAACTGGAATGCTAAACAGAACTGCTAGTTGTGAGGGTCCAAGTGGGCTGCCCTTTGGTTTTTGTACCATTACCATGTTAAGTGTGTGTTTACTTTTGTTGCTTTTCACTTTTTATCCCAAAATTGGCATGCTCTGATAGATCAGGCAAAGGATAGTGTGAAGAACTCTTGCCTCATACCATTTCAGGAGGACAAAAGTCTTGATTCACAGCATGTTTTTTTTTTTTTTTTAATATTTTTTAGTTGTAGGTGGACATAATATTTTTTTTGATTTATTTTTATGTGGTGCTGAGGATTGAACCCAGTGCCTCATGCATGTGAGGCAAGCGCTCTACCACTGAGCCACAATCCCAGCCCACAGCATGTTATTTCTGTAGTGTAAATTTACCAACATGACACTGGGGAGAACTGTGCATAGTCTTGAGTGCTAGCTCCAGCACACTGTGGCAACACTTCTATCTACCGCCTTCTAGTTTTCTTGAGGCTGGTGTGTGATGGCTAAGGGATAGACCTGTTGCTTAGTCCTGGTGGACATGCAGAGTGAAGTCTTGCTTCACTTGCCCTTGGCTTGGGATCAGCCTAAGGAGCCACTAAAGCAAATTCAAAGGTAGTGGAACAGATCAAGAGTCCCATTGGGTCTCCTTGGAAGTCATGGTACCCATACCTAGAGGTGATGGAGCGTTCTTGTAAGGGGCTTTTCACTTTCTGTAGTCCATCTGATTGTTGGCTTCCTTATTCAGGTGACAACATGTATATCTTTTCCTAGCATGCCCCTTTCCCACAACTGAGTGTTCTGACCACATCAGTATTATTACATTCCCACACTTGGGTCATAAAGTGACTAGCAAAGAGAGGCAAGTGGGCTCAGCATTTGGTGGCAGACTAGGGACAAAGTCAGACACCATAATATTGCTCTGGGAGCCAAATCTCATACTTAGTTTTGTTCTTAACCCTAGAGGGATGGGTAGGGTAGTAGGTGATTTCCCATTCTAGTTCCTTTGTTCAGATGGAGGATGGGGCAGTCACTGGAAAATAGCCTTGGGAGTTTTTCAGGGAACAGTACCTAGTGGCACATGACTTCCCAAGGTCCATCTGCCTCTCATGAGCCTGAAGTGTAGGCTTTGTGATTCTGCCTCATAGCTTGTTGAGGCATTTTGATACTGGTGTGGGACACAGGTCTGGAGTCACAGTAGGCAAGCTAGCACCTGGTGGTTCCTTCCACAGTATATGCCCAGTGCCATAGCATTTGTCTGAGGATACGATAGGTGTGCTCCCCTTGTCAGATATATCCAGCTGGATTCCCTTGGGCCTTATGGAATTCCTATATCTCTTCAGGATGGTGGGCTCCTTCAAGAGAGCAGTAGCCGGGCGCGGTGGCTCAAGCCTGTAATCCCAGCACTTAGGGAGGCTGAGACAGGAGAATCGCGAGTTCAAAGCCAGCCTCAGCAACGGCGAGGTGCTAAGCAACTCAGTGAGACCCTGTCTCTACATAAAACACAAAATAGGGCTGGGGATGTGGCTCAATGGTCGAGTGCCCCTGAGTTCAATCCCCGGTACCAAAAAAAAAAAAAAAGAGAGCAGTGGTAGGGCTGGGGATATAGCTCAGTTGGTAGAGTGCTTGCCTTGCATGCACAAGGCTCTGGGTTCAATCCCCAGCACCACACACACACACACACACACACACACACACACACACACTGGCAGTTTTGGAAGCTGAAGTAGAAAGGGCTGGGGGCAATGGGGCAATGGTGTAGTCTTCGGAACACTTGTTTAGGCAAAGCTGCAGTGGAGGTGGGGTGGAATTTGGGTTAAATTTTCAGGTTTTGGTATTTACTGTATTACCTTCTCTTTCTCTTGCAGTAGTATTTTGCCTTTGAGTAACTGTCCCCAGCTCCAGTGCTGCAGGCACATTGTTCCGGGGCCTCTGTGGTGCTCCTGATGCCCCTCACCCACTGTCGAAGATCCCCGGTGGGCGAGGGGGCGGCAGGGATCCTTCTCTCTCAGCTCTAATATATAAGGTAAGGAGGAACTTGGGATGGGAAGCTCTGGGTAGAGTTCTCAGATACTGCTGAGCTGCTGCTTAAAGGGAGCTGTCACTTTGATTAGTCTTCCAGGCCAGTAGTGGGACTGGGAAGTACTCTCAGCTGAGGCTGCTGTGTGGCTTTTCTGGAGTTCTAGAGGGAGGCACTATTTGCTGCCTTTTTATCTGCTGTGATTGTGGCCCAGAAGCTGGTTTGGCCTCTCCCTAAGACTGGGATGGAAGATTAGCAGGACAGCTGAGTTCTGGTCTCTTGATATCGTGATAACATGGACTCTACAGTCCACCTGAAAGCAGGTTTTGGTTGGTCAAGTCCCTAGCCAAACCATCACAAATCTCCTTTCAGAGGGAAGGGAAAAATCGTGGCTTAGGGGGAAAAGCATAGGTTTTCAAGTCAGACCTAGGTTTGAATCTCAGCTTTGCCATTATTACCTTGAGGGCCTGGTAATAAGAGATTTAATTGTTCTTAAATCTCAGATTTAAAATGGAAATATTAATGCTCATCTTAAGTGCTTGTCAAAGTAATATATGGGACCATTCTGTGTACCATACTTGTTACCTGGTATATATTTTGTAGACATTTCCTTTCCTAATATCAACTGGTTTTAATGATGGCTTCACTTAGCCAGATGTGGGTCTATATTTCTAGCATATCCTCTGTCCTATGCCCTCTTTTAGCCTAAGGGATTCCTAGTACCACCTGGTTAGAAAGAATATGACATGGCCAGAGGCAGTAGTGATATGGTCCTTTGCCCTGCTTCCCTTCTCAGGACGAGAAGCTCACTGTGACCCAGGACCTCCCTGTGAATGATGGAAAACCTCACATCGTCCACTTCCAATATGAGGTCACCGAGGTGAAGGTCTCTTGCTGGGATGCAGTCCTGTCCAGCCAGAGTCTGTTTGTAGAAATCCCAGATGGATTATTAGCTGATGGGAGCAAAGAAGGGTAAGGAACAAGTGCTGAGGAAGGGAAAGAAACAAATGGGGAAGAAGGGCCCCCTTCAGAGGAGGGTGTATGTTTATTGGGGATAACAGATTTTTAGTGGAGTTCATGCTTTCTTCCTTAGCTCTAGCCTTCCTATGTAGATGCATTTTGTAACAGGTTATTTTTATCCAGTAAAACAGGCCTGCTGCTCTAGGTTATAATTAAAGCAGATCTTTATCACATTAACCAAATGCCTACTAGTTAATCACCCTCTGGTTCATGCTTCCAAGCAGACACCAAGTCTCTCTTGAGCTACCTTACAGTGTTGCAGTTCAAAAGGCCAGGAAGCTCAGAGATACAGTGAGATTCCTTTGGATTGGGCAAGGCCTTCCAAGCAGCTCATGTAAGCAGCAGTCCTGAGGACAGAGTTCTCTTTAGTGGCTAGTCTCTTGAGGAAATATTTGTAGGCAGTGTCAGGGCCCAGAGTATCCCACTCAGTGGCAGGTGACCTTATCAAAGTTGGCAATAATCTCTGAAGAACAGGGTTCTTTTTCTGGGTCCCAAGCTCTGATTTATGAACTGCATTAGTTAAGATGGTTAGTGTTCCTTTCAGATGACAAGCTAGTTATAGGAAGAGATAATTCAATAACATTTTTCTTAGGGCTGTGTGTGGCTTATTTTTTTTCTGAACTCAGGGCTCCCAAGATCTCAAAATGAGAACCTTCTTTCTGGAGCTTCTGTATTATATTGCTGGCTTTTGGCTCAGAAAAGCCCCCTTTTTGAGGGTTTGGAGTAGGAAGGCCTGATTAGTTTTCTTTACTTCTTACAGATTGTTAGCACTGCTAGAGTTTGCTGAAGAGAAGATGAAAGTGAACTATGTCTTCATCTGCTTCAGGAAGGGCCGTGAAGACAGAGGTGAGGAATTAAAGCAGCCAGAGACTTCCAGGCTGTGCAGTGGGATCTAGGGAGGAGGATACAGGGCTCTCGTTCAGTGAGTGGGGAACCCCCCCTCCCAACTTGTACTGGGGATTGAACCCAGGACGGTTTTACCTCTGGGTTGCTTTTTTATTTTGAGATAGGGTCTTGCTAATTGCCCAGTTGAATTTAGAATCCTCCTGCCTCAGCCTCCTGTGTATCTAGGATTACATCCACAACTGACCCTGGCAAATCCCCTGGCAAATCTGGTGGGGAGGGGAGTTGCCCAAGGATTAGTAAAGGCCTATTGCTTGTTTGTTCCATTTCTTTGGAGTTTTCCTTTGATTTAAGCCTGTCCTTTTCTCTTCAGAATCTTTTTTATGTTCTTGTCTTCTACAGCTCCACTCCTGAAGACCTTCAGCTTCTTGGGCTTTGAGATTGTACGTCCAGGTCATCCCTGCGTCCCCTCTCGGCCAGATGTGATGTTCATGGTTTACTCCCTGGACCAGAACTTGTCCGATGAGGACTAATGGTCATAGAGGATGCTTTGCCCAAGAGCCACAGTGGGGGAAGAGGGGAAGTTAGGCAGCCTTGGGACAGAGGAGAGGGCTCCTTGCTGTCTAGGGAAGGACACTGAGGGGCTCAGGGTGAGGGTTGCCTATTGTGTTCTTGGAGTTGACTCGTTGAAATTGTTTTCCATAAAGAACAGTATAAACATATTATTCACATGTAATCACCAATAGTAAATGAAGATGTTTATGAACTGGCATTAGAAGCTTTTTAAACTGCGCTGTGTGATGTGCTCTATCTAGCCTAGGGGAGGACATTGCCTAGAGGGGGAGGGGCTATCTGGGTCCTGGGGCAAGGGCTGGTGGGCAGCACTGTCAGGCTCAGGTTCCCCTACTGTTGGGCTTTCTGTTTGGTTTTTAAGACTTAATGTATTTTCTTTCTTTGCTTCCTGTCACCCCAGGGGCTCCTGAATAGGCTTTTTAGCTCCTGGGCAGTGTCCTTGGGTTTTTTTTTTTTTTTTTTTTTTTGACTCCACCTGGGCTTCTGTGTGCATTTGTGTCTGGCCTGGTGTAAGCAGGTCTGACTCTCCTCCTCCTCTACAGCTTAGTGTTATTCTGGCATTTGGTTAAGCTGGCTTTATCTGTTTAATGTTATCAGTGCATTTTAAATAGGTGCATTGAAGTTCACTCCCACTGACAGGGCTTTTTTTGGGGCACTTGGGCCTTAAGAAACCCTAGCTAAACTCCAATTCTCAAATTATTGCCAGGAGTTCTTGCTCCTGTGGCTCAGGCCCCAAGTTCTCCTTCCTAGGGTCACAAAGAACAGAGAAAGAATAGCAACTCAGGGCCTGGGAATTGTGGGGAATCTGTTCTTAGGGACCGGATGCCTCTGCTGGCTGAGCTGCTGGCTGAGCGTAGTGTTGACTGCCCCTAACAGGTTCTGAGCAGTGCTTAACACCTTGCTCTGCAGGGCCTAGGGGTAAAAGGCAAAGGGGTTAAAAGTGGCTCACTCTTTTCTCAACAGCTTGTTCTAAGGGGAGAAGGGGCAGGAGATCTAGACTGGGTGAGGGGAAGTGGGGGTGTCAGGGAGGAAAGTGTGTTGTGTTACTGTGTCAATAAACTGATTTAAAGTTATGGTTGGTCTGTTATTTATTCCTGTACCAGGACCAACTTCTTACCACTACTGTCTTTTGAGCCCAGAGCCTAACTTAATAGGGGTGTGCTAACATGTTTCTCAAGGAGAAAGCTGCAATGCAGTAGGTCAGATAAACTGGCCAAGGTCTCTGGGGCTGTTATACTGTGAAATGTGGGGTTGGTTGGAGTCTGAGACACACTGTGAGAGCCCTCTAGAGAGACAGGCATGTACAAATCAGCTTCATCTAGAATAGAGGCTCTCCCTAGGATCCAAATTGTTCTTCCTTTTATACTACAAAAGTCTGGGTTCTAAAACTGGGTTTTTGGCTTTTGCATGGAACTACCAGACATTTCTTATTCCAGAGGTCTCTGAAGGAAGCCGCACATAACCTTCCCTATTCTTGTTTTCTCCCTTTTTTCCTACTTCCCTGTACCTCCTACAGATTTGTAATTAGTCTTGATTCTTAAGTTTATCTGTGGGTCTCTGGCCAATTTTCACACTGTATTTCATGGAGCTTGTATTTTATTCTGGGCCAAACCATATTGGGTTCCACCAGGTATTTCTTAAAAGACCTGAGTCAATACCTTCATTCCCCACAAATAGAAGTAGAACAAGTCTGGGACTAGACACGCTGAATTGAAATCGCTGAATTGAAATCGGAGTGGCTTAAAGCTGTCCCCCATGAAGCAGATGATTTCTACAGGCAGCCTGAAGAAGGTAGGCAGTTTAGGATTCAGATGTCAAATCTAAGGGATCTACTAGTAGAAAGGATAAGAAAAAAAAACCCTCAGTCCTTTACTTTTCCTCCAAAGCTAGAACGGACAGGAAACATGCTTGAGATTCTCCTGCCATCTGTTGGTGGTTACTGTTCAGTACAGTCAGAGATAAAAGGAATAACTGAATTGGAAACCCAGGTACCCTGTCAAGATTTCCCTTTCAAAAAATAACTTTGGCTATTAAAGGTCACTGACAGGAAAGAAATTTGGTATCCAAAGTCTGCACTCCAGTTAAAAAAGCAACTTAGTAGGTAGAATTTTTTTTGGCGGGGGTAAGTGGTGGAGAGGGATAGAGATGTGAAAGGCAAACTAAGTCTAAATTTAAGAACAGGGACATTAAAAACTTTATTCAATAAATACAACAAATAATTTAAAAATATACTTCAATTCCAAAGCCAATTAAGAAAAGGAAGTAGAGACAAAGGGAAAAAAAGCAGGGGAGGAGGAAGGTAGAGGAAAGGAGAAAGGTGGAACAATGGTTGGGCTGTTTCAGAAGGTACCACCCTTTGAAATTCTGATCAAATGCTCTTGATCCATGACCCCTTAGCCCTTTTTCTGATGGGGTAACCACAGGAGTCCACCAGCCAGGAATGATTCTCTGGGCTCTGGAGCAGAGCACTTTGGAGGCTGGAATGTGTGAGGGTGGGATGGGGGGAGCGTTGGGGGTCCTTTTTCAGTCATTCTTAGCCCCCAGGCAGGTTCAAGTAGTGCAAACTCTTAGGCAGAGAGCTCCCGGCTGCATAGTTTCATGGGTGAGCATCCAAACTAGAGCCTCTGGGAGATGGGTCCCAGAATACCCAGGGGTCCAAAGCCACTTTGGTGAGTGGGATCTAAGGGTGAAAAGAGGAGAGGCTAGGACACAGGACAGAGCTTCTGGGCTAAGCCAGTGACCAAGCCAGAAAACAATACTGGGCAGGAAAGGGCTACAGGGCAGGTAGTCTGGACACTAGATTCAACAGCTTGCCATCAGCCAGGGAAGGTGAAGCTGAGGATGCATATGGAGCAGGACCAGGAAGACTGGGGAAAGCCGAGGAAAACAGAAAAGTTGGGAGGAAGAAAGGCAGCTCAGCAGCAAACTCCAGGAGAAATAACCAGCAGCCCTCACAGATTTGTGATTGTCTCTTAAAAAGATTTATTTTCTCTTCTTGCCTGAATGTACAAAGGCAAAAAGAGTACAGTTTGTATATATATATATTTATATATATATATAAAAAAACAAGGAACTTGGTAATGTACACTTTTACAGAAGGGAAGAATCAGGAAGACTGAAATTAAATCCAACAGAGCAACGCCAATGGAATAAAAGCTATGAACAGCAACATTGCCCCTCCAGCCCTGGCCTCCAGTTTGCCCCAACCTGCTCCCAGTAGGAGGGCTGAGCACCAAGGCAAGCGGGTGGGCTGGGGCAGGAGGGGCTGGGGACAGGGCCTGGGAGGAGCTCGATCCCAGAAGAAGCCCATGGCAGGGGATCACTGGAAAGCTTCCTGGGATGCCCTAGTAATAAAACAAATGACAAAGGCCCAGAATTCTGGAGCCAACTAGCTGCCCAGTTGGATCTTGGGGGCATCAGAGTAGACACTGGGATGGTGATGGGATAAATGAGGAAATACGTGACATGAAGGGGCCTCAAAGCTTCTATACAATTCTCTAGCCCTTCTGTAGTCTTAATTCCCAACTCTTTAAACTAAGTTCTCCTACCCCTACCCTGGAGTCTGGAGAGGAAAGTCAAGAAATGACCATTTCATCTCACAGGGTACCTTCTTACCCGTCTCTGTGTGGTTCTTTGTCCTTGAGATGTGTGGAGAGAGTAGGGTAAGAAGGAAACTTCATGCATGTACACACACATGTATAAAGCAGGGAAAGAGGATGAAGGGAACCAGCACACCTTAAATGAGGAAGAAGTAGATGTGAATCCTGAAGGCAGCTCTCCAAGCTGTGGCTGCCCTTACTGGGGATGAGGTCCTCTTTCCTTGTAGATCCTCCTCCATGGGTGTGCCCAGGGAGCTATGTTTGTAGGAACCTGGGCAAGGATGGCTCAGAGAGAGGCTTGATTTGGTGGTCTGGACCTTTGACCAGCAACCTTTTCCATCCTCTGCTGGTGGGGTGGGGATCCTTGCTGAGTGTCTTGTCCGTCTGATTAGGTCATGGGTGCCACAGGTAGCTCCTACCTGTGATTCTCCTCTCCATATTGGAGAGATGGACATCAAATCTTTCACTCAGCACTTCTCAAGGATCTCCACAGCTGCTGCTTCTACTTCATGTTATTTCAGGGAAGACTGGACCCAGAAAAGATCAGGGTGAGGAGAAGGCAGTGCCATTCTGCCAGTTTTCACCTGCTCTTCTGGGCAGCTCCTACTCTCTGAGGGAGACTTGGATGTAACAATCAAAAAGCTAAATGCATTTTAAAGGGGGAGGGGGAGAGGAAACAGCTGTTCCCTTCTGCAAAACCCAAGGCTGCTCTACAAATACAGAAATTCCTCCTTTGTATTACAGAACTAAGTGGAAGGGCAGGAGTGTGGGGTCATGCCTGCCCAATGAGAAAGAAAATTATTCCAACGGTTTCTTTACAGTATGTACAGAACACGCTGCAGGCCAGCGCCACAGATACAAAACACACAATATTTTAAAACAACAGAGATGGGCTCTTGGCTCCACCCCACAGGAGCCTGGGAAGGCATAATCAGGCTGAAATTCAGTCACCCTCTTGGTAGGGGTGACTCAGGTTAGGTGGAGTGAAGTTGTCCACACCAGCTACTTCCACAGATGAAAGGGAAGTCACTGTTCAGGGCATTGCCCACTGGGCAGCAGGAGGCAGGGGATGATGGCTGTGAGGGAGGCTGCTTGGGGCCTTGCCAACAGGTCTGAAATAGTGGGCTTTTGGGGAGGGCCAAGAACCCAACTTGAACAAAAAACAAGGACATGAGAAACTAGAGGAAAGGTCTGTAGGTCAGAGGGGCTCCTCTTGGGCAAATGACCTAGGCCCATCTATGTATAGGGCTGCAGGGTTTTTAGAAGTGACCCTCAACTGGGCATTGTGCTTTCTGTCCCTCATTTCCCCATTCTCCAAATTAAGTCAGAGTCATATTCCTGCTCTTAAATCATCACTTTTGGCACTCCGGTCACAATTCTCTAGCCTTGGCTGGTGTCTGTCAATCTTTAGCTCTCAATCCAGAGGGTCAAAGAAAGATAGGAGGGGAGGAGAAGAAAGAGATGACCCCTCACAAAAGCAAAGAGCTAACACTTCCCATGTCCCAGGAAAGAAGTGACTCCAATAAAGCTACTGAATCATCATTTTCCCAGTGTAACAGAGCATAAAGCTTGGACCCAGAGAGACTGCATTTCTAAGGAGAGCAGAGAAATGTTTGCTATCTCAAAGCACAGCTCCACTGAATTCACTGCAACTCTGAAAAGCAGTGCTTGGATGTATTTCCCCAGGGTCTGAGGAACAAAAAACCTCCCATGGCCAGTGGCCCCTAAAACAAAAACGTGTGTTACAAAGACACAGCTTATATTGGCACACACGGAGGTTATAATTGAGCTATATAAAATCATGTATTTGTAGACAGAACTGGGCTGTATACATTTGTGGCTCTAAATGAGGAATTTACTCAAATGGCTGAATGCACAGGACATCTCCAAGAACTGCTGGGTGCTCCCAGGGCCTGCCTTCTGGGCCATACCCTAAAGTGACCCAGCAGACTCCAAGCTTCCCCATGCTGGGGGGAATACTATTTTATCTGCCCAAGTCTTAAGAGCCAAGCAGTGGAAAAGAAGAGGCAAGATCAGTGTGGGGATCCCCCTGGGAAAAGCACCAAGGGGTTAGGAGGGAAGAGAAAAGGACAAGGAGTAGATAAGAAGCAGCAGGACCTAGTGGGGATGCAGGTTTAATTTCATGCTCCAGCTCATTCCCAGTAATCCTGGGGAGCCCTGTGCTGGTGTTGGAACCCCTGCCCTCTGCCTGACAGGCAGTTCAAGGCTATGGTGGGGCAAATGCCTTGGTCTTCCTTTCCAGGCTAGGCTCTGAGCATTTATCTGTGCTCAAATGGTGCGGGGGGTGTCTCTATATTTGAAGACCTTGTTTTCACAATTACAGAGAAAACAGCCCCCAATATCTTTTCCTGAGATTCTAATTCTTCCACATGCTGTCTGTTCCCAGGGCCCAAACCACTGGGGAGATGCAGGATCTGGTGATGGTAGTAAAGATGGTAGGGGGTATGGCTGCTGTGCTGTCTTCAGACCTTACCCAGTGCTGGGGGCCAGGGGGTCCCTCTCTGGGGGGTATACTGCTCCAGCAGCAGACCAAGGCCTCAGGGGAAAAGAGCAGTGACTTCTCTGAGCTGAGGCCATGTTCCCCTGGTTGCTCCCCGTGCATTCATCTCCACAGAGGCCACAAAGTCATGATGTGGCTGAGAGAATAAATATTTTTGCTAAGTACCAGCTCTCCAGCTCCTGAAGAAGAGGAAGGGTCAGGGAGTCCAGGGGTCTAGTGGAGGCGAGAGAGCCAAGGGTCTGCCTTCAGTCATGGTATGAACGGCAAACAGGATGATCAACACCATTTAACTGATGTCTAAATGGCACGTCCAGCACCTCCTTGGGTGAGCCAGTCCAGGCCCGTGAAGTTGACTTTATCCGGGCACTTGGTGTTCTGCAAGGGAAACATGAACAGGTGACCAGGCACTCAGCCTGTTGGCATGACAACCACAAGATGGCGCTCCAAGAAAATTAACTGGCCAGTACTAATGGCTAGGGGCCATATGTTCCACAGGTCTCTTAGATGTACACAGCTTCACAGGAGACTCTTGTACAAGAGGCTTGGCCAGAATTTCCACCATTTCCAGACTGCTGACACCTCAGTTTTCTCTCACTTAGGCTCCACAGGGATGCTGTGATCCGGTAGCAGCTATCTCTGGCTCTATGTTGCCCCAAATAAACAAAAGTTACTTACCATTCTCACCTCCTGGGGGGCGGGTAGAGTGAGGGAGTTGAGCCTTGCTGGCTGGCAACAATGGCTGTAGAAGAAAGCCCTGGGCAGATAGGAGGACATGTTAGTGTGGCATTCACAGAAACCTCCCCTTCACACTTCCATTTCACCGGCTGGCTAGACATAGGGAGGAGAGACCCCTTAAATTCCTAGCTCCACTGAGTTTTGGGGTACTGACAGAAAAAAAACTGATTCTTGGCCAGATACAGTGGCTGGGGGTGGACAGTATTGATTTTTTTAAAAAAATAGATTTTTTTTTTTTAAATAGATGTTTCTTTCTTTTTGGCTGTGGGGAAACCTGTTCCTTATTCTTCTGAATATCAAAGTCAACATTCTGGAGGAGTTTGAGAATCCTCCAGCTCCAAGGGGAGTACATAAATGTCATGTTTTAATGACTATTTGTAGGAGGCCAGTACTTTGGAAGGATTAGAAGCTTGGGTAAAAATAAATAAATAAAAGTTCTTATGGTGGAGGGCCTTGCTATGTTGACCAAAAAATAGGTGATGTGGGACAATATGCTTACCTGTTGCATAGGGTAGGTTGTACTGTGCTGGGAGCAATGAATACCCCAAGTGGTGGTGGTGGTGGTGTGTGGACAGCAGGCGCTGGGAAGGGGAGGTGCGGGGCCGGTCGACACTTCGTTCACTCCCACCTGATCCCCCAACACTGCTACAGCTGCTGCCACCCCCAACCACCCCACAGCCTCCCCGATCTCTCTCCTGAGAAGTTTTATCATTTATCTGGAAAGGAAAAGAAACAGAGAAGCACTAGAGTGAGACATACATGAGTGATATAACCAGAGCCCCACATTGTGATTTCCTGAAAATGCAGGACACCTATGAATAAAGAAGGTGCCCTGATAAGTCAGTCAAGCTGCACTGTGGTTAGGACCTGAACTTGCCCACTATCTCCAAGATTCTGGATGTCTGTTATTTTGGATAACAGCTAAGATCACTATACTTCCCTTACCGTGGGAGACTTGCTCTTGTAGTGACTGGCATGCTGCTGCAAGATGTCCAGGGCTTTGGACTCTGAGCTGGATTTACAACTGACACTGGGGCTGGCTCGTGCCTTGTCGGCATCTTCACCACCTGAGACCTTGCTGCCATATGGGGAGAAAGAGTAGCTGGAAGGCAAATAGGAACCTGGGGAAGGAGAAATCAAGTGGTCAAAGAAGTGAAAGGTAGAAGAAACTGCTTTAGCAAGCTTGGTTAGGTAGGCATTAGCTTTCTTAGGCATAGGCTGAGGTATTTCCTACCATGGTGTCTTTGGGATGAGACTAATGGCTTGTCCTTTCTTTATTGAACTCTACAGGGAAAATTTGTAAAGGGATGTAAGGAATATGCCCTCAGTTTCCTGGAGCTGACTTCCTCTGACCTGCTATGGTTCTTTGAAGTACTCTCAGATTCATTTTGGAGAGGTGATATATTAAAGTGGAAAGACCACAGAAAGACCACAGGACATAAAGTCAGCTTGCCTTGGGATTAGCTGAACCGCTGAAACTTTCTAGCTGGGTAATCTTGAGCAAATTAACAACCTTTTTTTTTTTAAAAAAAATATTTTTTAGTTGTCAATGGACCTTTATTTTATTTATATGCTGTGCTGAGAATCAAACCCAGTGCCTCACACATGCTAGGCAAGTAAGTGTTCTACCACTGAGCTACAAACACAGACTCCACATTAACAACCTTTTTGAGTTTCCATTTCTTCATCAAAATGAATACAAGAATATTCATAAATAACTCAGGATAGTACCTAGACTGGAGCAAGCCCTCACAATACATAGGACTATTATTTATATATATATATGAGTGTGGGTAACAGGTAATAAGGAACACCTCAAGAGTGAGAACATTTTTCCATTTCTGTTTGAAAAGTTTACTTATCCTACTTAGAGTTTATCTTAAAAGAATGTCTCCAGAATGTCATGACTTTTTTAGGCTGTAGGAAGGCGGAAGCTCTAAGAAGTTAGTCAAGAAGTGCCCAAGTCAGGGCTGGGGATGTAGCTCAGTGGTAGAGTGATTGTCTACACGCATGAGGCCCTGGGTTTAATCCCCAGCACACACACACACACACACACACACACACACACACACAAAGCCCAAGTCAATCTGAATGTAGAATAGTGATTACCAGGAGTTGAGGGAGGGGTACAGAATAAAGGGAGACTGGATAACAAGTATCCAAACACAGGTAGAAGGAATATATTTTTGTATTCCACAGCAAAGTGGGTGATTATAGTTCAAACATAAAATGCTAATTATCCTGATTTGATCAGTGCATGCTATACACATTTGTTGAAATATGCATTATATCCCATTAATTTATATAATTATTATATGTTAAGATAAGTAACAAAACAAAGTTAAATTAAACGGAGTGCTCTTTTACCCCAGAAGTAGCCCACATGGCTCTCTGGGTAACAGAAATTGGCAAGGAGTTGAAAAAGACCATTTTCTTCTAAAAAGTTTAAAAAACATTTAAATCCTAACTTTGTGCCTCACCCCCCTCCAGGAACTCACGGAAAGAAAGAGCTAATCTTTCTCAAGCTGAACCTAGCCAGACATCTCCTTGACTTCAAACTGCTCTTCCTGTCTCTGATTGCCTTCCAACCTTACAGCTGAGTATGATCTTGCAACTCAATATACACATTGTTCTGAATTTTATTTGTTCCACATGTCTCTCCTGCTATTAAGTTGTAAGGTTTTTTTTTTTTTTGGTACTGGAGATTGAACTCAGGGGCACTCGACCACTGAGCCACATCCCCAGCCCCATTCTGTGTTTTATGTAGAGACAGGGTTTCACTGAGTTGCTTGGTGCCTCGCCATTGCTGAGGCTGGCTTTCAACTCGTGATTCTCCTGTCTCAGCCTCCCTAGGTGCTGGGATTACAGGCTTGAGCCACTGCACCCGGCTAAACTGTAAGGTTTTTGAGAGGAGGGAACTAGTCTTCTCTTTTATATTTCCCTTAGTGCCTTATACATTGCAAGCTTTAGAGCATATGTCTAAAAAATACCCCAGTTTAGAGAACATGGTAATACTAAGGGAGTATCAATGAAAACTGACAGTAGAGGCAACCATCTAGCTGGAACAAGGGAAGGAAAGCTGCTTCCTCAGACTATAATCAGGAGTCATGTAAGGAGCTGTGGGTCAGAGTGACCACTTCACAGAATGATGTAATCAAAAAAAGGGCTGTCATCTAAACAAGCCTCATTGAGTCTTAGGGCCAAGCAAGAAAACTCGGTTTGAAATCTGCTTTATTTCCTTTCCTGGTAAATGGAGCAGAGCTGGCACTAGGTTGCTGTACCTGGGTAGTTCTGCATCATCACAGCAGGCATGCCCCTGTAGCTGGGGTGGTTGGGATCATAGGACTGACTGTAGGAGTAGCCGTGCATATAAGGGATGTAGGACTGGTGCTGGGTGAGGGGGGAGGACACAGGCACATGGACACTTGGTCGTGGCTCCTTGCTCCCAAGGCGGGACTCCTCAGACGTGGGCAGCTTGCAGTCACTACTTGTGCTTTCTTTCCCATCCTCCTTGGGGACAGAGTCCTTACTCCGATTCCTTTCCTCCTTCAATTTGCGATCTCGTTCCTCTTTCCACCGCTCATCCTCTGACTTTATATCTGAGTACTTGGCAGGATAAACATATGTCCACATCCGGGGTTCTGCCTCCTACAATAATCACAGAACGAGGACTAAGTGTTGTACACATAAGACAGAGATATCGTTCAAGCCCAAGGTCCCAGCAGAAATACAAGCACACTAGACACCTGGGGAAGGATAGGATCCTGGCTTCTACTGATCTTTGTTTACAATCCAACTTTGGTTTCTCTTGTTTAAAAAGCTCCCCATTCAAGGAAACAAGATGTGGGGAGAGAAAAGGAAAATCTATCAGTGTATGTTCTCTAGGCAAGCATAAACATTCTGGGGCAAAGAGTCCTGGACTAGGGCTGGGATTGTAGCTCAGCGGTAGAGCGCTTGCCTTGCATGCGTGAGGCCCTGGGTTCGATCCTCAGCACCACGTACAAAGCAATAAAATAAAGACATTGTGTCCATCTACAATTAAAAAAATATTAAAAAAAAAAAAAAAAAAAGAGTCCTGGACTAGAAGGGGCTACCTCCTTATAAGATGTTTAGATTGTTTCTCTTCTTCTTTTTTTTTTTGGTACCAGAGATTGAACTTAGGGTTACTCAACCATTGAGCCACATCCCCAGCCCTATTTTGTGTTTTATGTAGAGACAGGGTCTTACTGAGTTGCTTGGTGCCTCGCCGTTGCTGAGGCTGGCTTTGAACTCGCGATTCTCCTGTCTCAGCCTCCCTAAGTGCTGGGATTACAAGCGTAAGCCACCAAGCCTGGCTAGATTGTTTTCCTTCTTTAGCATACTTTTTTTTTTTTTTTTTTTGGTGGTGCTAGAGATTGAATTGCTAGGCCTTATACCTGCCAGGCAAGCACTCTACCAATTGAACTATATTCCCAGCTTCGTTGTTTCCTTTCTTCAGAGCAAGCTCAATGGGTGGAAAGCTATCACTGCTGCCCAGGTCAGAAAAGGGAGGTAAATTTCCACCAACAGGGAAGGGAAGATAGTCTAAGTCCCATGAACAAAAAAGAAGTGGACTCTAAATTCTTTGTTCTAACTCCATCTAGTAAATCCCCCCCACCTTCTTCAGTACTGAAGATTGAATACAGGGCCTCATGCATGCTAGGCAAGTGCTATACCATTAAGCCACATCCCTAGCCTTTTTTTAAAATTTTATTTTCAGACAAGGTCTTGCTAAGATGCCCAGGCTAGCCTCAAACTTGAGATCATCCTGTCTCAGCTTCCCAAGTAGCTGGAATTACAGACACCATCATGCCTGGCTATAAAAGCCTTCTTAAAGAAATTGAGTAGTGTACTTTTGACCTACTCTAAAAAATAGAGAGATACCATTAACTCATTCCATAGGAACTAAACAGTGGAAGGAACATTGGACTAGGAAATAACATACCTGGGTTCTAGTCCTGGCTCTGCTAGTGAAGGTTCAAGTAACTTTAGACAGATCAAGCTAATTTACCTCTTTCTTGTCAAATGGGAAAAACATCTTTTACAGCACTAGATAGTACTTAGTACCCATTCCCTAAGACTGGGGACTGAATCCAGGGGCCCTCTACCACAGAACTACATCCGCACTCCTTTGTATTTTGAGATGGTCTTGCTATGTGGCTGAGACTGGCCTCAAACCTGCAATCCTGTCTCAGCCTCCTAAGTTGCTGAGATTACTGGCATATGCCACTGCAGCTGGCTAAAAATGCTTTAAAAATTATTAAAATGATTTACAAAGATAAAGAATTCCTAAAATTATAACTCTCCTGGTAATCTCCTCTTTTTTTTTTTTTTGGTACTAGGGATTGAACTCAGGGGTACTTGACCACTGAGCCACATCCCTAGCCCTATTTTGTGTCTTATGTAGAGACAGGGTCTCACTGAGTTGCTTAGTGCCTCACTGTTGCTGAGGCTGGCTTTGAACTTGTGATTCTCCTGTCTCAGCCTCCCAAAGTTCTGAGCTTACAGGTATGTGCCGCCACCGCGCCTGGACTTTTTGCTAATCTCAATTCTGTGAACCCTTATCTGAGGACAGCCCTGATTTGTGAGGGAGAGAGAAAGCTTATCAGACAGTACTTCCACTTCCTCCGAAGGGCAAGAGTTACCTGTCGGTACCAGAGTATTGGATCCACCTCTGCCTGTCGGCCACACTCTGTGCCTGTTTTAGCCTCAGAGGCCTCCTTGCCTAAGTGGCTGGCCTCACTCAGCTTCACTTTAAGGCCTTCAGGGGCTTGGCTGGGGAGTTTTGAAGAGTCATCTAACTTGGGAATGATGACTGACTTGGCAGGATCAGTCCCTGGCTCCTTGGCCTTGCTGGGTCCTGACTTTACCAAGTCTGTCAGGCTGGGAGCCTTGGTGAGGGTGGGGGGAATTGACGGCTTTTGCTTCCATTCCTCCTTGAGTGCTGCCTCCCGTTCCTTCAGGCTCATCTCTGCCTTCTTGTCCAGTCCCCGCTGCTGCTGCTCCAAGCTCTGCCGTTTCTGTTGTTCTTCATACTGTTGCCGGTAAGCCGTGTTAGTGCTCAGGAGGTGGGTGTGGTAACTCTGGTCACTGTAGCCATAGGGGGGCACATAGGCATACTGGTTGTAGTACAGGGACTGCATGTACATGTTGGGCCGCTGCTGGATGACCGAGGGCTGCTGACTGGAACTGCTCAGCTCAGGCTTCTTTTCCTCACAAACATCATTCTTCACTTTCCCCTCTATACTCTCAGGCTCCTCATCCTTTTTCGTCTTCAGGGCCTGGCTCTCCACTCCTGACTGGCTGCTGGGGTTCAGAGCTCCTGGGCTAGACTGTGCATAACTTGGAGAGTAGTAACTCTCAAAGCCTTGGTAATATGGTGAGTCTTTGCTCTGTGGCTGAGGAGGGAAAAGAGTTTTCTTAGCCCCTTCCTTAACCAACTGTTCAGGGTCCTTTGATTTGACATTGTCAACCTTGCCCTCCCCATCCTCCCCAGCGTCAGAGATGTCAGAGTATGCAGGGCTATTGGTTTTGACTGAATTGGCTTCAGCTCCATTCTGGGTCACTACATGTAAGGGAGTCAGGGGCTGGGTAGGGGTTGTGCTATCTAGGCGGCTGCTGCCTCCAATTGAAGGGCTGGGGGCATTGTCTGTGAAGCTGTAGATTTTATCAGCTTCAGCCTTGATGCTAGCCAGTCGGCTTTGATGGGGGTCTGATGAGCCGTTCAGGAGTCCTTCCATTTTCATCCCATCTCCTGATGATTCCCTGAATGGGCTTTTGCCTTCTTCTGTTCGACATACCTTCCCAGGGGTCAGAGGACTTTCAAGTTCCTTTGAAGATTCCTTCTTTTTTTTGTCTTTCTTTTTCTTGTCCTTGGCTGGAGTCAAGGCAGGGTTGACTGAAAAAGGTTCTCCCATAACAGTGGGCTTGGGCTGAATGGGCTTGAGTTGAGGACTGTTAGGCATGGCTTGGACCACTGTGGTAGTCAAGCCTGAGGAGGAGCCTGGGCTTCCTGCTGTGAAAGTAGCTGTCTGGAAGGTGTAGATTTGCTGTGGGGGGATAGCAGGGGCAATGGGCCGGGCTGACTTTAAGCTCTTGGAAGGAATCTTTTCAGGTTTCAAACTAGAGGGTTTTTTACACTTCTCTTTTTCCATACACTTCCTTTCCAAAGAATCAAAGGCATCATTGCTTGTTTCATCCATTACTGAGGGTCCATCATCAGAGCCATCATTGGATAAAGCCCCAAGGTCTGTGTCCCCTTCCCCACTCAACTTTTTCTTACAGAGGCCTTTTGTGCTGAATTTGTTTGAAGGAGAGGGGCTATGAGGCTCCACGAGCCGAACTTTGGGGGTAGCTGAACGGGCAGGGGACAAGGAACCTTTTTGTGAGACAGGTGCACCGTTGCAGTTCCCAAGGTCTGCATGGAGGGTGGGCTCTTCTCCATACTCACTGTCTCCATCTGCTTCAGGCTTGCTGTCATCATCTGTATGGGCATGAGCTTGGTGGTACTTAAGTCCATTGATGTGCTTGTATTTCTTGTTGCAGTTTGGGTGGGGACAGTCAATTAGGACTGGGGAGGGACAATTTCTGTCCAGAACAGTGAGTTCCACCTTGGTCCCAGAGAGGGGGCCAGTGGCTGAGCCCATGGAATTTGTACGGACACGCTTGCTCCCTTTGGAGTCCTCTGAGCTAGAATTCAGCTCCATGTCTGAAAGGGGTTTATTTTTCCGCTTATTAGCTGAGGAAGGACTGGCCTTCACATCTTCTGAGGTGCTGCTGGCAGGTGGGCGATGCTCTGAAGAATTTTGGCTGCCCCGGCGGCCTTTGCTGTTGGCTCCTGCTCGGGTTTTGCTGCTGTTACTGGTCCCTTTGCTTTCAGAGGCTGTGGCTGTCTCATTGACAGGTGTGTTACTGTTCGGACGCATGCGTTTGCCTCTACCTCGACCATTGCGCATTTCCAAGTCACTGGTGGGTGAGTCACAGAACCTTGGCAAAGAACAAATATAATGGGATATTATTAAGAAGAGGAACTATCTTTAGTTATTTATTTATTGCTACTGAGGATTGAACCCAGGGATTGAACCACTGAGCCATGCCCCCAGGCCTTTTTTTCTTTCTTTCTTTCTTTCTTTTTTTTTTTTGGTACTGGGGATTGAACTCAGGGGCACTCGACCACTAAGCCACATCCCCAGCCCTATTTTGTGTTTTATGTAGAGACAGGGTCTCACTGAGTTGCTTAGCGCCTCGCCGTTGCTGAGGTTGGCTTTGAACTCGCGATTCTCCTGTCTCAGCCTCTTTAAGTGCTGGGATTACAGGCTTGAGCCACCGCGCCCGGCTGACCTTTTTTTCTTTATTTTATTTTTTATTTTAAGACAGAGTCTTGCTAGTTTGCTGAGGCTGGCTTTGATCTTGCAATCCTCCTGCCTTAGCCTCTCGAGTAGCTGGGATTACAGGTGTGTGCCACCATGCATGATGAGAAAATGTCTTTTTTTTTTTTTAATTTTTTTCAGTTGTACATGGACACAATATCTTTATTTTATTTACTTATTTATATGTGGTGCTGAGGATCGAACCCAGTGACTCACGCATGCGAGGCAAGCACTCTACCACTGAGCTACAGCCCCAGCCCGAGAAAATGTCTTTAAACCAGTTTAGTTGTAGCCTCTAGAAGAACCTTCCAGATAATGACTATTGCTTTCAACAAACATGATTAGCTGAAAGAACTTGTGCTGATGTGGGAACTGCATTAAGTAGTGAACTCCTAGGATTCTACCTGCATGCCAGTTCCACATTATTCCCTAACATTTTTCTCTAAAGCCATACAGGCAAAGAGTAGTCATGTCTGCATTTGTTCCATCATGCAAAGAGTAGTCATTTCTAAATTTCCTATATGCAGTCATAATCATGGTTTCAGAAAAGACTAAAGATCACTTAGGAAAGCTAAGTGACTGGCTCAAAGTCACACTGTTGATTAATGGCAACACACAACCAGATTTAGTTCTGCTTTCAGCCTAATGCTTTTTTCCTACATACCTTACCACAAAGGTAAGGTATATAGATTGGTAGAACAAAGCAAGTATCCACTCATTTCAAAGGCTCCTAATATGTCCTAAACACCATGTCAGCCAATAGTACATGAATTTTTTGAATGTTTAGAGATTTGCACCTATGGATCTTTTATCACTGGCCCTAAAATAGCTTTTCATGGACCCCAAAATACTGTCTAAAATAAAACCCTTAGCAAAGGATGGTTCCTGTTGAGATCTAAAGATGGTTTGTTTGTTTTCTTTTTAATTTTTTTTTAGTTGTTGATGGATCTTTATTTTATTCATTTATTATTTATATGTGGTGCTGAGGATAGAATCCAGTGCCCCATGCATTGCTAGGCAAGCGCTCTACCACTGAGCTACAGCCCCAGCCCTAAAGATGGTTTTGACTCTTGCTCCAGGGGGCAGGTGGAACAGATTGTTTCTAAGACTGTGGGTGCCATAGCTATGGCAGAAAAAAAGACAATTTTTGTTAAATATCTTCTTTGGGCCCCCAGAACAGTCATACTATAAAGCTACTATTTTTATTATTGCCCCACTCACCCACTGTTTCTCTAGATTCTTACATACCCAAAAGTAGAAATAAATCCAACAGGTTTCTTGGAAATAAAAAAAGAGGATATAGAGAACTTTAAAAACTAGTCTTGCCGGGCGCGGTGGCGTAAGCCTGTAATCCCAGCACTTAGAGAGGCTGAGACAGGAGAATCGTGAGTTCAAAGCCAGCCTCAGCAACGGCGAGGAGCTAAGCAACTCAGTGAGACCGCGTCTACATAAAACACAAAATAGGGCTGAGGATGTGGCTCAGTGGTCAAGTACCCCTGAGTTCAATCTCCAGTACCCACCCCCTGCCAAAAATAAAAACTAGTCTTAGCCGGGCATGGTGGTGCATGCCTGTAATTCCAGTGACGTGAGAGGCTGAGGCAGGAGGATCATAAGTTCAAAGCCAGCCTCGGCGACTTAGCGAGCTCTGTCTCAAAATGAAAAATAGAAAGGGCTGGGATGTGGCTCAGTGGTTAAGCACCCCTGGGTTCAATCCTCAGTACAAAAACAACGAACAAAAAACTGGTCTTAGCTCATCTGAATATAGTTTTATAATATGCTAAGCCTTCAAAAGCCTGGCCCAACATCTCTGAATATTAGGAGGCATAAATAACCACATAATCCCAGCTAGAGCACAATCGTACTAGAGAAAAAGAAAGTGATAGGGAGTAAAAAAAAACTTCAAAGATATTTTTCCTTGGGATATTCTTGCAGATCTTTGTTTCAAGGGAATAATGGGTAGGTGAAAGTTCAAGATAGATTTTGTAAAAGAGACGTCCAGATGGTAACTACCATTTTCTTTTCTTCTTCGTTTTTTGGTTTTGTGTTTCCTTAAATAGGGTCTAGCTTTCTTGTCCAGGCTGGCCTGAAACTTGGGGACCTCCTATTTCAGCCTTCTAAGTAGTTGGGATTATAGGTGTGCACCACTGCATCCCATTCGGTAACTACCATTTTTAATGATTATGAGTCATTAAAGAAACTTGGAAATGTGTGGGAACTGCATTAAGTGTTGAGCTCCTTGTATGTTTTCTGCATGACAGCTGTAAATTATTCCCCCACATAAAGGCTCCTCAAGCTCTGGCAAACTGGGTACTAATATTAGGAACAATATGTAATATGTTAATTCACTGAAATATTAATCTTTTTTTTGGTGGTGCTAGGGATTGAAGATTGAACCCAGAGCCTTGCACATGCTAGGCAAGTGTTCAGGTCAAATTAGAATTTGAGGGGCTGGGGATGTAGCTCAGTGGTAGAGCACTTGCCTAGCATGGGTACATGGGTTCTGAGTACTGCCCCTTCCACCAAAAAATTAATTGCAAGTTGTAAAGGTCCTTGCCTACATGCTCTAGCTTAGTAGGGTTTATAAAACTTAACATGTTCTTGAGATAAGTTTCTGGGGAAATACTTATCATTGAAAAGCATCATCAATGCATGTTTGTTCACTCATAGTTAGATTTTATATCCTTGGTCTCAAGGTGACTACTCAAATTTAATTCTAGACATGGGCTTAAAAAGGATTTCTTTGCTGGTTGTGTTGGTACATGCCTGTAATCCCAGAAGCTCTAGAGGTTAAGGCAGGAGGATCATGACTTTGAGGCCATCCTCAGCAACTTAGTGAGACCCTGTCTCAAAATAAAAAATAAAAAGGGCTGGGGATATGGTTCAGTCCCTGTGGTACCAAACAAATAAGAAAACAAACAAAAAAAACCCCAACCAAACAAAAAAAGGATTTCTTTCCCATTCTTCTACCCCTATTTCCCAGTCAACACTTTAATACATGATTCATTTATTCTTTTAAATGCCAGATGAACACAGTACCTTCTCTTATTTCTACATCATAATGTCCTTTAAAAGATGGGTATATGACTCTAACAGAATAAATGTATAAGGGTTCACTAATTAGAGTGGTTCAGACTAATACAAACTAAGCAGCTGTAAGTGCTCACCTTGGGGGTGCCCAATCATGCCGTGTACAGTCAAGAAGTGTACCTACGTATGTCTTGTTCCTCCATGTTACATTTACCACCAACATCCCTGGAAAAGAAGAAGACAGAGATATAGAAAAGACAAACCCTGTTGGCCAATGGGAAGGGTATTCTTCATTTCAGCTGCACTCTGACTTCTATGGGAGGGCTTAGGGGGTACACTGGGCACCAATGGGACAAACAGGTAGAAAACAACTGGATAGGTAATAGCTGCAAAGACTTCATGGTCAGTGCAAAACATAATTTCTTAATTTTAAAAATATTCTGCAGCTAGGTGCAAAGATGCAGTCCTGTAACCCCAGCTACTCAGGAGGTTGAGGCAGGAAGATTGTAACTACACAGCCAGCCTTGGCAATTTAGCAAGACCCTGTCTCAAAAAATAAAGAGAAGCCGGGTGCAGTGGTGCAAGCCTGTAATCCCAGCACTTAGGGAGGTTGAGACAGGAGAATCTCAAGTTCAAAAAAGCGAGCCTCAGCAACGGCGAGGCGCTAAGCATCTCAGTGAGACCCTGTCTCTACATAAAACACAAAATAGGGCTGGGGATGTGGCTTAGTGGTTGAGTGCCCCTGAGTTCAATCTCCAGCACCAAAATAAACAAACAAGTAAATAAATAGAGCTGGGGATATAGTTCAGTGGTAGAGTGCCCATGGGTTTAATCCTTAATACTGGGGAGTGGGTGGGGGTGGGAAGAAGCAATATTTCTAAACAACAACAACAATAATAACCTAATAAAAACCCATAGTTGGGTGTGGTGGCACATGCCTGTAATCTTGGCAATTCAGGAGGCTGAAGCAGGGGGATCAGAAGTTTGAGGCCAGGGCTAGGGTTGTGGCTTGGTGGCAGAGTGCTTGCCTAGCATGCATGTGAGGCACTGGGTTCGATTCTCAGCACCACATATAAATAAATTAAAAAAACAAAAGGTCCATCAACAACTAAAAAAATTTAAAAAGTTTGAGGCCAGCTTCAGCAACTTAGCCCTGTTCTGAGCAATTCTGACTCTGTCTCAAAATAAAAAACAAAAAGGGCTGGAGATGTAGCTCAGTGATAAATAACCCCTGGGTTCAATCCCCAGTACCAACAAAACAAAATAAAGACAGGTATGGTATCATACTCCTAGGACTCAGGAGCCTGAGGTAGGAGTATCACAAGCTTGAGGACTACCTTGGTGATTTAGACAGACCTTGTCTCAAAAAAAAAAAAAAAAAAAAAAAGGTTGGGGATATAGCTCAGTGGTAGAGCTCCCCTGGGTTCAATCCCTATACTGGGGGTTGGGGGGCGGACAAAATAAAAAAAACCCCATGTACCTATCACCCAGCTCAATGAATTTAATGATTTTGCACCATATGTGCATCAGATTTCATCTCTAAAGAGTAAAATATCGTAATTGAAAAGCATTATTTATAATTTCAAACTTTATGTTGATGAGATCATGCTAGCGATTCAACTTACCTTTCTCATGAACAGTACAGATTTGAGATTTACCCTTGTTGACACAAGTAGCTTAATTTATTCATTATTACTGAGCTCAAGTTTTTTTTTTTTTTTTTGGTACCAGGGACTGAACTAAGGGGCACTCATCCACTGAGCCACATCCTCAGCCCTATTTTGTATTTTATTTAGAGACAAGGTGTCACTGAGCTGCTGCTAAGCACCTCGCCAATGCTGAGGCTGGCTCTGAACATGTGATTCTCCCGTCTCAGCCTCCTGAGCTGTTGGGATTACAGGTTTATACTACCATGCCTGGATTTTTTTTTTTTCCAGAAAAATTAAAAAGAAATTCCATTGCTTTGCTACCAAAGGAGAAAATACAGGGAAATCCTGTTTCAGAGGCTATGATTCTGCCCATCATGGGGAACAGGGGGTACTTAAAGAGGTGATTCAAAGGCTACATTCCAGGTATTCTTTGTCCAGAGTTGTAATGTACTTGCTAACTTGGGAGATAATCATTTCTTAGATCGTATGATACCATTCCCAAGTGAACTCAAGTATTTATTTCAATGTATGATTTGACCACAATTTATCTCAATTTATTCTTTTTAAATTTCTTCCTTCTTTCCTTCCCTTCCTTTCCTTTCGTCCTATCTATCTATCTATCTATCTATCTATCTATCTATCTATCTATCTATCTATCTATCTATCTATCTGGTGGTGCTGGGGATTGAACCCAGGGCTTTGTGCGTGGAAGGCAAGCACTCTACCAACTGAGCTATATCCCCAGCCACTGAGTTTATTCCTTAAATTTTTTTTTTCTTTTTCTTTTTTGGTACTGGGAGTTGAACTCAGGGGTTCTTGAACACTGAGCCACATCCCCAGCCCTATTTTGTATTTTATGTAGAGACAGGGTGTCACTGAGCTGCTGCTAAGCACCTATCCTTGGTGAGGCTGGCTCTGAACTCACAATTCTCCTGTCTCAGCCTCCCAAAGTGCCAGGATTACAGGCGCGTGCCACCACACCTGGCTATTCTTTAAAATATTTATCACAATTTAGCCTCCTGTTGATGGACATCTTAGGTTTTTTTGATACATTTTCACTCTGAAGTGATGCACAATGAATACTCCTGACATGTTGTTCATCTTATTTAAAAATGCTTTTGAGTAGTTAAGGAAATATATTTGTACATTCATCCTTAAATGGTAGCAATATTTACACAATGTTTTGAACATTGCTTTTTTCATATACCTATATATTTTGTATCATTCTATATGAGTATGCAGAGAGTTACTTTATTTTTTTTAATAGCCGTATTTGAATGGATATTTAGGTTGCTTCACTCTTCTGCTATTATAAATAAATGGTAATAAACAGCCTTGTATAAATGTTTTATCTTTCCTATACAAATGTATCTGTAAGATAAAATCCTGTAGTAAAACTGCTACAGAGAATTTGTATTTAAAGTTTTGATAAATACTGCCAAAATGCCTCAGAGATATATTAAATTTACCTACTCATCAGCAGCCCATGAAACACTTCTTGACCTTTCCCTTTGGTAATGTAGTATTCTGAGACTTTTTGATCTTTGCCAATCTTTTGCGGGGTGTGTGTGTGTGTGTGTGTGTGTGTGTGTGTGTGTGTGTGTGTGTGTGAGGTTCTGGAGAATGAACTCAGGGGCACATCCCCAGCCCTATTTTGTGTTTTATGTAGAGACAGGGTCTCACTGAGTTGCTGAGGCTGGCTTTGAACTTGCGATTCTCCTGTCTCAGCCTCCCTAAGTGCTGGGATTATAGGCGTGTGCCACCAAGCCCAGCTGATCTTTGCCAATTTTTAATTACTATTATTGGTACCGAGGACTGAACCTAGGGGTGCTTAACCACTGAGCAACATCCCCAGTCCATTTTATATTTTATTTGGAGACATGGTCTCGCTGAGTTGCTTAGGGCCTCGCTAAGTTGCCAAGGCAGGCTTTGAACCCTCCTGCCCCAGCCTCCTGAGCTGCTGGGATTACAGGCATGTGCCACCATGCCTGGCTATCTTTGCTTATTTGCCTATTTATTTTTGGTACTGGGGATTGAACCCAGGGGTGTTAGCCTCTGAGCCACATCCTAGCCGTTTTTATATTTTATTTTGATCAGTTTTCGCTAAGTTACTTAGGGTCTGGCCAAATTGCTGAGGCTGGCTTTGAATCCCTGATCCTCCTGCTACAGCCTCCTGCGCTACTGGGATTACAGGTGTGCACCACTGTGCCCAGCAAAGTACTTTTTTTAAAAATGTCTGGTTAAAAAGTAATTTTACATTTTGCTGGGTGCAGTGGCTGAGACAGGAGAATCCCAAGTTCAAAGCCAGCCTCAGCAATGGTGAGGCGCTAAGCAACTTAGATCCTGGGTCTAAATAAAACACAAAATAGGGCTGGGGATGTGGCTTAGTGGTCAAGCGCCCCTGAGTTCAATCTTGATACCAAAAAAACCCCCAAACAAACAAACAAAGAACAAAGTAATTTTAATGAATTCAAGTATATTAAGCTTTTCCATTTTTGTTTGTACTTTTTTGTCTTATCACGAAACATGATGTATTTTAAAGGTACCTTGAACAAGCTGAGAATGGTTTTTTACCTTTTTTAAAAATTATTTTAGTTGTAGATAAACATAATATCTTTTTTTTTTAAATTTAGTTTTTTACGTGGTGCTGAAGATCGAACCCAGTGTCTCACAAGTGTTAGGCAAGCACTCTACCACTGAGCTACAACCTCAGCCCCGGTTTTTACTTTTTTAATGACAGAAAAAACAAATGAAGACGGGTGCGGTGGCGCATGCTTGTAATTCCAGCACTTTGGGAGGCTGAGACAGGAGAATCGTGAGTTCAAAGCCAGCCTCAGCAATGATGAGGCGCTAAGCAACTCATTGAGACCTTGTCTCTACATAAAAATACAAAATAGGGCTCGGTATGTGGCTCAGTGGTGGAGTACCCCTGAGTTCAATCCCTGGTACCAAAAAAAAAAAAAAAAAAAGAGAGATTTTGTGATGTAAAATTATATAAAAATTCACTATCATTGCCTATGAATAAAGTCTTATTTGAACATAATCACACTTGTTCATTTATACATTGTGTATGCCTTCTTTCTGGCTCTTTACAAAAAAAAAATTTTTTTTTTCTCGTGGTGCTAGGGATTGAACCCAGGGTCTTATGCATGTGAGGCAAGCACTCTACCAAATGAGCTATATCATCAGCTCTCCTTACACAAAGTTTGTTGACCCATTTTAGAATTTTTTCTTTTCTTCTTCTTTTGTTCTTCCTCCTCCTCCTCCTCCTTCTTTTTCTTCTTCCTCTTCTTCTTCCCTCCTCCTCCTCTCCCTCCCCCTCATCCTCCTGTTCCCCTCCCCCTCCCCCTCCTTGTTCTTTTTTTTTGTATTATGGATGCACAGACTCAGCACAGGCTCTACCATTGAGCTATATATCCCAGCCCTGGTACAAGCATTTAAAGATATAAATTTCCCTTAAGGCCTACATTAGGTGGATCCTACAAATTTTGATATGTTTTCATTTTTATTCAGGTCAAAATATTTTCTGGTTTCCCTGACAACTTTTTTTTTGATCCTGAAGCTATTGTCAAATTTTCAGGGCTGGGGTTGTGGCTCAGTGGTAGAGTGCTCACCTGGCATGTGTGAAGCACTGGGCTCGATTCTCAGCACTACAAAAATAAAATAAAAGGTATTGTGTCCACCTACAACTAAAAATATATATATTTAATTTTTTTCAAATATATGAGGATTTTCCAGCTTTTAAAAAATATTTAATTTGAGGTAATGGTGCTTGAAGGCAGGGCCTCATCCTTCTTGTCAAGTACTCTACCATGAAGCTACTACCTTCCCAACCCTTTCTCAGATATCTTTTTGTTTCTGATTTCTAACTTAATTCCACCATGGTCACAGAACATCCTCTTAAATTCGGTGAGAGTTAAATTATGTTCTAAAATATGGTCTTTCTTGAAGGACAATGTGCACCTGAAAAGAATATTAAAAAGTGCATATGCTGCAGCCATTGGGTGTTCTATAAATGAAAGGTAAAGCGGACAGTGTTATTCAATTCTTCTATATCCCTACTAATTTTTTGCATGCTTGTTCTTATCAATTACTTGCCCTTTGTTCTTTCTTTTTCCCCCTTATGTGGTGCTGGGGATTGAACCCAGGGAATTGCACATGCTATAATCAGTTCTACTGATCATACTTGTCTGTAGTATATTTTTTAAACTTAGGAGTTCATCCCTTAAAAACAAATCTCTTTACTGACATTCAAGTGGGTTGTAAGGGAAGAGGTTAATCTACCATGTTTAACTAGAATATTGTTTACTTTTATTTATACTAGTTGATACTTGGAGTGCACTGAATACTTAAATTTCTAATTAGGAAAGTTAGCCCTTATTTTATATTCATTTATTGTCTATCACTCATTCTTTTATGTTCTAGGACTTATATTAGATGTGTCCTGGAGTCTCCCAAGTCATTACCTGTGCAATTATTTATTTTGCAGTACTGGGAATTGAAACTACCAACACTCTACTACTTAGCTACATCCTAGCCTTTTTTATTTTGAGTCAGGGTCTCACTAAATTGTCCAGGCTTGTTTTGAACTTACATTCCTTCTGCCTCAGCCTCCTGAGTTGTTGAAATTATAGCCATGTGTCACACTGCCCAGCAATTATCTGTACATTTAAATTGATTTCTCTATTTTTTTCTCTTTATGCTTCATTTTTCCAATTTATAATTTTCTTTTTGACTACATGCAATTTAGAATTTAAGGTACTGAGTTAAAAACGTTTTTTTTTCAAAGACTATTTCTCATTTGCAAGAGTTTAAACTGGCTAAATTTTTCACATCTATGTGACATTACTTAGTTTTTGGCTGTTTGAGTTTTTGGCTTATTAATAAGTTTCATCTTATTAATAGACATTATTTTTGTTTCTCTTTCATAAAACTAAAAATACTTAATTACAGTCTTTATTTAACTGTACCATATAAATTAATTTCATCAGCTATGCATTTAAGTCCTGATGGCTTTTTGTCTGCTTGCTTTAATTTTTTTTTTTACAGTCCTGGGGAATAAACCCAGGATCTTGTGCCTGCTAGGCAAGCATGCTGCCATTAAGCTGCAACTCCAGCCCCAGTCTTGATGTTTTTTTGAATTAGTTTTTAAATTTTGAGATATTATAGATTCAGTTGTGATAAATAATATACAGTTGTGATAAATAATAAAGATTCCATGTGTCTTTCAGTCAGGTTCCCCGAATGGTAATATCTTGCAAAACTATAGTACAATAAGCCGGGTGTGGTGGCTCACGCTTGTAATCCCAGAACTTTGGGAGGCTGAGACAGGAGAATCGCGAGTTCAAAGCCAGCCTCAGCAACGGTGAGGCGCTAAGCAACTCAGTGAGACCCTGTCTCTACATAAAACACAAAATAGGGCTGGAGATGTGGCTCAGTGGTCAAGTACCCCTGAGTTCACTCTCTAGTACCAAAAAAAAGAACACAAAAAAACTATAGTACAATATCCATACCAGGAAGCTGATATTGATAAGTGAAGGTACAAAACATTTCTACCAACACAAAGATACCTACAGTTTTGTCCTTTTAGGCTACAGTTACTTCCCTCCCACTCATACCCTTCCTTAAACCTTGGCAATCATTAATCTGTTTGCCTTTTTGTTTTTTCAGTACTGGAGATCACACAGGTCCTCGCATATGCTAGGCAAATGCTTTACTTCTGAGCTACATCCCTTAGCCTCTTTTCTTCTGAGACAGGGTTACCCTAAATTGCCCAGGCTGGAACTTGGAATCCTCCACCTCAGCCTCATATCCCACCGCACCTGGCAGTTCAGTCCATTGCCTTTTTTTTTTTTTTTTGGGGGGGGGGAGGGTACTGGAGATTGAACCCAGGGGCACTTTACCACTCAGCTACATCTCCAGACCTTTTTGATTATGAGACAGGGTCTCACTATGTTGCTTAGGGCCTTGCTAAATTGCTTAGGCTGGCCTTAAACCTACAATCCTGCCTCCCAAGTCACTGGGATTAGAGGGTTGTGCTACTACGCTTGGCAGTTCGTTGCCTTTTATTGCTAAGCAGTATTTATGGTATGGCTGTATCACAGTTTGTTTTACCATTTACCTGTTGAAGGACATCTGGATTATTTCTAGCGTTGGGCTATTACAAATAAAACTACTATGAATATGTATGTACAAGTGTTTGTGTGTGTTTTCGTTCCTCTGGGATAAATACCCAGGGCAGCAACTGCTGGGTTATACTACAGTTGCAAATCAAAATTTTTTTTTAATATATATTTTTTAGTTGTAGATGGACACAATGTCTTTATTTTATTGCTTTGTATGTGGTGCTGAGGATCGAACCCAGGGCCTCACGCATGCCAGGCAAGCACTCTAGCGCTGAGCTACAATCCCAGCCCCACAAATCAAATTTTTTAAAGAAACTTTTCTCAGAGCATATATACCCTTTCACATTCCCACCATCAATGTATTAGAGATCCAGTCTGTTTGTATCCTTGCTAGTATTTGGTGTTAGGTATTCTGTCAGTTGTGTAAGTAATGTCTCATTATGGTTTTAATTTGCATTTCCCAAATGGCTAATGATATTGAACATTTTTTTCGTGTTACTTATTTGCCATCTGTACACTCAGACTCTTTGGTGAAATGTCTGTTCATATCATTTGCCCATTTTCTGATTGGATTTTTTATTTTCTGCTGAATTTTGATAGTTCTTTATATATTCTAGACAGTAGGCCTTGGTGGAATATTTTTTCCTATTCTGTAGCTCTGCCATTTCATCATTTTAACAGGGTCTTTCCCAGAACTAACATTTTAAATTTTGATGAAATCTAATTTATCAATTTTCCCTTTTATGGGATCATGTTTTTGGTGTCAAGCTTGAGAACGGTTCTTGGCTCTGACTAAAGATTTTCTTCTAGATTTTTTCCTAAAAGTTTTTTGCTTTCTATGTAAGTCCTTGATCCATTTTGAGTCCATTCTTTTCCCTTTTCTTTCTTTTCTTTTTTTGCAGTGCTGGGGACTGAACCCAGGGGCACTTAACCACTGAGCCATATCCCTTTTTTATATTTTATTTAAAGAAAAGGTCTTACTGAGTTGCTTAGGGCCTTGCTGAATTGCTGAGGCTGGCCTCAAAGTTGTGATCCTTCTGCCTTAGCCTCCTAAGCCACTGGGATTACAGGCATGTGCCACCATACCTGGCTCATTTTGAGTCAATTTTTGAATGAGATTTGTGTTTTTCTTTTCCCTCTGATGTTCATTTGTCCCAAAGGCTGTCTCACCAAAAGAATTTCCTTTGCTCATTTGCCAAAAATCAGTTGGGCACATCAGTGAATCTATTCCTGGGTTCTTTGTCCTGTTCCATTAATCTATATGCCTATCCCTCTGCCAATTCCACATGGTCTTAATTACTGTGGCTATATAGTAAGACTTAAAATTGAGTATTTTCCCATTTTATTCTTCTTTTTCAAAATTGTTATAGCTTTTTTCTTTTTTTCCCCAGTTCTGGGGATTGAACCCACAGCCTTGCACATGTTAGTGGTTCCAGCTATTCTAGTTCTTTTGCCTTTCCATGTAAATTTTCAAATAATCTTGTTTATATCTAAGTATCAAAACAAAACAAAGTAAACAAAAACCAAACTTGCTACTGGTGTGGTGGTGCATGTCTGTAATCCCAGTAACTTGAGAGCCTCAAGCAGGAAAATTACAAGTTTGAGGCTAGCCTCATCAACTTAATGTAATCCTGTCTCAAAATAAAAAATAAAAAGAACTGGGGATGTAACACAGTGGTAAAAGCACCCCGAGTTCAATCCTCAGTACAAAAAACAAACGACTTGCTGGAATTTTGGTAGGGGTTCCGTTAAGCCTATACATCAATTTGGGAAAAACTACCATCTTTACTATGTTGAATTTTCCAATTTGTAAACACAGGATGTCTCTGCATTTATGTGGGTCTTCTTTTTTTCATCAGCACTGTGTAGTTTACAGCATAAACTACATAAACTACACTGTGTAGTTTACAGCATATACCAATCCCATAGATGTTTTCTTTCTTTTTTTTTTTTGGTACTGGGGATTGATCTCAGTGGCATTCAACCACTGAGCCACATCCTCAGTCCCATTTTGTGTTTTTTATGTAGAGACAGGGTCTCACTGAGTTGCTTAGCAGCCTCGCCATTGCTGAGGCTGGCTTTGAACTTGCAATTCTCCTGTCTCAGCCTCCCTAAGTGCTGGGATTACAGGCTTGAGCCACCGCGCCCGGCTCCCATAGATGTTTTCTTAGATTTATATCTAAATTTTTTATAGTTAGGGTGGCTATATATTGTAATGTAAATGGTATTGTATTTTTAAATTTCAGTGTCCATGTGTTTATAGCTAGTGTATAATAGCTATACAAGTGATTTTTGTAAATTTATCTTGTATTTTTTGATCTAGTGAACTCATTTATTAATTCCAGGAGTTTTTGTATAATTGTTAGCATTTTCTTTCTTTTTTTTTTTTTAAACTTTTTTTAGTTGTAGATGGACACAATGTCTTTATTTTATTGCTTTGTATGTGGTGCTGAGGATCGAACCCAGGGCCTCACGCATGCAAGGCAAGCGCTCTACCACTGAGCTACAATCCCAGCCCCTAATTGTTAGCATTTTCTATAAAGATATCAAGTGATCTGAAAATAGAAACAGTTTTTTGCTTCCCCCTCCCCCGCCCCCGATACTGGGGTACAAACCCAGGGGTGCTTTACCACACAGCTATACCCCAGCCCTTTTTATTTTTGAGACAAGGTCTTGCTAAGTTGCTGAGGCTGGCCAACAGGAACAGTTTAACTTCTTCCTTTCTAATCTATATGCCTTCTATTTCCTTTTCTTAACTTACTGACACTGGCGGGAACTTCTATCACTATGTTGGATTAAAAGTAATAAAGGTAAACATACTTGTCTCATTCCTGATCTTAGGGAGAAAACATTCAGTCTTTCACCATGAAATATAATGTTCAGCTTGAATTCTACATATGGGATGTGGGAGACAAAAGGAAAACCCTGGGGAATTACCACTATGCTGTGACTCAGGTCTTGGGCTCTGGGCTCCCTTGCTGGTCTGCCTTCTCTTCTGTACCTTCCACAGTTTTGTTATTTTTGTGTCTATAGTTTTTAGTTGAAGTTAATGGGAAGAACAAGGAAAAGTCTGTGTATTCCATCTTCCCTGAAGTGGAAGTCATAGTTAATTTTTACTGGCTATCTTCCTTAGCACAAGATTTCTAGTATATAAAGTTTTGGTTTTCAGGACTTTATTATTATTATTATATTTTTTGAGTGGTATGACTTTGTTATTAACCCTACCCTTTTTTCTAATAATTCTGCAATTTCTTCCTTCTGGTCCCCTAAGGACCCGAACCCAAACAGCTACTGAAATGGTCTGTGTCACAGTAAAAATTTAAGATATCATAATTCTAAATCAGTGAATCAGGAGGCAGCTTGACATAGTCTTTTCCAGCTCCTTAGGTTTCCCTCCTCCCCCAATTAAAGGATCACTGTACAAGGCTGGTTGGGGGTTACCATCTCATTCCCCTATCTTCAAGTTCTCATCTCTCTCTTTTCTCTCCAGTATTAGGGATTGAATCCAGGGGAGCTCTACCACTGAACTATATCCCTAGCCCTTTCATTTTTTATTTTGAGACAAAGTCACTACATTGCTTAGTCTGGCTTCAAACTCGTGATTCTCTTGTTTCAGCCTCCCAATTCACTAAAATTACAGGCATGTGCCATCATGCCTGGCAAGTTCTCATCTCTTTATGGGGCATTTGTAATAACTATTTACCCCTCAGAAACTCAGCAAGTCCACAGCTTCAGCCATACTTAGTGACTCACATCTCTTCTGTTTTTGGTCTACAGAGATAGTTTGTTTGTTTTTAAAACCAAACATTTTCTTTTGTGTGTATGTACTGGGGACTGAACCCAGGGGCATTCATCCATTGAGTTGTACCCCTAACACTTTTTTATTTTAAGACAGGGTCTTCCTAAAATTGCTGAGGTTAACCTTGAACTTGCACTCCTCCTGCCTCAGCCTCCTAAGTTGCTGAGATTAAAGGCCAGGTGTGCACCACTGTGCCCTGTTCTTTTTTTTTCTTTTCTTTTCTTTTTGAGACAGAATCTCTATGTTGCCCAGGCTAGTATCAAGACTGTGGGCTCAAGAGTTCCTTCCACCCACCTCTTTTTTTTTTTTTGGTATTGGAGATTGAAACCAGGGCACTTAAATACTGAACAACATCTCCAGCCCTTTTTTATATTTTATTGAGAGACAGGGTCTCACTGAGTTGTTTAGGGCCTCACTAAGTTGCTGAGGATGGCTTTGAACTTGTGATCCTCCTGCCTCAGCCTCCCGAGCCACTGGGATTATGGGTGTGTGCCATCACACTGGGCTTGCCTCAGCCTCCTGAGGAGTAAGTAGATGGGAATATAGGCATGCGCCACTCTGTCTTCACGTATCTTTTTTTTTTTTTTTGGTGCTGGAGATTGAACTCAGGGGCACTCGACCACTGAGCCACATCCCCAGCCTGATTTTGTGTTTTTATGTAGAGACAGGGTCTCACTGAGTTGCTTAGCACTTCGCTGTTGCTGAGGCTGGCTTTGAACTTGCGATTCTCCTGTCTCAGCCTCCCTAAGTGCTGGGATTACAGGCTTGCGTCACCACGCTGGGTTCACATATGTTCTTTGATTTCTCTTTTTTATATTTTACTTTAACTTCTTGGTAGGTGCTTAGAGTAGAAGATATGTCAAAAGTTTGAGCCCTGTAAATAATTTTTTTCTTTTAGTATTGGGGATTTGAACCCAGTGGCATGGGTATTCCTGAGCTAACATCCCTTTTAAATTTTTGAGACAGTGTTTTGTTAAGCTGCCCAGGCTGGCCTTGAATTTGTGATCCTCTTGCTTCAGCCTCCTGAGTCACTAGGATTATAGGTGTGCGCCACTGTGCCTGGCTCTATAAATCATCTTTTTTTTTTGGTATTGGGGTTAAACTCAGTGGCACTTTACCATTGAGCTACATCCTGAGTCCTATCTATCTATCTATCTATCTATCTATCTATCTATCTATCTATTTATTTGGTACTGGGGATTGAACTCAGAGGCACTCGACCACTGAGCCACATCCCCAGCCCTATTTTGTGTTTTATGTAGAGACAGGGTCTCACTGAGTGGCTTAGCGCCTCGCCGTTGCTGAGGCTGGCTTTGAACTCGCGATTCTCCTGTCTCAGCCTCCCTAAGTGCTGGGATTACAAGCGTGAGCCACTGCGCCGGGCTCTGAGTCCATTTTATTTTGAGACAGGATCTCACTAAGTTGCTTAGGTCCCCACTCAGTTGCTGAGGATGGCCTTAAAACTGTGATCCTCCTGTCTTAGCCTCTGGAGCCCCTGGATTACAGCCATTACATTCAGCTCTGTAAATCACCTTGAATGGAACTTCCAACACATATTTTCTGTGTATCAAGAGAATAAGTCTGAGCCGGGCGCGGTGGCTCAAGCCTGTAATCCCAGCACTTAGGGAGGCTGAGACAGGAGAATCGCGAGTTCAAAGCCAGCCTCAGCAATGGCGAGGCTGCTAAGCAACTCAGTGAGACCCTGTCTCTACATAAAAAAAAAAACACAAAATAGGGCTGGGGATGTGTGGCTCAGGGGTCGAGTGCCCCTGAGTTCAATCCCTGGTACCAAAAAAAAAAAAAAAAAAAAGAGAATAAGTCTGGGGAATCTAGAATTAATCTTTTGTCTTTAGTCATATACTAATAAAATACTTGATTTAGTACTCTCAGGGTCTCTCTGTAGTAACTCACCTATATTCATTTTCTTTGATCTAGAATGCTATATAAAGATAACTGGACCTAGAGTCAGAAAACCTTAGACCATAACCTTGCTCTGTTACAGTGTCATCTTGGACAAGTCATTTGGTCTTGATGACTCTCAGATTTTTAATCAGTAATGTAGGATTAAAACAAAAATAATTCTAACACTATTAAATAAGACAACTAGCTAACAGTGCAATACAAAGAAAATACTTAGACCAAACTATGGAGTATCAAGACTTGAGCCTTGAACTCTTGGGGCATGGTTTTAAGTATGATCTTATTTTATTTAGCCTGTCTTTTTGTGGAATCAGAATTTATGTTGCTAAGCTGGGTGCAGTGGCACACGTCTATAATCCTAGCAATCTGGGAAGTGTTTTCATATTTCTTACTAAATACATACAGCCTTATATCATCTTCTTCCCCATCCCCCTAGTGCTGGGGATTGAACTCATGTCCTTGTACTTGCTAGGCTACTGCTCTACCACTGAGCTACATACCCAGCCCTTAAATCACTTTTTGAGCAAGGCAAGTCATAAGGAGATAGAAAGCACAATCCTCCCTATAGTCCCACCACATAGGGATTTTTAAAACTAATCTCCTGCTGACCTATGTTAGGGACAAATGCTCTCTCACTAAGTCAGACCCTGAGCCCCGTTTAAAGCTACTTTTAAAATGAGGAAATTAAAGTCCAGAAAGGATAAGTAATTTACTGAAGATCACACTATTACCCTTAGCTCATGACACAGCTATTTCTAATGGCTTCTGATTCTTTTCACCCAATTTCTTTAGACTATACCTTTATTCTGGTTAAAAGATACATGTAGAATTGCAAGGTGTGGGAATCCAGAGGAGGGAAAGGATAGGATTCCTATCCCTTTTCTCTCTCTCTTTTTTGGGGGTACTGGGGATTGAACTCAGGGGTACTCGACCACTGAGCCACATCCTCAGCCCTATTTTGTGTTTTATATAAAGACAGGGTCTCACTGAGTTGCTTAGTGCCTCGCTGTTGCTGAGGCTGGCTTTGAACTCGCGATTCTTGTGTCAGCCTCCTGAGCTGCTGGGATTATAGGCATGTGCCACCGCACCTGGCTTCCTATGCCTTTTCAAGGCCCTGGCATTTTAAAGAAATAGCATATTGCCTAAGAAGTAATTAAGCTAAATTCTCCCTGGCTATTAGCAAAGTGAATTCATGTGGCTATCTCCCCCCAGTGATGGGCTGCTCTGCTTACTGCATAACAATTTTAAACAGGAACAGTGTCCATTTATTTCTAGATAAGGTAAGACTTAGAGTAACCTCATTTATAAGGGTGGATGAGCACAGCTGTATATAGGCAGCAGGCATACAATTAGAAGATGAATGTTATTCCTACTCTTAAAATAGCTTGGCAGGAACACATGTTTACAAAAGCAGCTTCTTCCTCTGGTATAATCCGCAAACCTTAGCAATAATAAATGAACTGAAAAAAAGATAGGTCAGACAAGAGTGCTGGAAATGGGAGGGGGAAGAGGAAAAATTCTAATATGGAAAGACAAAATGGAGGGTTGTTTAAATGTCAAAGGAAACACATTTTGTTGAAATGTAACACTCTTCCAATAAGGTTCTGAGTTGAGTCAGCTGGGAGAATAAGAGGACAGGAAGGAAAAGCAGAAAATAATACTTAACAGACTTAGTTTCTGTACTAGGAGTAGCTTTAGGGCAGTAAGTAGGCTGAAGAGAAAGAGAAAAATAGGTCTTCATTTTAGAAAGCTTCCCATTTTTCATAGTGTTCACAAAATATGGAAAGCTTCAGCATGTTTGGAGATGACAGTAATTCTGCTAAAAATACTGTAATAATAATAGTCCTGTTTCTTTTCTTTTTTTTTAACAACCTTTATTTTATTTATTTATGTATGTATTTTGTATGTAGTGCTGAGGATCGAACCCAGTGCCTCACGCGTGCGAGGCAAGCGCTCTACCACTGAGCCACGACCTCAGCCCCAATAGTCCTGTTTCTCTAGGTGGTTATTTATTGTCATCTTTACCAAGAGTTGTACAGAAAATCTTATTAACCATTATTAAGTTTTAGAGTGCCGACTATTTTCCCTTTTTAAAAATGATCAATACTGCAGCAAGATAAAGGGAAAATGACTTAGTACAAGGCAGTTGTCAGGTCTCCCCAGGTCTTAGGAGGAGTGCCATGCTGAGACAAACCCAATCCCAATCCCAAAGCATCAGTGCTTTGCTTCCGAGGAGACATCACAACCTCAAAACATTTATGTAGTCAAAACCGATCCAACCACAAAAGTAGGAAGAGTAAATTTTACCTCCAGGTCTCTCTCTCTTTTTTTGGTACTGGGGCTTGAACACAGAGGCATTTCACTGAGCCACATTCCTAGCCCTTTTTAATTTTGAGACAGGGTCCTGATAAGTTGCTTAGGGACTTGATAAATTGCTGAGGCTCCACCTTGTGAACCTCCACCTTGTGAACCTCCTGCCTGAGTCTCCCAAATCACTGGGATTATAGGCATGTAATATGGTGCCTGGCACATTTTTTTTTTTTCTCCCAACACTAGGGAGTGAACCTAGGGATTCTCTACCACTGAGCTTTATCCTTGCCCTCCTTATTTTATCTTGAGACAGAGTCTTGCAAAGTTTCCCAAGCTGGCTTTGAACTTGTGGTCCTCCTTTGTCAATCTCCCAAGTAGCTGGGTTTACAGGTGTGTGCTACTGCACCTGGCTTTTTGTATATATTCTTACAAAATGCATCCTATGCACATTATTGTTTTGATTCTACATATTTAAATTTACTTATTTAGTATTATGTTAAAGATATCATTCTTTTTTTCAACTTTGCGTTATTTTAAAGAACAATTCAGCCAGGTGCGGTAGCGCATGCCTGTAATCCCAGCACTTTGGGAGGCTGAGACAGGAGAATCACGAGTTCAAAGCCAGCCTCAGCAATGGTGAGGCGCTAAGCAACTCAGTGAGACCCTGTCTCTAAATAAAACACAAAATAAGGCTGGGGAATGTGGCTCAGTGGTTGAGTGCTCCTGAGTTCAATCCCCAGGACCACCCCCCCCACCCCAAACCAAACCAAAACCAAAACAAAAGAAACAAACAAAACATATTGCTCTATTTTTTCTAGCCCACAGGGTTGCTGTAATGTCTATATTTATTTAATAATCAATATTTAATGAGTTCTTATCAGTAAGGGGTATGGAAATACACAGAAAAGACATGATTCCAATCTATTCTCACACATCTTACAACTTACTTGAAATAAACACACAGGCAACATACTCTTATGTAGATAAGCAAGAGAGTAAAGTTTGGCTGAATAGCTGAGTGACATATTATGACATATTTAGTAAAAAATGATGTGATATCTAGATCTAAATGAACGGATGTAAAATTGTAAAACAGTACTGTAAATATTTCTGGACTTTCCTCTAGATATAGCTGAAGTAGCCATATCTTCTATAAGTAAAGTTTCCTTTAACATTTAAAAGTAAGAGGTAGAGAAATGCAAATCAAAACTACCCTAAGATTTCATCTCACGCCAGTCAGAATGGCAATTATCAAGAATACAAACAACAATCAGTATCGGTGAGGTTGTGGGGGAAAAGGCACACTCATACATTGCTGGTGGGACTGCAAATTGGTACAACCAATCTGGAAAGCAGTATGGAGATTCTTTAGAAAACTTGGAAAGGACCCACTATTTGACTTTGCTATCCCACTCCTTGGTCTATACCCAAAAGACTTAAAAACAGCATACTATAGTGATGCAGCCACTTCAATGTTTATAGCAGCTCAATTCACAATAACTAAACTGTGGAACCAACCTAGATGCCCTTCAATAGACGAATGTATAAAGAAACTGTGGTATATATACACAATGGAATATTACTCAGCAGTAAAAGAGAATAAAATTATGGCATTTGCAGGAAAATGGATGGATCTGGAAAATACCATGCTAAGTGAACTAAGCCAATCTCAGAAAACCAAATGCCAAATGTTCTTTTTTTCTAAATATTTATTTTTTAGTTGTAGGTGGACAGAATATCTTTATTTTATTTTTATGTGGTGCTGAGAATCAAACCCAGTGCCACACACGTGCTAGGCGAGCACGCTACCACTGTGCCATAACCCTAGCCCCCCAAATGTTCTTTTTTATAAGTGGATGCTGAACCATAATGTGGGGGAGGACACAGGAAGAATGGAGGAACTTTGGTCACAGGAATGGGAGGGGGCAGGGGGACAGTAATAATGGTGGAATATGATGGACATCATAGCTCTAGCTTTATGTATGACTGCATGTATGTTGTGATTCTACATCACATACAACCAGAGAAATGAACAGTTGTGCTCCATCTGTGTACAATGAATCAAAATGCACTCTGCTATTATGTAAACCTAAATAGAATAAATAAATAAATTAAATTTAAAAAAAAAGTAAGAGGTAATTTATAACTCATTAGCACCCTGATGGCTCTGTTACCAATTATATAGCCTTTTGGCTCCCAGTCTAGGAGAGAGTGAAATTCTGAACATTATTCAGAAATTAAAACTACTGATAATGCAAACTTTAGTAACTTCTTAATTACAAAGAACTACTAAGTCAAAGTGATATTCTTCTTGTATGTGTTTGAGAGTGGGGAAGTGGGATTGAATAAATTTGACTCTTGCTTCCAGAAAGTTTATAATCTAAAATGTAGTTAAGGAGAAAAATTCTTTTTTTAAAAAAAATACTTTTTAATTATAGATGGACACAATATCTTTATTTTGTCTATTTATCTTTATGTGGTGCTGAGGATCGAACCCAGTGCCTCACATGTGCGAGGCAAGCACTCTGCCACTGAGCCACAACCCCAGCCCACAAGGAGAAAAACTCTTAAGATGAAGCAGAAGACATTATCATGAGCAATGATTACCACTACTAATCCATAAGATCACAGGATGCATAGGGTAGAGAATGAATGTTCTAACTAGCCTAAGGAAATGAGTGTTGGGATTACAGGCAGGCACCACCGCGCCCAGCTTAAAGCTATATTTAACAATGCTGCCTTACAAGATGAGAATATACTCTCTTGGTTCTCAAAAATTCATAATTCCAAGTGTAAAACATTAAAGGAGCTGGGCGCGGTGGCTCACGTCTGTAATCCCAGCACTTTGGAAGGCTGAGACAAAATGAGAACTGCGAGTTCAGAGCCAGCCTCAGCAACTCAGTGAGACCCTGACTCTACATAAAACACAAAACAGGGCTGGGGATGTGGCTCAGTAGTTGAGTACCCCTGAGTTCAATCCCTGGTACCACAAAAAACAAAACAAAACAACAACAAAAAAACCCCACAAAACATTAAAGGTTCTATGTACTGCATTTAAGAGAGTAAAACTGTGGACAAGAGTGAAAGATATCAACATGTATAGATTTATTTTTGGCTGAAAAGCAGGTTATTGATTTTGCTTGATTGCTCTCTACCAGAAAAGAGAAGCAGCAATAAATAAAACTTCAGACTGATGGAGGCAGAAATAGGTAGGGCAAACAACACAGAAATAAGAGAGAAATGTCAAAGTGAGCAAAAAGCAGCAAGAGGATAGAAAGCGGAAATGGAGGAGTCAGAAACTCAGAAGTTCAAAGCTGTCAAGTTATTATTGTAAAACACAAAATATGGCCAAGTAATCCCAGTGATTCAGGAGGCTCAGACAGAAGAAACACAAGTTCCAAGTTAGCCTCAGCAACTTAGTGAGATTTTGTCTCAAAATAAAAAAATGTAAAAAGGGCTGGGCATTAGCTCAGATGTAGAGTTCCCCTGGGTTTGGTTCAACTCCTGCCCCTCCCCAAAAGATAATATAAAAACTGGAACAGTAATTATCTCTGGTTGATATATTATTTTCTTTTTTGTGATTTATGATGTCTTCTTTTTCTTTGTTTTCCAAAGTTTTAACAATAAAAAGTTACTTAAAAAAAAAAAAATCACCATTTTTTCCAAAACTTTTCATCTCCCAAAACAGAAACTCCGTAGCCATAGCAGTAATTTCCTCTGCTTTCTAGCCCCTAGTATTTTTTTTTTTTTTTTTTTTTTGGTACTGGAGACTGAACTCAGGGGCACTCAACCACTGAGCCACATCCCCAGCCCTATTTTGTGTTTTATGTAGAAACAGGAAGTCTCTACAGTCTCTCAGTGACAGGAAGTCACTGAGTTGCTTAGCACCTCGCTATTGCTGAGGCTGGCTTTGAACTTGCGATTCTGTCTCAGCTTCCCAAAGTGTTGGGATTACAGGCTTGTGCCACCGTGTCCGGTTTATGTTTAATTTTTGAAGAATTGTCAAACTGTTTTTCATAATGGCTCCACCATTTTACACTTGAACCAGAAACCCATAAGAGTTCTGGCTTCTCCATATACCCTCCAACACTTTATTTTCCATTTTTAAAAAGGAATAGGGCTGAAGCCAGGTATGGTGACATACACCTGTAATCCCAGCTACTTGGGAGGCTGAGGCAGGAGGATTCCAAGTTCAAAACCAGCTCCAGCAACTTAACAAGACCCTAAGCAACTCAGTGAGACCGTCTCAAAATAAAAAATAAAAAGGGGTATGGGTGTGGCTCGATGGTCAAATGCCCGAGTTCAATTCCTGGTACCAAAACAACAACAACAACAACAACAACAACTCAGAGCTGGGGTTTGTAGCTCAGTGGTAGAGGACTTGCCTCGCGTGTTTTAAGGCCCTGGGTTTAATCTCTAGTACTGCAAAAAGAAAGAAAGAAAGAAGCAAATAATAATGTTCATTCTAGTAGGTGTAAAATGGAATCTCATTATGGTTTTAAGATTTTCATTTCCCTTGTGATTAATGATGCTGAGCATCTTTTCAAGTGTTTACTGGCCATGTATATATCTTCTGTGGCAAAAAGTCTATTCAAGTCCTTTCTTCATTTTTGAACCGTGTTGTTCCGTTTTTATTGAATTGTAATTATACGTTGTGGATACTGATTCCTTATTACATATATGATTTGCAAGTATCTTCTCCTATTCTGTGGATTGTCTTTTCTCTCTTGATAGTGTCCTTTGATGAGTGAAAGCTATTGTTGTTATTTTTTTTTGGTACTGGGGATTGAATTCAGGGGCACTTTGCCACTTAGTACATTCCTAGTCCTTTTTATTTTTTATTTTGAAAAAGGGTCTGCCCAAGCTGGACTTGAATGTGATTCTCCTGCTTCATCCTCTCACGTCATTATTGAGACTACAGGCATGTGCCACTGTAACCAGCTCAAAACAATTTAACCCATTGGCTAACAAACTGTTGTAAGTATCCACATTCCTCCTCTTACTGTACTGTAACCTAGCAGAGGTTAAAATATGCACAATGAGGGCTGGGGTTGTGGCGCAGTGGTAGCGTGCTCGCCTAGCACACGTGAGGCACTGGGTTCGATCCTCAGCACCACATAAAAATAAAATAAAGATATTCTGTCCACCTACAACTAAAAAAATATGCACAATGAGCCAGGTATGGTGGCCCACACCTGTAATCTTAGAAACTCTTGAGCCTGAGGCAACAGGATCGTAAATTCAAGGCCAGCCTTGGCAACTTAGTAAGGTCTTGGCAACTTAGCAAGACCCTGTCTCAAAATAAAAAGTAAAAAGCGCTGGGGGACGTAGTTCAATGGTAGAGCGCTCCTGGGTTTAATTCCTAGCACCAGAAGAAAAAGAAAGTATAATGATATTTAAAACAAAGCTACCCACAGGATCAAGACTATATCAATTCTGCTTACCATCCTATAGATGGTGTTGCAGGGCATTTATATAGTATCCACTTAGGACTAAAAAGCAAAAGAAAACAAACAAACTTAGCAAGAGTTCTTTGGCACCAAATAATTTAAAACATTTTATGCAGTTTACAATGGACCTCTAAGACTCACATCTTAAATCAGAAAGACTTAGGGGATTTATATAAACACCAGATCCATCATCTGTTATAAAATAACTATTTCTTTTTCTTCTTCTTCTTCTTTTTTTTTTTTTTTTTTGTACAGGGGATTAAACCCAGGGGCACTTAACCACTGAGCCACATCCCCAGCCTTTTTACAATTTTTTAAAAATTTTGAGACTGATTCTCGCTACGTTCCTTAGGCCCCTGCTAAGTTGCTGAGGCTGGCTTTGAACTTGTGATCCTCCTGTGTCAGCCTCCTGAGTCACTGGGATTATGGGTGTGTGCCACCACATCTGGCCTTTTTCTTCTTTTTTAAAAAAGCTTTTCACCTCAGAAAAGGTTTCCTCAAAAGCTGTATTTCCTTAGCTTGGTCAGAGAAATAAAAAGTGCTAAGCCTAATATCCAGGGCTAATGTGAGCAGGTAACCATAAACATTAATGGTCATTGCTAACACACTACACTAATGCCAAATTGTTGTTCAAAGCTCGAATGTCTAGAAAGATGTCATTTGTATTTTTCTCTTTATTTTCCTAGTACTCTTTACTTTCCCCATACCTCTTATAATGGCCAAAGGTCCTTCTAGCTGTCATTAAATGATCAAAAACCTGTTAATAGATTCTTTGTATTCCCAATTTCTTTCTAAAGGAGAATAACAGATATGTTTGTCTACTGATGTTAGGAGCTGGAACAAAAAAGAGAAGGATACAGCTGCAACAAATACCATTTGTTCCATTCCCAGTCAATATTAGTTTCAGGTTTTCCAGTTCTCTTTGGAGACAGAGGTGGAAGAAAAGATCAGATGAAAGTAAGTCATTCAGTTTCTGGAAACCTATACATATAGCAGCAGCATTTTGGCTTCAAGTAATGCTGCAGGCAACTGGCTAGAACTGAGAGAGGGTGACTTGCAAAGAGAATGCCTGTGAGGAAGGCTTGTTTAAACTCTGGGTACTGGGCTGGGGTTGTAGCTCAGTGGATTCGATCCTCAGCACCACATACAAAGCAATAAAATAAAGACATTGTGTCCATCTACAACTAAAAAAATATTTAAAAACAAACAAACAAACAAACAAAAAAACTCTGGGTACTAATACCTCTGCAAAAGCCCCAACTGGGGAATGTAGGACTTGTTTTACTACCCATAGCTGATCTCCAGCACGTTACTGTCTAATATTTAACACTGATGTGATTAGAGAATATACAGATTTCTAGGTACTGTTTATTACAGACAAAAGTTCCAACCAGAGATGTAGGGATAGGGTAAATATAATTAGAAATTCATGCACTGGGGTTGTAGCTCAGTGGTAGAGTGCATGCCTAGCATGTGTGAAGCACTGGGTTTGATCCTTAGCACCAAATAAAAAAATAAATAAAATAAAGGTATTGTGTCCATCTACAACTAAAAATATTTCTTTCTTTTTTTTTTTTTTAAATGTCTTTATTTTATTGCTTTGTATGTGGTGCTGAGGATTGAACCCAGGGCCTCACACACGCGAGGCAAGCGCTCTACCGCTGAGCCACAATCCCAGCCCCCTAAAAATATTTTAAAAAATTAGAAATTCACAAGAGTGAGTAGCCTTCAGAAATGAAGAGACTAGAAAAACTAGGACCATCTGTGGTTCATGAACTAGATAAGATTTTCTTCTTAAATAATGTACACAGTTATTATCTGAGAACTATTCATTTTTTACAGGTTTGCCATGGGGTAATATCAGAAACTTTGGTAAAAATGGCCATACTTCAGGGAAAACTCTAGTTCCAAATTTGTCTACTGCAATGAAAATTATTAGATTTCTGCCACACTATAATTTCTTGAAGCCTGCCAAATCTCTTGCAGGCACAACCTCAAATCAGCTTAACAGCAACATCTCTAGGTTTTTAATCCTACTTATACTGTCAATCTTATTGATCTTCGAGCCATGGATCTGACTGATCTGACTACAGGGAAGAATCAGATTATGTATGGGTCTTCTAAAACCAGAAACCTAAAGGCAGAAAAGTGGTTATTATTCCTTTAGAGAGGACACTTCCCAAGAGAATCTTTGCTATGCATCCTTTATTAATGTTACAAATATAAATCTCTGAGATGATGCAACAAAGCAATTGGGATAGTCTTCCACAGAAATGTCTGAAACTGCCATGCACAGTGGTGCATGTGTATAATTCCAGCAATTTGAGAGGCTGAGGCAGGAAGATCTCAAGTTCGAGGCCAGCCTGGGTAATTTGGTGAGAAGCTGTCTCAAAAACAAACAAACAAACAAACAAACAAACCAAATAAAGGCTGGGGATATAGCTCAGTGGTAAAGCACCCTTGGGTTTAATTCTCAGTACTAAAACAAACCAGAAATGTTTGAAGCCAATTGTGTTTTGCTACAGAATGGAACTACCTGGAGATATATGAAAAAAACAAAAAAATACTGACATCTGGCTCCCATCCACAGAAATTCTGATATAATTTCATTGAGTCAAACATGAGCCTCAGGATTTTAAAATTCCTGCCCCAATATTCTAATATGCAGCAAAATTTACGAACACTGACTGATGACGTCTTCAAATTATTCTGCCTTCAAGTCTGCGAATGACAGGACACAATCCCACAGCCCTTATTTCTGGGATCTTCTGGGATTGAATGAGCCAAAGAAAGCACAAAGGTAATCAACACTCATCCTGGAATCATTTTCACAGGAGCATGGTATTGTCTCTCCACAGAATTTTAGACAAAAGAAAACAGCCAGTTGAAATCATTATCAAGTACCAATCTGGGGAGTGGTTAGGTGTGTGTGTATGTGTGTGTGTGTGTATTTTTTTCCTTCCTTTTTTGGTACTGGGGATTGAACCCAGGGGCGCTTTACCAATCCTTCTCCTCTGCCTCCAGAGTTGTTGAGATCATAGGCATGGGCCTCCACGCCTAGCTAGATATGGCACTATAAGCAGGAGAAGAACTATATAGGGGTAGAGAAGCAAGGCCAAAGCACAACCCCAATCAAATGTAAACTACTCCATCACCAGACTGTGGGGAAGGGGGAGGCTGCTCAAGATCTGATACAGTTCCTCCTCCCATTACAAGTTCTTGCAACATGGAAACTAAGTGCAATAAAGTCTGGTTCACTACACCCTTAAATGGTTCATCCTCTCTTTCCTCTTGCTGAGATACACACACTGTAGCCATGGCTGGAGGAGGCAGCTTAGCAGACAGAGGTCATCATGTCCAGCTGGAATCCTGGTCTGAAAATCACTAGCAATAAGGTTCATATCTTCAGTTTTGAGGAAGTACCTCCCAGGTTGAGATAGAACCACAATGTCCATAGCTTTACTGCTTTATGACCTAGAAGGAAGACCTAGGGATAAGAAAATGGCTAAGGCTGGCTAGGCATCTTTTCTTTCTAGCCTTCCTCAGCCATAGGCTGATTGAAGTGCAGCCTGTTTTCCTTTCTGGAAATCTCTACTTGGTAGAGATTTGTTAACAGAACAGAACTGAAGCACCTTGGCACCTCAGCGTCAAGGAAGGGGAAACAGTAACACAGAAAGAGGAACCCAATAATAGTAGGGGTCTGAGGATGAATGCTCTTTTGCCCAGACTGGCTTTGTGGAGAGCAGTGGCTTTCATTATCATGCACAGTTCTAGATATATCTTCCTTTCTCCAAATTGTGACAATTATTCTGAAATTTTCAATTTTCTTTGGTTCCTGTTATGGGTTAAATTGTGCTCCCCTCTTCCCCAACATGTGTGTCTGTGTGTCCTAACCACTAGTACCACAGAATATAATCTTATTTAGAAACAGTCTTTACAGAGGCAACCAATTAAAATAAAATCATTTAGATCTGTCCTAATCCAATATGACAGGTGTCCTTATAAATAAAAGGGTAACATTTGAGATGGGTGTGGTAGCACACAACTGTAACCCCAGTGACTTGGGAGGCTGAGGCATGAGGACTGTAAATTCAAGGCCAGCCTGGACAATTTAGAGAGACTCTATCTCAAAACACAAAATAAAAAGGGGTTGGGATGTAGTTCAGGGGTAGAATACCCCTGGGTTCAATCCCTTGGACCACGCGGGGGTGGGGGGGAGGGAGGAGGGGGTGTATGTGGAATTTGGATACAGATATGCACAGAGAAGACAACTATGTAACCAAGTGATGCATCTAGAAGCCATGAAACACAATGGATTACCAGCAAACACCAGAAGCAAGGAAGATTTCTCCCTGAGAGCCATATGAAAGAGAAAGAGGTGGCCCTGCCAATACCTTCAGTTCAGATTTTTAGCTTCCAGAACTGAGAGATAATAAATTTCTGTAGTTTTAGGCATTCAGTTTCAGGTATTTAGTTACAGTAGTTCTAGAAAACTAATACAGTGCCATATTTGGACCTAGTGTTGATTAAGTCACTCAAAATTTTTTTTCTTTGCACCGAGGATTGAACTCAGGGGTACTCGACCACTGAGCCACATCCCTAGCCCAGTTTTTTGTATTTTATTTAGAGACAGGGTCTCACTGAATTGCTTAGCTCCTCACTGTTGCTGAGGCTGGCTTTGAACTAGCGATTCTTCTGTTTCAGCCTCCCAAAGTGCTGGGATTACAGGCGTGTACCACTGCTTCCAGCTTCAGATTTTTATCTTCCTGTCTCAGCCTTGCTGGCTTCAAATTTTTATCTTAACTAGCCTCATTGCTAGATTGCAGACTTCAAATTTTTATCTTAACTAGCCTCATTGCTAGACTGCAGTCTAGGTCATGGTTGTCAAGTAGGGTAGATAGAATAGTGGTGATAAGCAGCACCAACTCCCCTCCCTCTCTCTCTCTCTCCCTCCCTTCTTTCTTTCTTTCCTTTCTTCCTCCCTCCTCCTTCTTTCTTTCTTTCCCACCCACCTACCTACCTACTGAAGGCCCTGTGCATGCTCAACAAGTGCTGTATCACTAAGGTACATCTCCAGTCCACAAACCATAATTTCTTGGGGGAGATTTTTCACAGTAAACATGCCCAAGCTTCATTGATTCAGATTATGAGGAGTGGGGGAGAGCTAACATATATTTTAAATAGACTCCCTAAGTGCTACCAATGAGTTGCTTTGATCCTCCCTCCCCACAACTTTCTCTTACTTAACACTAGCTTAAGTAAAATAATAAACTTTGATTCTAATAATCTGTAGCTTCAATTTAACCGTAATCAAAATCTTAGCATGAGCTGGGCGCGGTGGTGCAGGCCTGTAATCCCAGCACTTTGGGAGGCTGAGACAGGAGAATCACGAGTTCAAAGGCAGCCTCAGCAATGCTGAGCAACTCAGTGAGACCCTATCTATACATAAAACACAAAATAGGGCTGGGCATGTGTGTGGCTCAGTGGTCAAGTACCTCGAGTTCAATCCTCAGTACCAAAAAACAAACAAACCAACAAACCAGCATGCCTTTTTCATAAAAAAAAAATTCACAGCTGGGCACGGTGGCTCATGCTTGTAATCCCAGCACTTTGGGAGGCTGAGACAGGAGAATCATGAGTTCAAAGCCAGTCTCAGCAACGGCAAGGCACTAAGCAACTCAGTGAGACCCTGTCTCTACATAAAACACAAAATAGGGCTGGGTATATGGTTCAAGTTGTTGAGTACCCCTGAGTTCAATCCCCAGTACCAAAAAAAAAAAAATTCACAAGCTGATCCTACAATTTTTATGGAAATGCAAAAGGCGGAGCACTGCAAGGCAACCTTGAGGAACTACAACAAAGCTGGAGGGTTTACACTACTAGACATCAAGATTTATAAAGCTATAGAGCTAAGACGATGTAGTACTGACAGAATAGACAAAAGAATTAAAACAGAGGACAATTCAAAAATAAACTCACACATGCCCCTGATTGACAAATATGACTCTGCTGTGCAGTGGGGGGAAGGAAGGTCTTTTCAATAAGATGCTGTACCAATTAAATATCCGCATGAAAAATAAAATCTTGCGAGGTGCTAAGCAACTCAGTGAGACCCTGTCTCTACATAAAACACAAAATAGGGCTGGGGATGTGGCTTAGTGGTCGAGTGCACCTGAGTTCAATCTCTAGTACTCCCCAAAATTAAATAAATAAATTGAATAAATAAAAATAAATAAAATCTTTTTTTTTTTTGGTACTGGAGATTGAACTCAGGGGCACTCAACCACTGAACCACATCCCCAGCCCTATTTTGTGTTTTATGTAGAGACAGGGTCTCACTGAGTTGCTTAGTGCCTCACCGTTGCTGAGGCTGGCTTTGAACTCGCAATTCTCCTATCTCAGCCTCCCTACGTGCTGGGATTACAATATACTTTGTTTTTATCTAGGTGCTGGTAACAGGTGGTGTGTTCACTCTAAAAATTCAATGACTTTCATACTTATGACTCATGAATATATTTATATTATTGTTCAGTAAGACCTATTAACAAGCTGGGCTTGATGGCACATGCCTGTAATCCCAGCTACTTGGGAGGCTGGGGCAGGATGACCAAAAGTTCCAGGCCAGCCATGTATGGTGGCGCATACCTGTAATCCTAGCACTTTGGGAGGCTGAGACAGGAGAATCATGAGTTCAAAGCCAGCCTCGGCCATGGCGAGGCACTAAGCAACTCAGTGAGACCCTGTCTCTAAATAAAACACAAAACAGGGCTGAGGATGTGGTTCAGTGGTCAAGTACTCCTGAGTTCAATCTCTGCTACCAAAAAAAAAAATTAAGGCCAGCCTAGGCAACTTAATGAGACACCCTGTCTCAAAATAAAAAGGGCAGGGGATATAGCTCAATAGTGAAGTGTCTCTGGGTTCAATCCCTAGTAGGGAAACAAAAAAGAACAAAAAAATCCAGCGGTTTAGGAGGCTGAGGCCCTAAGCAACTCCATGAGACCCTGTCTCTAAATAAAATACACTTGTAATCCCAGCACTTTGGGAGGCTGAGACAGGAGAATTGCAAGTTCAAAGCCAGCCTCAGCAAGGGCGAGGCACTAAGCAACTCAGTGAGACCCTATCTCTACATAAAACACAAAACAGGGCTGGGGATGTAGATCAGTGGTCGAGTATCCCTGAGTTCAATCCCCGGTACCAAAATAAAAACAAACAAACAAATAAATAACATACAAAAAAGGGCTGGGTGCCAAATGTGGTTGTTCACGCCTGTAATCCCAGCAGCTCAGGAGGCTGAGACAGGAGGATTGCGAGTTCAAAGCCAGCCTCATGCTAAGCAACTCAGTGAGACCCTGTCTTTAAATAAAACACAAAACAGGGTGGGAGATGTGGCTCAGTGGTTGAGTGTCCCTGAGTTCAATCCCTGGTACTCTCCACCCCTAAAAAAAGAACAAGAAAAAAGAGTAGAAAATAGGAAAGACCTATTATCATAAACCAAACAGAACACCTTTGGGTTTGTGAATTCTATAGATCAGTGAAAGGGAGTATGACAAAGTAGGCAGTGCCAGGATCAGCTCCAGATGCAAGCTAATTACATATTTCAGGCAGCCTGCCCAACCTCCAGATCAGCAGACCAGTCTAGTATCTTATGCAATGGGTGGAGCACAGGAGGGGAGGTGGGAGGTTCTACTTTCTTCATCCATTCTTTCTCCACACTGATACTTGATTCCAGGAGATTTTAAATATGATTTTAAAGAGAGCTAAAAATCAGAGGGAAGCTTAAATTTTAAGTGGGAAAATGCATAGTATTTCAAGTATATTGAATGATCTGGGAAAATATTTTTTACGTATTTTTTATTGATGCATTATAGTTGTACACAATGATGGGATTTGTTGTTACATGCACACAATATGGGAAAAATTTGAAAGGTGGAGACAATCAGTCAAATAAGGAAAAGGCAGGCTGGCTGTTCACTGGTTTAGGGTTAAAAGTTTCATTTGATTATGAATTCAATGAAGGTAGAAAATTATTTGATAGTCTTTTTTTTTTTTTTCTCTAAGATATCCTAAAGAGAAAATAAGTACAGCTTAGGAGAGAGTGTCTACTTGATTCCTTGAGTAGCCTTTTTGTCATATAGCTTGTTGCTATGGAGAAGGCTGTGAAGGCAGCTACTGAGGGAAATAAAGAATCTGGCAGGAGTAAACATAGGGATAGTGAATTTTTAAAAATTCCTAAAGCAATTAGCAAGTAACAAGACCTATAAATGACATACAGAAAGTTTTTCTAACCCCTACTCTTCTGAAAATACACGAGCCTGGTTTGCCACTATAATTTAACTCAAAAAACAGAGAAGTCTGAATGGGCCTAACAAAGCCTAAACCCAGCAGACAAAATACAAGGCCATTTAACAATGCTGCCTCATGCTAGGAGGAATCAGCTACGTGCCCACTCTACTTGGGGAAATTATCTCCTGTTGCTTAAATTATAAAGTTGATGCCCTGTGATTTCTTTGTTCTATAAAGCCTGAGGGAGATGGGATAATAAGGTACCAGAAAAGGTGGCAAACAGCCCCTTGTTTCAATGAGAGAAAGAGCGGGTGGGTAGAGAGGGAGAAAGAAAGTGTTACTTCTCAGTGGTATTATTAATAGGCAGCGGGAGCCTCAGTAGCAGCAGCCTGGTAGCAAACCTTTGCCTGAGCTGGTCTAAAACTACTGACTGGGAGAAAAGGCTAGTTGCCAAGTTTGTGCCCATCATTGTTACAGCAGCTTTATCAACCAAGGCAGAGCCAGGACCTGTTTTTAGCTGTATACACACTGTGACCGGAGGGTCCTACATTTTCCAAATGTCCTCACAACCAATCACTAACAAAGACAATCCCTCTTCTCTCCCACACAATGATTACAGAAGTGTAAATATCAGAGCTAATGCAACAGCATATGGGGGGAGGCAAAGGGTTCCATAAGGACAGAACAACAGAGCTCCTAAGTCTAACCTCATTCGTAAAATGAGGAAACAAAGGCCCAAACCAGTAAAATGACCATTTGACAGCACAGGAAAACACTGAGGCCCTCAAATGGGGCTCTTTCCCCTTAGAATCATACATCAAAGCTAAATTAGCTAGAGCCTAGTGATTAATCCCAGGTCAAACCATAACTCTACCTATTGTACCTGAGTTCATGCATAAGTATCAGGAACAAAATTATTTGTTAAAGGATGGCATTAGTAACTAAATAGGCCTGCAAGGATTTTGTTACTGAAACACCAAAAGATCTCATTTTGAAACAACCTTCCTTGTCTGGCAAGTCCACAGCCCAGTCATCTGTACTACCTGACTCTGCTTTGCTGTCCCTGGGAGGGAGGAAGTGAGAAAGCACAAAAAGAGTACATCTCTCTTCCTTGGAGATGAGTCCATTTTGCAACTTGAAAAATGAAACTTAAAAAAACCTGTGACTGAAATTTTTTCCTTAGGACTTCAGGATTTGAATACATGACAGTGGGCAGATAACATAATCCACGAGGGTATATAAATACATCATGCCCTAAAGCACCCTCTGGGAGTAAACTGCTAGGTGGGAAGAATGTGTTGGTTCTTCTTTTTTGATGGGGGAGGGGTGGGAGAAAGTAGGTATTGATTTCCTAATGTTTCCTTTGTGTGGCTGCTGTTGCCATGTGGTGGTCTGTTGCTATGAAGATTTGTGGTGCCAGACAATGGCTGCTAGGCTCTTTCTGCATGAGTTAGGCTAGTGTGCATCTGGCTGAGCAGTGGAGAAAGCTTGGTCCCAATGCATCATCTCTTTCCAGGTTGAGTTCTGAGGCAAGACTAAAGGTGAAATTAAGTATAGCCTATGAGAAAGAAAAGCCAGTAGCTGATAACACCTCATTTTTCCAGTACAAATACCTAAAATCAGATATTTCACAGTGCATACACATATTCTCCTATATCAGAATTAAACAGAACAAACCACGGGGAACTACTAAGGTTACCATTTTCATGAAATAAGATTAATGGAGAGACCCTTCCCTTTAGAGAGAAGGATAAAGACCCATAGTCAGGATCTGCAATTAGATGAGGATGAAGAATCATTGGGGCAGTTTCTTAGCAGAGCTCTCAAGGACAAACTAACTTTCTGTTAAGCAAACCACCTAGTACTCTGATAATAAGAAAACAACAACCACAGACCAAAGAGCAGGGCTCATCCACAGTTTAAAGCGGAGCCAAATGTTTTCCTGGGTAACAGGGGTCAGAGTACACAGAAGTCATCCTGGGTCTGTTTACATGTCAGCTACTCACTCACTCTTCACCCTCTCACATAATCACTGTTATTTCCATCTGAGAGTACACACACAAATACTACACTATTCAATACTATAAGCCACTAATTAATCATGGCAATTTAAATTTTAAGCCAGGTGTACTGTAGCCCATGCCTGTAATCTTACCAACTCAGGAGGCTGAGGCAGGAGGATCACAAGTTTAAGGTTAGCCTCAGCAACTTAGTGAAACCTGGTCTCAAAATCTGAGCGCAGCTGGGCACGGTGGCTCACACCTGTAATCCCAGCACTTTGAGAGGCTGAGACAGGAGAATCGCGAGTTCAAAGCCAGCCTCAGCAACGGCGAGGTGCTAAGCAACTCAGTGAGACCCAGTCTCTAAATAAAACACAAAATAGGGCTGGGGATGTGGCTCAGTGGTCGAGCACCCCTGAGTTCAATCCCTGGTACCAAAAAAAAAAAAAAAAAAATTGAAAAAGAAAAGGGCTGGGGATGTGGCTCAGTGATAAAAGCACCCTTAGGTTCAATCCCCAGTAACAAAATAACTAGCTAACTAAATAAATTAATAAATATCACACAGTTAAAGGTACAACATGTTCTAGAGAACATAACTCTTCTAACTCTAGTTCAGAAATATTTTTACTGTACTACAATGTCTTTTCAAAAAATTTTTTTAGTTGTTGATGGATCTTTATTTTATTCATTTATTTATATGTGGTGCTGATGTTCAAACCCAGTGCCTCACACATGCAAGGCAAACGCTCTACCACTGAGCCATAATCCCAGCCCCCACAATATCTTTATAGTACTTATTCCTTCAAATAGTTCTTCTCAAATAGTTCCAGACATTGGAATAGAAATTAATTGTACATCGAAATGACAGAATCTCTGTGGAAAAACTGAGGACTTCCTTCTTTCCAGAAAATTATTAAACTGAATGAGAATTCAGTTTTGGAAGACAGACTAAGATTATTGTATAAATGTTCATAACCACTGACATACAAGGGAGTTGCACTTACTTCAGCTTCAGAAACATGGTTTTAAGTCACAATTGCTTTCTTACTGATATTCTGGTGAAAGGAGACCATACTAATTTCAGAGATGTTATAAAAGTAATTTCTACATGAGGTGAGAGGATTCATCTACAGAAATGACTATTAGACTCCCCCTCGCCCCCAGTCCTTTTGATTTTTAAATTTTGAGACAGAATCTCACTAAATTGCTCAGGCTGGCCTTGAATTTGTGAATTCTTCTGCCTTAGCCACTCGGGTTTTGCTGGGGCTGGGATTACAGGCATGTGCCACCACATCTGGCCATAGCCCCTACCTTTTTTTTGGTACTGGGGATCATTTTAAAATAAGGGTTTTCAAAGGAGCCTAACATGTAAGTGATCTAAAAGTAGAAATGCTCTGAGTTGCAGCTGGTATGGTAGCAGAGATGGGAGTGAGGGCCTGCCCACTTGTCATCCCCCATTCCTATGAATGCCACTGTGGTTTTTTGGGCTCAAGTTTCTCAGCACATAACTTCTTTGAAAGTATCTGAAGGTTCTATCTCTAACTTTTTAAAATTTCAAATGATTATGGTAGGAGCTAGTGTTTTTAAAAAAGAAGACAGCATGGTGATGAATCACTATAATTCCAGCGAGTCCTGGAGACTGAGGCAGGAGGATTCCAAGTTCAAGGCCAGCAATTTAGCAAGTCCCTAAGCAACTTAGTTAGACTCTGTCTCAAAATAAAAAAAATAAAAGGGCTGGTACTTTAGCTTAGTGGTAAAGTGCTCTGGGGTACAATCCCCAGTACCAAAAGAAGAAAGAAGAAGAAGAAAGAGGAGGAGGAGGAGGAAGAGGAGGAGGAGGAGGGAAGAAGGTACAATATAAAATTCCTCATTTACATAGCAAATGAACCAGAGATACGTTTTAAAAAATACCATTTTCACCTCTGTGCTTTGAACACATGGGTATAAGGCAAAGGCAATATTATAAATAAAATATTTACTAATTATTTTTTAATATAAGGACTAAACTACTCCTTGGGAAAATAAAATGAAGTATACCATATAATCCCTGGCCTCAGCCATTTTGTAGTCTAATAAAGGAGAAACCAAAGGGATCCAAAGTTAGAAAGAAATTAAGAACTGGCTTAATGACATTTATGACACTGTAATCTTAGAAGAGAAAGGTGGTGTACAAAAAAAAAGTATGAAGAAGTAATGACTAAACACCGTTGAAATGTGAAGGACATAAACACAGAAGTTAAGTGAACTCTAAACATAATAAACCTAAAGAAATCCATGCTAAGCCGGGCGTGGTGGTTCAAGCCTGTAATCCCAGCACTTAGGGAGGCTGAGACAGGAGAATCGCGGGTTCAAAGCCAGCCTCAGCAATGGCGAGGCTGCTAAACAACTCAGTGAGACCCTGTCTCTACATAAAACACAAAATAGGGCTGGGGATGTGGCTCAGGGGTCGAGTGCCCCTGAGTTCAATCCCTGGTACCAAAAAAAAAAAAAAAAAAAAAGAAATCCATGCTAGATATATTATACATCATAATCAAACTGCTGAAAATGCAAAACAAAACAAAACAGAACACTTTGAAACCTGGCAGAGTGGCATATACACACCTATAATTCCAGCCAGGCTAGAGGCAGAGGTAGGAGAGTTGAAAGTTCAAGGTCAGCCTGGGCAATTTACGGAGTCTCAAAATTAAACAATAAATTTAAAGAAGTGCTAGGGATGTAGCTCAGTGGTAAAGCGCCCCTGGGTTCAATCCCCTGAACTGGGAAAACAAAAAAAAACCAAAAGCAACTACAAACACACTTTGAAAGCAACCAGGGAAATATGACCCAGGAAATAATTCAAATGATTGTGTATTTCTTATCATAAACCATGGAGGCTAAAAGGACACAGAACAGCCATGCAAAATGGTGTACACCTGTAATGCCAGAGGCTTGGAAGCCTGAGGCAGGAGGATCACAAGTTCAAGGCCAGTCTCAGCAATTCAGCAAGGACCTGAGCAACTGAGATCCTGTTTCAAAATAAAAAGTAAAAAGGGCTGGGGACTTAGCTCAGTGGGGTTTTAAAGTGCCTCTAGGTTCAATCTCCCATATCAATCAATCAATCAATCAATCAATCAATTAATCAATCAATCAAGTAACAGCATTCTCAGAGAATTCATAACAGCAGACCTAAAAGAATTACTAAAGGAGGGTCTTCAGACAGAGGGGAAAGAATAGGACTTTCAGAATCTCAGAAATGAAAGAAGAGCAACAGAAATGTTAAAATCTGGGTAAAGATAACAAATTATTCTCGAGTTTTTTTTTTTTTTTGGTAGATGTTGATGAACCTTTATTTTATGTATTTATTTACATGCAGTGCTGAGAATTGAACCCAGTGCCTCACACATGCTAGGCAAGTGCTCTACCATTGAGCCACAACCCCAGCCTTCTCTTGAGTTCTTAATGGTGTATTTGATGGTTGAAAGGGAAAAAATTTTTAAATTGTCTGATGAGGTTTTCTTTCTTTCTTTCTCTCTCTTTCTTTTTTTTTGGGTACTGGGGATTGAACCCAGAAAGGCTTAACCACTGAGCCACATTCCTAGCCCTTTTTATTTTTTATTTTGAGATCCTTCACTAAATTGCTTAGGATCTCACTAAATTGCTTAGGGTCTCGCTAAATTGCTGAGGCTCAGAACTTGGACTCCTCCTAGCTCAGCCTCCTGAGTAGCTGGGATTACACTGTGCCTGGCCTGATGGGGTTTTCAATATATTAGATATAATACATGTGGCCAAGTGTTGGCAAACTTTTAAAATAAAAGCTAAAGTCACAATGATAGTGGCAGAGATACAGAAACTGCTTGATTTTCACTCCACTGCTCCTTTCACTATATTACAAATTCTTCTGTAAAATATATATATGCCAAAATAAACTGTATCATCTTTGGCTTAGTATTGCTATCATAAAACAGAATCCATGGAACCTCCTGGAATTCTTACCTAAAGTCAGTTTTGCCTTTCTTTAAAATACCTCAGATGCCAGCAAGCAATTTTGCCTTAGCAAAAGCTTATGTCCTATTGAAGGCTTCTTGTGTATTGTCTTCAGGGCCCAGGGTTAAGACTAAGCCTTGTAAACCTGGAACAGACTTGGTATTTTGATTTGAAGTGAGGTAGGCCAAAGTGCAATCAGCTGGAATCAGACCCTTGTGTAAGAATAAGTCTGAACAAAAACAAAGAATCAGGGCTGGGATTGTGGCTCAGTGGTAGAGCGCTTGCCTAGCATGTGTGGGGCACTGGGTTCAATTCTCAGCACCACATAAAAATAAATGAATAAAACAAAGATTCATCAACATCTAAAAAAAAATATTAAAAAAAAAA